>CM042686.1:608713938-609321969 GCA_023614405.1 Avena insularis
GGCAAGAGTACGACGACCAAAGTGGCGTAGTATTACAGTGTAGGCGGAGCATGGTGAATCACTCCAACATTCCGAAACAAGTTTGGCCGATTGTTACTTAATCTAGCCATGTATCTTAATTTTTAGTTCTTTTATGTATCTTAATTTTCAGTCGTGCTTTATGTAACTTACTATTAGTTGCATTCTGTATTTTAATTCTAGTTCTATTTCCTTCACAAAATGACCTATCTCATTCGAGGTTTCTTGGCTTTCGGGTCAAATGACCAATGTTATGGCTAGAATCAAGGCATAGTTTGTGATAATATGGCCATATTGTGCATACATGTGCATCATGGCATGGCAAACAATGTTGCAAGAGGAAGTTTTCCTTTTTATCGCACCAAAAAGGCATTTTCCATTTTCCGAGCATAAAAAACGGACGGTTTTGTGAAGCAACCACCAAATGGCTAATTCAAAAAACCACCACCACATTTTACAAAATACTAGACCACCTTATATGGACAATGTACCAACAGGGGGATCTGAAACCTTTTCATCCACCTCTGGTGAAAAAGATAAATTCCTGCCGAATCGGTAGGAAGTGGGTCAGATATGACCTGCAGGTACATGATACGATGCTCATGATTTTTTATAAAAATCATTTTTAGGTTCACAATATGCTATTTTATCAAAAATCCAATGCAAGTTGAGCGAGGCTTTGTCATATTCAAGTGTATACAAAAGATGTGGCATTTAAATATCCAATCAATTCAAAAATGTTAATACAAAATAAAATATGATTTGCTCTAATAAAATAGGGTTAGATTCCTTTTTAGATGCTTAATATTTCTTATGTTCAAAGTTTTAGGATTTGACAATTTATTTTTGTTTGAATTGAATAATCAAAATTTATATGTAAGTGTTTTAATCATTTTGAAAATTTTCATCTAAAGTAAATATAATTTTTTTTACATGAATGGATAGATATTATTTTTATGAAAATTACGATATATTATTCATATTTTTCTGAGTTGAAATGAATAAGATATGAATTTTCTAAATTCATATCCTATTTTTTGAATTATAAAAGCCCCCACCCCTTTAATGCATGAAATAAATGCCCCCCCCCTTTAACACCGGTTCCAGCCACGAACCGGTGTTAAAGGGAAATTTATTTCGATTAATACAGTGCTCCCCACCTTTAACCCCGGTCCGTGGCACCGGTGTTAAAGAAATCTGGCGAATGAGTTCCCCTTTAACACGGTTCCAGCCACGAATCGGTGTTAAAGAGGGTTATAACGCCACCCTTCCTTCTTCCCCAGCCCCTAAGACGCCACCACGCATGATCATCCGCCGCCCCCGTCTTGCCGGAATACGCCCTCCCAGGCCAAGCTCAACTCCGCCACCGCTTCTCCCCAGCCGACCTTCACAAGGTGAGCCTCCCGTCCCTCTCTCCCCATCAGCTTCGGTTGGATTAATCCCGTGCGCCGCGCTCGCCGTCCCGGGCCCCGTTTCCCCTCCTCCCCGTCGAGGACCTCCGCCCCGCGCCTCCCCTGGGCCTCGGTCTCTCTCCCCGCCGCTCTCTGCTGCATCTCCGGCCGCCGTCGACCACCAAGCCCCCCGCCGTCCTGCTCATCGATCCTGGCACCGCTGCCGCGCTCCTCTGGTAGCCTCCAATTGCCCTCCCGCGTCGCCCCTGCGTCGAACCAAGCGCGTCGCTGTGGTCCGCCTCGGCGTCCGTTTCCTCTGCCCTCCTCGACGCGTCAAGGAGGCCCGCATCCGTGCCACGTCCTCCCTGTGCATCCTCGCTGGTCTACACATGCATGAGCGCGTCGGGTGTTGATCATCTGCCTGTGAACTCTTGAGACGGTGTCCCGCTACACACTACAGTATTGTTTGTGTGGTGTGACCATGTGGTGGCGTTTTGGTGATGTATGTGGTGGGTGAAGAGAAGATGATGTTGTTGTGAACTCTCTGTGTACGCAAAGATATGTGCCATGATCCCCGCCGCAAATTGGGCTAGTTTTCGTCAAGACCCGGCACCGGTCCAAGAACGTCGATGTCGCTTGAAGCGGAACTCCAAGCACTCCTTCATGGATGCGAGAACGACCAGGGCAAGTCCGATGAGCCCCCGACGCCAAACCAAGACCTTCTTCCCGGATGCGAGACCGTTCTCTTCGAACCCTGAGACCGGACCCCGGACCCCCGGAACCCAAGATCTTCTGAACCCAGATGTGTGCCCCTAAGCCCCTATTTTTATAATATGACATTATCAACTGTCGCATAATAAATTGTTCATGCATGCATACCTGTTTAGTTTAGTTAGTGATAGGTTTAGGGTTATAGTTATTAGGGCAATATATACTTAGTGATTTAGTTACTATTTATGTTTTATGATTGTTTATTGCTATTATTGAGTTATGCCGCGTCCATCTCGTCCGAGCCTACTGGACTCCGTCGGGGATGTTCGAGTCTGGGCTCCGCCAAGTTGGCACTGGGAGGTGCTACCTGTCGGGACTCGTACCTTGGTGAGTAATCCGGGTATCATCATCGACCCGGAGCTTCTTTGGTGGCGTCCACGAGGTCCAGGAGCGGTGCAGAGGGAGCCAGCCCCCGAGGAGGTGGTACGTCATCGTATCAGGGAGGAGGACGAGCATGTACGGCGATACATGTATCTTTTGGAGACTAGGTTCTCCAATATCTCGCAGGTTCACGGATCTCACACGAGCTATTCTCCGGTGATGGTTCCTCTTCTGTGGCTGCAGAGCTCCCTTGACCTGAGCAGCGGCAGCTGCGTTAAGCTAGTTTATCTTAATAATGTACTTTATCTTATACTTTATCCTATAATGCACCCGAGCTATTCTCCGGTGATGTATTAATAATGTACTTTATATTATACTTTATCCTATAATGCACCCGAGCTATTCTCCGGTGATGTATTAATAATGTACTTTATCTTATACTTTATCCTACAATGCACCCGAGCTATTCTCCGGTGATGTATTAATAATGTACTTTATCTTATGTACTTTATCCTATTTGTGTATTTTTGTATGAATAATATGTATATTTGTGTATGAATCCAAGTCCACTTGAATGTTTACTCTCTTACTCTAGATAATATTATTGTTTTAGAAACTATGGATCCACTTAGTAGAAACCTTGAAGAAGAAGAAATAATGGAGAACATTATCGATGAGGACACCTCACAATATCTAGACTTGGAGGGACATGATGACAACTCAAGTAGTCATGGAGAAGATGAAGACTCGGTGAGCAATTTAGTGATTACAAAGTCCGGCGAGGTATATGCATTGATTAAGCCTCTGCTGACTTCCACCAACAATCTTCTTCTACATGTATTAATTAACGCTTCTTTCTTCTTTTAGCCCTCTGGATCGACCAGCCAGCAACCATCTTCTTCTACGAAAAAGAGCAAGCGGTAGCGAGCCATCGGTTGAAAGATCATGCAAAGTTCACGATCGAAGCGGTCCGTGTTGATGGCAGGCCGATGGAGCCCAAGAATGCCGCAGAACAAATTTATGCGTCAGTGGAGTTGTTGTTAGGGACCAAATCCCAATCACAATTGAATATTGGAATAAGCCAAAGAATGGCGACGGTACCTTTGTCGATGAAAGATCCAAAGAAACGCTTTGGAATTCGCTGTTGGTAAATTTCACCCTTCCGCCAGAGGAGGATGAAAACAAACCAGTTATAAAGGAAAAGGTCAAAAAGTGGACTCTAAAGAAGATGGCTGACGCTTTCTGCAACTGGAAGACAAAATTGAACAAATTTGTCAAAGCTCGCAAGACTCCAGATTTCAAAGACGCTTATTATGCGAAGACAAGACCTCACTGGCGCGAATTTGTGGCATACAAGGAAGGTGCTATAGCTAAAAAGAGGTCAGAAACCAATACGCTAAATGCCCAGAAGAAGGAATATCACCAGAGGACAGGGTCAGGTGGCTACATATCTCAGAGGCCTAAGTGGGAGAAAGCTGAGAAGGCCCTGCGCGATAGAGGGATCACACCCTAGACACATGGG
Source organism: Avena insularis (assembly GCA_023614405.1). NCBI lineage: Eukaryota > Viridiplantae > Streptophyta > Magnoliopsida > Poales > Poaceae > Avena > Avena insularis. Next base: position 608,717,962 of record CM042686.1, read on the forward strand.
TGGGACCTACGTGCAAAGACTTGCTTCTACGGAATCGGGGCAAGGTTGGACCCAGAAACAGGATTGTGTATCTTCCCAACCCGCCTCCTTTCCAAACCCGTCACTGAACTCATCACGGCATACGAGGAAACAGCCGCCAGGACCTTCCATCCCGACAGAGAGAATGACCAGCTCACACGCGCCATCGGTAAAGAACACCTGGACATGCACGAGGCACAGGGGTATGGCGTGGAAGGATGGGTTTGCCGAGTGGAGCGACTCTTACGGTGGCGGCAGAAAAGAAAAAAGCGTTAAAGCGGATGACACAGATAGAACATGCACTTGTGGCGCTGAAGGCGCAAGTGAATGCACAGAAACCATCAAGCTACCGGCCCATCTCAGCGGCACGAAGAGCCTACATTGAAGCTGCCGTGGCCGGACTCACGCGGAAAAGCAGCGTGGCTTCCACGGAGAACGTGCAGCCCACGCTTGAAATGGCGGGTCCTCGATACCCCGTGGATGAGATCACGGAGAGCCAACACGCTGAGCTGCATGTGAGATTAATGGGCTTATCCATTAAGGTGGCTGTCGGCTATGCCTTACCTCCTGTAGCTGGTGGAACTTACCATTTGCCGACCAGATGGCTATGCTATTGTCGGGGTGGATGAGGTTGTGAAGGAATATGAGGAAGCACAGCTTGACCATGCTACAGGTGAAGGGGAAACTCAACTTAAATTTGCAGTGAAAACAACCATTCTTTGGAAGAAGGAACACATCGTGCTTCCAAATTGGAGGCCCTTGGCACCCCCACCGTCTCCGCGGCATCAGCAGTCTAAGCCGCTTCAGCCATCTCCTGCGCGGTAGCCATCTCTGGCTCTTCAGCCATCTCCTGCGCGGAAGCCATCTTCGGCGCGCCAGCGATCTCCGGCGCGCCAGCCATCTCCTCAGCGTAAGAGGAAGAGCACTGCCACGAAGAGCATCACTAGCACTGCCAGAAAGAGTTCAAAAAACTACGTCCCGCAGCCTTCCGCCAAGCCATTGCCGGTTTTACCATGGAATCGCAGTGACAAGGAGACCAATAGGATCTCGGAAGAAGAGGTCAAGAAATTCTTTGCACCTAGACGGGCCGAGCCAAAGGAGAAAATAGATCCTGCGGTGGTGGAGAAGTTTTACAAAAATCTTTCGAAACCTCAAACCCCACTTGTGCCGGACTACGAGCGCCAGATTTTGAAGGCGGATGCAAGGCGCCGTAGGGAGACTAAAAGTAGCGATCGTCGGCACCCAGAAACAGTTCCCATGCTCGGAGAGCAGGAAAACCAATCATGCGCCCCGCTCCAAGTGTTCGACACACGGGACGCTCCTCCCGTAAATGATTACGAGGCAAAGCTACAAAGAAAGGCCAATGAGATGGGGATGACTTACATTGCATACTTGAACATCATGGGAGACAACTTGCCCAAATGCGATGCCAACCCCATACAGCCATGGAAGTATGGGAAGAATCTCGTCAAGAAAGAGGAGCTCAAGAATCTACCAACAAAGATGTGAAGATTGCACAAGTGGTACCTTGATTTCTGCAAGACGAGGAAGGAAGAATGGATCATGGCGCATATAAGAGATGATATTTTCTTGTGCGGAGACGACGAGATCGACTTCAACATTGAAGACTTGCATTTTCTATTCAATCAGAAGGAACTCGACAAAGCTGCCATCAGCCTTTATTGTGTGTAAGTACTATTTCTGTATTTTCTATCTCATCTCATTCACTTCATTAATTGCATGTATATATATATATGCTCACCATATATGTATATACTATTATGCAAGAAAAAGGTTATGGAATGCATGAAAGGAGGACCTTTTGACGTTGGGTTCGTTGACCCAAATAGAGTTCATGAAGAAGTGGTAAGAACCAAACCCGGGCAAACAGAAGATTTATTGCTAAGGTCTTTACTGAGACAACAAACCACAAGGGAAATACTATTGCCTTACAACTTCTCGTGAGTACTGTTACCCTCTCTTGTACACATTCTGTTTCGGCTTACTCGATGTGAAGTGTAACTGATGATGAGTTATGCGTGTGTAGGTTCCACTTTATTCTGCTAGTCATTCAACCTGACTCAGGAAAAGTCCTTGTCATGGACTCGTTACGAAAAGAAAAAGAGCGATGGGCAGACTTTAGAGAGATGCTCCAGAGGTAATTTTAATCATATTATCGCACTAGATCGGCAACTTTCGTAACAACAAGTAATTAATTACTCCTTTATCCATTTTCTTTGCCGGACCGGGTTTGGAAAAGGTTCACAGGCAGGGCCGTGGGTGAATGGTCAGAAGAACTAAAATTTGTAGACCAAAATGTAAGTAATACTAGCTAGCTAGGTCTGCGTATCTATTTGATTCTGCTTCCAATTCCATTATATCATTCTTTATTGATTATTATTTTGATTGAACTCTCTATTCTCGTAAAGTGCGCGTATCAGGGACACGGCAATAACTTATGTGGGTACTATGTTTGCGAGTTCATTCGCAACACGATATGTGCGACGGGCCAAGCCGCACTAGAACAACTTAGAGTAAGTAAACAAAGTACACAACATTATTTTATTACCATCAATTGTGTTGAGTTTTATTCTTATATTGACCCCATTCTTCATATATATTCAGATCGAACGGATGCGGGACCAACTCCTACCATTTGACCGCATACGAGCCATTCAAGAGGAATTGGCGGGGTTCATACTTGATGAGGTCGTCACGCCTGGCAGAGAACTCTTTAGATATCCACCAAAATGAATGTTGTATATATGATTGAACCTGTTTGTCTTGTACTTGATGCTTCAACGTTTACGGAGAATACCACACAATGACGATGTTGTGTATAATAATAGTTGCTTAATTATTCATGTACTCGTATGTACCGATGACAATGTATGTGTATACCGCTCCCGATCGATTCCCCTCCCTCCGTCCCCTGGCGCCCATGAAATACGCCGAACAGGGCAGGGCGAACTCTGCAGTAGATTTAGGCCGTTTTCCGCTGCGTGGCAGATTTATCTCCTTTCTGCCACAGAACCTTTAACACCGGTTCGTGTTACGCACCGGTGTTAAAGGAAACTGAGCCCACGGCAGCCCTATTGGCGCATCTTTAACTCCGGTTCGTATAAGAACCGATGTTAAAGGGGGGGCCCTCTAACACCGAACCCTCAACAGCGGTTCTAAAACCGCTGTTAGAGGGCCCTCCAAACAGGTGTTAGAGGGGGCCGTGTGCACTAGTGCTAATGCTGGTCCCGATTCACGCACGAACCAGGACCAATGGGTCTCCACGTGGGCGGGCGCGCGACGAGGGGGGGTGGATCATTGGTCCCGGTTCGTGAACAAACCGGGACCAATGGGTCTCCACGTGGCAGCGCCAGAGATGGGCCAGGGTGCTCATTGGTCCTGGTTCTTGGCACGAACCGGGATCGTTGGTCTCTGTGCCGCGGCAGGGTTTTGTGCCACGGCAGGATTTTCGGGCTATTTTTCTGCCGCGGCAGGATTTTGTGTCGCGGCAAGATTTTCGGGCTATTTTTCTGCCGCGGCAGGATTTTTTTATCAATTTAATGGTACTACATATATACATTAATAATGAAACCACAATATATATATTACACATCATGCATGATCACAAACATATACACCGTCTCATCCGTCTTCTTGGTCGAAACATATTATAATTATAAACGATACTCTCACACGAATTTGATCTAATTTAAATCTTTTTTACACTTCACCCTTCCAAATGAAGCGGGTAATTGTATTCTCCTTTTGGATCTATGACTTGTTGTAACAAGAATCCGGCAATTTCCTCTTGAATTGCTTGCACGCGTTCTTGTGATAGAAGACCGTCCCACATCCGTTCGATCTAATATAAAGAAGGGGATCAATATATATGAATGAAACTAAACACAATTGGTGGTAATAAAATAAAGTTGTGATTATTGTTTATCGTACTTCAATTTTTTTGGATGTTCCGGTCTGCGCCCTTCTCTTTGGTCGTCTGGCGAATGAACTCGCAGACATAGTATCCACATAAGTTATTCCCGGCTTCCTGCCTCAAGCACTTTACGAGAACGGAGTTCAATCAAAATAATAATCAAGCATGATAATGGTGGTATTGAAACTAGAATCAAAGATATGCGTGGATCTAGCAAGTAGTACTTAACGTCAATGGTTAAAATGTAAGCTCTGGCTTCCAAACACCCCTAGTTTTGGCGGTGAACCGTTTCCAAGCCTTTTGGAGGCATTCCTGCATGTCCTCCCACTTTTCTAATGGTGTGCGTTTCGAGTCCAGGATTTTTAGTACTCCGGTATCAACAGCAATGATTAACAGAATATAGTGGAACTGGACACACTAACAAAATATAACACGAGCCAATTATACGCTTAACATCGAGTAAGCGAAAATAGAATATGTACAAGATAGTAACACTCACCCAGCCTTGTAAGGAAATAGTATTTCCCTTATGTTGCTGAAATGCTTCAACGCTTGGAACAAGTTATCCTCTATCTCTTTGAGTTTTGTTTTTAGAGTAACTTCATGAACGAAATTACAGTGAACAAACCCAAGGTCATAGATTTGTCCTTTGTTGCATTCTTGAATCTTCATTCTGCATATATAATTAGTATAGTGATTAGTAAGATTATACAAGTAGCGAATGAGCTGAGCTAGAAAGACTTAATTATAAAAATTAATAATACTTACAAACAATAGACACTGACGATAGTTTTGTCGAGGGCGTCTTGTTGGTAAAACTGAAATAATTCTGGAAATTCGATCAGTTGGAAGCCATCTCCATGACCGTAATGGTGGTGTTTATATGCAGCATAGATCTAGTTTTTGGAATCAGCACAGGCTTGGATGTACCAGTTATGCAATCTTCGCATTTTTGTTGGTAGATCTTTGACTAACTCGGGTTTGACGAGAGGAGCCCCGTACTGGTACACGTATGCTGTTTCTTGGTACCCCTCGAACTCATCCATACGGCTCATGTACTCAGTAATAGATAGTCCATATAATTGGGCATTTTCTCCGTACAGTCGAACAAACTCCGAATCAATGTTCGGATCATGCCGCTCCTGGCTCTCCACTCATTGGTATCGTACACTTTGAGCGGTTCGGTTGTCCGAGCTGGGCAACTTCTTTCCCAACTCTCCGCTCTTTTGCCTCAGCCGACTTGGTAATAGAGCGATTATAGTCTGATGTGAGCGCTATGGGTTGGTGAAGCTGAATCTTAAGCGCGGCTGCTTTGGCTTTATCTTCTGCGGTGACCGGGAAATATGCCTCTATCGGAGTTTTCTTGTTATCCATGTCAATCTTACACTTTTCATAATGGGCAGCTGCGGCCGCATCAGTTTCCTCATCTGTCTTCTTGCAAGGTAGCTTCTTCATATTCTGATGAGGTACTTTTGGGAGGGGCGATAGCTTACGTTTCGGTGATCGGAACGTGCTCGTGCTGCTGGTGGTGGTGCTCCCCCCCTTAGTATACTTCCTCTTTTGTCTCTGAGGCTCAGGGTACGGAGACGGCTGACGCGGCGGAGGAGACGGCTGAGGTGGCGATGGTGACGGTTGCGCTGAGTGGTGAGGCGGTGAAGGCGACGGTTGCGCTGGAGAATGGTGAGGTGGTGGCGAAGGTGGATTGCTGCTCTGAGGAGTGGGTGGCCTTGGCGGCACATAATTTGGAAGCATGATGCGCTCCTTTGGCCATAGAATAGTCCCCGCTTTGGCTTCTCGTAGTTGAGTCAGCTCCATATCTTCCCCTGCAGGGTGGTCTAGCTTCAGCTCCTCAAAATCTTCCTTCACCTCATCCACCGTGACGATAGCGTACCCTTTTGGAACCAGTCTGCAATGCCAAGTTGGGTTAGGCGCAATTGGTACCTCCATGCCGACCACCGCCGTCACCCTTAAGTTCATAACCTGCACCTTTAGCTCACAAGCTGTGGTCACCGTGATATCATCCACTTGGTAGCGTTTAGGAGGAGATGTCGTCGGTGCATCATCATCAACATCATGGAGCTGCGTGGAAGCGACGCTGCTTTTCTTATTCGATAGGGCGCCACTACCCTTGAATGCAGCTTCTACCACGTGCCGCTGAGATTGGCCGCTAGTACCTTGTTGGCTAAGTCTGTCGAGTTGATCCTGGTGCCGCTTTAATGCTTCTTCTACCTTATGCAGCCGGTCTGCAGGGGCCGTTTTCTCAGCTGCCTCCCTTTCCTTTCTCCTCTGAAGGCTTTTATCGGGATATCTCTTCATTTCCGGGGGGAAGGCAACCTTCCACGGCTTGGAGCCTGGTGTGCCTCATGCTCGTCCGTTTAGGATTTTTAAGGGCACGTGTGAGCTTGTCGTTCTCTCTATCGGGAACGAACCGTCTCGCTGCAACATCATCTACTGCATTTATAATATCGTCGATGGGCAGTAGGGGGTCATCTTTGTGTTTCTGATTATATATTGCCCTCCCTTCTTTTTCCAACGTGCCCCCATGGCCGTAAAACCAGTTTCTCGCCCGTGGTGTCCATGTTGCGGGCTCTGGTCTGATCCCGGCAGCTATGTAATTGACCTCAAGTGCATCCCACTTAGGCATGCAACCGGCGTAACCAGCAGGCCCCATGTTATGATGGTACAATTTCTTAGCAGCATTCTCCGTATTTATTCTAGACCTTTCCTTAGATTTCTCCGATGTCTTGTACTTCACAAAATCGTCCCACTGGTGTCTTAACTTAGCATAGCCGGCTTCATTGAAATTCGGAGTGTTCTCTACCTTGAAAAGGTTATTGTACAGTTTCTTCTTCTAGTTCTTGAATGCATCGGCCATCTTGCTGAGAGCAAACTTCTTGACTCTTTGCACAAGCTCCATTCTTGTTGTCTCCTCCTCATCTGGATTCACATCTGGTATCGGTAGGAGGAAATTAGTCATGAGCTTGTCAAAAAGCTTATCTTTGGCGTTGTCACCGACATACGGGACTCCACCACCGCTTGGCCGATTCCATTCTTGAACGGTGATCGGGATGTAGTCTCTCACAAGAACTCTACATTGCTTGACAAATTTTCCTGCGACATCGACGGGAGCTTGCGGTTCTCCATCTACACCGACCACGTCGATCCTATACCTCACAGTGTCCTCCAACTTTTTTGTTGGGCCTCGTTTCGTTCTTACGGAAGAAGTTCTTGATCCGGAGAGCTAAAAGAAGAAAGAGTGTTAGTATATGCATGTATATATATAGACAGCAGCATTTTAATTACAAAAATACATATATACACCTCGCCGGTGTCTGCGTGATTTAAGGTTCCCCCTCAGCCATCGCCTTCTTCCTCATCGGCTTCTCCCCTGTCCCAGGCTTCGGCTTCTACCTCACCGGAGCCATCTCCTTGGGTCGTCCCAATAACCGGGACCAAAGGACCAATGGTCCCGGTTGGTGGGACGAACCGGGACCAAAGGCCTATTGATCAGTGCGCGCACCCAGGGATCATTGGTCCCGGTTGGTGGGACGAACCGAGATCGTTGATCCGTTTTTCAGATTTTGGTAAACCTTTTGGTCTTCCCGCCATTTTCAAATTTGTTTTCTTCTTTAATTAATAAGATGTTTCAATTTAAGATGATTATTTATTTGGAATTTCAAAAAACTTTTAACAGGAAAAGTGCTTCAATTTAAATAACTAATCAAAAACCATTTTCTGTTTTCAAATAATTTTATTTGAACTATACAATTTTACTATTTTCAACTAAAATTCCATTACAAAATATTTATTGCATAATTTGGAATTTCAAAAAACTTTCAACAGGAAAAGTGTTTCAATTTAAGTACCTAATCAAAAACCATTTTCCGTTTTCAAATATTTTTATTTGAACTATACAATTTTACTATTTTCATTTAAAATTTCATTACAAAATATGTATTGCATAATTTGGAATTTCAAAAAACTTTTAACAGGAAAAGTGCTTCAATTTAAATAACTAATCAAAAACCATTTTGTGTTTTCAAATATTTTTATTTGAACTATACAATTTTGAACAGGAAAACGGCTTCATGCCCGCCATTTTGAATATAGTTTGAACGGGCATAAGAAATTCAAAAATGATCCAAACAATGTGAAACCTTCGCGTGGTGTCATATTATGTGTCACAGTTGAAAGGAAAAATTGCAAACATCATAATAATCCTTCACAAAATGACCTATCATGTTCGAGGTTTTATGTCATTTAGGTCAAACCACCAATGTTATGGCTAGAATCAGGGCAAAGTTTGTGATAATGTGCCCATATTGTGCACACATGTCCATCTTGGGATGGATTACGATGTTGCAGGAGGATGTTTTCCTTTTCGACGCACGAAAAATCCAATTTCCATTTTTGAGGTGCCGAAATTGGGGTGTTCTGTGAAGCACCACCAAATTAAAGTTTGGCATTGGTACCAACCCATTTTTCAAAAATACTAGACCACCTTATATGGACAATTTCCCAACCGTTGTATCTAGAACCTTTCTGTCCATCCCTCATGAAAAAGACAAATTCCTGCCGAATCGGTAGGAGGTTGCCAAGATTTGAACTAAAAGTACATGATATAATGCTTGTGAATTTTTAAAAAAATCATTTATAGGTTCACAACATGCTATTTCATTTGAGATCCACTTCAAGTTCAGCGAGGCTCAGCCCCGGGCTAAGAAGCTTCATGCCCGCCGTTTTGAATATAGTTTGAAACGGGCATAAGAAATTCAAAATTGATCCAAACAATGTGAAACCTTCGTGGGGTATCATATTATGTGTCACAGTTGCAAGGCAAAATATTGAACTTGAAAAATTGCAAACATCATAAAAAATCCTTCACAAAATGACCTATCATGATCGAGGTTTCTTGGCATTTAGGTCAAACCACCAATGTTATGGCTAGAATCAAGTCATAGTTTGTGATAATGTGCCCATATTGTGCACACATGTGCATCTTGAGATGGCTTACGATGTTGCAGGAGGAAGTTTTCCCTTTTGACGCACGAAAAAGCCAACATAGACTAAAGTTGTCGGTGGGATAAGGACATGTGGGTAACCTTTAGTCCCGGCTGGTGGGTGCAACCGAGACTAAAGCTGTCGGTGGGATAAGAACGCGTGGGTAACCTTTAGTCCCGTCTGGTGGGTGCAACCGATACTAAAGTTGTCGGCGGGATAAGGACGTGTGGGTGGATGCACTGCTCGATGAGATAAAGCATGTAACGCACGTCGCCCTATCGGAGGAACAAGACAAAGTAGAAGCGGCGCCGTGCCTATAAAAGGACCAACGATACGCCATGGCAAGCAGCTCAACAAGCTAACATAGGTAGAGAGAGTTTCATACCCATGGATGGAGGGTTGGGAAATCTCCCGTGGCGGAGCTTCTCGAAGATGTCGTGGGTGCACACGCCCTATGGCATCTTCGGAAGCTCCGCCTCGAAAAAATTTCCCTGCAAGCCCATGAAAGACTCCATCTCCTCTAACAGTGTTGGGGAAGGGTTAAGAAATCTCCCGTGGCGGAGCTTCTCGAAGAAGTCGTTGGTGCACACGCCCTACGGCATCTTCGGAAGCTCCGCCTCGGAAAAATTTCCCTGCAAGCCCGTGAAAGGCTCCATCTCCTCTAATAGTGTTGGGGAAAGGGTTGAGAAATCTCCCGTGGCGGAGCTTCTCGAAGATGTCGTTGGTGCACATGCCCTACGGCATCTTCGGAAGCTCCGCCTCGGAAAAATTTCCTTGCAAACCCATGAAAGACTCCATCTCCTCTAACAGTGTTGGGGAAAGGGTTGGGAAATCTCCCGTGGCGGAGCTTCTCGAAGATGTCATTGGTGCACACGCCCTACGACATCTTCGGAAGCTCCGCCTCAGAAAAATTTCCCTGCAAGCCCGTGAAAGACTCCATTACATAAAGTTTCGATACATCACATAAAGTTTCCATACATCACATAAAGTTTCCATACATTACATAGATTTACATATGGTGTAGGGTTTAGGTATGAATCCTTCATCGCGTATGTCGATCCCTTGCCTATGATCACTTCTTAGGCCGTAACCATGGAGCATCTTCTTTGCTTAACGGGATGCTTGGGTCAGTTTTCACGGTGAAGGGCGGAATTTCATCAAACTTATCATAATCTGCGGACATGTCTGTCTTGTGCTCGACTCCCGCGATGTTTCTTTTCCCTAAAAGAACTATGTGACGCATGGGCTCATCGTCTGATGTATTTGTTTCCTTATTTTTACTTTTTTCGATCTAGAGGACATGTACTTCACATAAAAAACCTGAGCCACATCATTGGCTAGGACGAATGGTTCGTCTCTATAACCAAGATTCTTGAGATCCACTGTTGTCATTCCGTACAGCTGATCTACCTTTACCCCTTCTCCATTCATGTTGACCCAACTGCACCGAAACAAAGGGACCTTAAAAGTAGGTCCATAGTCAAGTTCCCATATCTCCTCTATGTAACCATAATATGTGTACTTTTTCCCATTCTCGCATGTTGCATCAAAGCGGACACCACTGTTTGGTTGGTGCTCTTTTTATCTTGGGCAATCGTGTAAAATGTATTTCCATTTATCTCGTACCCTTGGAAAGTCAATACGATGAGATGGTGTCGCGGCCAACAAGTAGAGCTGATCTCCAATAGTGGTGTCATTCATGAGATGTAATTGCAACTAAGTGCCGAAAGTCTCCATGTGATTTTCTTTAATCCAGTAGTCATCCTTCCCCAGCAACCTGGAGCGTACAACATTCATGTGTTCCTCGATATACGGAGCCACGAAGGTAGAACTTTGGAGAACTATGTAGTTTGCTTGATTCAAAGAATGTCCGTCCCTAAATATCATTGCTTTCTTTCCTAGCGTGCCTTTTCCACTCAGTCTCCCCTCATACCATGATTCAGGAACACCAATCGGCTTAAGGTCAGGAAGAAAGTCTACACAGAACCCAATGACCTCCTCTGTTCCATAGCCCTTGGAGATGCTTCCTTCTGGCCTAGCATAGTTACGAACATATTTCTTTAAGACTCCCATGAACCTCTCGAAGGGGAACATATTATGCAGAAATACAGGACCGAGAATGGAAATCTCTTCGACTAGGTGAACTAAGAGATGCATCATAATATTGAAGAAGGACGGGGGGAACACCAACTCAAAACTGACAAGACATTGGACCACATCCTTCTGTAGCCTTTCCATACTTTCTCGATCGATTACCTTCTGAGATATTGCATTGAGGAATGCACATAGCTTCACAATGGCTAATCGAACATTTTACGGTAGAAGCCCCCTCAATGCAACCGGAAGCAACTGTGTCATAATCACGTGGCAATCATGAGACTTCAGGTTCTGAAATTTTTCTCTGACATATTTATTATTCCCTTTATATTTGACGAGAAGCCAGCCGGGACCTTGATACTATAAAGGTCTTCAAAAAAGATTTCCTTCTCTACTTTGGTAAGAGTGTAGCTGCTTAAGTACTCACATCCTTTATCAGTATGCTTGTTGTATGGGTCTTTGATACATTGCTGGTCCTCCCGTGCTTCTGGTGTATCTTTTGTCTTCCCATACACGCACAGGAAGCCTACCAGGTTCACGCAAAGATTCTTCGTCACGTGCATCACGTCGATTGAAGAACGGACCTCTAGGTCTTTCCAATACTCAAGCTCCCAAAATATAGATTTCTTTTTCCACATGGTCGTGTGTCCGGTAATGGGTTCTTTTGGAACAGATTGACCGCCTTGATCCTTTCCAAAGATTACTTCTAGGTCCTTCACCATACCAAATACATCAACACCTTTAGGGATCTTAGGCTTCTTCTGGTAAGCTGCCTCACCGTTGAAATGCTTGCCTTTCTTTCTTACTTGATGATTGGTCGGAAGAAATTTACGACACCCTAGGTACACAACCTTCTTACATTTATCCAAATATGTACCTTTAGTATTATCTAAACAGTGCGTGCATGCATTGTATCCCTTGTTTGACTGTCCTGAAATGTTACTAAGAGAAGACCAATCATTGATGGTTACGAACAGCAACGCTCGTACGTCAAATGGCTCCTGTTTGTGCTCATCCCACACCTTTACACCTGGTTCTGCCCACAACTGCAAAAGTTCATCGACTAATGGCCTTAGGTACACATCAATGTCGTTGCCGGGTTGCTTCGGTCCTTGGATGAGCACTGACATCATAATGAACTTCCGCTTCATGCACAACCAAGAAGGAAGGTTATAGATACATAGAGTCACTGGCCAGGTGCTGTGACTACAGCTCTGCTCCCCAAAAGAATTCATGCCGTCTGTACTTAGACCAAACCATAAGTTACTCGCGTCACCTGCAAAGTTCGAGTACTTTCTCTTGATGTTTCTCCACCACGACCCATCGGCGGGCTGTCTCAGTTTCCCATCTTTCTTACGCTCTTCTTTGTGCCATCGCAACAACCTGACATGCTCTTTTTTTCTGAACAGACGTTTCAACCGTGGTATTATAGGAGCATACCACATAACCTTAGAAGGAACCCTCTTCCTGGAGGGCTCGTCATCGCCCTCAACATCACCAGGGTCATCTTGTCTGATCTTGTATCGACATGAAGTGCATATCTTGCATTTATCCATACTCTCGTACTTCTCACCGCTGTACAGGATGCAGTCATTAATGCATGCATGTATCTTCTCCACATCTAATCCTAGAGGGTAGATAGTCTTCTTTGTTTCGTACGTTGTCTCGGACAACTCGTTATCCTTTGGAAAAAGCTTCAGCTTCATTATTTTCAGTAACTTCTCAAATCCCTTGTCAGATAAGCCAGTCTCTACCTTCCATTTCAGCAGTTTAAGTGCGGTACCGAGCTTTGTGCTGCCATCTTTGCAATTTGGGTACAACAACTTTTTGTGATCCTTTTGCATGGCCTCCAACTTAAGCTTCTCCCTTTCTGTATCACATTGTTGCTTTGCATCAGAAATGACCTGACCAAGACCATCAGCAGGATCATCCGATGCCCGTTGTTATTCTTCATTGCCGCCTCCCTCTTCTTCACTGTCTTCCATTGCAGTATCACCGTATTCTTCACGGGACATAGGATAGTTTTCATCATCCTCCTCTTCTTCATTTTCTTCCAGCCTAACCCCTCTTTCTCTGTGCATGGCCCAACAATAATATCCGGGCATGAAACCTCTCCGAAGCAGATGGCTTTGAAGGGTTCTTGGGGCAGAGTGCTCCACCACGTTCCGACAGTCGACGCAGGGACAAGGCATAAAATTATCCACTTTGTTTGCCTTAGCCAAATCGATAAATTTATGCAGGCCTGCAATAAAATCGGAATGGCGTCAGTCGCCATACATTCATCGCATCCGTGCATCGATCTGCGTCATAATAATTAACCATTACAATAACATCGTGAATAGTAAAATGACCACCCTACATGGACACATGCAATATTTTTGTATCAGTTACAGATAAAGAAGATAAGGTTGCTAACCTCAGCGGAGGATACTGTGTTGTGCAAACTAAAGTGTGGCTCGGACATTTCGTCGAACACCTTGTGTGCAATCAAAGAAAAAAAAGCTAGCACCCACACCTCACACACAATCCAGCAAAATTTGGTGGGCAATGGGCTGGGCTTATATATAGCCAGGGGAGGGTTTTTGGTCCCGGTTATTGCCACGCACAGGGACCAAAGCCCCTCCCATACGACACGTGGACGCCCAGCAGCTCGCACCCCACCCAGGTCATTGGTCTTGGTTAATGGCACGACCCGGGAGGGGCTTTGGTCCCGGTTCGTGGCAATAACCGGGACCAATGCCCACCATCGCTTCGTCGTCCCCGTGTATAAATATGAGGCCACATCGCTCGCTTTCACAATCGCCTCGGCCTCTCTGTAGTCCATCTCCACCCCCCTTTAGCCATCGCCTCTCCACCGCGCTGTCGTCTCGCCTCCCCTCCCTCTCCAATCTCCACCGCGCTGCCATGGAGGTGCCCACGCTCAACCACTACGAGGCGGTGATGTTTGCGTACTACGGCATCCTCGCGCCGCCGCGCGCGACCATGCCCGCCGGATTTCGCATCAACGAGGCGGGTGTGTCGGTGGCTCTGCTCCTCATCCCTCGCGGATACGAGATGGAGTGCGTCATCGCGGAGTGTCGCCGCCAGCTGCCCGCGTGGATGAGGGTGTTGCCCCGGTACGCGGCGGCCAGCGAGTACTGGCCCCGGCTGTTCAAGAAGGAGCGGAAGGCCAAGCTTGGCAACCGCATCGTGGACGGGCGCCTGCTGCACCCGGATCTCCGCAACCAAGAAGGGCGGGAGATGTTCTGGTCCGTCCCTGGACGGACCATCTACACCGCCATCGACGGTGCTAGCCGCGCAGAGGAGCTCCGTCTCCCGAACAACACCGAAATCATGGAGATTTCATTCAACGACGACGAGGAAGCCAACGACTCGGAGGACAGCGGCAGCGGAAGTGTCGTCGACTAGGAAAATTTGTAAATTCGCATCTTTGTATGGAAAAATTTGTGATCGAATAATAAAATGTCTCAATTTAGATCTTTGTCTTGATTAATTTGTGAAAGATTTTTTCAAAAATACTGATGAATTCAATTTCTACCTCGAATTAATTTTTGCCTCAAATTAATTTCTGCCCCGAATTAATTTACATTAATTGTCCTGGACTGCTGACCGTCGCGGGGTTTTTGGTCCCGGTTCGTGGCATGAACCGGGATCAATGCCCCGCAGAGCGCCACGTGTGCATCGCGGGGGCATTGGTCCCGGTTCATGCCACGAACCGGGACCAATGCTTAGAGATGAACCGGGACCAATGCCTAGGCGGCATGAACCGAGACCGGTGCCTGGCATTAAACGAACCGGGACCAAATGGAATTTGAGCGCTAGACCAAAGGCCCTCTTTCTACCAGTGTGAGTATAATGTACATTGCTGCGTCTCATTTGGTCGGTCATCCATCATATCTCAATCCAATCATGAAGTTGTACACATGCTAGACCAGGCATGTTCCATCACCCATGTGGTTTTTCGATTGTGTGATAAGAAGCAGAGATCTAGGCCATTCACTAGTTGCATGAATCTTTGATCTGGCTTGATTGAAGTTTGAATGGCTATTGGTGAGCGACAAATAGCACGTTTGTCAGAATCTGGTTTCAATACGGAATCCAACCATACTAATCATGTAGAATATAATTAATCAACTTATTGTTGCTCACTTTTTGGGTCCAAGTTTATTAATTTAAAATATTGTTGGATTATTAGGCATAATTTCCACAATTAATTCCAATATATAAATCATAACTACAACAGCTACAAACATGTAGAACTCTGACAGACTAGATGTATTAACCAACATGAAGAGTAACAGTGCATACGCAAGAACCGCCATAGTAAGGCAATAGATCATATCTCGATATACGTACCAATCAGTCACCAATGAAGTCGCCGTTGGTGCAGCGGTGATAGAAGCTGCTCGAAGGAGACGATGTTGAAGACGAGTTGCACGTGGACCAGGAGATCGCCCATGAAGACGCGCCGTGATGAAGAACTTGAGAAGTTGCGCGGAGCGCTTTCCAAAAACCTTATTCACCCTCTCATGTACAGGATCGCAAGGACGAATGGTTCCGGAGACCTACTCTCCCGTCCACAAGTGCATGCCGGCAAGCAGGATGGAGTAGACTACGATGGTAGTGCTAGCAGAGAGATTGGCGAAACCCTAGATTGGTTTGCTGTCTTATGTGGTAGTAGCCGCGCGGCGATTTATATAGAGCGGCTCAGGAAACCCTAATTTCGTGAGCAGCAAAAATAAAGCTCGGCTCGGCGAGATTCCCGCAACCCGCGCACGCATCGTGACGAGACGGTCGGGCGGTGCGTGCGAGCGGCGTCGTTTTCGGGGGAGGAGAGCACGTGTAGCTCTCCACTTCCCACTCACTATGCTAAGTGGTTAAACCCTCCAGCTTATAAGGTGGTGCAACTTTCCCCCAACTTTCCATGTGGGACTAAACTTTAGCTCCCACTCCACTCTCATGTGAGCTGCCCCAAACATGCCAAACATATGTGAGCTGCCACTAACATGGGCTCTGAGATTTTAGGGAAAATGTGAAATCTATATGGGCCTACTTAGTTTAGCCCATTATTTCTAACAATCCCCCACCAAATCTCAAATGCCCATTTGATGATTTGCCAATTCTCGCTACCTGTTTATATACCAGTGTTTCAGCAGATATTGTTAAGTCGAAATTCCGCCTAGAACCTTGAGCTACGTCTATCAGCAACTTGAACAATGGATGAACCTTGAATTGAATGTTTCATGCTTTTAGATTTCGCACAAAGTCATAACTAGTACATGGCTACCAGTTGCCTAGCCCGCGGGTATAGCATATGGGTCATACTACTTGGTCTCTTCATGACTTTACTAGAGACAACCCAAATCTCATAGACCGCGATGGTTATAGTCGAGCTCATATAGGTGTGTTCTTTCAAGAATGCCCTGTAGGACGACACCTTTGCTAGTTATATCCAACAGAAACACATTAAGACACGTTGCCATCCTGCCTTACAGCTATAGAGAGTTGTGCATCTTCACATAGAGAGGGTTATCTAATACTCTCCTCTGTCACACCACTAGCTTGTTCTTCCTAGGTCCTAATTCACGGGATCTCCGATCACAACGGTTGGGTAACCACTACTGTGTAACATCCATTGGTCTCAAACCCATCTCTCTCGATGCACTTTCTATCATGTTTCGTGATAGTACGTTCGTAAAGGGATCTGCCAGGTTTTTGTCATTCTGAATATAGGTAACAGTAATTACTCCGGAGTTTCTCAATTTCCTGATAGACTTCAAACGTCTATTGATGTGTCTTGATGACTTCGCGTTATCCTTAGAATTGTTCACTTTGACAATTACAATTTGATTGTCACAATTCAAGAGGATCGCCGGTATATGTTTTTCAACCACAGGCAAGTCTATCAAGAGTTCACGTAGCCATTCTGACTCTATAGTGACTGTGTCCGAAGGAGCACGTTCTGCTTCCATTGTTGACCTTATCAATATGGTTTGTTTGGAATATGTCCATGATACTGCGCCACCTCCAAAGGTAAATACATACCCGCTAGTGGCGTAGAGTTCATCTACATCCGAGATCCAGTTCGCATCACTATACCCTTCAAGCACCGCTAGATGCCCCGAATAGTGAATCCCATAACTCATTGTACCACATAGATAGCACATGGCCCTTTCAAGTGCAAACCAATGTTTAGTACCCGGGTTAGACATGAACCTACTCAACTTGCTCACAGCAAAAGAGATGACGGGTCTTGTCGCACTAGCTAAGTACATGAGTGAGCCAACGATTTGAGTGTATCTCAATTGTTCTTTCAGCTCTTTCTTATTTTTCCGCAATGTCACACTGGGATCATAAGGTGTTGGGGAAGACTTGCCATCAACGAAACCGAAACGGCTCAAGATCTTCTCAACATAGTGTGATTGCGTCAAAGTAATCCCACTCTCGTGCTTAATCAGCTTGATGTTCAGAATAACATCAGCTTCTCCCAGATGTTCCATATCAAAACTCTTTGACAGAAAATACTTGACTTCAGTTAGCACATTCATGTTTGTACCAAAGATAAGGATATCATCCACGTACAAACATAATATAACACCTTCGCCTCCACCATGGCGATAGTAAAAGCACTTGTCAGCCTCATTAACGACAAAGCCAACCGAAGTTAATGTTTTGTCAAATGTCGCATGCCATTGCTTAGGTGCTTGCTTTAGCCAATATAAAGATTTTAACAACTTGCACATTCTCTCTTCACCTTTTACCACAAACCCATCAGGATGATCCATATAGATCTCCTCTTCCAACTCTCCATTGAGGAAAGTTGTCTTAACATCCATTTGATGAACGACAAGACCATAAGCGGTAGCTAGGGACAGTAGTACTCGAATGGTGGTTAGTCTAGCAACAGGTGAATAGGTGTCAAAGTAATCTTTGCCTTCTCAATAGTACCATCAGGCCTTAGTTTCTTTTTGAACACCCACTTGCAACCCATCAGGCTTACAACCATGGGGTCGTTCTAATAGTTCCCAAGTTCCATTAGAAAGAATCGAGTCCATCTCATTATGAACAACTTCTTTCCTATCATCTACATCAGGAGATGCATATGCCTCTACAATGGAAGTGGGAGTATCATCCACAAGGTACACAATAAAATAATCTCCAAAGGATTTTGCAACCCTCTGTCTCTTACTCCGTGTGGGAGCTTCATTTTCATCCTTCTCTGGAACTTCTTCCTCGTGTGGTTTCTCAAAATTCTCACTAGATGCACTAGATTGAGGAAGTATTTCAGGAGAAATTCTAGCAGTGCTACGCATATCGTTCATGGGGAACATATTTTCAAAGAATGTTGCATCACGAGATTCCATTATAGTATCAACATGCATATCAGGAACCTCAGACTTTACTACTAAAAATCTATAGCCTACACTCCGTGGAGCACATCCTAGAAAGATACAATGCATTGTCTTAGGCCCAAGTTTGTGTTTCTTGGGAATCGGTATGTTGACCGTCGCCAAACACCCCCAAGTGCGCAAATACAAAAGTGATGGTTTTCTCCCAGCCCACTCCTCATAAGGGGTTTTATCTTTATTCCTGTTAGGAACCCTATTCAGGACATGACACACTGTCAACAAGGCCTCCACCACGATGCCTTAGATAAACCAGCAGTAGCCAACATGGAATTCACCAAGTCAGTCAGTGTGCGGTTTTTCCTCTCGGCAACCCTGCTTAATTGGGGCGAGTAGGGAGGCGTCCTTTCATGAATAATGCCATGTTTCTCATAGAATTCATCGAAGATTTTGGGAAAATATTCACCACCATGATCTGACCTAAGATGTTTGATCTTTCTCTCTAGTGGATATTCAACTTCGGCTTTATAAATTTTAATGTAGTCCAAAGCTTCATATTTCGTGCGCAAGAAATAAACATAGAAGTATCTAGTCGCAACATCAATCAAAGTCATGAAATATCTCTTTTCACTTTTTGTCAACACACCATTCATCTCAAAAAGATCAGAATGCATGAGTTCCAAACGTGCCAAGTTTCTCTCTTCAGATGCCTTGAGAGTCTTTCGAGGTTGCTTTGATTGTACACAACTATGGCACTTGGAACCTTTGGCAATAGTTAAATTCGGAATTAAACTCATACTGGACATCTTGGACATCAAACCAAAATTAATGTGACATAAACGAGAATGCCAAACACTGGTATCATCATTAACACCGCCACAAATATGGTTTACGGACTTATTACAAAAATCTAAAAAAGTGAAAAGCGGAACAATCCTCTGCACTCATGGCCTTTACCAATAAATTGTCCATGTCTCGACACAATGACTTTATTAGACTCAAAAACAACTTTAAACCCATCTTTGCATAGAAGGGAGCCGCTAACGAGATTTTTGTTCATGGAAGGGACATGCTGCATGTTCTTCAGCTGCACGATCTTTCCTGAAGTGAACTTCAGATCCACCGTGCCAACACCACAAACAGAAGCTAGTGACCCATTCCACATTAGGACGGATGAATCCCGTGCGACCTGATAAGAAGTGAACATAGAGATGTCAGCACACCCATGAACATTAGCACTCATATCAATCCACCAACATGGTGATTGAAAAACTTAAAGAATAGTAAATATATTACCATACGCATCAGCATTGCTAGTGGTCACGACATTGAAAGTCTTCCCCTTTTTCCCTTTGTGATCTGCACATTCTGGGCAGTCCTTGGAAAAGTGTCCGAGCTCTCCACAGGTAAAGCAACCTAGCTCGGCCTTGTTCGGCTTCTTCTTCTTTTTGAAGGATGTAGTCTTTTCAGGCTTGTTGAACGAGGTCTTATAGTTCCCTTTGTTCTTGCCGAATGTCTTCTTCTGCACCATACTGGCGGTAGAATGACCCGCGCCTCCTTTATCCGCAGTTTCCTTTGCCCGAGCCTTCTCCTCAACATCAAGAGACGATATTAGGTTTTCAACAGATATCTCTTGCCTCTTATTCTTGAGAGTTGTCGCGAAGTTCCTCCGTGAAGAAGCCAACTTTGCAATGATGCACCCAGCCACAAACTTGTCGGGTAAGTCACAATTAAGGATTTCAAGCTCCTTAGCAAGGAACTATATCTCATGAGCCAGCTCGACTACAAAACGGTTGTTAACCATCCTGTAATCATGGAAGGTCTCCATGACATATAGTTCACTTCCCACACCTGCTACATCGAACTTAGCGTCCAGTGCCTCCTAGAGCCCTTTTGCGGCTTTGAAGTGCATATACACATCAAGCATACATGATGCATATATAATATAATTTCTCTTACAAGCATACATGCATGGAGGTGATTACATGGAGTCCCAACCAGGTCTAGAGCCTGTCTATTTGATTACATGGAGATCATTACATGGATTCTTTAGGGTCTATCTAGATAGTATTATCCGTATGGGTCTATGACCTCGTCGACAAAAAATCCAGCCAATTCCTCTTAGATTGCTAGTAGGTGGTCCTATGGTAGGAGCTTGTCCCGCATCGCGTCCAACTATAAAGAAGGAGATCATATGAATTAGACTCAACACAACTTATTGTAATAAAAATAAAGGTGAATATATTGTTTACTTACTTGAACAATTTCCAAGAGCTTTTCAGTAGTGATGCGAATGAACTCGCACACGTAGAATCTAGATAGATTAGTGCCCCGTGGCTGCCTCGCGCACTTTACAAGAATAAAATTCAATCAAATAATAACTCTAGCATGATAAATGTACATAAACTAGAATTAAATAGATGCGTGGACCTAGCTCGTACTACTTACCAGGATCGGTTTTAAAATTAGCTCCTCACGCCATTGACCATAGACCTTGTTCTTGAACCGTGTCCAAACACTACCCGACAAAGCAAATGAATGTATGAGTTAATAACTACTTGATATCTCAGAAAATGAACGAAAGAAACCGATATAGTGCGATAATGGTTGAAATTACCTCTGGAGCATATCGATAATACTGCGGTACTCTTCCATGTCTTTGTTTAATGAGTCCATGATTTGAACTCTTCCCACGTCAACAGAAATTCTTAGAAGAATGCAGTAGTAGCTACGCAAGGTTTACATACGTCAGTAACTCATCATTTACAGTGAACATCGAGTAAGCAAAATTTAATGTGTACAAGACAATAACACACTCACTCGAAGTGGTAAGGAAATAGTATTTCATTACAAAAATGTTGGTTCATGAAAAACCGGAGCAAGTTATGCTCCATCGCTAGTGGCTTGTCCTTTAGCACAGCTCCATTAAGTCGATGTGGGTCATAGAACCCAAATCCGTGGATAGGCTTTTTTTACATCTGAGAATCTTCATTCTGCATTATTATAGCGTACAAAAGAATATAGTAAGTATACTTACCGGCAATGAATTGACCAAGCTGAGCTAGAGACTTAATTACATAAATAAAGTAATCATTTACAGACAATAGCAACTAAGGATAGATTTGTTGAGTTCCCTTAGATTGAAGAACCGAAAGATTTTCAGTGAACTAATGCTCTTCTCGAACTTTTGCTATGAACCAATGTCGCTCTTTTTTTTTGCTTCTTTCATGTACCATACATGCAATTGTCACATTTTTGTTGGCATATCCGGGAGCCTCTCAGAACTGACCAGAGGCTCCCCGTGAACATATCGTTCTACTACATCAGGCTTGGTCTTATCAGCGCCGCGAATAATGTCATGAATAGACATATTACATTGCTTGGCCAATATCTTAGCCGTTTCCATATCCATAGGTTTTCCGCCATATAGTTGAGGTTCGGGTAACACATGGAGTGGGGGGATCCATTGATTTGCTTGTTTCCCCAGCTAGGGAATGTCATTTCTAATGCTTCTGCTACCACTCGATTGTTTTGCTTGTTTCCCCAGCTGGGGAATGTCTTTTCTGATGCTTCCGCTACCACTTGATAGTTTTGCTTGTTCCCCCTGCTGGGGAACCTCTTTTGTGATGCTTCTTCTACCACTTGATCTCTTCTGTTTCAGTGTCTTCTAAAGACAGCGTGTATAGGTATCTGGCGCATTTAACTGATCTTGGGATGGATGCGTCAGTAATCTTCTAAAGTGCTCCTTGGTTTCCGGTTTTATTTGGACCTCTGGCTCATGTTGTTTCTATTTAAAATGAACATCCACTTCGGCATGAACGACCGCATCGGTCTCCTCATCGTTTAGGTCGTAAGCCCTCTTGGGAGGAACCGACAGTAATTTTGGGAGGGGCGACAACTATCGCTTTCGGTGTTGGTTATCCCTCGACGGAGCGGTGCTATCCTTCCGCTTTTGGCCCTTAGTGGGTGGAGGCGGCTACGTAGATTGAGATGGACTCGTGCTGAGGTCATTATCAAGGAGGGGTGGACTTGGAGGTGTTGGACTTTTACTGGGAGGAGATGGTGGCCTTGGAGGAGACGATGGCGTTGGAGGTGATAGATTGTTTCTCGGTGGAGACGGTGGCCTTGGTGCCGAGCCTAGAAACTTGATGTATACCTTTTTCCAAAGAATGAAGCCACTCATGACTTCTCCCAGTGTCGTCTCCCCTTCACCTCCAGGGAAGTCAAGATGTAGTGACTGACAGTGTGGTTGAACTTCATCCACACTGACACGAGCATAGCCACCTGGAATCGGATTGCAATGGTAGGTCGCTCCTAGTGCAGAAGGTAAAGCAAAGCCGACCGCCACCTTCATGGATATGTTCTTCAGTAGAACTGTTGGAGATATGCCCTAGAGGTAATAATAAATGTAGTTATTATTATATATCTTTGTGTTTATGATAAATGTTTACATTCATGCTATAATAGTATTAACAAGGAAACCATTAATACTTGTGTGATTTGTAAACTTAATTTGAAGTCCCTAGTATAGCCTCTATACTTCACTAGCTTGTTGGTTGATTGATGATGTGGTTTCTTTGTCATGAACATTGAGATGTTATCAACAACAAGATCATATCGTTAGGAGAATGATATGGTGGACATACTCCTATAGACAAGCGTAGCATAAAGATCAAGTCATTTCAATAGTTCAATTGCTATATGCTTTCTGATACATAGTAACCTAATTCCTTCGACCATGAGATCATGCATATTGCCTTTACTGGATGGATGCTTTGATGTCATCAAACACCACACCGTAACAGGGTGGCTATAAAGGTGGCATTGAGTGTTCTGAAAGTATTGGTTGAAACACATGGATCAAGAGTGGGATTTGTCCATCCACATGACGGATAGATATTCTCTGGGCCCTCTCGGTGAAATGTCATCCAATTAGCTTGCAAGCATGTGACTTGGTCACAAGGGATCACATATCACGGAACGAGAAAAGAGTACTTATCGATGTGAGGATGAACTAGGTATGCAGAGATACAGACGATCATAACCTCGGATAAGTAACATATCGTGAGACAAAGGGAAATTGGTATCGTATGTAAGTGGTTCATTCGATCGCAAAGTAATCGTAGAAATATGTGGGAGCCATATGAATTTCCAGATTCCTCTATTAGTTATTGTTCGGAGAAGTGTCTCGATCATGTCCGCATAATTCACGAACCGTAGGGAGACACATAAGGATTGACGTTGTTTGAGTAGTTATGGTATTATGAGAAAGAGACCGAATGTTGTTGAGTCTCGGATGGGATCCGGGATATCACGAGGTGATCCGGAATGGTCCGGAGAATAAGATTCATATAAGGAAAGTCCCATTTGAGTAGGCGGAATGATTAGGTGTTTTCATCGGAACATTCGAAGGTCGGAATGTCCGGCACTCCGGAGGGGGGAGGGTACATGAATGTGTCATTACATATTGGAATGATTGCATCATGTACTAAGTGTTCTCGCTGTCCAAAATAAAGGGTTTATTTAATTCCTAAATTGGAAAAGTCAAACTGCCAGTTTTCGGTCAAACTGCCAGTTTTCGGAAAGAGGAGAAGTTGAAACCGACTTGGGGAGAGTCCTCCTCCCCAAGCCCGGCCAGCCCTAGGCCGAGTTGGGAGGACTCCTCCTCCCCTGGCGCGCCAGCCCTCCCACCTATAAAGGGAGGGGCAGGGCCTCCCCTCTAGACACACACAAGTTCCTATCCTCTAAACTAGAAACTAGACCTAGACCCCGGTTTAGAGCTGTTTCAGTTTAGAGCCTTCTAATTGGTTTAGAGCCCTCTAATTGGTGTGTCTAATTACTAGACCACTAATAGCCTCTCTCATAAGCTCCACCATACTACGCACCGGCTTAAGCGAAGCCTGCGGGATCTCCCTCTACCTCCGGTACCACGCCGTTGTCTTTGCGGAATCATGAGAGAGTGCTACAACCTCCATTTTCTTTGGAACAAGGGAGAGGAAGGTCTTCGTCAGTACCGAACGTGTGACCGACTGCGGGGCGCTTCTGAGGCAGCGCGCGGAAGGATCGTCTGCGATCTTGAGATCGGAAGAAATACGACTACATCACCCACGAGAATCTGCTCTCGTTAAACACTTTGGAATCTTCGAGGTGAGTTATTCCATCGACTCGTTGCTACAATCTAGTAGATAGATCTTGGCTTGTTTGTTTGTATGCGGTAGAAAATTTTGTTTTCCATGCTCTGAACCCCTACGATGGTATCGAGCCGTGTCTATATGTAGATCTGTTGCTGAGTAGAACACAATGGTCATTGTGGGCGTTGATGCTTTTATTGTAGATTGCTTTTGTGTACTTTGCATCTTGCGGTATGTTGGGATGAAGCGGCCGGGCTAACCTTACATGACATCGTTCATGAGACTTGCTCCACGCTTAACATGCAACTTGTATTGCATAAGTGGCTTTATGGTGCCTGTTTCTCCTAGCATAGTTAAGATCCAATTTACAACGGGTAATCAACAATGCTAGTATCAATGTTGTGGTTCTTGTTCGTAAGTTAGAGCGACACTTATGGAAAGCCCCAAACCACGTAAAATATGCAAAGAAAGTAGAAGCGTCTAACTTTGTTTTGCGGGTGTGATGATGTGATATGGCCATGATTGTGATTATATTTGATGTATGCAATGTTCCTTATTGTAAGTTGGCAACGGCGAGCCATATGGTTGTCTTTAATTTCTGTTAAGACCTGCGTGTCTATTCAAAATAGTTGTAATAGTTGAAGCTGGTGGGCGACAACCATGAAGAAGCGTCATTGACCTTGATGCTATGCTGGGAGATGATGGAGATCATGTTCGTGCTTGAAGATGGAGATCGGAAGCACAAAGAAGAAAGGCCATATCATATCACATATTATGAATTGCATGTGATGTTAATCCTTTATGCATCTTGTATTGCTTAGTAGGCGACGGTAGCATTATAAGATGATCCCTCATGCACATAAATTTCAAGTTCTAAAGTGTTCACCCTTAGTATGCACCGTTGCCAAAGCTTGCTGCTTGAAGCACCACGTGATGATCGGGTGTCTTTGATTCATGGTGACTACAACGTAAGCAAGCCAGATTTGCTTATCACGGAAGCTAAGGTTTGTCTTGACGAGCCTAGCATGTACGGACATGGCCTCAGGAACACGGATCGCGAAAGGCAAAGCATGAATCATATAGTAGATATGATGAACATGATGATTGTTCGCCATTGAAACTATATCAACTCTCGTGATGATCGGTGTTGATGTAGTGGATTTGGTTCGTGTGATCACTAAAACAATGTGAGGATGTTGTTTTGGTGGGAGTTCACCTAGTTTAATTTCATTAATTAATTTGAACTCAATTTGTCATAAACTTAGTCTAAACTATTGCAAATATGTTGTAGATCAATGGCAGCCCTACCATCAATTTTAATGCGTTCCTAGAGAAAGAAAAGTTGAAAACAATGGAAGCAACTTCGGATTGGTTCCGCAATTTGAGGATTGTCCTCACATTGGTAATTTGACCTATGTGCTGGATGCACCGCTGGGTGACCCGCCTGCAGCTGATGCTACCGATGAAGTAAAGAATGTTTACCTCGCTCGGAAGACTCAGTACTCCATAGTTCAGTGTGTTATCTTGTATGGTTTAGAATCGGAGCTTCAGAAAAGGTTTGAAGAGTCGGACCCATATGATATTGTCGAGGATCTCAAATTAATCTTTGAGACTCATGCGGCAATTGAAAGTTATGAAGCTTGAAAAGTTCTTTAGCGCAAGATGGAAGAGGGTAGCTCGTCGGTGAGCATGTGCTTAAGATGTGCTGGACGCAAAATAAACTTCAAAGTTTGGGTATAGTGATTCCTAATACTTTGGGGTTTACCGCATCCTCCAATCACTACCACCAAGTTACAAGAACTTTGTGATGAACTACAACATGCAGAACATGAACAAAGAGTTGCGAACTATTTGCTATGTTAAAATCTGCAGTGAAGTGGAGATCAAGAAAGAGCACCAAGTGTTGATGGTCAATAAGACCACCAAATTCAAGAAAGGCAAGTCTAAGCGAAGGGACACTTCAAGAAGGGTGGTAAGAAAGTTACCATACCGACGAAGAGGACCAAGGCTGGACCAAACTGGCCCGAGTGCTTTCTTGCAAGGGAGAAGGTCCTTTGGGCGGAATTGCCCAAAGTACTTGGCAGATTTGAAGAACGGCAACATCAAGAAGAAAGGTATATCGATATACATGTTATTGATGTGTATCTCACTAGTATTCGTAGTAGTGCACGGGTATTTGATCTTGGTTCGGTTGCTCATATTTGTAACTCGAAGCAGGAGCTACTGAATAAGCGGAAGCTAGTGAAGAGCGAGGTGACGATGCGGCGTGGGAAGCGGATCAAAGGTTGATGTGATCGTGATTGACACTACCTCTTCATCTACCATCGGGATTAGTTTTATACTTAAATAATTGTTATTTGGTGCTGCGTTGAGCATGAACATTATATCGGGATCTTGTTTATTGCGAGGCGGTTACTTGTTTAAATCCGAGAATAATGGTTGTTCGATTTATATGAGTAATATGTTTTATGCACATGCACCTTTGATAGATGGTCTATTCATATTGAATCTCGATAGTGGATATACACATATTAATAACATTGAGGCTAAGCGTTTGAAATCAAGCGATAACTCGACCTATATGTGGCCTTTGTCGTCTTGGTCACATTGGAGTGAAGCGTATGAAGAAACTCCATTCGATGGACTTCTTGAATCACTTGATTTTGAATCACTTGAAAGATGCGAGGCATGTCGATGGGTAAAATGACTAAGACTCCATTTTACGGTATGATGGAGGCGAGCTACAGACTTATTGGAAATCATACATACCGATGTGTGTGGTCCAATGAGTGTAGCATCATGTGATGGTTATCGTTATGTTCTTACCTTCACGGATGACTTGAGTAGATATGGGTATATCTATTTCATGAAACATAAGTCCGAAACTTTCGAGAAGTTTAAGGAGTTTCAAAGTGAGGTAGAGAATCAACGTAACAAGAAGATTAAATTTCGTTACGATCGTGGAGGTGAATATCTAAGTTACGAGTTTGGCGAGCATTTGAAGAAATGTGGAATACTTTCGCATTGACACCGCCGGGAACACCACAGTAATGGTGTGTCTAAGCGTCAGAATCGAACTCTCTTAGATATGGTTCGTTCTATGATGTCTCTTACAGATTTACCACTATCATTTTGGGGTTATGCATTAGAAAGCCGCATTCACTTTAAATAGGGCACCGTCTAAATCCGTTGAAACGACACCGTATGAATTATGGTTTGGGAAGAAACCTAAATTGTCGTTCCTTAAAGTTTGGGGATCTGAAGCCTATGTAAAGAAGTTACTGCGGACAAGCTTGAACC
The DNA here is from genome assembly GCA_023614405.1 of Avena insularis. Lineage (NCBI taxonomy): Eukaryota > Viridiplantae > Streptophyta > Magnoliopsida > Poales > Poaceae > Avena > Avena insularis. The sequence continues at coordinate 608,745,789 of CM042686.1, forward strand.
CAAAGCGGAAAAATCGTCTTCATAGGATACCGAAGGAAACTATTGGGTATACCTTCTATCATAGATCCGAAGGCAAAATCTTCGTTGCTAGAATGGATCCTTTCTAGAAGGAATTTCTCTCGAAGGAGTATTTGGAAGGAAAGTAGAACTCGACGAGGTTGTCGAACCTTCTCTCGAAATTGCGAGTAGCGCAACGGAAGAAGTTCTGTGGTGCACCAATAAGAGGAAGCTAGTGATGGTGATCATGAAACTTGGTTGAAGTTGCTCTGAGCCTCGGAGGTCAGCGAAATCGTACCACTCCAGTTGGTATGATTCCGTTATGAATGTCATGTTGGTGGACAACACCGATGACCCGAGACATATGAGGAAGCAATGATGAGCCCATTCCAATAAATGGCAAGAAGCCATGAAATCCGAGATTGGATCCATGTACGAAAACCAAGTATGGACTTTGGTGGACTTCGGATGGCGGAAGGCTGTCGAGAACAAATGGATTTTCAAGAAGAAAGCAGATCTTGATGGTAATGTTATTTGTCTATAAAGCTCGACTTGTCGCAAAAGGGTTTCGACAAATTCAAGGAGTTGACTACGATGAGACTTTCTCACGTAGCGAAGCTAAAGTCTGTGAGGATTATGTTAGCAATCGCTGCATATTATGATTATGAGATATGGCGGATGGATGTCAAAACAGCATTCCTCAATGGAGACATTGATGAAGAGTTGTATATGATGCAACCCAAAGGTTTTGTCGATCCTAAAGATGCTAACAAGGTATGCAAACTTCAACGGTCCATCTATGGACTGAAGCAAGCATCCAGTTGGAATCAACGTTTGATAAGGTAATCAAAAGTTTTGGTTTTATACAAACTTATGGAGAAGCTTGTATTTACAAGAAAGTGAGTGGGAGCTCTGTAGCATTCTTAATACTGTATGTGGATGACATATTGTTGATTGGGAATGATGTAGACCTTCTTAATAGTGTCAAAGAGTATTTGAATAATAGTTTTTCAATGAAGGATCTTGGCGAAGCAGCTTACATATTAGGCATAAAGATTTATAGAGATAGATCGAAACGCCAAATATCATTGTCACAAAGTACATATTTGGACAAAGTTCTAAAGAGGTTTGGAATGGAAGATAGCAAGAAAGGGTTCTTGCCCATGTTGCTATCGACCTTGAGTAAAACTCAAAGTCCGACATCGGCAGAAGATAGAGAAAGAATGAGTAAGACTCCTATGCCTCAGCCATAGGATCTCTAATGTATGCCATGCTATGTACTAGACCCGACATTGCATATCTGTTAGTTTAACTAGCAGATATCAAAGTGATCGAGAGTGGATCATTGGACAATGATCAAAAACATCCTTAAGTACTTGAGAAGAACTAAGGATATGGTTCTTTCTTATGGAGGTGATGAACAGCTCGTTGTTAATGGTTATACCGATGCTAGTTGGAACACTGATCCGGATGATTCTAAATCACAATCTGGATACGTATTTATTTTGAATGGTGCAGCGATTAGTGGAGGTGCAAAGCAAAGCGTTGTGGCGAGATCTTCAACTGAATCGGAATACATGGCTGCTCGGAGGCTTCACAAGAAGCGATATGGATGAAAGAGTTCATTCAGAGCTGGGTGTGGTTCCTAGTCTGGACCCAATGTCTATCTCTTTGTGATAACATGGGCGCCATAGCCAATGCGCAAGAACCAAGGTCACACAAGAAGCTGAAGCATATCAAGCTACGTTTCCACGCTATTCGAGAACATATCCAGGATGGGGATATAAAGATTTGCAAAGTACACACAGATCTGAATGTGGCGGATCCGTTGACTAAACCTCTCCCGAGGGCAAAACATGACCAACACCAAACCATGGGTGTTCGGTATATTACCATGTAATCTAGATTAGATGACTCTAGTGCAAGTGGGAGACTGTTGGAGATATGCCCTAGAGGTAATAATAAATGTAGTTATTATTATATATCTTTGTGTTTATGATAAATGTTTACATTCATGCTATAATAGTATTAACAAGGAAACCATTAATACTTGTGTGATTTGTAAACTTAATTTGAAGTCCCTAGTATAGCCTCTATACTTCACTAGCTTGTTGGTTGATTGATGATGTGGTTTCTTTGTCATGAACATTGAGATGTTATCAACAACAAGATCATATCGTTAGGAGAATGATATGGTGGACATACTCCTATAGACAAGCGTAGCATAAAGATCAAGTCATTTCAATAGTTCAATTGCTATATGCTTTACGATACATAGTAACCTAATTCCTTGACCATGAGATCATGCATATTGCCTTCTTTGGATGGATGCTTTGATGTCATCAAACACCACACCGTAACAGGTGGCTATAAAGGTGGCATTGAGTGTTCGGAAATTATTGGTTGAAACACATGGATCAAGAGTGGGATTTGTCCATCCACATGACGGATAGATATTCTCTGGGCCCTCTCGGTGAAATGTCATCCAATTAGCTTGCAAGCATGTGACTTGGTCACAAGGGATCACATATCAGGAACGAGAAAAGAGTACTTATCGATGTGAGGATGAACTAGGTATGCAGAGATAAGCGATCATAACCTCGGATAAGTAACATATCGTGAGACAAAGGGAAATTGGTATCGTATGTAAGTGGTTCATTCGATCGCAAAGTAATCGTAGAAATATGTAGAACCATATGAATTTCCAGATTCCTCTATTAGTTATTGTTGGAGAAGTGTCTCGATCATGTCCGCATAATTCACGAACCGTAGGAGACACATAAGGATTGACGTTGTTTGAGTAGTTATGGTATTATGAGAAAGAGACCGAATGTTGTTGGTCTCGGATGGGATCCGGGATATCACGAGGTGATCCGGAATGGTCCGGAGAATAAGATTCATATAAGGAAAGTCCCATTTCGGAGTAGCGGAATGATTCCGGTGTTTTCATCGGGAACATTCTGGAAGGTCCCGGAATGTCCGGCACTCGGAGGGGGAGGTACATGAATGTGTCATTACATATTGGAATGATTGCATCATGTACTAAGTGTTCTCGCTGTCCAAAATAAAGGGTTTATTTAATTCCTAAATTGGAAAAGTCAAGCTGCAGTTTTGGTCAAGCGCAGTTTGGAAGAGGAGAAGTTGAAACCGACTTGGGGAGGTCCTCCTCCCAAGCCGGGCGGCCAGCCCTAGGCCGAGTTGGGGAGGACTCCTCCCTCCCCAGCGCGCCAGCCCTCCCACCTATAAAGGGAGGGGCAGGGCCTCCCCTCTAGACACACACAAGTTCCTATCCTCTAAACTAGAAACTAGACCTAGACCCCGGTTTAGAGCTGTTTCAGTTTAGAGCCTTCTAATTGGTTTAGAGCCCTCTAATTGGTGTGTCTAATTACTAGACCACTAATAGCCTCTCTCAAAAGCTCCCCCATACTACTTCGGCTTAAGCCTGCAGGATCTCCCTCTACCTCCGGTACCACGCCGTTGTCTTCTTGGGAATCGCGAGGAGAGTGCTACAACCTCCATTTTCTTTGGAACAAGGAGAGGAAGGTCTTCGTCGAGTACCGAACGTGTGACCGATCATGGAGGGCGCTTGAGGGAACGCTGTGGAAGGATCGTCTACGCGATCTTGAGATCGGAAGAAATGCGACTACATCACCCACGAGAATCTGCTCTCGTTAAACACTTTGGAATCTTCGAGGGTGAGTTATTCCATCGACTCGTTGCTACAATCTAGTAGATAGATCTTGGCTTGTTTGTTTGTATGCGGTAGAAAATTTTTGTTTTCCATGCTACGAACCCCTACAAGAACATGCAGCTCACAACTAGTCTTCTCCTTAATTGCATCCACGGGGTACACATCCATCGTTGCATCATTAGCGTGGGCCTCCGTGGAAGCCACACTGCTTTTCTGTTGAGATGTTGCACCGGTCGTAGTCTATATTGCAGGATCTTGCTGTCGCAGTCCTCTAAGTTCATTAAGCTCCTCCCGATGTTGCTGCAACATGGCTTCAACCCTCGTGAACCTCTCTGCATCCTCCTCTTGTCACGGCTTTGTTTTTCTCGATCGGCTTCTATAGGTGTCAAAATCCTCGGGAAACCCGATAACCCATGGACAAGAAGGTCCGATTCCTGAGGGCCTTTGTCAGCTCATCGTTCTCTCTGTCGGGAACAAACTTTCCCTCTTGAACGTCTTTTATCACTTTAATAAGATCATCTTTGGGTCCAACAACTTCTTTTTTTGCAACAATCTCGCTTGTTTCTGCGTCATACGATGCCCCATGCCCGAATAACCAATTTCTTGACCTCCTGGGCCAACGAGACATAGCTGGAGTGACCCCTTTAGCCACCAGGTCGGCCTCAACTTTATCCCACTTAGGCATGACACTCTTGTAGCCACATGTGCCCATATGATGGTGATATTTCTTTTTGGCCGCATTTAACTTATTCTTTTCTGACATTGCCACAGCTGGTGTCGAGGTCTTGTATTGCACAAATGCGGCCTAGTTATCCCGCTGCTTCTCTAGTGGGCCAGTGAATGCAGGAGTTTTTTTCTTCAACACATAGTTGCGCTACAATCTTTTCTTCCAGCATCTTCTTAAGAGCCCACTCCTTGACTTTCCTCCTCATTTGCTACGTGAGATCATCAGTCTCCAAGACTGGTAGGGTGAAATGTGTCATGAGAGAACCCCACGTCGCATCTTTCGCTCTATCGTTGACAAAACTAGCCCCAGCTGGATCCCGTTTCTTTCCTGGCTTATTCCACTCTCGCGTGGTGATCGGGACGATGTCTCTAACAATCACTCTGCATTGATGTACAAATGCATTCATAGACTGTATGTGCTCCAATGGTTGACCCAGCGCAGAGCCTAAGTCAATGCTAAAACGGACATCAGCGGGCAACTTTTGGGCCTGGCCTCTTTTCCTTGTAGAAGGTTGGCCTGATGCGGAGGTCTAAGTGAAGAAACATTCATCAGTACATATATACGAATCAATTAGTGCATCTATACTAGTGATCGATCGGTAGAGACTTTATATACCTCGTCGTATTTGTTATTAAGGTGTCTTCACCATGGTCTCCACCATGATCAGCACCATCGTCTCCACTATTGTCGTCTCCTCTAGACAAATTAAGATACTGGGATCCATCATCGTAATAAGAACCTCCTATACCCTTATATATCATGTTGAGAAGCTCTTCTTTATTCTCTCTACCGTCCATAGCTTAACTAATACAGAAAAAGGTAAAACAATTTTGCATTAAGTAAAAGAATATTAGAATTGCGACGACTCGGATACAGAAAAAAGATTACGTACTAATAATGATTTTTTTGCATTAAGTTAAAGTACAATAATATAAGATCCGTGTTTTATCTTAAGACAACATACAATAATAATTGTGCATTAAGATAAACAATCGCTCATATCTCACTCATATAAAACTAGCAAACTCGGCTGCCGCGTTCTATGCCACGGGAGCTATACACCCATAGAAAAGGAACCATCACTGGAGAATAGCTCGGGTGACATCCGTAAAGAACCTGCCAGAGATTGGAGAACCTGGTCTCCAAAAGATACATATACCGGCGGACGTGCTCGTCCTCCTCCCTGATACAACGACATACCACCTCCTCGGGGCCAGCTCCCTCTGCACCGCTCCTGGACCTCGTGGACGCCACCAAAGAAACTCCGGGTTGACGATGATAACCGGATTCCTCACCAAGGTACGAGTCCCGGTAGGTAGCACCTGCCAGTGCCAGCCCGACGGAGCCCAGGCTCGGACATCCCTAGACTCGACGAAGTCCAGTACTCCGTCGTTGCCACCCAGAGGATGACGAGGACGCGACATAACTAAATAATAACAATAAACAATCATAAAACATAAACACTAACTAAATCACTAAGTATTGCCCTAATAATACTAACCCTAAACCTAACGCTAACTAAACTAAAATTAATTTACTAAGTATTATAACTAACCCTTACTAACCCTAACTATCCCTAAACCTAACACTAACTAAGTATTCTAACTAACCCTAATTTTTTTTTCGAAAGGGGAGTATGACCCCGGCCTCTGCATCTTGGGTTGCACACAACCTTTATTAAAAACCGAGAAGTATCATAGTATCATTACAAAACAAGAGTCAGATAAGGTTGGCACATGCATCAACCATCTGAAAAAGATAACAATCTCACAAGAGAGTAAAAGCAATAGCTAGACATTCATCAATCTACTAGAATGACACCACGAAGCCTGGCTGAAGAAATCCGAAGTAACCGCCACAAGACGGTTGCACCCAGAAACCATGGGTAGACGCTGATGCTCTCGGAGAAGGAAAGCCTAGAGCTGAATCCAATACGCCGCCATATGGATAACCTGCAAGAAGGAAGGAACTCCTATTTTGTTAAAAATACAGTTATTTCGACATTTCCAAATAGACCAACAAATGGCCGAAATGCCAACCCGTATTCTTCCCTTATTCACCTTACCTATTCCATTTAGGCAATTACCAAACATATTGGTGATATTGGTTGGAGGGGGAAGGTTATAAGTGCAAAAAATCATTCGCCAAATTATCTGTGCAAAAGGACAAGCTAAGAACAAATGCTCAATTGTTTCTCCATCGTCACAAAAGCAGCATTTGGTACACCCATTCCAGTTTCTTTTGGCAAGGTTGTCTTTTGTTAGAAAAACTTTGTTACTTAAAAACCACATGAAATTTTTAATTTTTAAAGGTATCTTTATCTTCCAAAGGTACCTTATAGGAAACAGTGGATGATCATTCATGACATCTTAATACATAGACTTAACCCACTCAGTTAAGTTCCATGAAAACCTGTCTCTCTCATCTGACAAGGATATTTCCATCAACCTCTCGTATAAGTGCAGCCATGCAACCCATTTAACCCCTGTTAAATTTCTCCTAAAACCTATATTTAAAGGGTTTAGGGCAAGATGTCGTGGACGAGTACGTGTTTTCTATGTACAATGTTGTAAAGGGATGGATATTGTTGGGCAAGAGATAGCTCCCCTAGCCATATATCTTCCTAGAATCGAATGTCTTCCACATCACTTAATTTGAAAACGCCACGGCCAAAAAACTCATCTTTTACTCCCATTAGACCTTTCCAGAAAGGAGAATCAGTAGACTTGGCTTCAACCTGTGCTAAAGTTTTATTAATCAGATATTTGTTGTGTAACAACTCTTGCCACACCCCTTCTTCCGTCAATAACTTACACATCCATTTACTAAGTAAACATTTCCTTTTTAGCTCTAGCACTTCAACACCCAAGCCCCCCTGATCTTTGGGTCGGCAAATAATGTTCCACCGAGTCAATCGGTACTTCTTCTTATACTCATCGCTTTGCCAAAAGAAACGAGAATAATAGAAATCCAGCCTTTTCCTTGCTCCCTTGGGTATTGGAAGGAACGACAACATAAACATCGGCATACTTGATAGAACAGAATTAATTAGTACAAGTCTATCTCCAAAAGATAGCAACTTTCCTTGCCAGCATCCTAATTTACCTTCACATCTATTTTCTACTAGGTTCCATTCGAAATTACGAAGTTTCCTATGGTGTATAGGTATCCCAAGGTACCTAAACGGTAAGTAACCTAGTTCACAGCCAAAAACCCCCCTATAAGTTTGTTCGTGTTCAGCAGCTTTGCCGAAGCAAAATATCTCACTCTGATGGAAATTAATTATTAGCCCCGATAATTGTTCAAAAATACATAATATGAGCTTCATATTGACTGCCTTTTGAAAATCGTGTTCCATGAAAAAGATTGTACCATCGGCATATTGCAAGATGGACACTCCCCCTTCAACAAGATGGGGTATTAGTACAGCAACCTGACCATTCTCTTTTTATTTAGCAATTAAGATGGCGAGCATATCAACAATAACATTGAAAAGCATAGGTGATAGTGGATCTCCTTGTCTCAATCCTTTTCTAGTTTGGAAGTAATGGCCAATGTCATCATAGACTCTAATGGCTACACTTCCATCACGTATAAAGCTATTAATCCATTGACACCATCTACGATCAAAACCTTTCATATGAAGAACTTGCTGAAGGAATGGCCATTTTACCTTGTCATAAGCCTTTTCAAAACTATCCCAAACTAACCCAAACTAAATCCCTAAGGGCATGTACAATGGAAGAGAAGGAAGGTCTTCTCTTAGCCCTCCACGTAGTCTAGAGAAGACAATAATAATAAATCACACAATTGACCTAACACTAACTAAAGTAAACCTAATTAGCTAACCCCATTCTAACTAAATCCCTAATCCCTAATAAACTAACTAATTGATGTAACGAATCCCTAATCCGATCCCTAATCCATAATTAACTAATTGACCTAACTAATCCCTAATCCCTAATAATAAACTAACTAATTGACTTATAATCTAACTAATGCCTAATAATAAACTAACTAATCCCTAATAATAAACTAACTAAACCCTAATACACCTCACCTGCAGGGGCGACACGGATGACGGTGCGCAGCGAGGCAGGACGGGCGACGACGCGGGTGGCGACGAGCTCCTCCTCGATCGACGGGCATGGATGGTGCGGGCGGCAGCATGGGCGTGGCGGGACGGCTGCGACACATACGTGGAGGGACGACGGCGCAGGAGGCCGCGAGCTCTCCTCCACACGAAATATATGGCGACGGCGTCGTGAAGAAGGATCGGGCTCTCCTGGTCGTGGCTAGACTCGGGGTGGATGTGGGGGTATTTATACCCCCCGTCTTTAGCCTCGGTTTGTAATACAAACCGGGGCTAAAGGTGTTTTCGGCCTGCCGCTATTCCCGCACGCGCATACCACTTTAGCCCCGGTGTCGGGGGGATGATCCCTAGATACCCCAACCGGACAAGAAACAGGGCAGTCGGATCACGTTCGGCTGGCCAGATGCAGCCGAACAGAGCAAGCCAAGACGGCTATCGAATGGTAGCCGGATCGACAAGAAGCAGCCGGCTACGGCAACGTAGCCGGAACCAATCAAGGAGACAGGACGACGTGTGGATCATTGCGCGGTACGCCCTGTACGACGACAAGACTGGCAACTACTCGGCCATACCGAAGACTTTGCAGGGATGACGCAGAAGCGAGGTCTGATGGCGAGAGCTCTTGACGGCATCACTGCCTCGACAGCCATACCGCTCATACTCCGATGGGACATGTCGTACCGAATACTATAGATGACCAGTCGGCTGGGACCCGCCTGTGGGACCCGCTAGTCGGACTGGTCAATGAGACCGTTGCCTCTCTGCCTATATAAGGAGAGGCAAGGCCTCAGTAGAAAGGGTTGGTCTTAGTGCATTTAAGACAGTAGCTAGAGAATACAGCTCAAGGAGCACTTGTAGTTCGTATATCCCTCATAGTTAGATCCGGCAGGAGTAGGAGTTTTACCACATCGCGAGGGCTCCGAACCTGGGTACTTCCTGCGTCCAGCTACGCTTGCTTGTGTCCAATCCCGCTTGCGGATGACGTCGATAGCTTCCCTGCTAGTCCCCACACCTCTATCTAACCTTCTTAGGTACTGCCATTCCCAATACAAAGACACCCGGTTTGTAATACAAACCGGGACTAAAGGGTGAGCTTTAGTCCTGGTTTGTATTACAAACCGGGGCAAAAGCGGGGTTTTGGAGCCAAAAAGAAAAATGGTGTATAGTTTTCAGAAAATTATGTATTATATATCAAAAAAATTAGAAAAAGAAGATCTATAATTTAAATCTATTATCATACTCTATTATACATCTTAAATGAAATTATTTATTGTTTAACAAGTATTATATTTAGTACAAATGTTGGAGAAATATAGTTTATTATATAAAAAATAGAAAAATACATATAATATACCAAACTATTCACAAAAAATAATATACTCATTAGAAATATAATATTTCATACTAAAACTAGTAACTGGGACTAAAAGATATTTCGGGGGCCTTTAGTCCTGGTTGGAGCCACTAACCGGGACTAGATATTTCCCGCCATTTCCCCCACTTCTCGCCATGTTTTTCCACCATTTCCCCCCACTTCCCGCCATGTTTTCTTACCATTTCCCCCCGCTTTCCGACACGTTTTCCCGCCAATTCCCTCTATATCTAGGCCGACCGCTATGTCCATCCACACATCTACACCTTATCTCTCACAACAATGGACACCGCTTACTGGGCCTTTCTAATGCTCTAGGTACCCATGCGCTGGGTGCATACCTTGCCGTCATTTGGATGTTGAGCGGAGGGTTCTGTTCCTCCCGTGCCTCATGGTTCGGGCCGCCAGGTGGCCATCACGAACCACTTCTACCTCGAGCTCACGCCGGAGCAGGGGATGGATCCCCATTGGGATCCCGACAACCTCAACACCTGAAATGCCTTCTTCGCGAACCGGCAGGAAAGGGAGCTCTCTAGGTACAAGGGTGACGACCCGCCGCCTAGTGAACCACAATGAGGCCGGTCGCCTCCTATGGTGGGCGAACCGGACTATCGCCGTTGTGATATGCTACATCGCCATGGGAAACCATCCTCGCCTGAGGTACCCGCACTTTGACCAGCCACATAGCTAGAAGAATGGTGGCGGTGGTGAAGGCCGAAGATCCCCCGTTCCCCCGTGCACAACCCAAGGAAGGGCTAAGGATCCAGCCGCGTGCTATGAGCGATGACGATGATGATGACGATAATGAAGACGACCCTGAAGCTGTGTACTAAAGGTCTAGATATGATTATGACTAATTTTTACATTTTAATATTAATAAATGTCTTTCGTGTTGGACACAACAAGTTGCAATACTACCTATTGAGATTGAGATAGTTCCTATCAATATATATATAAGAAGATCATTAAAAATAAAGGTTTAATAATATTGTACATCACCAACATCCACAAATCTCTACTATTAGGGTTTTCTTCTAATCCGTAACCATGGAGCATCTTCCTTACTTAACGGGATGCTTGGGTCATCCTTCACTGTGAAGGGCGGAATTTCATGAAACTAATCATAATCTTTTGACATGTCTGTCTTATCCTCCACCCCATGATGTTTCTTTTCCTGAAAGAACTATGTGGCACTTTGGCTCATCATATGCTATATTCTTTTGGTTATCTTTCCTTTTTCTCTATTTGGTAGACATGTACTTCACATAAAAAACCTGAGCCACATCATTGGCTAGGACGAATGGTTCATCTCTATACGCAAGGTTGTTGAGATTGACTATTGTCATTCCGTATTTCTTGTCTACCTCAACCCCGCCTCCTGTCAGCTTGACCCATTTGCACCAAAACAAAGGGACCTTAAAATAAGGTCCATAGTCAAGTTCCCATATCTCCTCTATGTAACCATAATATGTATCTTGTTGCCCATTCTCGTCTGTTGCATCAAATCGGACACCACTTTTTTGGTTGGTGCTCTTTTTATATTGGGCAATCGTGTAAAATGTATTCCAATTTATCTCGTACCCTTGGAAAGTCAATATAGTCGAAGATGGTGACCTGGCCAATGATGTCTCAATGCACGGCGCCCAGAAAAGTGTTGATGGCTCGTGGTTGATGTAGAGCTTGTTGAGAACCCCAAGAGGAAGGTATGATGAGCACAGCAACAAGTTTTCGTCAGTTATGAAACTAAGGTTTAATTGAACCAGTAGAAGCAAGGAAACACCCCAAAGGTGTTACTCGAAGCTTTGGTATGACCTTTGGTGCTAGTAGCAACGTGTTGACTGCACAATGAACCACGTAACTTTGTCCCCAAGTTGCGATGAGGTTGTCAATCTCACCGTGTTTTATGGAAAACAAAGGATTAAACGACGAATGGAGCAGTAAAAGTTTGCGGAAAGTAAACACAAAGCAGTAAAGATTGTAGATTGTACGAAAAGACAAGGACGGGATCCATAGTTCACTAGAGGTGGTCTCCTTAGATAGATAACATCTTTGGGTGAACAAATTACAGCGGCAATTGACAAACATCGAACGCAATACATGCATATACTAATTATCTTGACTCCTCGAGAGTTGATTGGGCATTACAACATAATACATACCGCCATCCAAGCGTGTCTATGACTAATAATCCACCTTGGTTATCATCGAACCCCTCCAAGATTAAGTTGCAAGCAGCAGTTATTGCTTACTGCGTGTAAAGTAAACAATATGATTGTTCTATGGACAAAGGATTGTTGTTTTCTCCCTAGTAGCAACATCACATCTAGTACCTTAGAAATTTCTCACTTCCCCATATTACCAGAGGCATGAACCCACTATCGAGCATAAATACTAACTCTTGGAGTTGCTAGCATCTACTTGGCCAAGATAGCTACTAACAACGGAAAGCATGCAAGATATCAAATAACAAAGACATGGTAGAATCAATAATCAATCTGAAATAGCATCTCAATATCCATCGGATCCCCGCAAACACAACATGTATGAATTACAAAAAGATGATCTTGATCATGAACGGAGCTCACAAGATCTAAACATGAAAGCACAAAGGAGGAGAAACCAGCCATCTAGCTACTACATGGATCCGTAGTCCAAGGATGAACTACTCACGCATCACACCGAAGGCTTGCATGGTGATGAAGAGGGCCTCCAGGGTGAATTCCCCTCTCCGGTAGGGTGCCGGGAAGAGCTTCATATCCCTCCCGATCTAGGGATGGAGATGACGGCGGCTACAGAGTCTTTCCTGGATTTTTGATCGGGTACTTAGGGTTTTCGTCCCGAGGGCAACTTATAGGCGGAAGGAGAGGCCGAGGGGGTGCCCGGGCTGGCCTCACCACCCCCTGGCGCGGACCAGGCTGGGCCGCACGGCCAGGTGGTGTGGTGGCCCCCTGGTCCCTCTCCGTCTCGTATTCTGGCACTTGATCCCTTCCAGAAAAATAGGCACTTTGGCTTTTGTCCCGTCCAATTCCGAGAATATTCATTTTCTAACTTTCATGGAACCAAAACAGCAGAAAACAGGCAGTTGGCACTGTGGCTCTTGTTAATAGGTTAGTCCAAGAAATCATATGAAAAGTACTCCAAAGCTGGAACAAAACACAAGAAAGTGGATAAAACCAAGCATGGAACATCAAAAATTATAGATACATTTGCAATGTATCAGCCAACAAGTACAACTGCTCTCCAATAGTGATGTCATTCATGAAATGTGTCTGCAATCAACCGCCGAAAGTCTTCATGTGTTCATCTCTAATCCAGGAGCCAGGCTTCTCCGGGTTGTTGGAGTGTACAATATTCTTGTGTTCCTCGATATATAGAGCCACCAAGGTGGAACTTTGCTAAACTGTGTAGTGTGCTTTAGTGAGAGAATGTACGTCCATACATATGTGTTTTTTTCTTTCCTAGAGTGCCTTTTCCACTCAGTCTACCCTCATGCCGTGATTCAGGAACACCGATGGGCTTAAGGTCAGGAATAAAGTCAACACAAAACTCAATGACCTCCTCTGTTCCATATCCCTTTGAGATGCTTCCTTCTGGCCTAGCACTGTTATGAACATATTTATTTAAGACTCCCATGAACCTCTCAAAGGGGAACATATTGTGTAGAAATACAGGACGGAGAATGTTAATCTCTTCGACTAGGTGAACTAGGAGGTGCGTCATAATATTGAAGAAGGATGGTGGGAACACCAACTCGAAGCTGACAAGACATTGGACCACATCTTTCTGTAACCTTGGTAGACTATCTAGACGGATTACCTTCTGAGAAATTGCATTGCGAAACGCACATAGCTTCACAATGGGTACTCAAACATTTTCCGGCAGGAGTCCCCTCAATGCAATCGAAAGCAGCTATGTCATAAGCAGGTGGTAGTCATGAGACTTTAGGTTTTGAATTTTTTTCTCCGTCATATTTATTATTCCCTTTATGTTCAACGAGAAGCCAGACGAGACCTTGATACTGTAAAGGACTTCAAAAAAGATTTCCTTCTCTTCTTTCGTAAGAGCGTAGCTGATAGTACCATCAAACAGCTCTGGATGCATGTCGTCTTTCATACGTTGTTGGTCCTGCCGTGCTTCCGGTGTACCTTTATTCTTCCCATACACGCCCACGCATCCTAGTAGTGTCACGTAAAGATTCTTCGTCAGCTGCATCACGTCAATTGCAGAGCGGACCTCTAGGACTTTCCAATACGGTAGCTCCCAAAATATAGATTTCTTTTTCCACATGGGTGTGTGACACGTTGCAAATGTATCTATAATTTTTGATGTTCCATGCTTGTTTTATATCTATTTTCTTATGTTTTGTTCACACTTTGGAGTATTTTTACACATTTTCTGGAACTAACCTATTAACAAGATACCACAGTGCTAGTTGCCTGTTTTCTGTTGTTTTTGGTTTTCAGAAAAGCTAGTAAGGAAATATTCTCGGAATTGGACCATACAAAAGCCCAAGTCAATATTTCACCAGAAGGAATATGGAGTCCGGAAGGGAGGCGAAGAGGGGAGCCAGGGCGGCCACATCTGGTGGTGGCGCGTCCAGCCCTAGTGGCGCCACCAGGGGGTGTGGTCCCCCAGGTACTCCACCGACCTTACCCCTACGCCTATATATTGCCTCTGGGACGAAAACCCTAAGTACCCGATCAAAATTCCACGAAAGAGTCTACAGCCGCAGCCATCTCCATCCCTAGACCGGGAGGGATCTGAAGCTCTTCCTAGCACCCTGTCGGAGGGGAGTGATCACCCTGGAGGCCTTCTTCATCACCATGACTGCCTCCTGTGTGATGCTTGAGTAGTTCATCCCTGGACTACGGCTCCATGTAGTAGCTAGATGGTTGGTTCTTCTTCTTTGTGCTACCATGTTTAGATCTTGTGAGCTCCGTTCATGATCAAGATCATCTATTTGTAATCCTAGATGCTGTGTTTGTAGGGATCCTATGGATATTGAGATGCTATTTTAGATTGATTATTGATTCTATCATGTCTATGTTATTTGTGATCTTGCATGCTTTCCGTTGTTAGTAGCTATCTTGGCCGAGTAGATGCTAGCAATTCCAAGAGGGAGTATTTATGCTTGATAGTGGGTTCATGCCTCTAGGAATCTGGGGAAGTGACAGAAATCTCTAAGGCACTAGATGTGTTGTTTCTACTAGGGAGAAAAAAGCAATCTTTTGTTCATAGAACAATCGTATTGTTTACTTTACACACTTTGCTTAATGCAATTATCTGTTGCTTGCAACTTAATACTAGAGGGGGTTCGAATGATAACCTGAAGGTGGATTATTAGTCATAGATGCAGTTGGATTACGGTCTATGTGTAATGTTGTAATGCCCAATCAAATATCATAGGAGTCAAGATGATTAGTATATGCATGTATGCTTTCTCGGTGTCTATCAATTGCCCCGCTGTAATTTGTTCACCCAACATGTCATCTATCTAGGAGAATCACCTCTAGTGAACTATGGACCCTGATCCATTCTTTTACCATCAATCTACAATCTATTTACAATTTTCTTTTTACTTTCTACAAGCAATTACTATCTTCCACACAATACGTTTAATCCTTTGTTTTCAGCAAAACCGGTGCGATTGACAACCTCACTATAAGTTGGGGGCAAAGTTCTATGGTTGTGTTGTGCAGGATTCCAAGTTGGAAACAACACCTTGGAGGTGTTTCCTTGCTCCTACTGGTTCGATAACCTTGATTTCATAACTGACGGAAACTTGCTACTGTGCTCATCATACCATCCTCTTGGGGTTCCCCAACGAGCTCGATATGTGTTGAGACGATCATCAGTGCATGTTCGACATCGTCCTTCGGAACGAATTGTCTACCAGGAACCTTTCCAAAGATTACTTTTAAATCCTTCACCATATCAAATACATCATCACCAGTATGGCAGATTGGCTTACACCAGCTGTCTGCCTCACCATTGAAATGTTTACCTTTCTTTCTTAGGGTGTGCGTGGGCGGAAGAAAACAACGATTCCCTGGGTACAAATTCTTCTTACATTTATCCAAATATATACTTTCAGTCTCACCTAAATAGTGTGTGCATGCATTTTATCCCTTGTTTGTTTATCCTGAAATGTTACTAAGAGTAGGCTAATCTTTGATTGTTATGACCAAAAATGCTCGTAGGTCAAATTCCTCCTGCTTGTTCTCAAATCCCACACACTTACCACTGCCGACCGATTCCAGATGGCTATGCTATTGTCGGGGTGGATGAGGTTGTGAAGGAATATGAGGAAGCACAGCTTGACCATGCTACAGGTGAAGGGGAAACTCAACTCAAATTTGCAGTGAAAACAACCATTCTTTGGAAGAAGGAACACATTGTGCTTCCAAATTGGAGGTCCTCGCACCCCTGGTCTCCTAGCGTCGTGATCGAGCCGCTTCAGCTATCTCCTGTGTGGCAGCCATCTCAAAGGCATGACCATCTCTGTATGGCACCATCTCCGCCCGTCGACCATCTCTCTGTGCAGCCATCTCCCCGTCAGCCATCTCCGGTGCTTCAGCCATCTCCTCAGCGTAAGCGGAAGAGCACTGCCACGAGGAGCATCAGTAGCACTGCCACAAAGAAATCCGCAGGAAACCGTACGCCAAAGAGTTCAAAAAACTACGTCCCGCAGCCTTCCGCCAAGCCATTGCCGGTTTTATCGTGGAATCGCAGTGACGAGGAGACCAATAGGATCTCGGAAGAACAGGTCAAGAAATTCTTTGCACCTAGACGGGACGAGCCAAAGGAGAAAATAGATCTGGCGGTGGTGGAGAAGTTTTACAAAAATCTTTCGAAACCTGAAACCCCACTTGTGCCGGACTACGAGCGCCAGATTTTGAAGGCGGATGCAAGGCGCTGTAGGGAGACTGAAAGTAGCAGTCGTGAGGCACCCCAGAAAACAGTTCCCATGCTCGTAGAGCAGGAAAACCAATCATGTGCCTCGCTCCAAATGTTCGACACACGGGACGCTCCTCCCATAAATGATTACGAGGCAGAGCTACAAAGAAAGGCCAATGAGATGGGGATGACTTACATTGCATACTTGAACGTCATGGGAGACAACTTGCCCAAATGCGATGCCAACCCCATACAGCCATGGAAGTATGGGAAGAATCTCGTCAAGAAAGAGGAGCTCAAGACTCTACCAACAAAGATGCGAAAATTGCGCAAGTGGTACCTTCATTTCTGCAAGACGAGAAAGTATGGGGTTGGCATCGCTTCAGGGTCGTCAAGAAAGAGGAGCCACGAAGGGCTGAGGATCCATCCGCGTGCTACGAGCGACGACGATGACGATGACGATTCCAAAGACGACCCTGAAGCTGTGTACTATAGGGCTAGATATGATTATGACTAATTTTTACGTTTTAATATTAATAAATGTCTGCCCACAGCAAGTTGCAATACTACATATTGAGATCGAGATAGTTCATATCCATATATATAAGAAGATCATTAAAAATAAAGGTTTAATAATATTGTAAATCACCAACATCCACACATGTTAGGGTTTTCTTCTAATTCGTAACCATGGAGCATCTTCCTTACTTAACGGATGCTTGCGTCATCCTTCACAGCGAAGGGCGGAATTTCATGAAACTTATCATAATCGTCTGACATGTCTGTCTTATCCTCCACCCCACGATGTTTCTTTTTCCTGAAAGAACTATGTGGCGCTTTGGCTCACCGAATGCTGTATTCTTTTGCTTATCTTTCTTTTTTCTCGGTTTGGTAGACATGTCCTTCACATAAAAAACCTGAGCCACATCATTGGCTAGGACAAATGGTTCATCTCTATACGCAAGGTTGTTGAGATCCACTGTTGTCATTCCGTATTTCTTGTCTACCTCAACCCCGCCTCCTGTCAGCTTGACCCATTTGCACCGAAACAAAGGAACCTTAAAAAAGGTCCATAGTCAAGTTCTCATATCTCCTCTATGTAACCATAATACGTATCCTTTTTCCCATTCTCGTCTGTTGCATCAAATCGGACACCACTGTTTTGATTGGTGCTCTTTTTATCTTGGGAGATCGTGTAAAATGTATTCCCATTTATCTCGTACCCTTGGAAAGTCAATATAGTCGAAGATGGTGACCTGGCCAACAAGTACAACTCCTCTCCAACATTTATGTCATTCATGAGATGTGTTTGTAACCAACCGCCAAAAGTCCTCATGTGTTCATCTCTAATCCAGGAACCAGGCTTCCCCGGGTTGTTGGAGTGTACAATATTCTTGTGTTCCTCGATATACGGAGACACCAAGGTGGAACTTTGCATAACTGTGTAGTGTGCTTTAGTGAGAGAATGTCCGTCCATACATATCCTTGCTTTCTTTCCTAGCGTGCCTTTTCCACTAAGTCTACCCTCATGCCGTGATTTAGGAACACCGATGGGCTTAAGGTTAGGAATAAAGTCAACAAAAAACTCAATGACCTCCTCTATTCCATATTCCTTTGAGATGCTTCCTTCTGGCCTAGCACGGTTATGAACATATTTCTTTAACACTCCCATGAACCTCTCAAAGGGGAACATATTGTGTAGAAATACAGGACCAAGAATGTTAATCTCTTCGACTAGGTGAACTAGGAGGTGTGTCATAATATTGAAGAAGGATGGTGGGAACACCAACTCGAAGCTGACAAGACATTGGACCACATCTTTCTGTAACCTTGTTAGACTATCTAGACTGATTACCTTCTGAGAAATTACATTGAGAAATGCACATAGCTTCACAATGGGTACTCAAACATTTTCCGGCAGGAGTCCCCTCAATGCAATCGGAAGCAGCTGGATCATAAGCACGTGGCAGTCATGAGACATTAGGGTTTGAAATTTTTTCTCTGCCATATTCATTATTCCCTTTATGTTCGACCAGAAACCAGACGGGACCTTGATATTGTAAAGGACTTCAAAAACGATTTCCTTCTCTTCTTTGGTAAGAGCGTAGCTAGCAGTACCTTCAAACAGCTCTGGATGCATGCCGTCTCGGTCTTTTATACGTTGTTGGTCTTGCCGTGCTTCAGGTGTATCTTTTCTCTTCCCATACACGCCCAAGAAGCATAGCAGCGTCACGCAAAGATTCTTTGTTAGTTGCATCACGTCAATTGTAGAGCGGACCTCTAGGACTTTCCAATAGGGTAGCTCCCAAAATATAGATTTCTTTTTCCACATGGGTGCGTGTCCGACATCGTCCTTCGGAACAGATTGTCTACCAGGACCCTTTCCAAAGATTACTTTTAAATCCTTCACCATATCAAATACATCATCACCAGTACGGCGGATAGGCTTACACCGGCTGTCTGCCTCACCATTGAAATGCTTACCTTTCTTTCTTAGGGTGTGCGTGGGCGGAAGAAAACGACGATTTCCTAGGTACACATTCTTCTTACATTTATCCAAATATATATTTTCAGTCTCGTTTAAACAGTGTGTGCATGCATTGTATCCCTTGTTTGTCTATCCTGAAATGTTACTAAGAGCAGGCCAATCATTGATTGTTATGAACAACAACGCTCGTAGGTCAAATTCCTCCCGCTTGTTCTAATCCCACACACGTACACATTGTCCGTGCCACAACTGTAAGAGTTCTTCAACTAATGGCCTTAGATACACATCATTGTCGTTGCCGGGTTGCTTCGGGCCTTGGATGAGCACTGGCATCATAATGAAATTCCGCTTCATGCACAACCAAGGAGGAAGATTATAGATACACAGAGTCACAAGGCAGGTGCTATGACTTCAGCTCTGCTCCCCAAAAGGATTCATGCCATTTGTACTTAGACCAAACCATAAGTTCCTCGCATCACCTGCAAAGTCCGGAAACTCTCTCGATTTTTCTCCACTACGACCCATCAGTGGGGTGTCTCAACATCTCGTCTTTCTTACGGTCTTCCATGTGCCATCACAACAACTTGGCATGCTTTTTGTTCCTGAACAAACGTTTCAACCGTGGTATTATAGGAGCATACCACATCACCTTGGCAGGAACCCTCTTCATGCGGCGCTCGCCCTCAACATCACCAGGGTCATCTCGTCTTATCTTATTCCGCAATGCAGTGCATACTGGGCATGCATCCAAATTTTCGTACTCCTCGCCGCGGTAGAGGATGCAGTCATTAATGCATATATGTATCTTCTGCACCTCTAATCCTAGAGGGCAGACAACCTTCTTTGCTTTGTAGGTACTGGCGGGCAGTTCGTTATCCTTTGGAAGCAACTTCTTCATTATTTTCAGCAACTTTTCAAATCCTTTGTCAGTCACACCGTTCTCTTCCTTGCATTGCAGCAATTCCAGTGTGCTACCCAGTCTTTTGTGCCATCTTCACAATTTGGGTACAACAATTTGTTGTGATCCTCTAACATCTTCCTGAACTTCAACCTCTCCCTTTCAGTTACACATTCTTCCTGGGCATCAGCAATGGCCCGACTAAGATCATCATCGGGCAAATCTGATGCTGTTCTTCATCTTTTTCTTTATCAATGTCTTCCATTGTAGTACCATCATATTCAGGGGACATAGTAGGGTAGTCGTTATCATTCTCTTCTTCTTTGTTGTCTTCCATCATAACCTCTCTTTCTCCGTGCTTGGTCACACAATTATAGCCGGTCATGAAACCGGACCAAAACAGGTGGCTGTGAAGGACTTTTGAGGAAGAGTATTCCTTATGATTCTGACAAACACCACATGGACAAGACATAAAACCATTCTGCTTGTTTGCATCGACCACAAGAAGAAAAGAATGCACGCCTTTAATAAACTCGTTAGATAGTCGGTCAGTGTACATCCATTGCCGGCTCATCTGCATTATATAATTAATTAAGTACACCAAACATAATCATAATTAATTAGTACTAATTTAAAAAACAAAATTAAAGTCAGCAACCAGGACTAAAGATATGATGAACCTTTAGTCCCGGTTGGAGGCACCAACCGGGACTAAATGTGGATGTGGAGACACCATGTCGACACTATGTCCTCAGTGGGTAGCACTAAGCCACAAAATTAAATGACGACACTATTTTGGGTGGGTGGCAGCATAATCATAATTAATTAGTACTAATCTAAAAAACAAAATTAAAGCGAGCAACCAGGACTAAAGATATGATGAACCTTTAGTCCCGGTTGAAGGCACCAACCGGGACTAAATGTGGATGTGGAGACAATATGTCGACACTATGTCCTCAGTGGGCAGCACTAAGCTAGTAAATTAATTGACGATACTATTTTGGGTGGGTGGCAGCATAATCATAATTAATTAGTACTAATCTAAAAAACAAAATTAAAGCCAGCAACCGGGACTAAAGATATGATGAACCTTTAGTCCCGGTTGAAGGCACCAACCGGGACTAAATGTGGATGTGGAGACAACATGTCGACACTATATCCTCAATAGGCAGCACTAAGCTAGTAAATTAAATGACGACACTATTTTGGGTGGGTGGCAGCACTATGCCAGGGGTGAGTGTGTCGGCATTATGTCATCAGTGCCCGACACTATGTTGTGTTGCTTAATCTATAAATAGGTTTGCATTCTTGTGAAGAACTGCAAGATGGTGTGCGAGACCAGGGACACCACTACGGCGGAGCTTCTCGAAGATGTCTTAGGACCTCGTCCTTAGACATCTTCGAGGAGCTCGCCGTAGAGGCACTCTCTAATATATGAAATTATTTAGCTCCACCAGCATACTGATCTAGCTAGAGAAGATATAAACTGAAAGATGGTTTGCGAGAGAAGGGACACCACTACGGCAGAGCTTCTCGAAGATGTCTTAGGATCCCGTCCTCAGACATCTTCGAGGAGCTCGCCATATAGGCACTCCCTAATATGTGAATTGTTTTAGTTATCTGGCGTATTAATCTATAGCTAGAGAAGTTATTAACTCCAAGATGGTGCCAGAGGGACACCACTACGGCGGAGCTTCTCTCGAAGATGTCTTAGGATCCTATACTCACACATCTTCGAGGAGCTCGCCATAGATGAACTTCTCGAAGATGTACTGTAATGTCTTCTTATCAAGTTTTTATGAATTAACCCTATCTTTGTTACAATATTTTCAGTTTGTTGAACGCAGGTAGACAAAGAAGGATATTTTGCCCAGCTAGTTAGAATGATGGACTGACGCATGTGTGTGCTTCTAAAATCAAATTTCGAGACTATGTACCAAATAAGATATATATAGATAGAATCCACATATTGTGATATTTCTTAGAGTTCCTTACAATAATACAAGATAGATAGGATCTAAACATCGATCTTATGCTATCATTGCAAAAATTGCTACCAAACTAAATCCACAAATCCATCTACAAGATAGAGCATGAAATGAGCTAATATAGGAATTATAGTTCAAAGGATGAAGTTTCTCACCTTTTAGAACCTTTGGATAGATGGGGCACCACAAAATATAGACAAATCTTGAGAAAAAAAGGGCATGAACTCGAGCTTGAAGCAAGAAAGAGAGAGAGGAGAGCCACCAGCTTGAATGGTGGCTCGGGCAGGGGAAGAAGATATAGCCAGACCTTTAGCCCCGGTTCGTGTCTAGAACCGGGGCTAAAGGTCCACCTTTAGCCCCGGGTCGTATAACAAACCAGGACTAAAGGATCTGGCGCCCGACCCGGCCTGCCTGAAACCCTTTAGTCCCGGTTTGTTAGACGACCCGGGGCTAAAGGTCCCGCTCGAACTGGGGCTAGTGCCTGCCACCCCCGGGGGGCTAGATCTAGCCGTTGGACTAGGGCATTAGTCCCGGTTTGTAGCAAAACCGGGGCTAATACCCCTAGACCAAAGGTCTGTTTTCTACTAGTATACGTCAAATAAATTATGCTTCTTCATATGGCATCCTAGCTAGTTGACCTAAACTTGTTTTTGTAGGTAGCCACCATCTGCCAGCTACTAGTGAGGAAAGTCGGCTCAGATGGACCCGAGACGGCTGCCTAAGTGCTAGTGCATCCTACAAGTGAAGGGAGTTTCATCGAGTGGCCCAAGGAATATATCCTTCTTGTCAAGCCAGAGCCGTCCTCGACACATCACTCACCAACAACGCCCACTGCCATGATCAAGGAAGCACTAGTTTTCAAGCTGATGATGATTTAGAAACCGAAGAGATGGGTGAATTGCCAACGATTGTGGGCCAACTCCAACAAATAATACAACGCACTCTTCAAAATAAGCGCCACCTCCCAAAACATGTTGCCCCCGGAAAATGTCACCCCCTAAGAATATGCCGCCCCACCAAGAACATGTCGCCCCCTCTAGTGTGCCCGAGGCTAAAGAAACTGAAGAGACACCCCAACGAGTAATGCGTTTCTCTCACAAGCGCACCCCAAGAAGATAGCGGAGACAGTAGTGCCTGCAGTTGTTGTACAAGCCTCCAGTATTGTGACCAAGGCTAAATAAATCACGATTATTTTGGCCGCCAAGGGGGCCCTTGATGGCAAGCCGCTACCAGCTGCACCTAGGCTCACGTACTCAAATGCGGTTTCTAGGCCAGTAGATCAGAATCCTCTAGCTGTTGTGAGAACCAGAGCTATCGAGCAAGGAAGGCATAACTTTTGTCTTCCCTTTAGGGACACGGCGGGAAATAAAACAAAGGCACTGGCACTGTTTCAAGTAGCCAGTAATTACAGGAGAATGTGGGAGAGGGGAAATAGGAAGAAGAGGAGGCAACCATCCAGGGGAACCTGGTCAACTAACAAAGCAGAATATCATACTTGTCAGAAGCAATGAGAGACTTGGCATGGTACTCCAGGGGGGTAGGCGACCCTTGGACAATTAAGGAGCTGGAATGTCGTGCCGACACTCATCTCTCTCAACTCGTCTTCTTGTAAAAGGCATCCTCTGGAGGCTCAGCCTAAAGCGCGTGGTTTGTGAAGGGAAGGGGGAGGTCTAGCCCTCTTTTGGGTTGAAAGTTTTGATGTCGAGCTGTTTAAAATAAATAATAAAATTATCGATGTAATCATTCATGATATGAAAAAAAAATAATAACATGGATGTTGGATTTGGGAAAATCGTGGTATCCCTAGCTTGCTGATTGTGGGGCCCTATGCATCGTACGCGGGAACCCAAAATGGCCGTACGGGAGAGCCCGCGAGATCCGATCCTCGGTGCACGGTGGCCAGGAAGGAAACATGAGCCATGACGCCACCCCTTGCCCTGGGATGGTCTACGTCGTTAACCATGCCCGCCCACAACTGCTTTATACCAGGCCCGATGGTGCTAGTGGGAGGCAAGAATTCTCTGCTTGGTCGTCATCAGCCTAGCCTCCTATGCGCCACAGTTTCGTTGCAGTGCAAATTGCCTTCCATAGGGCGGAACATAGCGTACTTGTAACGTCGCGCGATTAGGCAAGGCCTAGGCATAGGTTGGTGCAGGTTGGTAGGAAAGACAGGATCAAAGGACGGGATTGGCGAGGACGGATCCTCATCGTTTTCTGCCTGAAGCCGCTTTGTCGTGTAAAAACTTTGTTGTCCCCTCTTCACTCCAAGCCACGAGTGAATAGGCAAAAGATTCTATCAGCCACTGTGGTAACCCCTTGGAACTATAAAAGAGGGCCATGGCCAAGAGAGAAGTGGGAGTTCAAGTAATATGATAGCCAGACCCCTCACCGGACGTGGCAAGGGAATCCTAGTAAATATCTTGTTCTTTAGTGAGCTATACCATAAAAAATACATGAAGTTGTGATATTAGCCCCGGGCGGCCTAAACACACATAAACTCGTTTGTGCATTGTGTGCCTTGCAGATTGGAGAAGATGAACTAGAGATTGCTTGTCGCCCTCCTCCGGAACAACGAAAAGGGGTATTACGTATCCCTAGTGTCCATGTACACGCACACGACATTTGGCACATCAAGTAGGGGGTATAGTCACACTAGGACACATCGTCTGCGGCCACAAGCATGGTGGTGAAAAGTAGATCCACCATGAACCTTTGTCTCGCGGGAGGAAGAAGTCGGGCGTCTCTCAACGCCGACCACCGGCGAGCAACTCTGAGCGCTCCATCTCCAATCAGAACACTCCCCCACGCATTCCCAAAACAGGGGGCCAATGCGCCACCACAGGCGAGCCACTAGCGGGTGCTTAAGGCTAGACCTAAGGGGACGCCAAGGAGCCTGCATCCGTTTATCATGGGCAGGCCAAGGAGGAGAAGTCGCGTCTGGAGGTGGAGGAGTCTTCCTGGCGAGGAGACCCGGACCCTCCTCCACTTTCACTATTGCAGCACCTGTCAGGGGAGCAATGGTGGTCACAACCGCTAGCATCCATGCAACCCTCGTGCGACAATACCGAGCCACCGCGCTCGGCGTACCAAATCAGTGAAGCTCGGCCTCCCTCTCGACAGGGGGCTGAGGAAACAAGGGGAGGTCCAACCGGGGCCACCTCGCGAAGGACTGAATTGTCACAGTCCAGCTGCCATAGCCTACGGGAGCCCTGTCTGCCATGGAAGTATGCTTTATTAGTAACTGCGACCCGCGAACTCGCCTCTCAATTCTCATGGAGGCATGGCGGGAACACCTCACGGAGCTCGTCTGATATACTCGGCACCATCCAAACATTGTGCGTTCTCACAAGGCTACATAGGCCGCATCCGAGAAGGAGCCCTCCGTTGCAGCGGCAATGCTGGCGTGTTCTAGGGTGACAACGACAGGGTCCCTAGAGGAGTAGAGGGTGACCCACAACACATATCCATCGGGTCATCCGTGCCGAAAAGGGCCGTAAGTGCCCATAATGGGTACCAACCTTTACCGTGCAAGGATTTTCCTATAGGGATCGAGCGTTTGGAGGAGCAGTCCCGCAGCAACTCGGCAGACTAGGCGAGGGCATCGACGTAGGGTGAAGGATATCCGGCTTTCACGCCGCAGCTGCCAGACGTGATCTGGCCACACAAATTCATGCCGGATATGCAAAACAAGTACAATGGGACGACCAACCCCCGCAAGTTTTTTGAAGGTTTATTCCATGGCATGCCGAGCTACGAGAGGCAATAGTCCCTCCATTTCAATTTATACAAGTCCTACCTAGATCGTCAATTTACTCCATAAATATAAATTTTATAGCACAAAAATTGTACTATTAGAAACTTTAGATGTTATATTTTCTAATGATATAATTTTTGTGGTATGAAATTAATATTTTAGTGGTCATCTCTTCTTGCCATCAACTGTTTTCTTGCCGTGATGCTCTTGGAGCAGAATTTGAAGCGCTGCTCGAAGGTATTTCTTTGGCCCTGCATTGCTGTAACTTGTTGAAGTGGATTGTTTGGAGATGGTCAAAGCACTAAATAATGGAGAGATGGACCGGTCTGTATTTTCAACAACAATAGAAGAGATCAAAAGTTTGATGAAGGTTCGTCGGTCGAGTATTATGCATATTAGGAGAAGCCAATATAATAGTAGTCATTGTTAGCTTTGCAACAATCAAATAACGAAGAACGTAAAGAAATCACAGCAAAGGGGACACAGATTTAACGTGGAAAAACCTCTCTAACAAAGAGAGAAAAACCATGGACGCTAGCCAGCGAAACTTCACTATAACGGGGAGTGTTTACACAACGTCGGGGATTTCACAGATGCAACTCTTCCTAGCCGGCGGCTTACAAGCGGTATATATAGCGGTTGTAACCTAGGTCATCAACGATCCGCTTCGGCGCAAGCCTCCCGGCGACAGGCCTCGCTCCGCTCCATCAGAAGTTAGCCTCCTTAATAGAATTTGGATCATACTTCAACAAACATCACCTTGAGACAAATTCCTCTCTGTAGCATCAACAACAATCATCTCCCTGAACAAACAAAGAAAAACACTTTCAGCGCCAACAGCCACTTGGAATAAGCATTTATACCAACTAAGTTTGAGCATAGCAACAGGAACAGGCTTTATCATCATATCAGCAGGATTATCATGAGTACTTATCTTGCATACCTTTAGTGTACTTTGTGCAACAAAGTCACGAACATAATGGTACTTGATATCAATGTGCTTTGTTCTCTCATAGAACTTTGATCCTTAGTAAGGTAAATAGCACTTTGACTGTCACAGAACAGGTTAATGCAAGAATCATCCTGAAAAAGCTCAGCATACAAACCTTTCAACCAAACAGACTCTTTGCAAACTTTAGCAATAGCCATATATTCTGCTTCGGTTGTAGATAAAGCAACAACTGGTTGCATCGTTGCCTTCTAACTCACGTCACATCCACCTACCGTGAACACATAACCTATGAGGGACCTTCTCTTATCCAAGTAGGCAGCCAAATCTGAATCTACATAGCCCACGAGTCCCTCACCAGTCTTGCCAAACTTCAAGCAAGCATTGGATGTGCCACGGAGGTAGGGGAAGATTCCCCCTCTCCTATAACATCCCCCCCTCTCCTCTCTCACAAAACACACCTCCTCGTTAAGGATCTCTCTCCCCCTTTAGATATTTCCCCATGGTCTCGGATTAGCGAGATACATGTTCCCGGTGGCCTTGCGTCTGGAAGGAGTTGCTGCTTCCGCTGATTCGCTGGAGCGAGGAGGTGGAGGTTGTCTGGTGGCTTGAACGTGTGTGCGATGACGGATGCGCTGCTGATTTTCGGCGCTCGGCCTTCCACACGATCTTGAGATCGGCAAGCGTACGACTACATCAACCACGAGTTCCTACTCATTAACAAAACTCGTTGTCTTCGAGGGTAAGTTCTCCATGGATGTATGTCCACTTGTTGCTCTGTATCTAGTAGATAGATCTTGGCGTATAGTTCTCATCGTAGGAAAATTTTGTTTTTCTATGCTCTGGACCCAACAGTGGTATCAGAGCCTGATCTATGTGTGGGTGCTTTGCGTGGGTAGTACACATATGTTTATATGTGGGCGATTATGATCATGTTATTGCATCTTCTATGTATTTTGGATATTGGTGGCATAGTGGGATGAAGTGGCCCGGACCAACCTTACATGTCATCGTACATGAGACAGGTTCCACGACTGACATGCAACTAGTTTTGCATAAGTGGCTAGCGGGTGTCTTTCTCTCCTACTATAGTTAATATCTGATTTAAAACGAGTTGCTAATAACTTAGTTATCCTCGTTGTGGTTCATGTTCGTAGGTAAGACCGGTTCTATCTCCGAAAGCCCTAAGCCACGTAAAACTTGCAATTAATAAATTAGAGGCGTCTAGTTTAGATCGTTGCTGGGCTAGTGTCTTGATATGATATTTTTGTAAGTAGATGTATGATAGATACTCTTACAACACACTTAACGTGTAAATTCCATAGACCTTGGCCTTACACACACAGGAATGATAGAGATCATACCTAGATGCAATGATAGAGATCAAATGCATGGACCATATCATCTCACTTTACACATTAGATGTTACCATTTTATACTGCTAGTTTGGCGCTTTTGGTGGCATTGTAAGATGATCCCTCATTTAGATATCAAGATAAAATGTGTTATTCCTTTAGTATGCACCATTCTATGGATCATGTTTCGAGACATCACGTGATGATCGGGTGTACTCGACTCCACACTTTCATACAACGGGTGGAAGATAGTTTTACACACGCGGAATACTAAGGTTCTTACTTGATGAGCCTAGCATGTACAGATATGGCCTCGGAACACGGATCAAAAGGTTAAGCATGATTCATATAGTTGATATGATGCCCATATTGATGCTCGCCTTTGAGGCTACACTGACTCACGTGATGATCGGACTTGGTGTAGTGGATTTGGTTCATGTAATCACCAAAAAGACACGAGGGATGTCATTTTTGAGTGGGAGATCATTAATAATTTGGATTAGTTGAACTCAATCTATCATAAACTTAGTATAAATTAACTTTACAAATTATGTTGTAGATGGCACCACCTGCTTTTAATTTCAATGTGTTCATGGAGAAAGAGAAGCTTGTTGCGAATGGTAGCAACTTCACCAACTGGGCTATGAATTTGAGGATTCTCCTCACTGCTGCACAAAAGCAATATGTGCTAGATGCGCCGCTAGGCCCCCCAACAGCTCCTGATGCCCCTGACAAGGAAAAGAATGTCTATATAACTCGTTAGGAGGACCACAACTTAGTTCATTGCGGCATATTGTATGGGCTAGAGCCATAACTTCGAAAGCGTTTCAAAAATGGCAATGCCTTTGATACCATGGGAGAATTGAAAATAATTATCGATACCCATGCTGCCGTAGAGAGTTATAATGCTTCTGATAAGTTCTTTAGCTGCATGATGGAAGAGAACAACTCCGTTAGTGAGCACATACTCAAAATGTCTGGGTATGCCGATAAGCTTGTGTCCTTGGGAATAACGATTCCCATTGACTTAGGCATACATCATTTTCTCCAATCTCTGCCACCTAGCTACAAGAGCTTCGTGATGAACTATAATATGCAGGGCATGAAGAAGTCTCTTCCCGAGCTTCTGTCAATGCTTAAGACTGCAGAAGTGGAGATTAGGAAAGAACATCAAGTGTTGATGATCAATAAGACCACCGGTTTCAAGAAGGACAAGAAAGGCAAGAAGAAGGGAAAGAAGGGCGGCAAATCTGTTGCTGCACCTGCAAAGAAACCCCGACTTGGCCCTAAGTTTGATACCGAGTGCTACTATTGCAAGGGAACTGGTTATTGGAAGCGCAACTGTCCGAAGTATTTGGCGGACAAGAAGGCCGGCAAGGAAAAAAAAGGTATGTGTGATATACATGTTATTGATGTGTACTTGACTAGTACTCGCAGTAGCACCTAGGTATTTGATACGGGATCGGTTGCTAATATATGTAACTCAATTCAGGGGCTGCGGAACAAGCGACAGCTAGCAAGGGATGAGGTCACGATGCGGGTCGTCAATGGATCAAGAGTTGATGTGATCGCCGTCGGAACGCTACCTCTCCATATGCCGTCGGGATTAGTGATAAATCTAAATAATTGTTATATTGTGCCTGCACTGAGCATGAACATTGTATCCGGATCGTGTTTGATGCGAAGTGGTTATTCCTTTAAATCTGAAAACAATGGTTGTTTGATTTACATGGATAATATCTTTTATGGTCATGCACCTATATTGAATGGTTTATTTCTATTGGATCTTGATACATTGCAAATGTATCTATAATTTTTTATGTTCCATGCTTAGTTTTATCCACTTTCTTGTGTTTTATTCCAACTTTGGAGTACTTTTATTATGATTTCTTGGACTAACCTATTAACAAGAGCCACGGTGCCAGCTGCCTGTTTTCTTTTGTTTTTGGTTCTAGAAAAGTCAGAAAATGAATATTCTCGGAATTGGACGGGACAAAAGCCAAAGTGCCTATTTTTCCGGAAGGGATCAAGTGCCAGAATATGAGACGGAGAAGGGCTAGGGGCTGGCCACACCACCTGGCCGCGCGTCAAGGCCTGGCCCACACCAGGGGGTGGTCTGGCCGCCCCCAGCACCCCCTCGGCCTCTCCTTCCACCTATAAGTTGCCTTTGGGACAAAAATTCTAAGTACCCGATCAAAAATCCACGAAAGAGTCTCAGTCATTGCCATCTCTGTCCCTAGATCGAGGGATGAAGCTCTTCGGCACCTGCCGGAGAGGGAATTCACCACGAGGCTTTCTTCATCACCATGCAAGCCTCCGGTGTGATGCGTGAGTAGTTCATCCTTGGACTACAGATCCATGTAGTAGCTAGATGGCTGGTTTCTCCTTCTTTGTGCTTTCATGTTTAGATCTTGTGAGCTCCGTTCATGATCAAGATCATATATTTGTAATCCATACATGTTGTGTTTGCGGGAATCCGATGGATATTGAGATGCTATTTCAGATTGATTATTGATTCTATCATGTCTTTGTTATTTGAGATCTTGCATGCTTTTCGTTGTTAGTAGCTATCTTGGCCAAGTAGATGCTAGCAACTCCAAGAGTTAGTATTTATGCTCGATAGTGGGTTCATGCCTCCGTAACTGGGAAGTGACAGAAATCTCTAAGGTACTAGATGTGCTGTTGCTACTAGGGAGAAAACAACGATCCTTTGTTCATAGAACAATTGTATTGTTTACCTTACACGCAGTTCGTAAAGCAATAATTTGTTGTTGCAACTTAATACTGGAGAGGGTTCGGATGATAACCTGAAGGTGGATTATTAGTCATAGATGCAGTTGTATGGCGGTCTATGTATTATGTTGTATTGCCCAATCAAGTCTCAGAGGATTCAAGATGATTAGTATATGCATGTATTGCTTTCTCGGTGTTTGTCAATTGCCTCGCTGTAATTTGTTCACCCAACATGTTATCTATCTTAAGGAGAGCCACCTCTAGTGAACTATGGATCCTGGTCCTTGTCTTTTACATACAATCTACAAACTGTTTACTTCTTTGTGTTTACTTTCTGCATACTTTTACTTCTTTCCATTCGATACGTTTAATCCTTTGTTTTCCGCAAAACACGGTGAGATTGACAACCTCATCGCAAGTTGGGGACAAAGTTTTGTGGTTGTGTTGTGCAGGTCTCCACGTTGCTACTAGCACCGGTAGTGCGCACTGCCAAAGCTCAGCTAGTAACACCTTGGGGTGTTTCCTTGCTCCTACTGGTTCGATTAAACCTTGGTTTCATAATTGAGGGAAACTTTCTGCTATGCTCATCATACCTTCCTCTTGGGGTTCCCAACGAACTCTACGTCGATCGTCTAGTGCATCAAGACATTTTCTGGCGCCGTTGCCGGGGAGTCAAGGACATCTTCACAAGGGGAGTTCCTCATAACCAATCTCTTTACTTTGTTGCTTTTGTTTTGCTTAGTTTTCTTTTTTGCTTTGTTTGCTTGTTTTGTTCTTCAAAAATCCAAAAAAATTAGTTTTACTTGTTTTGCTTTCTTATTTGAAAACCCAAAAAAATGACTACTCTTGAAAACACTAAGTTGTGTGACTTCACTAGCACCAACAACAATGATTTTATGAGCACTCCTATTGCTCCACCTATGGCTGAAAATACTTTCTTTGAGATAAAACCTGCTTTGCTCAATCTTGTTATGAGAGAACAATTTTCTGGTATTGGTAATGAAGATGCTGCTTCCCATCTAAATAACTTTGTTGAACTTTGTGAGATGCAAAAGCATAAGGACATAGATGGTGATATTATTAAACTAAAATTGTTTCCTTTCTCTTTGAGAGGAAAAGCTAAAGAATGGTTGAATTCCTTAACTAGGAATAGTATTGATTCTTGGACTAAGTGCAAAGATGCTTTTACTGGAAAATACTATCCTCCTGCTAAGATTATATCCATGAGAAGTGAAATAATGAAGTTTAAACAACTTGATAATGAGCATGTTGCTCAAGCTTGGGAAAGAATGAAATCTTTGGTTAAGAATTGTCCGACTCATGGACTAACTCCTTGGATAATCATCCAAACTTTTTATGCAGGATTGAACTATTCTTCAAGGAACCTATTGGATTCAGCTGCTGGAGGTACCTTTATGACCATCACTTTGGGTGCTGCAACAAAACTTTTGGACAATATGATGGTTAATTATTCTGAATGGCATACTGAGAGAGCTCCACAAGGTAAGAAGGTAATTCTGTTGAAGAAACCTCCTCCTTGAGTGATAAGATTGATATTATTATGTCTATGCTTGTTAATGGGAAAGCCCATATTGATCCAAATAATGTTCATTTAGCCTCTTTGGTTGCTCAAGAAGAGCAAGTTGATGTGAACTTCATAAGAAATAACAACTTTGGCAACAATGCTTATGGTAATAATGCTTATAGGAACAATTTCGGTAACAACAATTATAAGCCATATCCTCCCAACAATGGTAATGCTTATGGAAATTTTTACAACAGTAATAAGAGTGCTCCCTCTGAACTTGAAGTTATGCTTAAAGAGTTTATTAGTAAACAAACTGCTTTCAATAAAACTATTGAGGAAAAACTCTCTAATGCTGAAAGAAATATAGCATCTTTGGCTGAAGCTCAATCTACTTTGAATAAAATGGCTGCTAAACCTGAAACTATTGAGAATCCCTTTGCAGCTACTAATGCTATATAAGTAAGAATTGATGAAAATGTTAGACTATTAGCTGAATTACATGCTAAGTGGGAAAGAGAAGATGAAATTGCTAGAAACATTAGTGTTTCTACTATTACCACCACTAGTGTTGAGGCTAGTAATAGTCCTACTACTTTAGATGATAAAGTTGATTTTGATCTTGATGGTTGCAACATCTCTGAAGTTATTAAGTTCCTACAAAAGCTTGCTAAAAGTCCTAATGCTAGTGCTATGAACATGGTCTTTACAAAACACATTACTGATGCTCTCATAAATACTAAAGAAGAAAAGATGAAACATAAAGCTTCTATTCCTATAAAACTAGAAGATGGTTGGGAACCCATCATTAATATGAAAGTGAATGACTTTGATTTCAAAGCTTTGTGTGATCTTGATAGTAGTGTCTCTATTATGCCTAGAAGGATTTATGATATGCTTGATTTGCCTCCTCTTGAAGATTGTTATATGAATGTCCCACTTGATGATAATGCTTAAAAGAAACTCATGGGGAGTCTTAATGATGTTCTTATTATGGTTAATGATTCCTAAGTCCCCGTTGATTTCTATGTTTTGGATGTTGAATACAATGCTTCTTGTCCTATTACTTTGGGAAGACCTTTTCTTAGAACTGTTGGTGCCATCATTGATATGAAAGAAGGCACCATTAAATATCAACTTCCACTCAAGAAAGGTATAGAACACTTCCCTAAAAAGAGAGAAAAGGTTTCTTTTGCTTCTCCTATGAAAACAAAATTTGGTCTTAAATGCTTCTTCATTTGCGAACACTTGATTCTTTCTTTGCTTCTTATGCCTAACTTAAAGGCGTTAAAGAAAAGTACTTGTTGGGAGATAACCCAAGAGTTTTAGTTGAGTCTTGGAAGTTATTACCTCTGTAATAACCTATCCTTATCCTTTTTATTTTCTTTTTGTGCCAAGAGTAACCTCTAATGAGAGTGAAGTAATGATTGGGAAAGTTGCTGTCCCGAAACAGATTTCTGTGCTTCACCGTAAAAATTCCTGAGAGAGCTCTGTATGTCGGATTGAGCTGTAATTGTTTGTGCTTCTGCCGCAGGTTGTTATATAACTTTAGTTAGTTTAACACTTTTTGATTTGAGCAACAGAAGGTCTTCAAAAAAATTCGTATTTACCTGCTGGTCTGTTTTTACAGATTTCTGCCATTTTCTGCATTTGCTTCTTGTTAGTTCCTTCTTGAGTTCCTTTGGGGAATTGAGATTTTTGAGGGAAGTGCTACAGTATCTAGTGTTCTAATGGAAGTTTATTTGGTGTTAGAACTGAACCTTGAGACTTATTTATCTTAAGTGCACTAATGTTGCTAATGATGTTGTGTGAAGTTTTGTATGAAAGAAAAATTTCAGGTGTATGGAAGAAATGAGTAATGAGATGAAGGATGGACTAAAGCTCAAGATTGGGGATGCCACGCGTGTCACCCCAAGAAATATCTAAGAAGTACAAGCGTCAAAGCTTGGGGATGCCCAAGGCATCCCCTTCTTCATCAATAAAAATTCCAGGTTTCTTCCAAACGCTTCATTTTCATTGTTTCATGCATAGTTGTGTTTTTCTTGTAGCGTCTTCTTTTTCGTTTTTGTTTTGGTTTTTAGTTTGCTTGGTTTGCTTAGTTTTCTGAATAAGTTGGTTGGACCCCCTCTTTCATACTTTGGTTTGCAAATAGTTTGGTTTGGTTTGGAAAAGAGTAGGAAAGTTCATGCTTATGTGGTAAAAAGAGCTTGTTTTTTTACTGTGGCTATGCTTTGTCATGCCATGCTTGATATTGTTTTGGCTTTATGCTTAGTATTCTTTTTTGTAGCATGACTTGATATAAACAATTGAGATTGCTTAATGTGCCTTGGATGAATCATGCGTTGTTTTAGCATATTAAAGCATAGTATAGTGGTATTCTCCTTTGATGCTTTATTTGGGTTGACTTGGCACATGCTCACACCATGTTATGAATATCTCAAGTCACCATAGCCTTCATGATCCTTTAGTTTTCAACTGTAGTATCACTTTATGCTTTGATCAATGATGTTTTGTCGCTCTGCGTGATTATGGCCATTATTGCTCTCTTAGTTTGTCGCTCCCAGTCTTTTGCTAGCCTCCACAACAAAGTATGAGTTCCACTCATGCATCCAACTCCCTAAACCAAGTTATTCCAAAGAGTCCACCATACCTACCTACTATCTTATGCTATTCCAAGTATATTCATGCTTTTGTTTACCTTCCACTTGTTATGAGAAAACTAGTGATTAAAGCTCTCACGAACTTGACGGCACACTTTACTTTACTTGCCCTTAATAAACTTGAACCATTCAGTCGTCTATGTTGTATATGCTTACACTTATTTGTCAGGAATTAGCAGAACCATGCTTTCATGGGGAACGCTTTCAGCATTGCACTTGGTACTTGTACCTAGTTGATATCATGCTCTTTTGTATATGGATGTCGTCGGTGTGAAATGAAAGGGGAGCTTGTAAGTCCATGGAGTTATGTATATGTGTTAGAGAAACGCCTGGGCCGCTGGTGTAATCGATGCTGACATGGTGGAAACCTGCAGCGTAACCATAATGAG
Source organism: Avena insularis (assembly GCA_023614405.1). NCBI lineage: Eukaryota > Viridiplantae > Streptophyta > Magnoliopsida > Poales > Poaceae > Avena > Avena insularis. Next base: position 608,781,305 of record CM042686.1, read on the forward strand.
CTGTCTATCAAGCATTCTTATTATAAAAAAAAGAGTCCTATATTGAGAAAAAAGAGAAAAGAAAAAAAAATACTATGAAAAGAGGAAAGAGAGAAAAAAGCACCATATTTCCATGGTAAATAAGAGGAATGCTGAGATGCTTGGTGTATGCTTGCCTTGTCATTTTGATATGGGGATTCTTCCGTATCATCGGGCAAGGGGTACCCCGTTGGCGGTTCTCAATGATACACATGTACTTACAATGACAAGAACTTACTGGTGACTAAACTTGAGTAGCATGAGGAGCGGCCCTCGTATACAAGGGACATGAGATTTCTGACTTATACTTCGTCAAGCATGTACACCATAGTATTTCACTTTAACCTTAATCACTTCAAGATGCTTATGATAGGGGCAATGAGAGCTAAAAGCTACAAGTACCATAATTTTTGGAAGCTCTTTATGAGACTTGAATCTCTACTTCCTTTTACAAAAGGCCTTTCTTCCACCATTATATATTGAGTCTCCACCTTCTATGTTTATGCACTACTTTGAGAGCATAGTGGCCATTCTTAGTTCTATGTGCATTGTCCCAAGACTAGTTGATTGATGCATAACTTTTTATTGCTTGTTTGAAACTATTGTATCTAGTCACTCTTATGAACTTTGAAAGTGTCCTATGCATTTATATTTGCTACTCTATTGAGGGACAAGCTGAATACTATGATGCTATGTTTTCTTTATGTGAAACAAACAAACGTCTTGCAAAGCATGTTATTCATGAATCTTTTGTTTGTGCCTCTTCATGTTGCATCATAGTTTCTTTGCTTATTGCTAGAACTTTGTCTTTCATGTTATGATTGAAGTATTATGATCCCAGCTTTGTGTTTTGCAAATATTTTGATCAAGTCTTTGATGGTGCATGTCACCTCAAAAATTCTTTCTTTTTATCACTTACATACTCGAGGACGAGCAGGAGTTAAGCTTGGGGATGTTGATACATTGCAAATGTATCTATAATTTTTGATGTTCCATGGTTAGTTTTATCCACTTTCTTGTGTTTTGTTCCAACTTTGGAGTACTTTTATTATGATTTCTTGGACTAACCTATTAACAAGAGGCACAGCGCCAGCTGCCTGTTTTCTGTTGTTTTTGGTTCTAGAAAAGTCAGAAAATGAATATCCTCGGAATTGGACGGGACAAAAGCCAAAGTGCCTATTTTTCCAGAAGGGATCAAGTGCCAGAATACGAGACGAAGAAGGGCTGGGGGCCGGCCACACCACATGGCCGCGTGGCCAAGCCTGGCCCGCGCCAGGGGGTGGTCTGGCCGCCCCCAGCACCTGATCAACATGAGCATAAGCAGTGCAACCAAAAACTCTCAACTATGAAAAATCAGTAGGCGAACCTGACCATACCTTGGGAGTTTTATTTTTAAGTGGAATAGAAGGTGACCTGTTGATGAGGTAGCATGGTGTGTTGGCTGCTTCAGCCTATAAACGTCTATGCACACCTGCATTGGAGAACATACAAAGAGCCCTTGAGATGATGGTTCTGTTCATGCGCTCAACCACGCCATTCTGCTGAGGAGTGTAAGGGATGGTGTGGTGCCTGATCATACCAGCGTTACTGCAAAACTCTTCACACTCATTAAAACAGAATTACATATCATTATCAGTACGTAGTACCTTTACCTTCCTTTCAGTTTGCTTTTCAACCATAAGTTTCCACTTCTTAAAAGCATAAAAAACATCAGATTTATGTTTCAAGAAAAATGGCCACACTTTTCTTGAGTAGTCATAAATTATAGTAAGCATATAATTACCACCACCAATAGAAGTCTTATGGGAAGGTCCTCATACATCAACATGCGCACAATCTAATATGCCTTTGGTAGTATGAACGGAAGCATTGAATTTAACTCTTTTATGTTTACCAAAAATACAATGCTCATAGAACTCAAACTTACTCAAGTTGCAACCATCAATCAGCTCTCTCTTGACCAACTCTACCATGCATTGCTCGCTCATATGCTCAAGACGCATATGCCACATATTTGTTTTACCATAATCATCAGAATCATTAGAAGTAACAGCAGCAACAATACCATGAAAAGTGGTACCTTCAAGAACTTATAACTTAGCAGAATTCATATCACCTATCATATGAATAAGAGAACCTTTTGATACCTTCAACAATCTACGCCCACCGATGTACTTGTATCCATAAACGTCCATGGTACTCAGGGAGATAAGATTTCTGGTCATGCTTGGAATGTGCTTCACCTCATTCAACGTACGCGTCACGCCATCATGTGTCCTGATCTTAACATATCCAACTCCGACAATATAGCATGTGTTGTCATTTCCCACACGTACAAAATCTCTAGTCTGCACAGACTCATATAAACTGAACAAATGTTTGTGATAGCAAATATGAACGAACATGCGGTATCAAGTATCCATTCATCATCAGGAGAAGCAGAAGCAACAAAAATGGCTAAACATTCACCGTCAGAACTATCACCTGAAACAATAGCAGCCTTACCAGTATCTTCAGACTTATCTTTCGGTTGGTAAGTTCCGCTCCTTTTCTCCTTATTCTGCAGCTTCCAACAATCATCAATAACATGATTAGATTTCTTACAATATCTGCAGATCTTGTCCTTTCCCTTGGACTTCGAACGACTTCTGCCGTCCTTGCTCTTATCTTGGTTGCCGTAGTTGTTAAATCTATGTTCGGTCCTGCCACGAACCTGCAGAGCTTCAGCCTTGGAAGACGTCCCATCTGCCTGTACCATAGTTTTCATCGTTTCCCTCTGTTTGAGGGCCTCTTGTACTTCATCAAGGGTTAGTGTATCACGGCTCAACAATATTGTATCATGGAAGTGAGCATAAGAACTAGGCAGCGAGCATAAGAGTAAGAGGCCTAGATCCTCATCATCATATTTTACCTCCATAGATTGCAAGTCAGAGACAATTTCTCTAAAAAGGGTTAAGTGACTCATTTCCGATCCACCTTCTTGCAGCCTATGCGAGAACAACTTCATCTTCACATGCATCTTACTGGTTAGATCCTTTGACATGCAGATCGATTCTAGTTTCGTCCAAAGATCAACAACAGATTTCTCTACCAATACTTCCTGCAAGATATAATTGGATAGATGAAGTTGAATCAAAGAAAAAGCCTTACGGTCCTTCCGCTTCTCTTCGCTGGACCAATCCTTAGCATCTTTTCCATCGAATTCATCCAGTGCTTCCTCCAAATCTGATGTTTGGGCGAGAATCGTCCGCATCTTCACCTGCCACAAGGAGAATCTTGTGTAGTACAGCTGGGGAAGGTCAAACTTCAATGACGACATGTCGCAACCCCTAGATTAGAACCTGTGGCTCTGATACCACTTGTTAGCTTTGCGACAATCAAATAATGAATAACGATAAAGAAATCACATCAAAGGGGACACAGATTTAACGTGAAAAAACCTCTCCAACAATGAGAGGAAAAAATCACGGACGCCAGCTAGCGAAACTTCACTATAACGAGGAGTGTTTACACAACACCGGGGATTTCACAGATGCATCTCTTCCCAGCCGGCGGCTTACAAGAGGTATATATAGCGGTGGTAATCTAGGTCAGAAGTAAGCCTCCTTAATAGAATTTGGATCACACTTCAGTAGTCATTTCATGGCAAATTTGGCTAGATCTGAGGCTCGCACGGCTGTATAGCTTGGGTGCGTACCTGACGGTCTCCTAAGCTTATGCCGTCGAGAATGTAATTCCTGATGTTTTTTGTGAGTAATACAAGTTTTTCCCCATAAAAAAATATTTTAGTGGTTAAATAGATAATCTAGATATACGTGTAGAACTTATAAACCGAAACGGAGGGAGTACCAATGTGATCAAGGTCATGACCAACTTTTGTCCATTGGCCTTCAAGCCGAAAACGCGTCCTTGGCTCATGATCCTCCCGCCCAAATGTATCATGTCTTGGAGCGACCTGTGCGAGCAATCATTGGTGCGTTCCAGGGAGGCATGATTAGGGATCTACACACACTAACGTAGTGGCCGGGGAAACTCCGCGAAAGTACTTGCTGCGTTTCAGCGCGGTACAACTCACCTGTTAGCATACGTTTTGGGCTGATAAAAATACAACCGTTTTTAGAAGATCTAAGTCACTCATGGACATATTTGGCCGATTTTTAGATTCTAGTGCAGAACCGGCGATTGACGCCTGAAGATAATCTGCACTTGAAGGAATATCACGAAGGTCATCACGAAGATAATCTGCACTCATGGACATATTCCTATCCGAAGGAATATCACGAAGCAGACCTAATTAGTAGGCGTTTCTAGTATCGGCAAGCCCACTTATGAACAAAATACCAAGACTTGGCCAGAAAATGGCTCAAATACCCTCGACGTCACGACCAACACGGAAGGAAAGTGACTCTGCAAATGGTTACTCAGACGCTTAGAGTCCGTATGAAGCCAACGAAAGTTGCCTAGTTTAGAGTTATTTTCCAATTAAGAAAACTGTATTGTACCGGGGTAATAGTCTCCTAGGCTTGTACGTAAAGACTATCTGCCCTATATAAATTATGAGGGGTGCCAGCCAATTGAATTAAGCACACAATCGACAACTTCAATACTATTTGCTTTTCGTCTAGTTTTACCTCCTCAAACCCTTGTCCATGCTTCCCTTTCTTCGGGAACTCCGCGTTTCGAAGGATCGATAACCGAGTTAGAGCGATTATATTTTATAACTCAACCAATAGCCGCCGGAATCTCACACGGGGTTCATCCCGAAAAACTAGGGATTCTGGTATAAAAAGCGCGGACTCACTGTCTTGCGTATCACTTTGTGATATCAGCCTCCTTGAAACTTATTGAGGTGCATCACCCTTACTCTTCCAGGTAACCCTAATCAAGACCATATACATTACTTGGTCAAACATATTGGTGACTCTATCATCCGACTAAGAGGATCTGTCCTGGGAGTGTGTGGTCCCATTTAAAGCGCAACAACACCATCTCGGGGGCTTCGGACGTGGCCATCGTCACCGTATTTCATACGAATGTGCGCGACGTCAAGATGCTGGAAAAGATGAGCGTGAATACCATCACTACAATTTCGAAGTTGTTTGTGCTGGCTGACAAGTGTGCCCGTGCGAAGAGGAAGGGCCTTGTGCCCTTAGCCGGCGTCCCATGTGTTGGCCAGGTCCCTCCATATGCAGGTGTGTTGGCAGCCCAACGTCAGCCCGTGAAGTCCAACACGTTTCAACCGTTGATCGATATCCGTATCTAACGGCTAAGGTGCTCCTTGAGAGAGGAGTATAAAAGAAAACCCTAGCCACACTTGGTGGCTGTGTGGGGGACCAAAGTGAGCAAGTGAGAGAAGCAAGCCATAGTGGCTGCTGCTGAGAGAGGGTGAGAGAACATATAAGAACACCACAACCTAGCAAGAAGAGAGGAAGAAGAAGGAGAGGTGATTTCTCTCTAGATTTCTGAGATTTGACCGGTCTGTCTTCAAGCTAGTGTTTGGAGGCTCAAGGGTGCTTGGATTGACTCCAAACTTGTTGAGCTCGTTCCTTGCTTTGAGTACTTCGATCTGGTTAGCTGGTTTGAGGTCTGGGTCAGTGTACCTTCAGATTTGGAAGCGGTTTATTCAGTTCGGACTGCTGCAGTTTTAGCACAGAGCAGTTTTGGTAGACGAACAGTTTGGGAAGGCAAACGGTGTCCGATTGACCTGAAATTTGGTGTGTATGTTGAGTACTCGTATGTCAGCTTGTCTACCAAGTTTGGTGCTGATTGGATCTGCGGTTTATGAGCAGTTTGCTGATTACCGAAGGGGACAGAAACTGAGATACTCTGCTTTACTGTAATCTTTCTCTCAAGTGGTTGTTGTTGTTTCCGGTTGGCAACATGCTGAGTGTGTTTTATTGCTCTAGATGTTGTAGAGAAGACTCTGTACCCAGGTTGCTCATAGTGAAGCTTGTGTGGACCGGTTGGTCCGCACCCGTGGTTTTTTTTCCTCCTCACCTTAAGGAGGTTTTCCACGTAAATCCTTGTGTCACCTGTGCATGTGCTCGTTGTTTTATTTCCGCTGCATATCTGTTGATTGAAACTATCCTCGAAGGTTCACCACAGGCAGGAGAGTGGGAGGTTGTGTGTCTATCTCCTCCTCCCACCCCAACAAAGTGGTATCAGAGCTGAGGTTCAGTTTGTATTCAGTTTCAGAGCAAGGTTTGTTTTGGGCTGATTGCATTTGCTTGTGGTGAAAGATGGAAGTGAATACCAACAGGATTATTTCTTTGAATGGTACAAATTATCAATCTTGGAAGTGCAAGATGAAGGACTTGTTATATGTGAAGGATTACTGGATGCCGGTGTTCTCCACTGAGATGCCCAGTGATATGAAAAAGATCAATGGGAGGTACTTCATCTCCAAGCATGTGGGTTCATCCGACAATGGGTGGATGACAATGTTTTGAACCATATCATTGAAGAGACACGTGCACGTACCTTATGGCAGAAATTGGAGGAGTTTTATGCCCGCAAAGAAGGTACCAACAAGATGTTCTTGATCAAGAAATTGATGCGTTTGAGGTACAAGGAGGGCACTCCAATTGCAGATCATGTAAATGAATTTCAGGGCATTATAAATCAGCTATCTTCAATGGAAATTACATTTGAAGATGAAGTCAGAGCCTTGCTGCTACTTGGCTCATTACCGGACACTTGGGAGACCTTTAAGGTCACCGTGTGCAATTCAGCACCTAATGGAGTTGTCACTTGGAACCTTGTGAAGACCAAGGTACTAAATGAAGAATCTAGAAAAATTTGCTGACAAGGACGGTTCTTCCTCACATTCTGAAATCTTAGTGACCGAGTCACGTGGGAGAAGCAAGAGCAAAGGTTCGAGTAAGGGAGAAGAAAGAAGTAGAAGCAAATCAAGAGGCAAAGACAAGTATGCTGGTGTTATATGCCATCACTTCCGTGAGAAGGGCCACATCAAGTGGTATTGTGAACAATGGAAGAAAGACAAAGAGAAAAAGAAGAAAGTTCAGAAACAAACCGTCAGTGACAGTGACAGTGAGGGAGGCCAGATTGCTGTGGTAGAGGAGATCATGTTTCTCATGCATGAAGAACATGATGGCAACAGTGTTTCCACCATTGAGGAGAGTATCACTGTAGTTTCTGATGACACCATCAGCCTTGTAGATGGTGATGAGATGACTTGGATTCCGGACAGCGGTGCTACCGTACATGCTACATCTCGTAGAGAGCTCTTCACCAACTACACAGCGGGTGATTTTGGTGTTGTGAATATGGGAAATAATGATAGAGCAAAAATCATTGGAAGAGGAGATGTGCACTTGGAGACTAAAAATGGTACGACACTAGTCCTCAAGTCGGTGAGGCATGTTGAGGCCCTTCGGCTCAACATTATCTCGGTTGGATTGCTTGATAGAGATGGGTACTTGAGAAGATTTGGAAATACACAGTACAAGCTCACTAAAGGAAATCTGATTGTTGCTAAAGGTAACATGGTTTCAGTTTTATATCATGTTCATGCTAAGCTTTCTGCTGCTTGTGTCAATGCGTTGCAAAAAGAGGATGCGTGTGCTTTATGGCACAAGAGGCTTGGGCACATGAGTGAGAAAGGGATGGCGGTGCTAGTGAAGAAAAATCTGTTGAAAGGTGTGAAGGGAGTTCACATCAAGAAATGTTCAGATTGTCTAGCGGGGAAGCAACACAGAGTTGCATTCAAGAGTTAACCTCCTCACAAGAAGCCCGAGGTGCTGGACTTGATACATTCCGATGTTTGCAAAATGTCGGTGAGATCATTGGGTGGAGCAAAGTACTTTGTCACATTTATTGATGACTTTTCTAGAAAGGTTTGGGTCTATGTTTTGAAGAACAAATATCAAGTACTAAGTATGTTCAAGCAATTCCAAGTCTCAGTTGAGAGAGAAACTAAGAAGAAGATCAAGTGCATTCGCACTGATAATGGGGGAGAGTATATTGGACCATTTGATGCTTATTGCAAGGAACAGGGAATTAGGCACCAATTTACTCCTCCGAAGACACCACAGCTGAATGGTCCTGCTGAGAGGATGAACAGGACAATTGTTGAGAGGGTTAGATGCTTGCTATCGAGTGCAAAGCTGCCTAAACATTATTGTGGTGATGCTTTGTCGACTGCAGTTTATCTTATTAATCTCTCACCAAGTTATCCATTGCAGGAAGATGTTCCAAACAGGGTCTTCTATGACAAGGACGTCTCGTATGAGCACCTGAAAGTTTTTGGGTGCAAGGCCTTTGTTCATATCCCTCAAGATGAAAGGTCAAAGCTTGATTCAAAGACACGACAGTGTATATTTCTTGGCTATGGAGGTGATCAGTTCGGCTACAAGTTGTATGATCCAATAGCAAGAAAGGTTGTGAGAAGCCGTGATGTTGTGTTTGTTGAAGACCAGACAATTGAGGATATTGTGAAGACGAAGGTACAGGCTCCGGTGCAAATTCCGGTGCATGTTCCTCCTCGAAATCAGCAGCAAGACATATCTGATTCTGGCCCAGTTCCTGTAGATTCAGTTGAAGAAGAAGCTGAAGATGATGATCCAGAAGATGTGCAAGGTGATGCACATAGTGGTACAGGTGAGGAAGCTCCCCAGCAGCAAGAGTATGATGCTGAAGAAGATGATCATGATCAGCAAGCACCTGAACCAGATAGTCCACCAGCTTCTCCACTCAGACGGTCCAGCCGAGACCGTGTTCCTTCCACCAGGTACGATTCAGACCAATATGTGGTGTTATTGTCTGATGGTTTAGAACCTGAGTGCTTTCAAGATGCAATGAAAGATGAGAACAAGAAGGAGTGGAATAAGGCTATGCAAGAAGAGATGGATTCCTTGCATAAGAATCATACTTATGAGCTGGTGAAGTTGCCCAAGGGCAAGAAAGTTCTAAAGGACAAGTGGGTCTACAGAATCAAGCAAGAAGAGCACACGTCACATCCAAGGTACAAGGCCAGACTAGTTGTAAAAGGATTCAGGCAGAGAAAAGGTATTGACTTTGATGAAATATTTTCTCCGATGGTGAAGATGACATCAATCCGAATGATCCTTGGCATGGCAGCAAGTCTCAACTTGGAGGTTGAGCAAATGGATGTGAAGACAACTTTCCTTCATGGAGAGTTGGAGGAAGAAATCTAAATGGAGCAGCCTGAGGGGTTTCTTGTTAAAGGCAAAGAAGACTATGTGTGGAAATTGAAGAAAAGTCTCTATGGCCTGAAACAAGCACCGAGACAATGGGACATGTAGTTTGAATCTGTCATGGGGGAGCAAGGCTACAAGAGATGTAGCTCAGACCATTGTGTATATATCCAGAGGTTCGCAGGTGATGATTTTATCATGTTATTGCTCTATGTGGATGATATCTTGATTGTTGGCAAGAATGTCTCTAGGATTGCTAGACTAAAGAAAGAGTTGAGAAAAAGTTTTGCCATGAAAGACTTGGGTCCAGCAAAGTGTATTCTCAGCATGAGAATTGAGAGAGATAGAAAATCCAACAAGTTGTACTTGTCTCAAGAGAAATATATTGAGAAGGTACTTCGCAAGTTCAAGATGGACAAGGGAAAGGAGGTGAGTTTTCCACTTGCAGCTCATTTCAGGTTGAGTAAAAAGCAATGTCCCTCCACTGAAGACATGGAAAAGGAAATGCAAAAGGTTCCTTATGCTTCAGCTGTTGGGAGTTTGATGTATGCTATGGTGTGCACATGGCCTGACATTGCTCAAGCGGTTAGTACTGTGAGCAGATTTATGTCCAATCCAGGAAAACCACATTGGGAAGCCGTGAAGTGGATTTTGTGGTATCTCCGGGGCAGCACTAATATGAAGCTTTGCTTTGGTGGTAGTGAGCCCAAGCTGATTGCATATTCAAATTCAGACTTGGCTGGAGATGTCGATGGAAGGAAGTCTACTTCAGGTTATTTGATTACCCATTCAGGGGGAGCAGTGGCATGGCAAAGCAGGTTGCAAAAGTGTGTGGCGCTGAACACAACTGAGGCCGAGTTCATCGCAGTAACTGAGGCGAGCAAGGAGCTATTGTGGCTGAAACGACTGGCTTGTAAGCTTGGTTTTGAGCAAGACAAGTATGTGCTGTTTTGTGATAACCAAAGTGCCATTCACCTAAGTAAGAATGCAAGTTTTCATTCAAGGTCGAAGCATATTGATGTGTGCTATCATCGGATTCGAGATGTGCTGAATTCCAAGCAAATGCAAATTGAGAAGGTGCACACAGATGACAATGGGGCTGATATGTTGACCAAGGTGGTGACAAGGGGAAAGCTCGAGGTATGCCGTCGGCTCGCCGGCATGACTGTCGGTTGGCAGTGAGACCCTCCATGATGTCGGGAGGGGGAGTTTGTTGGGCCAGGTCCCTCCACATGGAGGTGTGTTGGAAGCCCAACGTCAGCCCGTGAAGTCCAACACGTTTCAACCGTTGATCGATGTTCGTATCTAACGGCTGAGGTGGTCCTTGAGAGAGGAGTATAAAAAAAACCCTAGCCACAATTGGTGGCTGTGTGGGGGAGCAAAGTGAGCAAGTGAGAGAAGCAAGCCATCATGGATGCTGCTGAGAGAGGGTGAGAGAACACACAAGAACACCACAACCTAGCAAGAAGAGAGGAAGAAGAAGGAGAGGTGATTTCTGTCTAGATTTCTGAGATCTGACCGGTCTGTGTTCAAGCTAGTGTTTGGAGGCTCAAGGGTGCTTGGATTGACTCCAAACTTGGTAAGCTCGTTCCTTGCTTTGAGTACTTCGATCTGGTTAGCTGGTTTGAGGTCTGGGTCAGTGTAGGTTCAGATTTGGAAACGGCTTATTCAGTTCGGACTGCTGTAGTTTTAGCACAGAGCAGTTTTGGTAGACGAACAGTTTGGGCAGGCAAACGTTGTCCGATTGACCTGAAATTTGTGTGTATGTTGGTTACTCGTATGTCAGCTTGTCTACCATGTTTCGTGCGGATTGGATCTGCGGTTTAAGAGCAGTTTGCTGATTACCAAAGGGGACAGAAACTAAGATACTCTGCTTTGCTGTAATCTTTCTCTCAAATGGTTGTTATTGTTGCCGGTTGGCAACGTGCTGAGTGTGTTGTATATCTCTAGATGTTCTAGAGAAGACTCTGTACCCAGGTTGCTCATAGTGAAGCTCGTGTGGACCGGTTGGTCCTCGCCCGTGGTTTTTTTTCCTCCTCACCTTGAGGAGGGTTTTTCACGTAAATCCTTGTGTCACCTGTGCATGTGCTCGTTGTTTTATTTCCGCTGCATATCTGTTGATTGAAACTATCCTCGAAGGTTCACCATAGGCAGGAGAGTGGGAGGTTGTGTGTCTATCTCCTCCTCCCACCCCAACACCATGTTCCCCCCATGTAACGCTGCCGGGTCTTCGATGGGGTTGACGCCACCACCGCTGCCGGCGAGTACAGCAGCGACAATCAGAGGGGTGGAGGATGTAAGTAGGGGTTTCTAGGAACTGGTGGTTGGAGGGCCTCCAAAGCCGCTTGTTGTTTTACTGTCTTCTTCTAATTTTTAGCGTTGCCACATAATTTATTGTCAGCTTCTTTGCCTTTTCCTCGTTGTTCCTTTCTTTCTGGGCTTAGAACTCTTCCTGGCTGAAATATTTTGGTACCTTTTGAAGGTAAGAATAAAATACACACGTGGTAGATTTGCACACATTTTCTTTACAACTGGTACAAGAGGAAAGGGGATACAACTGCATAAATAATGGACCAAACAATAGAATACATACAATTTTTATTATATAAATAAAATACACTATTCGAAACACCACAGAAAACTCCCACGGAGTCATCCACACGAACAAACATGTGCAGTCCCAGCTGTAGACTGTATTCACACATTAGGCTCCTCGCTAAGGTCCATAATGTCTGTCCCCCACCGGGAGAATAATGATCATATATAGTTCATGGTAAGAGTGGGTTTGATCCCGTGCAGGATGAGTGAATATGAACGCCGTTGAAACGATTTTCCAATGCTCGCGACTTATGATTCAAATTATAAAAATATAACTCAACCACGCATCTGCTTGAGCACACCAGGAATGTGAATACTATAGAAATAGTCATCCCAGTTGATAGACATGGGGTCAAAATCTAAGTAACAGACTTCGTTGGTATTTTGATCGTTTTTCATCGCCATTCTTAGCCTTTCCAAGTTCATGTCATCGAAGCTTCATAAAGTTTATAAAATGATGTTAGAAAACTGTACTTCAAGTGATGTCTAAGTGTTTGTGGGTGCATATGACTATACCATGCAATCGAAAAAATAATCTGGGAAGGGCATCTTTTCCTCTTGTAAAAGGATAATTTGATTAGGGTTTAAAGTTCCTTACCGCCCATGGAATAAGGCATATGGCGCGTAGAGCTCGAGCATATGCGTTAAGAATCTAAATTTTCTGTTGAGCTCGTTGTAGTGCCGTGATAAAATGCCACAAAGTGCAATATTGATCAGGCGAACCACCTGTCAAACCAAAGGAAGAATCACATGATATAAGTTTCATTCGCATGTCTGCTATGATATAAACATGTTTGCATTAATCTAACGTTAAAATGGAAAGCTAATTCACCTCGAGCGGAAGCTTGTACTTGATAGCCATGTATAATCTTAACCCCGTGACTGTGCCAAAGAATCGCATCTTCTTCAGTTTTACATGCTCGCCGTTCCTCCCTGTTTTTGGTGGATTGTCGAAAAAGTACCGATGGACTGACTCTGAGAGAATGGCATAGGGTGCCGGGTTGCGTACGGACGAAGTTACATGGTAGATGATTTTTGCTTGTTCCTCTAGATGTGCTGCCATAACAACCATCATAGCGTTGACAACCATGTCCCCTGGAATCTGTAATCAACCAACACCGACCCACTATTGCTGGTTACGTGGTAACTGGATCATGTTTGATTAATAAATCTGTTTCAATTTTCCGAGAAAACTCACAACGTCCAATATTAAATCAAGGTCGCCTAGGAAGAATGACAAGTTCTGCTTGGCGTGACCAATGATCATGGTATCGATTGACCTATGAAAGATGAACATTTCCAGCGCTCATTCGGTTGTAGCACATCCATTCTGCTATACATTTTAAAGATAAATCAAGGGATAGATTACCTGACTCCTTCAATCCATCCAGGCAACGGATCCTTGAGAGTACTAGTTATGATGCTCGGACGGAGGATGACCACCGGAAAGTCACCTTCTAGGTGTCCAAGCATCATCTCCCCCATTGCCTTGGTAAAGACTTATGTGTTTGGCCACCCAAAGTGCCGTGCTCTTCGTTCATGCATAAGAAGAAACATGCAACAAATGTACATCATTTTGAGTGTTGCGGGTGGCAGAAAAAAAGTAACAGGTACATGCATGTTGGTGTTTGGATTTTCTTATAAGTTGTTCACGTCTAACCTCTTAAGGCCAAGCTCCTTCATGGTTTTCCTCTCAAACATCACCATGGAACAATTAGCCTCGAGTTCTCTCCTGGTTTCTTTAATCAGATTTAGTTCGGATTCAATGTCCAAATGTGTGCCTACCCTTTGTGTCTCTCCCATCAAGAATGACCTCTCCTGAATTAGCCCCTTTTGTTCACCAGCTACATAGGCTGTTCAGGTTATATAGTTCCTAATCAGTTAGAAGTCAGAAAGACATGTAAACAACGATCATGTATATATCATTCAAACCTGTTGAAATATGAAGCAACATCTTGAGTTTAGTACAGTTTTTTGCCAATGCACAGACATGCTTTGCTCCTACGACATTCACGTCAAAAGCTACGTCGTATCTGAAAAACATGACATTTGTGACCTATTTCAAAAACATTTAAGTTCTTCTAACACTAAATATATCATCTAGGACCTGAAATCATCTCAAACCTTTCAAAAAAAATTGTAGTCGCAGCTCCGTTGACGATAATGTCTATGTCCTTCGACAATTCTCTCAGCTTGGTAATTTCTAGTCCAAAGTTCTCAAACATGATATCTCCTACCAAAGGACATACCTTTTCTTCGATGAATTTATGGAACGCCATACCATGTTTTTGTTTCAGCACTTGAAAGACATCTGTCCCTGTAACCTAAAAATAACAAAACAGATAGTCTGAATTACAACTAGTTACTGTAGCATGCATTCGTAAAACACTCTCGGGAGCAACTATTTCCGAGAGATGAATGCGCTAATGGTAATTTCACTCGTATTTCAGTTTTGTCTCCTGAAAGCACGATCTCACCTTCTGCACTCACGATATTAACAACAATAGAACTGATAGGGGAAAAGTTATAAGCACATATTTACCTCACTCTGAATGCGAAGCTTGGCAGACTCAACATCGGAGGCCCGAATCAAAAGGAAGATCTTCTTAACTTCAGGCTGAACCCTCAATATCTTCTCCACAAGCACTATTTGCATATCAAACACGAAATTATAAGGCTCCAACTGATCAGCACACATCCTAAAAGGTACCGTTTATGAGCACATACATTTTCCTAGGAAGCCAGTTGAACCAGTAATGAGGATACTCTTGCCCCTGAAGCATCCTACAATGCTTCCCACATTAATTTCATCCATCATTCTCAACTACTACCTGGCTAGCTTGTGTCTCCCTTGGTTGAACACTACTCGTCGGGTACTCGAGTGGAGAATCTCACAGTGACTTTCCAGACGATCTAGCCAAGTATTTATAGTGCAGTGTGGAGGATAGGTTTCACGGGCAAACGCAAAAAGCCAGCAAGCAGTGACACATCAACCTGCGGAAATTTGACAAATGGTAGGCGGTTGTAGACGGCCAGACACTAAACAACCTAGGCGCTGTTAGGAATAAGCACTCCGTGTTCAGCACCGACACGGTGTCACATATACGAGTTGTATACGTATAGGATTGCACTACACCAAGGTGTGTGTGCGTTGAGTCCAATCCGTATATTTGCATGTAACTGAGTACTAGTAGGATTAGAGTTGGGCTAGTAGTCGAGTCGGCATACTAGAATCCTAGTATATATATGCATGTACCCCGGTTTGTAAACACACCGTGAGTTTAAAGCAATAAAAAGAGGACGCACGATACGTGCGTGTAGCGATCATATTGTTTCCGTATGTACGTGTGTGAGTTGCTATGGCCAGGAGAGTAATCTAGCTCTAGCTTCATATACGTGCGTGTGTTCGCCGGAGTTTCGCCGTCACAGTCGTCGGAAAGTACTCGGCGGCTAGGTCTGGGTCAACAATTGGTATCAGAGCCAAGGTCGTCATTCATGATCTGCTGAAAGTACAAGGAGGCCATGGCGATGGTGAATTTTGGCGAGAGCTCGGCAGCGGCACCGGTGACGGAGACGGTGGGGGCGGCTTTGTATCCGCGCCTCGATCGGAAGGACTATGGGCTATGGGCACTCAACATGGAGGTGGCCATGGAGGCTCAGGAGGTTTGGGAGGTCGTCGATCCAGGAGGCGACGAGTACGTCAAGGGAGGCGCGAAGTACCGGAAGGATCGCCAAGCGTCAACGACGCTCTATTCTGTAGTGCCGAAGGACGTGACGCAGCACCTTGTCGGAAAGAAATCGGCAAAGGATGCATGGGAGACGATCAAGATCTTGCACCAAGGTCATGCCCGCGTGAAGGAAGCGCATATTCAAACTTTGATGAAAAGCTATGAAGATCTGAAGATGGAGGAGAGCGAGATGGTTGATCAGTTTGCCGCCCGTTTAGTTACCCTAATCAACGCAATCAGGGGATATGGCGAGAGATTGGATGAGGTCAAGAACATCAGAAGGTTCCTGCGTGCGGCATCGGTGCGCTACATGCAGATCGTCACATCGATCGAACAATGTCTCGACGTGAATACATTGACGGTTGAGGATCTCGTCGGAAGATTCAAGGCACACGACGAGAGAATTCGGATCAGCTTTGTTGATCCATAACAGGTTGAGCACCTGATGCTCATGAAGCAGCAGTGGATGACTCTTTCAAAAGAAAAGCAAGAAGGCTCCACGACCGGCAAGGAGAAGCAACGCCCAGCGAAAAAGTACATCGCGGGGCAGGAGGATGAAGATGACACCCCACCGCGGAGGAAGTTTGATATAAATAAAGTAAGGTGTCATAACTGCGGCGAGCTCGGTCACTTCAAGGCTGATTGCCGGAAACCACCAAAGAAAAGGAGAGGGATCTCATCGCCCAGGAAGGAGATGATGGACCGATGATGTTGATGCTCGAAGTAACTGAGCTGAAGGATGAGGAGGATCCTCCATCACCGGCTACGGAGATTGTGGCGTAAGTGGATCAAGATCTACCGTGTGTGGATCACGAGGAACGGAGAGCCCCGTTACCATGTGAAGCCACGTTTGAGGCAAGTGAAGCCTCGGGACTAGTTCATGGTGATCTATGCGTTGGAATTTCACCCGCAACTCCGTCCGGCAATAAGTTCTTCATGCTTGTGGTGGATGATCATAGTAAATACATGTGGATTATGTTGCTGAAAAGTAAGGATCAAGCTCAACAAGCATTCAAGAAGATCAAGGAAGCCGAAGAGTTCAAGTTGGTGGCAAAGATAAGAGCCCTACACATTGATCAAGGGGGTTAGCTGCATCAAACTGTGTTGACCATGGCACGGAGCATGATG
This sequence comes from Avena insularis, assembly GCA_023614405.1. Classification (NCBI taxonomy): domain Eukaryota; kingdom Viridiplantae; phylum Streptophyta; class Magnoliopsida; order Poales; family Poaceae; genus Avena; species Avena insularis. The sequence goes on from CM042686.1 coordinate 608,797,953, forward strand.
AAGAGTAAAGGCTTGCCAGGAAAATTCTGGAGTGAGGCAGTCAATACGGCTGTGTATTTGCTGAACATGGACCAACTGAGAGTGGTGTTGGTATAACACCGTACGAAGCATGGTACGGTTGGAAACCCTCAGTTGATCATCTTCGCACTTTTGGGTGTGTGGTGCATGTCAAGACGGAGTCCGACCATAAGAGTAAATTGGCGGAGCAGAGAACTCTAATGATCATGACGGGCTATGAAAGCTCAAAGGAATACCGCATGTGCAATCCTTATACCAATAAGGTGGTTGTCAGGGGCGACGTAATCTTTAAGGAAGGCGACTCATGGAATTGGGGCTCCAACGAACCGAGATATCCAACTTTTCACGTCACGTGGGATCTTGAGTATGAAGAAAATATGGATCAACCAAGCTTATCCGTGTCAGCAAGTTCGGGACCAGAAGGCATTGAAGTCCTAGGAGGTGCTCCAGGCGTGGACATCAGGCCAGAAACACAAGGGATTCTCCCAAAAGAAAAAGATTCTAAAGATAAGGCTAGTCCGTGGCCAGAAGACACGGAGCTGGAAGGACGCGCATGTGCAGTGATACCTGCACTTGTTGGCCCAACAATTAGAGGAGGAGGGAGAGTTGAAGCGAGCCCACCAAACAGGCCAGCAAGGCTAGAAGGCGATGGTCCAAGAGTGTGGACTGGTGGTCAGACAGATCGAGGAGACCCAACAATAGGGGGTGCAGATCCATCAAGAGGTTTTTCGCGTGGTATAGAGAAGCTAGAAGAAAACACGCCAGAAAGGGATTCAAAAAGAAAAGATGAATCGCTACAGGTAGGCAACCTGTGCCTTGCTACTCCGGACGAGCCAGAAGACGATATTGGTCAGGAGTAGGTAGAAGTCAGAATTGCTAGTCACGGTAGAAAGCTAGCTTTGCTAGTCAACCAACGTGAGCTAGCTCCTAAATATTTGTTCTATTGCATCCAAGAGTACCGGCAAGCAGAAGATCAAATATGTGAAGCATCGATGAGAAAGTACTTCATCAAACTAAGTATAATGTCTCAAGGCATGGACAAAAAGGACAGTCGGCGTGAAGGCGTGGAGAAGGGTGCGGACAAAAAGGGTTGTCGACGTGAAGCCATGGAGAAGCCGACAAAAGCAAAGTCGGTGACATGGGTGCTGAGGAAGGAAGCGGCGAAAGTAATGTTGTGGATGACGCCCGTGAGAAGCAGCGTGTATATTTGGGATCCAGGTGGATGTTGAAGAGCACGTCGTGCTTAGGGGGTGATTGTTAGGAATAAGCGCTCTATGTCCAGCACTGACACGGTGTCACGTATACGAGTTGTATATGTATAGGAGTTCACTACACCGAGGTGTGTGTGTGTGTTGAATCCAATCCGTATACTTGCATGTAACTGAGTACTACTAGGATTAGAGTTGGGCTAGTAGTCGAGTCGGCATACTAGAATCCTAGCATGTGTAGACATGGCCTCGAAACACATGTTCGCGGGAGTAGTCGAGTTGGCCAGGAAAGTAATCTAGCTCTATCTTCATATACGTGTGTGTGTTCGCCGGAGTTTCGCATGATCGCCGGAAAGTACTCGGCGCTGGGTGCAGGCAACAGGCGCTACAGAGCGCCAAGCCACATGCCTAAAAGAATGTTCAATAATATAGCCAGTTGTTGGCTATATGCAGCTGCCATGTCATCTATAGCCAATATCTAAGTCACTCGTACTATAGTGTTGACTCTAAGGTTGGCCACTAGATTATTGTATTCTATATCCATCTCTCTATCTCTCTCTTCATATTAATTGCATTTTCCTAGAAGCACACGTAGGCGGGCTATTATATGCTGGTATTAGATACTCAATGGTAGCAGATAAGATAATCCCTAAATAATTCCAATGATAATGTTTTCCCTGCGTGTGCATCACCAAGAAAGTTCTCCGTTATAAGGTAGGCCGTGAAATTGGGTGTCAGACATAATTGCATTCGTATATGGTGGGTATAAGCCATGTTACACTGCAAATACATATAAGTTAAATTTGGTGAGTCTAGCATGTGTAGACATGGCATCCAAAGACATGTGCCTGATATTGCATAATACAAAATTGTATTATTACACATAAAGTATGAGAGTTTACAAGATGAGAGTTCTAAATTCTAAACGCACACATAATACAAGATGTGTATTATCCAAGGATTAGAATGGTAAAAGATATCCAAAATTTAATAATGATATGATACTATTGTTTAAGTCATCATGGTTATTGCATGTGTTTCATTCTAAATGAAGATCGGGATCTTAGATGTCTGATCTATAGACTTTGCAAAACCATGCCTCGTTTGACAAAATGACTAAAACTCCGTGTTCTGGTAAAACGGTGATATGCGAAGAAATGTTGAACTTTATACATAATGACATACATAATGACGGATTATATTTTCAACAAAGAGGGGAAATCATTATCACTTCATGTTGAATTTTATACATAATGATGTATCGTATTTTTAACAAATAGTGAAAATCATTATTTCATACTTCATTGTGGATTTAAGAGAATATGAGTATTTACTTAATGAAACATAATTTTGAAACTGTTTTGAATTGTTTAGAAGATTTCAAAATGAAGGAGGATATTGAATTAACAGAAATACAAAGTCTCTTTGATTTGATCAACATGACTAAAGTATTTAAGTTAATTTTTGGGCATAAGAGGACATGTGAAAGAGTTTTACGAATTATGATAATAGGGAAATTTCAAAGTGTATTGAAATGCTTAAATATCATAGTCATTTTGTATTAGATACATCTGCTCTAATATTATCTCTTATCAGGATTATAGTTTAGACTTGGAGATCAAAATAAGCAATCATTCAGTTGAAATATAAATGAACATCTAAAGATGTATGGAAACAACATTATAAGAGTTATGACACGTTCGAGTTTCTGGAGATATCGATAATTTGGAATCGTGGTGAATAAAAAAGTCTTTGTGGAGTATTCTTGGGAAACTATGAATACATCTTGCACAAGAGGAAAACCTGTTGTTGTCTTTCTTGATGAAGATATAGGTGGAAGAAAGTAAGATCAAAATAAGTTATTTAACCTTACCTCTAGATTGTTGAGTGGCGCAGCAGAATTTGTTTCGTGAAACCAAACTCTATGAATAGAGGAGAAACTACTGATAAGGATCATAAAGTTTCAGCGAATATTTTTACTAAAAAAAGTAGGATTTGACAATATATTCTGCAAGTTTGCGAAATTATATTATTGATTCACTTGTGATGTTATTTGAACAAGACAAACCTATAAACTTCAAAGAAGCGTGATGGACCTAAGTGCGAGAAATGACTAGGAGTCATAAAATCCTATATTAAGTTACATTTAAAACTACAAAGTAATATGTTACTTGATCTCATTAAGTAAATATGTTTACTTGATATTTCTAAATGACTGCAAAGTTATAAGGAGGAAATGAAACTTAATGAAGACGTATGGCTTGATTTGACACAAAGTATGTCCGGACAAATTCAAGGAGTTGACTACAAATGTAGTGACGCTTGATTCAATTGGATTTACACCAGCAATATATGGATATTGAAGTCTTGTAACCGGAATTCTCGATTTGATGGTGATTTATTTTTTTGGAATATCCAATATTATTGAGAGGATCTGCATTTGAGTAGGAGCAAAGTAGCTTGGCTAAATCATAATATGTAGGAGACATATTTTAAGTGGGACCTAAGTGAAATCCCTAGATCTCATATATGGATGTCATATTTGAGTGGAAGCATGACATTATTTCTGAAATATGTGGATGACATATATGAATGATGTCATTGGTACTAATAGCATTTAAGTTAGTAAATATGGATGAAGTTGAACAAGTTATTAAACAATAAGAGCATCTCCACTCGGGTTCCCAGGAGGCCATTCCAAGGGCCATTTTTCTTCCAGACGGCTATTTTTTGCCCAGTCGCGTTCCTAGGACACCGGTTTCATCCGACTTTAGCCCAAAATACATCCCGCGTTCCCAGGCTGATCCCGTGGCGCCGGGAAGGCGCTGGGAATGCCGGACGAAGTGAATTGAGAACGAAAATAACGCGTCAGCGCGTGGACCCACCCAGTTAGTGACCGAAATTGCCTCGTTGTCATCTTCCTGCCTCGGCTCCCGCGAAGGACCGCCGGGCAAACGTTAGCACGTCCCGTCGGCCACGCAGAACCGTAATGGCATGACCCAGCCGCCTCGGCTTCCCGCCAATTCCCCTTTTCCCGCCGAATCATCTACACCCCTCTCGCCTTTGCCGCCCACTTCGACCTTTAAAAGCCAGCCACCTCACGGCTCACACTCTCCCCAACCCTTCTCCAACACCAGCGAACAATAGACCTCGGCAAACCACCCATGGCGAAAAGGTACCCAGGCGACTCACAGTGGCCAATGGCTTCGACCGGCGCAGTCTGTAGCCATGGGAGGCGCGAATGCTATACCAAGCCGGGTACATGGCACTGCTGGATTTCCGCTACCCGGCCGACTCGAAGCTCAGCCCCGGCGGCATACCGACACCGCCGGTGCCAGAGGGCGACCAAATGGTCGAGGCGATCCAGGAGGCCTCCCTGGAGATTGAGGACCCTGAACTCGTCGAAGACCCCGGCAACATGCTCCACTAGGAGGACCCAGTTCTTCGTCAAACGGCGGCTGCGTGAGCTTGCCGCCCATGAGGGGCTGCCCGACATGCCACTAAAGCGCAACAACTCAGCGGGGTGTCGTCGGTGGTGGAGTGTGCCGGGACGGACCCTCCCCTACGTCGACCCATCCTACCAGGGTAGCTCGCGCTCCCCATAGACACCGAGCAACGGCGGCAATGACGATGGCGACGATAACAACGGCAAGGCGAACCCGGACTACACCAATTTCTACTGCAACTTCGACATGTAGACGGTGTCCACCGGCATCGTCGGCATCGGCATAGTCTTTAGCATCGTCTTTTCTAGTTCTTTTTTATGTTTTTAGCCTAAGTGAAGTCAGAATTCGGGTGCCCGCCTGAATTCGATGTAATATTTATGAATCGCCCATCTATCAATGAAATCCGCCTATATTCGCCTAAATTTTGCCGTATTTTGATAAAATTTGTTCAAAACTGGGACTTCGGCCTGGGAACACGACTAGATAACTAATGACTGCCAATGCACAGATCGTGTGTAGCTAGTTTCGAAATAAATAAATCGATCCCATAGGAAGCATGAGTCCAGAGTCTAATAACTCTTGAAATAAACATTACGATAGAAATGCTAGATTAAGTTCTAAGTAACAAGATAAAATGCGAGTATTGTGTAAAAGGGTGTTTTTTGGTTTTAGGCATATGATCAATAATAAATTAAAGCAAAATAAGTTAATACAGAAAGTAAGTATTGTGTATGTAAGAAAGATTGGAACTGCAGTAGGGAAAAAGTGTTCTCTGGGAGTAGCGGATATACCACAAGTATTATGAGTATCTAAGATAAAGATTATTATCATGAATATTCTCAACTATGTATGTGTGGGAGGAACTCCATATTTGGATGAATAGGCAGCAACCGCTGCTCACATCATCCTCATAACCACAGCAGTCAGCAATCGAATTACTGCGCTATTAAGGGACGTACTCCCGTCACTGGTAGAAAGAGGGCCTTTGGTCCAGCACCCAAATTCCATTGGTCCCGGTTCATTTCCGTAATCGGGACCAATGCCAGGCACGGGTCCCGGTTCATGCCGCTAGGGCATTGGTCCCGGTTCATCTGTAAGCATTGGTCCCGGTTTATGGCACGAACCGAGACCAATGACCCCGCGATGCACATGTGGCTCTCTTCGAGGCATTGGTCCCGGTTCATGCCAACAACCTGGACCAAAAACCCGCAACGGTCAGCGGTCCAGGAATTAATGTAAATTAATTCAGCACAGAAATTAATTCGAGGCAAAAATTAATTCGAGGTAGAAATTGAATTGATCACTATTTTTGAACAAATCTTTCACGAATTAATCGAGACAAAGGTCTAAATTGAGACATTTTATTATTCGACCACAAATTTTTCCATACAAATAAAGATGCGACTTTATAAATTTCTAGTCGACAACACTTCCGCGGCCGCTGTCCTCTGAGCCGTTGTCCTCCGTGCCGCCGGCTTCCTCGTCGTTGTCGGACGAAATCTCCACGATTTCGGCGTTGTTCGAGAGACGGAGCTCGTCTGCGCGCATAGCGGCGTCGATGGCGGTGTAGATGGTCCGTCCAGGGACGGACCAAAACAACTCCCGCCCTTCTTGGTTGCGGCGATCCGGGTGCACCAGGCGCCCGTCCACGAAACGGTTGCAAAGCTTGGCCTTCCGCTCCTTCTTGAACAGTCGGGGCCAATACTCGTTGCCCGCCGCGTACCGGGGCAACGCCCTAATGCACGCGGGCAGTTGGCAGCGATGCTCCGCGATGACGTACTCCATCTCGTATCCGCGGGGGTTGAGGAGCGGAGCCACCGGCACACCCCCTCGCTGATGCGAAATCCAGCGGGAAGGGTCGCGCGCGGCGGCGCGAGGATGCCGTAGATCGCAAACGCAGCCGCCTCGTAGTGGTTGAGCGTGGGCACCTCCATGACAGCGCGGTGGAGATTGGAGAGGGAGGGGAGGCGAAATGATGGCGCGGTGGAGAGGCAAAGTGGTGGGGTGGAGAGGGACTGCAGAGAGGCAGAGGCGATGGCAAAAGCGAGCGCTCTGGCCTCGTATTTATGCACGTGGACGACGAAGCAACGGAGGATTTGGTCCCAGTTATTGCCACGAACCGGGACCAAAGCCCCTCCCGCGCGACACGTGGCAGCGCGCCCCCACCGAAGTCATTGGTCCCGGGTCGTGCCATCAACCGAGACCAATGACCTGGGTGGGGTGCGAGCTGCTGGGCCGCCACATGTCGCGCGGGAGGGGCTTTGGTCCCGGTTCGTGGCAATAACCGGGACCAAAAACCCTCCCCCAGCTATATATAAGCCCAGCCCTTTGCCCACCAAATTTTGCTGGATTGTGTGTGAGGAGTGGGTGCTAGCTTTTTTTTTTCTTTGATTGCACACAAGGTGTTCGACAAAATGTCCGAGCCACACTTTAGTTCGCACAACACGGTATCTTCGGCTGAGGTTAGCAACCTTATCTTCTTTATCTATAACTGATACAAAAATATTGCATCTGTCCATGTAGGGTGGTCATTTTACTATTCACGATGTTATTGTAATGGTTAATTATTATGACGCAGATCGATGCACGGATGCGATGGATGTATGGCGACCGACGCCATTCCGATTTTATTGCAAGCCTCCATAAATTTATCGATTTGGCTAAGGCAAACAAAGTGGATAATTTTATGCCTTGTCCCTGCGTCGACTGTCGGAACGTGGCGGAGCACTCTGCCCCGATAATCCTTCAAAGCCATCTGCTTCAGAGAGGTTTCATGCCTAGATATTATTGTTGGGCCATGCACGGAGAAAGAAGGGTTAGGCTGGATGAAAATGAAGAAGAGGAGGATGATAACAGCTATCATGTCCCCTGAAGAATACGGTGATACTGCAATGGAAGACAATGAAGAAGAGGGAGGCGGCAATGAAGAAGAACAACAGGCATCAGATGAGCCCGCTGATGGTCTTGGTCGGGTCATTTCTGATGCAAAGCAACAATGTGATAAATAAAGGGAGAATCTTAAGTTGCAGGCCATGCAAAAGGATCACAAAAAGTTATTGTACCCAAATTGCGAAGATGGCAGCACAAAGCTCGGTTCCACACTTGAACTGCTGAAAATGCAAGGCAGAGACTGGCTTATCTGACAAGGGATTTGAGAAGTTACTGAAAATAATGAAGCCGAAGCTTCCAAAGGATAACGAGCTGCCCGAGACAACGTATGAAGCAAAGAAGACTATCTGCCCTCTAGGATTAGATGTGGAGAAGATACATGCATGCATTAATGACTGCATCCTTGCATCATGGGTGAGAAGTACGAGAATATGGATAAATGCCCGATATGCAATGCATGTCGATACAAGATCAGACAAGATGACCCTGGTGATGTTGAGGGCGATGACGAGCCCTCCAGGAAGAGGGTTCCTGCTAAGGTTATGTGGTATGCTCCTATAATACCACGGTTGAAACGTCTGTTCAGAAATAAAGAGCATGCTAGGTTGTTGTGATGGCACAAAGAAGAGCGTAAGAAAGACGGGAAACTGAGACACCCTACCGATGGGTCGCAGTGGAGAAACATCTGGAGAGAAAGTACTCGAACTTTGCAGGTGACGCGAGGAACTTATGGTTTGGTCTAAGTACAGACGGCATGAATCCTTTTGGGGAGCAGAGATGTAGTCACAGCACCTGGCCAATGACTCTATGTATCTACAAACTTCCTCCTTGGTTGTGCATGAAGCGGAAGTTCATTATGATGCCAGTGCTCATCCAAGGACCGAAGCAACCCGGCAACAACATTGATGTGTACCTAAGGCCATTAGTCGATGAACTTTTGCAGTTGTGGGCAGAACCAGGTGTAAAGGTGTGGGATGAGCACAAACGGGAGCCATTTGACCTACGAGCGCTGTTGTTCGTAACCATCAATGATTGGCCTGCTCTTATTAATATTTCAGGACAGTCAAACAAGGGATACAATGCATGCACGCATTGTTTAGATAATACTAAAGGTACATATTTGGATAAATGTAAGAAGGTTGTGTACCTAGGGTGTCGTAAATTTCTTCCGACCAATCATCAAGTAAGAAAGAAAGACAAGAATTTCAACGGTGAGGCAGATTACCGGAAGAAGCCTAAGCTCCCTAAAGTTGCTGATGTATTTGGTATGGTGAAGGACCTAGAAGTAATCTTTGGAAAGGGTCCTGGCGGTCAATCTGTTCCGAAAGACCCCATTACCGGACACACGGCAATGTGGAAAAAGAAATCTATATTTTGGGAGCTTGAGTATTGGAAAGACCTAGAGGTCCGTTCTTCAATCAATGTGATGCACGTGACAAGAATCTTTGTGTGAACCTGCTAGGCTTCCTGGGCGTGTATGGGAAGACAAAAGATACACCAGAAGCACGGGAGGACCAGCAACGTATCAAAGACCCACACAACAAGCATACTGATAAAGGACGTAAATAGTTAAGTAGCTACGCTCTTACCAAAGCAGAGAAGGAAATCTTTTTTGAAGTCCTTTACAGTATCAAGGTCCCGGCTGGCTTCTCGTCAAATATAAAGGGAATAATAAATATGGCAGAGAAAAATTTCAGAACCTGAAGTCTCATGATTGCCACGTGATTATGACACAGTTGCTTCCGGTTGCATTGAGAGGGCTTCTATCGGAAAATGTTCGATTAGCCATTGTGAAGCTATGTGCATTCCTCAATGCAATATCTCAGAAGGTAATCGATCGAGAAAGTCTGGAAATGCTACAGAAGGATGTGGTTCAATGTCTTGTCAGTTTTGAGTTGGTGTTCCCCCGTCCTTCTTCAATATTATGACGCATCTCTTAGTTCACCTAGTCGATGAGATTTACATTCTCGGTCCTGTATTTCTGCACAATATGTTCCCCTTCGAGAGGTTCATGGGAGTCTTAAAGAAATATGTTCGTAACCGTGCTAGGCCAAAAGGAAGCATCTCCAAGGGCTATGGAACAGAGGAGGTCATTGGGTTCTGTGTAGACTTTCTTCGTGACCTTAAGCCGATTGGTGTTCCTGAATCACGGTATGAGGGGAGACTGAGTGGAAAAGGCACGCTAGGAAAGAAAGCAATGATATTTAGGGACGGACATTCTTTGAATCAAGCACACTACATAGTTCTCCAAAGTTCTACCTTTGTGGCTCCGTATATCGAGGAACACATGAATGTTGTACGCTCCAAGTTCCCGGGGAAGGATGACTACTGGATTAAAAAAATCACATGGAGACTTTCAGCACTTGGTTGCAATTACATGTCATGAATGACACCACTATTGGAGATCAGCTCTACTTGTTGGCTGCGACACCATCTGCGACTGTATTGACTTTCCAAGGGTACGAGATAAATGGGAATACATTTTACACGATTGCCCAAGATAAAAAGAGCACCAACCAAAATAGTGGTGTCCGCTTTGATGCAACATGCGAGAATGGGAAAAAGGACACATACTATGGTTACATAGACGAGATATGGGAACTTGACTATGGACCTACTTTTAAGGTCCCATTGTTTGTCTTGATTGGGTCAACATGAATGGAGAAGGGGTAAAGGTCGACCAGCTGTACGGAATGACAACAGTGGATCTCAAGAATCTTGGGTACAGAGACGAACCATTCGTCCTAGCCAATGATGTGGCTTAGGTTTTTTATGTGAAGGACATGTCCTCTAGACCGCAAAAAATAAAAAATAAGGAAACGAATACGTTAGACGATGAGCCCCGGCATCACATAGTTCTTTCAGGGAAAAGAAACATCGCGGGAGTCGAGGACAAGACAGACATGTCAGCAGATTATGATAAGTTTGATGAAATTCCGCCCTTCACCATGAAAACTGACCCAAGCATCCCGTTAAGCAAAGAAGATGCTCCATGGTTACGGCCTAAGAAGCGATCATAGGCAAGGGATCGACATACGCAACGAAGGATTCATATCCTAAACCCTAAACCCTATGTAAATCTATGTAATGTATGGAAACTTTATGTGATGTATGGAAACTATATGTGATGTATCGAAACTTTATGTAATGGAGTCTTTCACGGGCTTGCAGGGAAATTTTTTCCGAGGCGGAGCTTCTGAAGATGCCGTAGGGCGTGTGCACCAACGACATCTTCGAGAAGCTCCGCCATGGGAGATTTCCCAACCCTTTCCCCAACACTGTTAGAGGAGATGGAGTCTTTCACGGGCTTGCAGGGAAATTTTTCCGAGGTGGAGCTTCCGAAGATGCAGTAGGGCGTGTGCACCAACGACATCTTCGAGAAGCTCCGCCACGGGAGATTTCCCAACCCTTTCCCGAACACTGTTAGAGGAGATGGAGTCTTTCACGGGCTTGCAGGGAAATTTTTCCGAGGCGGAGCTTCCGAAGATGCCGTAGGGCGTGTGCACCAACGACATCATCGAGAAGCTCCACCACGGGAAATTTCCCAACCCTCCATCCATGGGGATGAAACTCTCTCTACCTATGTTGGCTTATTGATCTGCTTGCCATGGCGTATCGATGGTCCTTTTATAGGCACGGCGCCGCTTGTACTTTGTCTTGTTCCTCCGACAGGGCGTCGTGCGCTACATGCTTTATCTCATCGAGCAGTGCGTCCACCCACACGTCCTTATCCCGCCGACAGCTTTAGTCTCGGTTGCACCCACCAGCCAGCACTAAAGGTTACCCACGCGTCCTTATCCCACCGGCATCTTTAGTCTCGGTTGCACCCACCAGCCGGAACTAAAGGTTACCCACGCGTCCTTATCCCACCGACAACTTTAGTCTCGGTTGCACCCACCAGCCGGGACTAAAGGTTACCCACGTGTCCTTATCCCACCGACAGCTTTAGTCTCGGTTGCACGCACCAGCCGGGACTAAAGGTTACCCAAGATGCACATGTGTGCACAGTATGGGCACATTATCACAAACTATGCCCTGATTCTAGCCATAACATCGGTGGTTTGACCTAAATGCCATGAAACCTCAAACATGATAGGTCATTTTGTGAAGGATTTTTTTGATGTTTGCAATTTTTCAAGTTCAATATGTTTCCTTGCAACAGTTTGCAATTTTTCAAGTTCATTTTTTGAATTTCTTATGCCCGTTTCAAACTATATTCAAAACGGCGGGCATGAAGCTTCTTAGCCCGGGGCTGAGCCTCGCTGAACTTGAAGTGGATCTCTGATGAAATAGCATGTTGTGAACCTATAAATGATTTTTGAAAAAATTCACAAGCATTATATCATGTACTTGTAGTTCAAATCTTGGCAACCTCCTGCCGATTCGGCAGGAATTTGTCTTTTTCATGAGGGATGGATGAAGGTTCACGATACACCGGTTGGGAAATTGTCCATATAAGGTGGTATAGTATTTTTGAAAAATGGTTTGGTACCAATGAAAAACTTTAATTTGGTGGTTGCTTCACAGAACACCCCGATTTCAGCACCTGAAAAATGGAAATTGGCTTTTTCGTGTGTCGAAAGGGAAAACTTCCTCCTGCAACATCGTAAGCCATCCCAAGATGCACATGTGTGCATAGTATGGGCACATTATCACAAACAATGCCCTGATTCTAGCCATAACATTGGTGGTTTGACCTAAATGCCATGAAACCTCGAACATGATAGGTCATTTTGTGAAGGATTTTTTATGATGTTTGCAATTTTTCAAGTTCAATATTTTTCCTTGCAACTGTAACACATAATATGACACCACGCGAAGGTTTCACATTGTTTGGATCATTTTTGAATTTCTTATGCCCGTTTCAAACTATATGCAAAACGACGGACATGAAGCTTCTTAGCCCGGGGCTGAGCCTCGCTGAACTTGAAGTGGATCTCTGATGAAATAGCATGTTGTGAACCTATAAATGATTTTTTTTAAAATTCACAAGCATTATATCATGTACTTGTAGTTCAAATCTTTGGAACCTCCTACCGATTCGGCAGGAATTTGTCCTTTTCATGAGGGATGGACAGAAAGGTTCCTGATAAACCGATTGGGAAATTGTCCATATAAGGTGGTATAGTATATTTGAAAAATGGTTTTGTACCAATGCAAAACTTTAATTTGGTGGTTGCTTCACAGAACACCCCGATTTCAGCACCTCATAAATGGAAATTGGCTTTTTCGTGTGTCGAAAGGGAAAACTTCCTCCTGCAACATCGTAAGCCATCCCAAGATGCACATGTGTGCTCAGTATAGGCACATTATCACAAACTATGCCCTGATTCTAGCCATAACATTGGTGGTTTGACCTAAATGCCATGAAACCTCGAACATGATAGGTCATTTTGTGAAGGATTTTTTATGATGTTTGCAATTTTTCAAGTTCAATATTTTTCCTTGCAACTGTGACACATAATATGACACCACGCGAAGGTTTCACATTTTTCAAGTTCATTTTTGAATTTCTTATGCCCGTTTCAAACTATATTCAAAACGGCGGGCATGAAGCTTCTTAGCCCGGGGCTGAGCCTCGCTGAACTTGAAGTGGATCTCTGATGAAATAGCATGTTATGAACATATAAATGATTTTTGAAAAAATTCACAAGCATTATATCATGTACTTGTAGTTCAAATATTGGCAACCTCCTACCGATTCAGCAGGAATTTGTCTTTTTCATGAGGGATGGATAGAAAGGATCCTGATACACCGGTTGGGAAATTGTCCATATAAGCTGGTATAGTATTTTTGAAAAATGGTTTGGTACCAATGACAAACTTTAATTTGGTGGTTGCTTCACAGAACACCCCGATTTCAGCACCTCAAAAATGGAAATTGGCTTTTTCGTGTGTCGAAAGGGAAAACTTCCTCCTGCAACATCGTAAGACATCCCAAGATGCACATGTGTGCATAGTATGGGCACATTATCACAAACAATGCCCTGATTCTAGCCATAACATTGGTGGTTTGACCTAAATGCCATGAAACGTCGAACATGATAGGTCATTTTGTGAAGGATTTTTTATGATGTTTGCAATTTTTCAAGTTCAATATTTTTCCTTGCAACTGTGACACATAATATGACACCACGCGAAGGTTTCACATTGTTTGGATCATTTTTGAATTTCTTATGCCTATTTCAAACTATAACCAAAACGGCGGACATGAAGCTTCTTAGCCCGGGGCTGAGCCTCGCTGAACTTCAAGTGGATCTCTGATGAAATAGCATGTTGTGAATCTATAAATGATTTTTTTAAAAATTCACAAGCATTATATCATCTACTTGTAGTTCAAATCTTAGCGGCCTCCTACCGATTCGGCAGGAATTTGTCCTTTTCATGAGGGATGGACAGATAGGTTCCTGATACACCGGTTGGGAAATTGTTCATATAAGGTGGTATAGTATTTTTGAAAAATGGTTTGGTACCAATGACAAACTTTAATTTGGTGGTTGCTTCACAGAACACCCCGATTTCAGCACCTCAAAAATGTAAATTGGCTTTTTCGTGTGTCGAAAGGGAAAACTTCCTCCTGCAACATCGTAAGCCATCCGAAGATGCATATGTGTGCATAGTATGGGCACATTATAACCAACAATGCCCTGATTCTAGCCATAACATTGGTGGTTTGACCTAAATGCCATGAAACCTCGAACATGATAGGTCATTTTGTGAAGGATTTTTTATGATGTTTGCAATTTTTCAAGTTCAATATTTTTCCTTGCAACTGTGACACATAATATGACACCACGCGAAGGTTTCACATTGTTTGGATCATTTTTGAATTTCTTATGCCTGTTTCAAACTATAACCAAAACGGCGGACATGAAGCTTCTTAGCCCGGGACTGAGCCTCGCTGAACTTGAAGTGGATCTCTGATGAAATAGCATGTTGTGAATCTATAAATGGTTTTTTGAAAAATTCACAAGCATTATATCATCTACTTGTAGTTCAAATCTTAGCGGCCTCCTACCAATTCGGCAGGAATTTGTCCTTTTCATGAGGGATGGACAGAAAGGTTCCTGATACACCGGTTGGGAAATTGTCCATATAAGGTGGTATAGTATTTTTGAAAAATGGTTTGGTACCAATGACAAACTTTAATTTGGTGGTTGCTTCACAGAACACCCCGATTTCGGCACCTCAAAAATGGAAATTGGCTTTTTCGTGTGTCGAAAGGGAAAACTTCCTCCTGCAACATCGTAAGCCATCCTAAGATACACATGTGTGCACAGTATGGGCACATTATCACAAACTATGACCTGATTCTAGCCATAACATTGGTGGTTTGACCTAAATGCCATGAAACCTCGAACATGATAGGTCATTTTGTGAAGAATTTTTTATGATGTTTGCAATTTTTCAAGTTCAATATTTTTCCTTGCAAATATGACACATAATATGACACCACGCGAAGGTTTCACATTGTTTGGATCATTTTTGAATTTCTTATGCCTGTTTCAAACTATATCCAAAACGGCGGACATGAAGCTTCTTAGCCCGGGCTGAGCCTCGCTGAACTTGAAGTGGATCTCTGATGAAATAGCATGTTGTGAACCTATAAATGATTTTTTTAAAAATTCACAAGCATTATATCATCTACTTGTAGTTCAAATCTTAGCAACCTCCTACCGATTCGGCAGGAATTTGTCCTTTTCACGAGGGATGGATAGAAAGGTTCCTGATACACCGGTTGGGAAATTGTCCATATAAGGTGGTATAGTATTTTTGAAAAATGGTTTGGTACCAATGACAAACTTTAATTTGGTGGTTGATTCACAGAAGACCCCGATTTCGGCACCTCAAAAATGGAAATTGGCTTTTTCGTGTGTCGAAAGGGAAAACTTCCTCCTGCAACATCGTAAGCCATCCCAAGATGCACATGTGTGCACAGTATGGGCACTTTATCACAAACTATGACCTGATTCTAGCCATAACATTGGTGGTTTGACCTAAATGCCATGAAACCTCGAACATGATAGGTCATTTTGTGAAGGATTTTTTATGATGTTTGCAATTTTTCAAGTTCAATATTTTTCCTTGCAACTATGACACACAATATGACACCACGCGAAGGTTTCACATTTTTCAAGTTCATTTTTGAATTTCTTATCCCTGTTTCAAACTATATTCAAAACGGCGGGCATGAAGCTTCTTAGCCCGGGGCTGAGCCTCGCTGAACTTGAAGTGGATCTCTGATGAAATAGCATGTTGTGAACCTATAAATGATTTTTGAAAAAATTCACAAGCATTATATCATGTACTTGTAGTTCAAATCTTGGCAACCTGCTGTCGATTCGGCAGGAATTTGTCTTTTTCATGAGGGATGGATAGAAAGGTTCCTGATACACCGGTTGGGAAATTGTCTATATAAGGTGGTATAGTATTTTTGAAAAATGGTTTGGTACCAATGACAAACTTTAATTTGGTGGTTGCTTCACAGAACACCCCGATTTCAGCACCTCAAAAATGGAAATTGGCTTTTTCGTGTGTCGAAAGGGAAAACTTCCTCCTGCAACATCGTAAGCCATCCCAAGATGCACATGTGTGAATAGTATGGGCACATTATCACAAACAATGCCCTGATTCTAGCCATAACATTGGTGGTTTGACCTAAATGCCATGAAACCTCGAACATGATAGGTCATTTTGTGAAGGATTTTTTATGATGCTTGCAATTTTTCAAGTTCAATATTTTTCCTTGCAACTGTGACACATAATATGGCGCCACGAGAAGGTTTCACATTGTTTGGATCATTTTTGAATTTCTTATGCCTGTTTCAAATTATATTCAAAACGGCGGACATGAAGCTTCTTAGCCCGGGGCTGAGCCTCGCTGAACTTGAAGTGGATCTCTGATGAAATAGCATGTTGTGAACCTATAAATGGCTTTTTTAAAAATTAACAAGCATTATATCATGTACTTGCAGTTCAAATCTTGGCAACCTCCTACCGATTCGGCAGGAATTTGTCCTTTTCATGAGGGATGGACAGAAAGGTTCCTGATACACCGGTTGGGAAATTGTCCATATAAGGTGGTATAGTATTTTTGAAAAATGGTTTGGTACCAATGATAAACTTTAATTTGGTGGTTGCTTCACAGAACACCCCGATTTCGACACCTCAAAAATGGAAATTGGCTTTTTCGTGTGTCGAAAGGGAAAACTTCCTCCTGCAACATCGTAAGCCATCCCAAGATGCACATGTGTGCACAGTATGGGAACATTATCACAAACTATGTCCTGATTCTAGCCATAACATTGGTGGTTTGACCTAAATGCCATGAAACCTCGAACATGATAGGTCATTTTGTGAAGGATTTTTTATGATGTTTGCAATTTTTCAAGTTCAATATTTTTCCTTGCAACTATGACACATAATATGACACCACGCGAAGGTTTCACATTTTTCAAGTTCATTTTTGAATTTCTTATGCCCGTTTCAAACTATATTCAAAACAGCGGGCATGAAGCTTCTTAGCCCGGGGCTGAGCCTCGCTGAACTTGAAGTGGATCTTTGATGAAATAGCATGTTGTGAACCTATAAATGATTTTTGAAAAAATTGACAAGCATTATATCATGTACTTGTAGTTCAAATCTTGGCAACCTGCTGCCGATTCGGCAGGAATTTGTCTTTTTCATGAGGGATGGATAGAAAGGTTCCTGATACACCGGTTGGGAAATTGTCCATATAAGGTGGTATAGTATTTTTGAAAAATGGTTTGGTACCAATGACAAACTTTAATTTGGTGGTTGCTTCACAGAACACCCCGATTTCAGCACCTCAAAAATGGAAATTGGCTTTTTCGTGTGTCGAAAGGGAAAACTTCCTCCTGTAACATCGTAAGCCATCCCAAGATGCACATGTGTGAATAGTATGGGCACATTATCACAAACAATGCCCTGATTCTAGCCATAACATTGGTGGTTTGACCTAAATGCCATGAAACCTTGAACATGATAGGTCATTTTGTGAAGGATTTTTTATGATGCTTGCAATTTTTCAAGTTCAATATTTTTCCTTGCAACTGTGACACATAATATGACACCACGCGAAGGTTTCACATTGTTTGGATCATTTTTGAATTTCTTATGCCTGTTTCAAACTATATTCAAAACGGCGGACATGAAGCTTCTTAGCCCGAGGCTGAGCCTCGCTGAACTTGAAGTGGATCTCTGATGAAATAGCATGTTGTGAACCTATAAATGATTTTTTTAAAAATTCACAAGCATTATATCATGTACTTGCAGTTCAAATCTTGGCAACCTCCTACCGATTCGGCAGGAATTTGTCCTTTTCATGAGGGATGGACAGAAAGGTTCCTGATACACCGGTTGGGAAATTGTCCATATAAGGTGGTATAGTATTTTTGAAAAATGGTTTGGTACCAATGACAAACTTTAATTTGGTGGTTGCTTCACAGAACACCCCGATTTCGGCACCTCAAAAATGGAAATTGGATTTTTCGTGTGTTGAAAGGGAAAACTTCCTCCTGCAACATCGTAAGCCATCCCAAGATGCACATGTGTGCACAGTATGGGCACATTATCACAAACTATGTCCTGATTCTAGCCATAACATTGGTGGTTTGACCTAAATGCCATGAAACCTCGAACATGATAGGTCATTTTGTGAAGGATTTTTTATGATGTTTGCAATTTTTCAAGTTCAATATTTTTCCTTGCAACTATGACACATAATATGACACCACGCGAAGGTTTCACATTTTTCAAGTTCATTTTTGAATTTCTGATGCCCGTTTCAAACTATATTCAAAACGGCGGGCATGAAGCTTCTTAGCCCGGGGCTGAGCCTCCCTGATCTTGAAGTGGATCTCTGATGAAATAGCATGTTGTGAACCTATAAATGATTTTTGAAAAAATTCACAAGCATTATATCATGTACTTGTAGTTCAAATCTTGGCAACCTCCTACCGATTCGGCAGGAATTTGTCTTTTTCATGAGGGATGGATAGAAAGGTTCCTAATACACCGGTTGGGAAATTGTCCATATAAGGTGTTATAGTATTTTTGAAAAATGGTGTGGTACCAATGACAAACTTTAATTTGGTGGTTGCTTCACAGAACACCTCGATTTCAACACCTCAAAAATGGAAATTGTCTTTTTCGTGTGTCGAAAGGGAAAACTTCCTCCTGCAACATCGTAAGCCATCCCAAGATGCACATTGTGCATAGTATGGGCTCATGATCACAAACAATGCGCTGATTCTAGCCATAACATTGGTGGTTTGACCTAAATGCCATGAAACCTCGAACATGATAGGTAATTTTGTGAAGGATTTTTTATGATGTTTGCAATTTTTCAAGTTCAATATTTTTCCTTGCAACTTTGACACATAATATGACACCACGCGAAGGTTTCACATTGTTTGGATCATTTTTGAATTTCTTATGCCCGTTTCAAACCATATTCAAAACGGCGGACATGAAGCTTCTTAGCCCGGGGCTGAGCCTCGCTGAACTTGAAGTGGATCTCTGATGAAATAGCATGTTGTGAACCTATAAATGATTTTTTTAAAAATTCGCAAGCATTATATCATGTACTTGTAGTTCAAATCTTCGCATCCTCCTACCGATTCGGCAGGAATTTGTCCTTTTCATGAGGGATGGATAAAAAGGTTCCTGATACACCGGTTGGGAAATTGTCCATATAAGGTGGTATAGTATTTTTGAAAAATGGTTTGGTACCAATGACAAACTTTAATTTGGTGGTTGCTTCACAGAACACCCCGATTTTGGCACCTCAAAAATGGAAATTGGCTTTTTCGTGTGTCGAAAGGGAAAACTTCCTCCTGCAACATCGTAAGACATCCCAAGAGGCACATGTGTGCACAGTATGGGCACTTTATCACAAACTATGACCTGATTCTAGCCATAACATTGGTGGTTTGACCTAAATGCCATGAAACCTCGAACATGATTGGTCATTTTGCGAAGGATTTTTTATGATGTTTGCAATTTTTCAAGTTCAATATTTTTCCTTGCAACTGTGACACATAATATGACACCACGCGAAGGTTTCACATTGTTTGGATCATTTTTGAATTTCTGATGCCCGTTTAAAACTATATTCAAAACGGCGGGCATGAAGCTTCTTAGCCCGGGGCTGAGCCTCGCTGAACTTGAAGTGGATCTCTAATGAAATAGCATGTTGTGAACCTATAAATGATTTTTTTAAAATTCACAAGCATTATATCATGTACTTGTAGTTCAAATCTTGGCAACCTCCTACCGATTCGGCAGGAATTTGTCTTTTTCATGAGGGATGGACAGAAAGGTTCCTGATACACTGGTTGGGAAATTGTCCATATAAGGTGGTATAGTATTTTTGAAAAATGGTTTGGTACCAATGCCAAACTTTAATTTGGTGGTTGCTTCACAGAACACCCCGATTTCGGCACCTCATAAATGGAAATTGTCTTTTTCGTGTGTCGAAAGGGAAAACTTCCTCCTGCAACATTGTAAGCCATCCCAAGATGCACATGTGTGCACAGTATGGGCACATTATCACAAACTATGCCCTGATTCTAGCCATAACATTGGTGGTTTGACCTAAATGCCATGAAACCTCGAACATGATAGGTCATTTTGTGAAGGATTTTTTATGATGTTTGCAATTTTTCAAGTTCAATATTTTTCCTTGCAACTGTGACACATAATATGACACCACGCGAAGGTTTCACATTGTTTGGATCATTTTTGAATTTCTTATGCCCGTTTCAAACCATATTCAAAACGGCGGACATGAAGCTTCTTAGCCCGGGGCTGAGCCTCGCTGAACTTGAAGTGGATCTCTGATGAAATAGCATGTTGTGAACCTATAAATGATTTTTTTAAAAATTCGCAAGCATTATATCATGTACTTGTAGTTCAAATCTTCGCATCCTCCTACCGATTCAGCAGGATTTGTCCTTTTCATGAGGGATGGATAGAAAGGTTCCTGATACACCGGTTGGGAAATTGTCCATATAAGGTGGTATAGTATTTTTGAAAAATGGTTTGGTACCAATGACAAACTTTAATTTGGTGGTTGCTTCACAGAACACCCCGATTTCGGCACCTCAAAAATGGAAATTGGCTTTTTCGTGTGTCGAAAGGGAAAACTTCCTCCTGCAACATCGTAAGCCATCCCAAGATGCACATGTGTGCACAGTATGGGCACTTTATCACAAACTATGACCTGATTCTAGCCATAACATTGGTGGTTTGACCTAAATGCCATGAAACCTCGAACATGATAGGTCATTTTGCGAAGGATTTTTTATGATGTTTGCAATTTTTCAAGTTCAATATTTTTCCTTGCAACTGTGACACATAATATGACACCACGCGAAGGTTTCACATTGTTTGGATCATTTTTGAATTTCTGATGCCCGTTTCAAACTATATTCAAAACGGCGGGCATGAAGCTTCTTAGCCCGGGGCTGAGCCTCGCTGAACTTGAAGTGGATCTCTAATGAAATAGCATGTTGTGAACCTATAAATGATTTTTTTAAAATTCACAAGCATTATATCATGTACTTGTAGTTCAAATCTTGGCAACCTCCTACCGATTCGGCAGGAATTTGTCTTTTTCATGAGGGATGGACAGAAAGGTTCCTGATACACTGGTTGGGAAATTGTCCATATAAGGTGGTATAGTATTTTTGAAAAATGGTTTGGTAACAATGCCAAACTTTAATTTGGTGGTTGCTTCACAGAACATCCCGATTTCGGCACCTCATAAATGGAAATTGGCTTTTTCGTGTGTCGAAAGGGAAAACTTCCTCCTGCAACATCGTAAGCCATCCCAAGATGCACATGTGTGCATAGTATGGGCACATTATCACAAACTATGCCCTGATTCTAGCCATAACATTGGTGGTTTGACCTAAATGCCATGAAACCTCGAACATGATAGGTCATTTTGTGAAGGATTTTTTATGATGTTTGCAATTTTTCAAGTTCAATATTTTTTCCTTGCAATTGTGACACATAATATGACACCACGTGAAGGTTTCACATTGTTTGGATGATTTTTGAATTTCTTATGCCCGTTTCAAACTATATTCAAAACGGCGGGCATGAAGCTTCTTAGCCCGGGGCTGATCCTTGCTGAACTTGAAGTGGATCTCTGATGAAATAGCTTGTTGTGAACCTATAAATGATTTTTTTAAAAATTCACAAGCATTATATCATGTACTTGTAGTTCAAATCTTGGCAACCTCCTACCGATTCGGTAGGACTTTGTCTTTTTCATGAGGGATGGCCAGAAAGGTTCCTGGTACACCGGTTGGGAAATTGTCCATATAAGGTGGTATAGTATTTTTGAAAAATGGTTTCGTACCAATGCCAAACTTTGATTTGGTGGTTGCTTCACAGAACACCCCGATTTCAGCACCTCAAAAATGGAAATTGGCTTTTTCGTGTGTTGAAAGGGAAAACTTCCTCCTGCAACATCATAAGCCATCCCAAGATGCACATGTGTGCACAGTATGGGCACATTATCACAAACTATGCCCTGATTCTAGCCATAACATTGGTGGTTTGACCTAAATGCCATGAAACCTCGAACATGATAGGTCATTTTGTGAAGGATTTTTTATGATGTTTGCAATTTTTCAAGTTCAATATTTTTCCTTGCAATTGTGACACATAATATGACACCACGTGAAGGTTTCACATTGTTTGGATGATTTTTGAATTTCTTATGCCCGTTTCAAACTATATTCAAAACGGCGGGCATGAAGCTTCTTAGCCCGGGGCTGATCCTTGCTGAACTTGAAGTGGATCTCTGATGAAATAGCTTGTTGTGAACCTATAAATGATTTTTTTAAAAATTCACAAGCATTATATCATGTACTTGTAGTTCAAATCTTTGCAACCTCCTACCGATTCGGCAGGAATTTGTCTTTTTCATGAGGGATGGACAGAAAGGTTCCTGATACACCGGTTGGGAAATTGTGCATATAAGGTGGTATAGTATTTTTGAAAAATGGTTTGGTACCAATGCCAAATTTTAATTTGGTGGTTGCTTCACAGAACACCCCGATTTCAGCACCTCAAAAATGGAAATTGGCTTTTTCGTGTGTTGAAAGGGAAAACTTCCTCCTGCAACATCATAAGCCATCCCAAGATGCACATGTGTGCACAGCATGGGCACATTATCACAAACTATGCCGTGATTCTAGCCATAACATTGGTGGTTTGACCTAAATGCCATGAAACCTCTAACATGATAGGTCATTTTGTGAAGGATTTTTTATGATGTTTGCAATTTTTCAAGTTCAATATTTTTCCTTGCAACTGTGACACATAATATGACACCACGCGAAGGTTTCACATTATTTGGATCATTTTGGAATTTCTTATGCCCGTTTCAAACTATATTCAAAACGGCGGGCATGAAGCTTCTTAGCCTGGGGCTGAGCCTCGCTGAACTTGAAGTGGATCTCTGATGAAATAGCATGTTGTGAACCTATAAATGATTTTTTAAAAAATTCACAAGCATTATATCATGTAATTGTAGTTCAAATCTTTGCAACCTCCTACCGATTCAGCAGGAATTTGTCTTTTTCATGAGGGTTGGACATAAAGGTTCCTGATACACCGGTTGGTAAATTGTCCATATAAGGTGGTATAGTATTTTTGAAAAATGGTTTGGTACCAATGCCAAACTTTAAGTTGGTGGTTGCTTCACAGAACACCCCGATTTCGGCACCTCAAAAATGGAAATTGGCTTTTTCGTGTGTTGAAAGGGAAAACTTCCTCCTGCAACATCATAAGCCATCCCAAGATGCACATGATAACATTGGTGGTTTGACCTAAATGCCATGAAACCTCGAACATGATAGGTCATTTTGTGAAGGATTTTTTATGATATTTGCAATTTTTCAAGTTTAATATTTTTCCTTTCAACTGTGACACATAATATGACACCACGCGAAGGTTTCACATTGTTTGGATCATTTTTGAATTTCTTATGCCCGTTTCAAACTATATTCAAAACGGCGGGCATGAAGCTTCTTAGCACGGCTGAGCCTCGCTGAACTTGAAGTGGATCTCTGATGAAATAGCATGTTGTGAACCTATAAATGATTTTTTAAAAAATTCACAAGCATTATATCATGTAATTGTAGTTCAAATCTTTGCAACCTTCTACCGATTCAGCAGGAATTTGTCTTTTTCATGAGGGTTGGACATAAAGGTTCCTGATACACCGGTTGGTAAATTGTCCATATAAGGTGGTATAGTATTTTTGAAAAATGGTTTGGTACCAATGCCAAACTTTAAGTTGGTGGTTGCTTCACAGAACACCCCGATTTCGGCACCTCAAAAATGGAAATTGGCTTTTTCGTGTGTTGAAAGGGAAAACTTCCTCCTGCAACATCATAAGCCATCCCAAGATGCACATGATAACATTGGTGGTTTGACCTAAATGCCATGAAACCTCGAACATGATAGGTCATTTTGTGAAGGATTTTTTATGATATTTGCAATTTTTCAAGTTCAATATTTTTCCTTTCAACTGTGACACATAATATGACACCACGCGAAGGTTTCACATTGTTTGGATCATTTTTGAATTTCTTATGCCTGTTTCAAACTATATTCAAAACGGCGGGCATGAAGCTTCTTAGCCTGGGGCTGAGCCTCGCTGAACTTGAAGTGGATCTCTGATGAAATAGCATGTTGTGAACCTATAAATGATTTTTTTAAAAATTCACAAGCATTATATCATGTACTTGTAGTTCAAATCTTGGCAACCTGCTACCGATTCGGCAGGAATTTGTCTTTTTCATGAGGGTTGGACATAAAGGTTCCTGATACACCGGTTGAGAAATTGTCCATATAAGGTGGTATAGTATTTTTGAAAAATGGTTTGGTACCAATGCCAAACTTTAATTTGGTGGTTGCTTCACAGAACACCCCGATTTCGGCACCTCAAAAATGGAAATTGGCTTTTTCGTGTGTTGAAAGGGAAAACTTCCTCCTGCAACATCATAAGCCATCCCAAGATGCACATGTGTGCACAGCATGGGCACATTATCACAAACAATGCCCTGATTCTAGCCATAACATTGGTGGTTTGACCTAAATGCCATGAAACCTCGAACATGATAGGTCATTTTGTGAAGGATTTTTTATGATATTTGCAATTTTTCAAGTTCAATATTTTTCCTTGCAACTGTGACACATAATATGACACCACGCGAAGGTTTCACATTGTTTGGATCATTTTTGAATTTCTTATGCCCGTTTCAAACCATATTCAAAACGGCGGACATGAAGCTTCTTAGCCCGGGGCTGAGCCTCGCTGAACTTGAAGTGGATCTCTGATGAAATAGCATGTTGTGAACCTATAAATGATTTTTTAAAAAATTCACAAGCATTATATCATGTACTTGTAGTTCAAATCTTTGCAACCTCCTACCGATTCGGCAGGAATTTGTCTTTTTCATGAGGGATGGACATAAAGGTTCCTGATACACCGGTTGAGAAATTGTCCATATAAGGTGGTATAGTATTTTTGAAAAATGGTTTGGTACGAATGCCAAACTTTAATTTGGTGGTTGCTTCACAGAACACCCCGATTTTGGCACCTCAAAAATGGAAATTGGCTTTTTCGTTTGTTGAAAGGGAAAACTTCCTCGTGCAACATCATAAGCCATCCCAAGATGCACATGTGTGCACAGCATGGGCACATTATCACAAACTATTCCCTGATTCTAGCCATAACATTGGTGGTTTGACCTAAATGCCATGAAACCTCGAACATGATAGGTCATTTTGTGAAGGATTTTTTATGATATTTGCAATTTTTCAAGTTCAATATTTTTCCTTGCAACTGTGACACATAATATGACACCACGCGAAGGTTTCACATTGTTTGGATCATTTTTGAATTTCTTATGCCCGTTTCAAACCATATTCAAAACGGCGGACATGAAGCTTCTTAGCCCGGGGCTGAGCCTCGCTGAACTTGAAGTGGATCTCTGATGAAATAGCATGTTGTGAACCTATAAATGATTTTTTTAAAAATTCACAAGCATTATATCATGTACTTGTAGTTCAAATCTTTGCAACCTCCTACCGATTCGGCAGGAATTTGTCTTTTTCATGAGGGATGGACATAAAGGTTCCTGATACACCGGTTGAGAAATTGTCCATATAAGGTGGTATAGTATTTTTGAAAAATGGTTTGGTACGAATGCCAAACTTTAATTTGGTGGTGCTTCACAGAACACCCCGATTTTGGCACCTCAAAAATGGAAATTGGCTTTTTCGTTTGTTGAAAGGGAAAACTTCCTCGTGCAACATCATAAGCCATCCCAAGATGCACATGTGTGCACAGCATGGGCACATTATCACAAACTATGCCTTGATTCTAGCCATAACATTGGTGGTTTGACCTAAATGCCATGAAACCTCGAACATGATAGGTCATTTTGTGAAGGATTTTTTATGATGTTTGCAATTTTTCAAGTTCAATATTTTTCCTTGCAACTGTGACACATAATATGACACCACGCGAAGGTTTCACATTGTTTGGATCTTTTTTGAATTTCTTATGCCCGTTTCAAACTATATTCTAAACGGCGGGCATGAAGCTTCTTAGCCTGGGGCTGAGCCTCGCTGAACTTGAAGTGGATCTCTGATGAAATAGCATGTTGTGAACCTATAAATGATTTTTTTAAAAATTCACAAGCATTATATCATGTACTTGTAGTTTAAATCTTTGCAACCTCCTACCGATTCGGCAGGAATTTGTCTTTTTTATGAGGGATGGACAGAAAGGTTCCTGATACACCGGTTGGGAAATTGTCCATTTAGGTGGTATAGTATTTTTGAAAAATGGTTTGGTACCAATGCCAAACTTTAATTTGGTGGTTGCTTCACAGAACACCCCGATTTCGGCACCTCAAAAATGGAAATTGGCTTTTTCGTGTGTGAAAACGGAAAACTTTCTCCTGCAACATCGTAAGCCATCCCAAGATGCACATGTGTGCACAGTATGGGCACATTGTCACAAACTATGCCCTGATTCTAGCCATAACATTGGTGGTTTGAACTAAATGCCATGAAACCTCGAACATGATAGGTTATTTTGTGAACAATTTTTTATGATGTTTGCAATTTTTCAAGTTCAATATTTTTCCTTGCAACTATGACACATAATATGACACCACGTGAAGGTTTCACATTGTTTGGATCATTTTTGAATTTCTTATGCCTGTTTCAAACTATATTCAAAACGGCGGGCATGAAGCTTCTTAGCCCGGGGCTGAGCCTCGCTGAACTTGAAGTAGATCTTTGATGCAATAGCATGTTGTGAACCTATAAATGTTTTTTTTAAAAATTCACAAGCATTATATCATGTACTTGTAGTTTAAATCTTGAAAAGTTTTTAAAATTCCAAATTATGCAATAAATATTTTGTTAATTTAATTTTAATTGTAAATAGTTCAAATAAAAATATTTTAAAACAGAAAATGGTTTTTGATTAGTTATTTAAATTGAAGCACTTTTCCTGTTAAAAGTTTTTTAAAATTCCAAATTATGCAATAAATATTTTCTTAATGCAATTTTAATTGTAAAAAGTACAATTGTATAGTTCAAATAAAAATATTTGAAAACAGAAAATGGTTTTTGATTAGTTATTTAAATTGAAGCACTTTTCGTGTTAAATGTTTTTTAAAATTCCAAATTATGCAATAAATATTTTGTTAATGCAATTTTAATTGTAAATAGTACAATTGTATAGTTCAAATAAAAATATTTGAAAACAGAAAATGGTTTTTGATTAGTTATTTAAATTGAAGCACTTTTCCTGTTAAAGGTTTTTTAAAATTCCAAATTATGCAATAAATATTTTGTTAATGCAATTTTAATTGTAAATAGTACAATTGTATAGTTCAAATAAAAATATTTGAAAACAGAAAATGGTTTTTGATTAGTTATTTAAATTGAAGCACTTTTCCTGTTAAAAGTTTTTTAAACTTCCAAATTATGCAATAAATATTTTGTTAATGCAATTTTAATTGTAAATAGTACAATTGTATAGTTCAAATAAAAATATTTGAAAACAGAAAATGGTTTTTGATTAGTTATTTAAATTGAAGCACTTTTCCTGTTAAAGGTTTTTTAAAATTCCAAGTCATGGAAGGTTGCCTCCCCTCGGAAATGAAGAGATATCCCGATAAAAGCCATCAGAGGAGAAAGGAAAGGGAGGCAGCTGAGAAAGCGTAGGCATTGCGTAATGTAGAAGAACTATTAAAGGGGCACCAGGATCAACTCGACATACTTAGCCAGCAAGGTACTAGCGGCCAATCTCAGCGGCACATGGTAGAAGCTGCATTCAAGGGTACCGGCGCCCCATCGAATAAGAAAAGCAGTGTCGCTTCCACACAGGCCATGATGTTGATGATGATGCACCGACGACATCTCCTCCTAAACGCTACCCAGTGGATGATATCACGGAGACAACAGCCTGTGAGCTAAAGGTGCAGGTTATGAACTTAAGGGTGACGGCGACGATCAGCATGGCGGTACCAATTGGGCCTAACCCAACTTGGCATTGCAGACCGGTTCCAAAAGGGTACGCTGTCGTCACGGTGGATGATGTGAAGGAAGATTTTGAGGAGCTGAAGCTAGACCACCCTACAGGGGAAGATATGGAGCCGACTCAACTAGGAGAAGCCAGAGGGGGGACTATTCTATGGCTAAAGGAGCGCATCATGCTTCCAACTTATGTGCCGCCAAGGACACCCACTCCTCAGAGCATCAATCCACCTTCGCCGCCACCTCACAATTCTCTAGCGCAACCGTTGCCTTCACCTCCTCACCGCTTAGCGCAACCGTCTCCATCCCCTGAGCCTCAGCCGTCGCCGCCGACGCCTCAGTCATCTCCATCTCCTGAGCCTCAGAGACACAAGCGGAAGTATACTAAGGGGGGCAGCACCACCAGCAGCAGCAAGAGCACGTTCCGATCACCGAAACGTAAGCTGTCGCCCCTCCCAAAAGTACCTCATCAGAATATGAAGAAGATACCTTGTGAGAAGACAGATGAGGAAACTGATGCGGCCGCAGCTGCCCATTATGAAAAGTGGAAGATTGACATGGCTAACAAGAAAAATCCGATAGAGGCATTTTTCCCGGTCACCGCAGAAGATAAATCCAAAGCAACCGCGCTTAAGATTCATCTTCACCAACCCATAGCGCTCACATCAGACTATAATCGCTCTATTACCAAGTCGGCTGAGGCAAAAGAGCGGAGCGTCGGGAAAGAAGTTGCCCAGCTCGGACAACAGAAAAATCAATCGATCAAACCGCTCAAAGTGTACGATACCAATGAGTGGATGATCCAGGAGCGGCATGATCCGAATATTAATCCGGAGTTTGTTCGACTGTACGGAGAAAAAGCCCAATTATATGGACTCTCTATTACTGAGTACATGAGCCGTATGCATGAGTTCGAGGGGTACCAAGAAACAGCATACATGTACCAGTACGGGGCTCCTCTCGTCAAACCCAAGGTAGTCAAAGATCTACCAACAAAAATGCGAAGATTGCATAAATGGTACATCCAAGGCTGTGTTGATTCCAAAAACTCGATCTATGTTGCATATAAACACCACCATTACGGTCATGGAGATGGCTTCATACTGACTGAATTTCCAGAATTATTTCAGTTTTACCAACAAGACGCCCTCGACAAAGCTATCGTCAGTGCCTATTGTTTATAAGTATTATTAATTTCTGTAATTAAGTCTTTCTAGCTCTTCTGATTTGTTGCTTGTATAATCTTACTAATCACTATACTAATTATATATGCAGAATGAAGATTCAAGAATGCAACAAAGGACAAATCTTTGACCTTGGGTTTGTTGACTATAATTTCGTTCATGAAGTTACTCTAAAAACAAATCCCAAAGAGATAGAGGATAACTTGTTCGAAGCGTTGAAGTATTTCAGCAACAGAAGGGAAATACTATTTCCTTACAATGCTGCGTGAGTGTTACTGTCTTGTACACATTCTATTATCGATTACTCGATGTTAAGTGCATAATTGACTCGTGTTATATTTTGTTAGTGTGTCAAGCTTCCACTATATTCTCTTAATCATTTCTGTTGACACCGGAGTAGTAAAAGTCCTGGACTCGAAACGCACACCATTAGAAAAGTGGGCGGACATGCAGGAATGCCTCCAGAGGGCTTGGAAACGGTTCACCACCAAAACTAGGGGTGTTTGGAAGCCAGAGCTTACATTTCAACCATTGACTGTAAGTACTCCTTGCTAGATCCACGCATCTCTTTGATGCTAGTTTCAATACCACCATTATCATGCTTGATTATTATTTTGATTGAACTCCGTTCTCGTAAAGTGCTTGAGGTAGGAAGCCGGGAATAACTTATGTGGATACTATGTCTGCGAGTTCATTCGCCAGATGACCAAAGAGAAGGGGGCAGACCGGAACATCAAAAAAATTGAAGTACGATAAACAATAATCACAACTTTATTTTATTACCACCAATTGTGTTTAGTTTCATTCATATATATTGATCCCCTTCTTTATATTTGATCGAACGGATGCGGGACGGTCTTCTATCACAAGAACGTGTGCAAGCAATTCAAGAGGAAATTGCCGGATTCTTGTTAGAACAAGTCATAGATCCGAAAGGTGAAGTGTATAAAAGAAGTGTAAATTAGATCAAATTCGTGTGAGAGTATCGTTTGTAATTATAATATGTTTCGACCAAGAAGACGGATGAGACGGTGTATATATTTGTGATCATGCATGATGTGTAATATATATATCATGGTTTCATTATTGCTGTATATATTTAGTACCATTAAATTTATAAAAAAAATCCTGCCGCGGCAGAAAAATAGCCCGAAAATCCTGCCGCGGCACAAAGACCAACGATCCTGGTTTGTGCCAAGAACCGGGACCAATGATCCACCCCCGCCCGTCTCTGGTGCTGCCACGTGGGGACCCATTGGTCCCGGTTTTTCCCACGAACCGGGACCAATGATCCACCCCCCTCGTAGCTCGCCATGCGTGGAGACCCATTGGTCCCGGTTCGTGCGCGAACCGGGACTAGCATTAGTCCCGAGTGATTGATCCCGGTTCTGGAACCGGGACCAATGGCCCTTATGAACCGGGACTAGAGGCCATTTTTCCACTAGTGCGTAGGACGTATCCCATGACATGGATAGTGTTCCGTGAGTTTCCTCAACAACTTTATAGTCACTGTAAGTGCTAGCACACCTCCCTCTACCAACAAGTAGTTTCCTCCATCAAGTCCCCACGAGAGGCAAATATTGAGAGGTTGACTTCTCTCAACATCAAGATGTAGAAAATCTAACACATGGTCATAGCGATGAATATCATAATAGACTTTATCTTATTTCAATCTCATACTAGGGTTTCTCCATATCCCCAAGAACTAATGATCTACTCAGACATGGAGGCAATCAACATCATGGCAACGGTGATGTAAACAACAATAGATGAATAGTACTTGTATAAATCCACAACGAGTATAGGAATTATAACAAGATCTAGAAAAGACATAGATGGGATGGATAGAGATGGTGGTGATGCAGTGGTGGATGATGAAGATCGATCCCTTAGCCTCCCGGATCTATGCAGGGCCAAGATGGATCCCTTGTGGATGAGATCCCCCTCCAGATGCCTTTCGGAGGTGAGGTTTCTGCAATTTCTGGGTGTTCTGTATGTCGTCCCCCTGAACCAATTGCACGGGGTGGAACTATTTGATGAGGTGGAGGTGGCGCCAACTATATGGCTGGAGCTATACGGCCGGAAAAGTTGCTCCAGTCGTATAGTTGGTCGTTGGACTCTCTGCTCCTTTGTTCGCTTCTGGTTTTCTTCTGGTATTATTAATATTTCCCAAATAAGCGATTTACGTTGTTTTTTACTCCTTTTCTCCCTAGTACAACTGCTCCAATAATTGTATCCATTGGATCCATCATCTGTCCTGATCCTGGTGAAAACAAACATAAAATATGCGCACGAGCACCGTAAAGTACCAAAATCCTACATCTACAATGCAAAATAATAATGTAAAACATGATGCAAATATGCACTCATTAATAACCGGCCATTCCCAGGCCAAAAACTAGCTCCGTCCTCCGGCCCTATTTACCTGCGGATTTTGGCCTGGGAACGGCCTATGAGTAGAGTGTTGGAAATATGCCCTAGAGACAAATAGTAGTAAGGACTATTATCATATTTCATATACTTTATGATTAAGTTTATATCATGCTATAACTGTATTGAGTGGAAACATCAATACACGTGTGATATACAAACAACCAGGGGTTCGTAGTGAAACTCTAGTCACTGGTTCATTGGTTAACAGATGATCATGTTTCCTGATCATGTGGCATTTATGCCAGTTGGAAATGAGGTCATGAACCAATACCAAACCTAAACATCATGACCTGATCATGTCACAAAGTTCAAGTTATGATGATTAGAAATGGATCCTCGAAGACTATTCCTTAGACCGTGAGGCTATATCAATCACTGTCTCCCGAGAGTGCTTTGATAGCATCAAGCGCCGCTTAATGTCTGATGGTTATAAAGGTGTGTTCAGGTACTCGGAGGAAACCGTTGAGGCAATATATGTCAAGAGAGGGATTTGTCCGTCCATGTGACAGAAAGATACTCGAAGGGCCCACTCGGAGAAGTTATATCCAATAGCTACGCAGCATGTGATTTGATCACGGGGATATCACTTGTACGAACGGGTTAAGTAGCATTGTTCAGTAACGAGATTGAACACGACATGGTGATGTCATTGATTAGATCTCGGGCAATGCAAGTATCGAGTGACAAAGGGATAAGACACGACTGTCCCGGTTCAAACGATGAAAGATCTTCATGGAACACATAGGGGTCACATGGCCATCTAGGTCCCTCTATCGATCATTGGTGCGGGAGTGTCCCGACCATGTCTAGAGTGTTTCCAAACCGTGGGGTATCACGCTTAAGGGCTTGATGATGCTTAGTGAGTGTTTATAGGATTGGTGGAATCACCGAAGAAGAGTGGGAAGAAAACTGGAAGGGTTTCGGTAAGTCTGGAGGATGTCCGGAGTGGAGGTGGAAGGTGTTCCATGGCCACGGAGATTGAATAATATGTGAATGAATGTTAAACATTGATTTAATCATTTATTCATAATTATTTAATAAAGAGAAAAATCAATTTAATGGTCAAAGGCTTAATGGGCCAATTTTCGGAGGGAGAGGGCCCATTAGGGGAAAGGAGAGAGGAAGAAGGGGCAAGGGGGAGGCCGGCTAGGCCTAGCCCCCCATGTAGGGCCCACCTGGGTGGCTGGCGCCACCCCTCCCCCCTCCTATCCTTTAGTCCCACCCCAGGACTTTGAGGGAGGGTGTACCCCCTCCTCCCCCTATACATAGTAGGGTATTTGGCCAAATAAAATACACCAATAATCAATAAAGGTCTCCCCACTTTTGGAAGGACCTCTAATTGATATTTTTTTCTCCCCTCTCTCTCTCATGACCGTGGTCCCAAGTCTGGACTACGCGAGCGAGAGACATCTTCACCGCGGAGCGCCGTCGTGCTGCGGGATTCGGATCTGGGAGATCTACTTCCACAACTGCTGTTTGATCGAGGAAGCGAGAGTCATCGTCAGGAACCGGACATGTGTAAATCCCCGCGAGGTGTCGCACTTGAGGCACTGAATTCGTTGGAGCCATGGAGCGCAAGGACTTCATCACGATCTTGAGGTCGGCTTCGGCTCGTCTACATCAACCACGCTCTCCTGAGCGTTGGCAACGCTTTTCGTTCTTCGAGGGTAAGTTCGCGAAAAGCCCCTCCCGTTACTGTATTACTAATAGATAGGTCCTGGCAGCTTCAGGGGTTCAGGGGCGTAGGGCAAAATTTTATTGTTTTCATACGCGGAACGCCTACATAGAGATGCTCTAAGATCCAACGATATAGATTGGTAAGTTTAATAAAATAGTATTATCGAATGCTTCCTGGACATGCTTCTGAAAGATGTTCGGAATATCCTAGACAAGATTCTGAAATGGCTCAGAATAGAACAAGGTAAGAAAAAGTTTCTTGCTGGTATGAAGCATTGAGTTAGCCTCAGTAATACAACTATGGTTAAAAGAAAGAAAGATATGTATTGCATCTCCTATTCCTCAGTCATGGGTTCTTCCATATAACCATATTGTATACTCGACGTAACGTGACCCAAGGTTCTGGTAGGAAGAACAAGCTCTTAACTATAAGAACATGTCTTGAGGTGATTCCTCGGTTAATCACTGAACCGGAATTTTGTTTGTCCTTAAATGGGAAGAAGCAAAGTAAGGCGCATAGTTGCATTTCATGCACTAGGATCTACATAGATATAGTAGTATAAGGGTACGATCTAATGTGATGTATATTGTTGTGGAGGGACTAGTTCGTCCTTACATAGAGGGTGTGTCCCATGGCACATTGCCCATGAGAAAGCTCGCTTTGGCTGATCTAATGTGACTGCTGGCTCCTAGAAATCGACCTCACTCTATTGCTATAACTAATATACATACACAAAAGAGTGCTAAGTGTGTTTCAAAGTTTACGTGACAACAGTGAAAGCGACCGTCATAGTAAACACTAGAAACAAAGTCTCACTTTGTCGCCAAATGAATACTTCAACCCATTATGATATAATGGGGTAAATGTCAAAATTAGGAAGACATTAACAATTTGCAAAATACATAATGATATGATAAAACAGAACATGGACAGGACGTTTTCCATAAGCATGCGTCATCAATAAACACATATGTGATATGGTTTATGATGAGTAAAATGCGAGCTAGATTATTTGAACTCTAGTGGAAGTGGGAGACTAAAGAAGATATGCCCTAGAGGAAAATAATAAATGGGTTTTTATGATCATATGCCAGTTATTTATAATTGTTTTATATTGTTCTATAACTATATCAAGTGGAAACATTGGTACAGGTTTTGTATGAAACAAACCAAGTCCCTAGTAGCTTCTATTCATACTAGTTCATTGGGAAATCGATGATCAAGGTTTCCTGATCATGGGGCATCTATGCCAATTGACAACGAGGTCATATAATTGGTGAATGATCTAATGTACATCACCCAAAAGATTGCGACACGATTGATATGTTGCTAACGTATCTATAATTTTTGATGTTCCATGCTTGTTTTATATCTACTTTCTTATGTTTTGTCCACACTTTGGAGTATTTTTATTCACATTCTTGGACTAACCTATTAACAAGATGCCACAGTGCCAACTCCCTGTTTTCTGCTTGGTTCCAGGAAAGTCAGAAAATGAATATTCTTGGATTTGGACGGGACAAAAGCCAAAGTCAATATTTCACCGAGGGGAACACGGAGCCAGAAGACGAGATGGAGAGGGGCCAGGGGCTGGCCACACCATAGGGTGGTGCGGGTCCCCCTTGCCGCGCCACCAGGTGGTGTGGGACCCTCCAGCACCCCCTTGGCCTCCCCTCTCGCATATAAAAAGCCTCCGATAAGAAAACCCTAAATACAAGAGCCTCCAGCCAAGAAAATTTGCGTAGCGCCGCCGCCACTGAAGATGAGATTCGGGGGACAAAAGTCTCTGTTTCGGCACAGTGCCGAGACGGGGAATTTCCCCCGGAGCTATCTCCATCGATCTCCAGTACCATCTCCATCGCCATTGCTGATCCCATGATGACGAGGGAGTAGTTCTCTCTCGAGGCTAAGGGCTCTACTGAGATCATGAGCTTTGTAATCTATAGATCTACCTTGCTACTCAAGTGATTTAATAGTTCTCTGCTCTCCCCATGTGTGTGAAAGTGACAGCGTGCACACCATGGTGGCACTTAGGCTAGAGATTACAAATACTTGTTATGAGTTATATTTGGAGTTGGATGTCTCAATGAAATTGTGGTGTTTCTTGGAACCATCGAGCGCTCAAGGTGATAGTGTGGGGTCGTCTAGATGGGGAAAGCGAACTTTGAGGAGTGTTGTTAGAGCCCTGCCATGGATTAGAGTGTCCAACCAGAGAGTAGTATCATGAAGAGAAGATATTTATATGAGAGTGTTCACTAGAGAAAGTATGATCCCTAGGCCTTGTTTCTAAGCATTGAAACACCGTTCGCAACTACATCTGTTACATGTTTGCTTGCTTCCATCTTTATTTTAGATTGCCTTTAGTCTCTTCCACGCCATCAAGCTATTTTCTGGCACCATTGTCTTATATCCATACCACTTGTATTTCACTATCTCTTCACCGAACTAGTGCACCTATACACCTGACAAGTGTATTGGGTGTGTTGGGGACACAAGCGACTTCTTGTATCTTGATTGCAGGGTTGCTTGAGATGGATACCTTTGAACACTTCCTTCCTGAGTTCGATAAGCCTTGGGTGATCCACTTAAGGGAAACTTGCTACTGTTCTACAAACCTCTACACTTGGAGGCCCAACAATTGTCTACAAGAATAGAATTGCGTAGACATTAAGCTATTTTCCGCTGCGTTGTGGAGGTAAGGTAAAAGGTACTCACATCCTCCAGTGTGAGTGCTCAAAGTTATTTCCTTTAGATTCTGCAATTTTGTCTTTTTGTTTCTTGTTTTCACTAGTTAGGCTTAATGGAAAACAACAACAAAATTAGAGATCTTTATAGTATTTATCTTGAGTTAGGACATGAAGTGTTTGAAGAGAAAATTAAAAATCCTATGGAACTTTATTTGCATGCTAATAGCAATGTTATTAGTATGAATTCTTTGAACACCACTATTGCTAATGCTATGGAAATGCCTAAGCTTGGGGAAGCTAGTTTTGATGAGCATGATATTTTTAGTCCCCCAAGCACGGAGGAGAAAATTTACTTTGATGATACTCTACCTCCAATATATGATGATTACAATGATGAATATGATATTTTCAGTCCACCTACTATTGAGGATAAAATTAATTATGATTACAATATGCCTCCTATATTTGATGATTATGGTGATGAGAATAATAATGTTAGCTATTTTGTTGAAATTTCTCCCACTACGATTAATAAGAATGACTATGTTTATGTGGAGAGTATTAATTCGTTTATGCATGTGGCTCATGATAAGAATGTTTTTTGTGATAGTTATATTGTTAATTTTATTCATGATGCTACTTAAAGTTATTATGAGAGAGGCAAACATGGTTTTAT
The DNA here is from genome assembly GCA_023614405.1 of Avena insularis. Lineage (NCBI taxonomy): Eukaryota > Viridiplantae > Streptophyta > Magnoliopsida > Poales > Poaceae > Avena > Avena insularis. The sequence goes on from CM042686.1 coordinate 608,834,779, forward strand.
GTATCTCAACAATATTGAGTTTCCTCTCTTTATGTTGAAAATTTTGAAGTTGCACTTGTTTTGCTTTACAATGCTTATTGCTTTGTGCTTTCATGACTTGTTTCTTTACAAGATTCCTATGCATAGGAAGTGGGTTAGACTCAAATGTGTTTTATATTTGCTTCTTGATGCTCTCTTTTACTCTAAATTCATATTTCTTATGTGAGCATCATTGAAATGATCATGCCTAACTTAAAGGCATTAAAGAAAAGTACTTACTGGGAGATAACCCAAAAGTTTTAGTTGAGTCTTGGAAGTTATTACCTCTGTAATAACCACTCCTTATCCTTTTTATTTGCTTTTTGTGCCAAAGAGTAACCTCTAATGAGAGAGAAGTCATGGTTGGGAAAGTTGATGTCCCGAAATAGATTTTTGTGCTTCGCTGTAAAAATTTATGTAAGATATCTGTACCTAGGTTTGAGATGTAATTTTGTGTGATTCTGCCCAGGTTGTTATCCAACTTTCGTTAGTTCAACACATTTCTATTTGAGCAATAGAATGTCTTTGGAAAAATTGGTTTTTACCTGCTGGTCTGTTTTGACAGATTTCTGCCATTATTTGCATTTGCTTCTTGTTGATTCCTTTTTGGGTTCTCTTTGGGGGATTGAGATTTTTGAGGGAAGTGCTACAGTAGCTTGTGTTTTAATGGAAGTTTTATTGGTGTTGAAACTGAAAGACTTATTATCTTGAGTAAACTAATGTTGCTAATAAACATTGTGTGAAGTTTTATATGAAGGAAAAAATTTCAGGTGTAAGGAAATAGTGATGTAATGAGATGAAAAATGGACTAAAGCTCAAGCTTGGGGATGCCACCCGTTTCATCCCAAGAAATATCCAAGAAGTACAAGCGTCAAAGCTTGGGGATGACCAAGGCATGCCCTTCTTCATCAATAAAAATCTCAGGTTTCTTCCAAACACTTCATTTTTATTGTTTCATGCACAGTTGTGTTGTTCTTGGAGCGTCTTTGTTTTTTGTTTTTGGTTTTTGTTTGCTTGAATAAGTTGGTTGGATCCCAAGACACTTCTTTTGGAGAGATACACACCCCGTTATTCATTGTTTAGAACACTCTAGTTTTCATTCTTATTGTTTTGTGAGTGTTCTCTTTTGCTAGCACTGGGTTTAGCCTTAGTTTTCTTGTGCTTTCATCTTAGAACTTTTTAGTTCTTCTTTCTGGCTTTGTTAGACAAGCTCACTGATCTTTATTTATTATTATCTTTGTGAGTTCTTTCAAAAAAAGTTGGTTTGGATTGGAAAAGAGTAGGAAAGTTCATGCTTAAGTGGTATAAAATGAGCTTGTTTTTGACTATGACTTAGACTTTATCATGTCATGCTTGATATTGTTTTGGCTTTATTCTTAGTGATTTTTTTCTAGCATTACTTGTTACAAATAATTTAGAGTGCTTGATGTGCCTTGAAAGAACCATGTGTTGTTTTAGCATACAAAAGCATAGTATTGTGGTATTCTCCTTTAATGCTTTATTTAGGTTGACTTGACGCATGCTCACACCATGTTAAGACTATACCAAGTCACAATAGCCTCTATGATGATTTAGTTTTTGACTTGTAATATCACTTTATGCTTTAATTAATGATGTTTTGTCACTTTGCATGATTATGGCCATTATTGCTCTCTTAGTTGGTCGCTCCCGGTCTTTTGCTAGCCTTCGTAACCAAGTATGAGTTCTGCTCATGCATCCAACTCAAAATAAAACCAGGTTATTACAAAGAGTCCACCATACCTACCTATTAGCATTTGCTATTCCATGTATATTCATGTTTTCATCTACCTTCTGAATTAAACTTGTTATGTGAAAACTAGTGATTAAAGCTCTCACGAACTTGATGGCACACTTTACTTTTCTTGCCCTTAATAAACTTGAACCATTGTGTCATCTATGTTGTATATGCTTGCACTTATATGTTGGGGATAAGCAGAACCATGCTGTCATGGGGAACGCTTTCAACATTGCACTTGTACATAGTACCTTGTTGATATCATGCTCTTTTGTCTATTGATGTCATCGGTCTGAAATGAAAGGGGAGCTTGTAAGTCCATAGAGTTATGTATGTGTGTTAGAGAAATGCCTGGGTCGCCGGTCTAATCCATGCGTAATCATGGTGGAAACCTGCAACGTAACCATAATGAGCTATCTACGAATCATTCTTCTTATAAAAAAAGAGACAGAGATTGAGAAAAAGAGAAAAAGAAAAAAAGATATGAGAAAAGAGGAAAGAGAGAAAAAAGCACCATTTTCCCATGGTAAATAAGAAGATTGTTGAGATGCTTGTTGTCTGCTTGCCTTGTCATTTTGATATGGGTATTCTTCCGTATCATCGGGCAAGGTGTACCCCGTTGGCGGTTCTCTATGATACACATGTACTTACTATGACAAGAACTTACCGGTGACTAAACTTGAGTAGCATGAGGAGCAGCCCTCGTATTCAGGGGACATGAGATTTCCAACTTATACTTTGTCAAGCATATACTCCATGGTTTGTTCACTTTAACCTTAATCACCTCAAGATGTTTATGATAGGGCAATGAGAGCTGAAAGCTATAAGTATCATAATTTTTGGAATCTCTTTATGAGACTTGAATCCCTGCTTCCTTCTATCAAGGTCTTTCTTTTACTTTTATGTTGAGTCTCCACGTTCTATCCTTAGGCTCAATTAAGAGAGCATCGTCTCCATTCTTAGTTTAACGTGCATTGTTCCAAGACTTGTTGATTGATTCATAATGTTGATATTGCTTGTTCTTATACTATTTGTATCTAGTCACCCTTATGAACTTTGAAGGTGTCTTATGCATTTATGTTTTGCTACTCCATGAGGGACAAGCTGAATGCCACTATGTTATGTTTTATATATGTGAAACAAACAAACGACTTTCAATGGATTGTTATTTAAGAACCTTTGTTTGTACCCTTTCATGTTACAACATAGTTGCTTTGTCTTATTGTTAGAACTATATCTTTCATGCTATGTTAAAGTACTATGATCCCAACTATCATTGGTTTATAACTTGATCAAGATTGTGATGGTGCATGTCACCTCAAAAATTATTCTTTCTTTTTATCACTTACCTACTCGAGGACGAGCAGGAGTTAAGCTTGGGGATGTTCATACGTTGCTAATGTATCTATAATTTTTGATGTTCCATGCTTGTTTTATATCTACTTTGTTATGTTTTGTCCACAGTTTGGAGTATTTTTATTCACTTTCTTGGACTAACCTACAAATAAGATGCCACAGTGCCAGCTGCCAGTTTTCTGCTATTCACTACTAGGAAACAACCTATAGATAGACAAGATGTTCAGTGGCACAAATGCCAAACTATGCGCCACAGGAAAACATCAGTGGCGCACCAGAAAGCATGCGCCACAGAAGATTGGAAGTTCTGTGGCGCATTGTCCAGAACATGCGCCACAGAAGATTGGTGGGACCCATCGGCCGGGGTGTCATGATCCAAGTTCTGTGGCGCATTCTGAAATATGCGCCATAGAAGAGGGAACTTCTGTGGCGCATATTTCCTCATGCGCCACAGAACATGGAGGGGGGCCCCACCACGGAATCTAATTCACCCAAGTTCTGTGGCGCATGTTGACATATGCGCCACAGATGTGTTTCACTTATGTGGCGCATAAGTCCAACATGCGCCACAGAACTTGGAGGTAGGCCCCACACAGGGAATCTTATTCACCCACTTCTGTGGTGCATATGGACTTATGCGCCACAGAAGTTTCAGCATCTGTGGCGCATTTCCTCCATATGTGCCACAGATGAGGGCGTCCAAATCCATGTTAAAAAGGTGACAAGAGCTAGCTTTCTTATCTATCTATCCACCACCGCCCATTTCACATCTCTACCTCCTCCCAACTCGTCTTCCTCCTCCCTCACACCCCATCTTGCCCATAGTTTCTCCATTTTCTTGTATCTAAACCTACTTTAATCCATAGATTGGTAAGTGGAAGCTTCGCTCCAACTTCTAGATCTAGAAGTTCCTTACTTTTCTCTCTCACATCTCTATTTTTTTACTAATTTCCTCTCCACCAACTTGCATTGTAGATCTATTTGTCCACACTCTCATCATTGGCATCTCGTCTCGCTATTATTGTGTCTACTATAGGTGAGTACTTGGCCATCATGAACATGTAGGTGAAGCTTGTCGCGCGGGCGGTGTGTGTGTGCGATCCATGACGAGACAATGGTTGTGTGTGGTGCATGAATGTTTGCAATGGGAGGAAGTTTTTTGTTGTTTTCTTGTTGTTGTCGGGCCCGGCCGGTGGGGTTGCATGGATGTTTGCCGAAATGTTGATTCATTTACATTTCGTCAAATTTTTGCACTAACCATATGTCCTAATTTTAGGAAAGGTCATGCCGAATTTTTTCCGGCTAGCATTCATGCATGTGTGTGTTCATATGCTGTGGTTCTCACCTATACTCTCTGTTTTGACCGCTCAGGAAACCATGGTCCTCATGATGAGCGAAGGTCAAATTGCTAGATACAAGAAAGGCGCGAAGGAGGACATGATTCTGAACAACAAGACCATGATAAGATGTCCATGTCGAACATGCAAACTGCAGCGCTGGATCGACCCTGAATCTGGATAATTGGAGGGTCACCTGCTTAGTCGCGGTTTCATGCGTGACCTCAATGAGGCGCCGACAGGACATGGTGGTGGTCACGAAGACGTGGGCGGGTGAGAAGACGAAGAGTCTACCGGGAATGATCATCATGACGAAGGAGATGCCAGTGGGCATGATCATCATGACGAAGGAGATGCTGGCGGGCATGATCAACATGGAGAAGGAGATGACGACGGGCATGATCATGAAGAAGGAGAAGACGCGAACACACATACGCTGCAAACTTCGATCTTGCAGGACCCTCATGTTCAAGAACTGATCCTCAAGGAGACGAGCAACGACAAAGCTGCAGCCAGAGAGAAAGCCAAGCTGGCCCAAATGGAGGTAGACGGGATGACTCCATTGTATCCTGGGTGTCGCCCCGAGGATACACGTTTGAGTGTAACGCTCAAGGCTCTAGAGATGAAGGCCGAACACAAATGGACCGATGTGAGCTTCAACGTGAACATGGAATACTGGCACGACCGACTTCCTAAGGGGAACACATTGCCAACAAGTATCGAGGAGGCCAAGAAAATCGTGTGCCCTCTCGACCTACCACACATTAAATACCACGCATGCATCAATGATTGCACACTTTATTGAAATGAGTACGCGGATAGAACCACTTGTCTGGTGTGTGGCCAAGGACGGTACAAGAGAGGGAACAAGAAAGTTCCTCGAAAAGTGGTATGGTACTTTCCTATCACCCCTCGTCTGCAGCGATATTTCGTAGATCCTAAGGAAGCAAAGCTCATGCAATGGCACGCGGAAAGAGAGAAACCCGAAGATGATCCAGAGAAGGGCAAGATCCTGACACACCCTTCAGACGCTAGCCAGTGGAACACATTAGACATCGAGTTCGAAGAGTTCGAGGGCGATGCAAGGAACGTCAAGCTGGGTATGAGCACCGATGGACTCAATCCTTTTGGAAACTAGAGTAGCACGCATAGCACCTGGCCCGTGTTTGTATGGCCATACAACCTCCCCCCGTGGCTATGCACGAAGCAAAGATATGTACACATGAGCATTCTTATTCAGGGGCCAAAACAACCAGGTATCAATATGCATCTGTATCTCGGGCTATTGAGAGAGGAGTTAGCCAGCTTGTGGGAGACGCCGGACCGTACGTGGGACGCCTACACTAAAGAATATTTCCATCTAAGAGCCGCGTTGCTCACGACCGTGTAGGACTATCCTGGTTACGCATATGTATTAGCCCAGGTGAACCACGGACACAATGCATGCGTCAAGTGCATGGATGAGACACGGCATCTCTAGCTACCAAGGGATCCCGGGGCTTCGAAAACCGTGTTCTAAGGTACTCGAAAGTGGCTCCGCATGGATCACCCGTGGAGAAAACGTGGTGACCTGTTCCATGGTAAGGACGAGCTCGAAAGAGCCCCGCGTCCGAGGATCAGCGAAGAAATCAAGGAGCTTTTGAATAATTGGGTAGATTGCCCTGCGCCTGGAAAAAACGACCGAGGACAAAGCCGCTGCTGGGTGTATGGAAAGCAAGGTCTGTTTTCTGGGACCTGCCGTATTGGAAGGTCCTTCACACTCCGCATAGCCTCGATGTAATGCACATCACGAAGAACGTTACCGAGAGTCTGCTTGGCACTCTACTGAACATGCCGGAGAGGACCAAGGATGGGCCGAAAGCAAGAAAGGACCTTAAATTGCTTGGCATAAAGAAAGATCTTTAGTACCCTGATAGTGATGATGATGATGATCATCATCATCAGGAAGGGACTCAAGGTCGCCGCAAAAGAGTTAAGAAGAATGAGGTGGTGCTTCATGCACGCTTCACTCGAGTCCGGAGGAGCTCGAGCATTTTCAGTGCCTCTTAGCGGAAAGTTCCTCACGGTTACTCGGGGAAGATAAGAAGATATTTGGACGTGGCGAAGAAGAGGTTCAGCAGTATGAAGTCTCACGACCGTCACGTGATGATGACGCAGATACTCCCCGTTGCGATCCATGGGATAATGGACGAGCATGTCCGTGAGACGTTGTTTGGCCTCTGTAACTTTTTCAACGTCATATCTAGGAAGTCAATCGGTGTGAAGCAGCTCGACAGGCTATAGGAAGAGATCATGATGATACTATGCGAGCTTGAGATTTACTTCCCGCCCGCATTCTTCGACATCATGGTGCATCTGCTTGTACATGTCGTGGACGACATCATCTAGCTCGGGCCGACATTCCTGCACAACATGATGCCGTTTGAAAGGCTAAATGGTGTCATCAAAGGATTCGTTCGCAACAGGTCTCGTCCAGATGGAAGCATAGCCAAGGGCTTTCCGATCTACGAGTGCATCTCCTTCTGCCAGAATTATCTAACCACCGAGAATGAGGATGTTGGAATACCCACAAAGAAGCACCTCAGCAGGCTCGGTGGATATGGTCACCGCGAGGGCTGTCGCTCACTACCTGTCGGCATTGATGGTGGACGCACTGATTTTGAAAGGGCACACCGAGTCGCGCTACAACACATTGAAGTGGTCGGCCCTTGGGTCGAAGAGCACAGAATCTTAATCGAGCAGGAGTACGTCGACTAGGGCCGGCCGAGGAAGAAGGGAGATGTAACCAGAGAGCACAACTCTAGCTTCACGGGTTGGTTCAAGAAAAGGCAACTGGACAATCCCCCATAGACGCCTTCTACGGAAGATGAAAAACTCATATTCTCCTTGTCGCAGGGCCCAGGGCACAACCTAAGGACCTATCAGTCATACGACATAAACAGTTACATATTCTACACCGAGGAAAAGGACAAGAATAGTGAATATCAAAACTCAGGAGTAACTATGTAATCCTTTGCTGATGACGAGACTACTGTGATGGAAAGATTCTACGGAAGGGTCGAGGAGATATGGGAGCTCGACTACTATGGAGAGATCGTACCGATGGTCCGTGTTAGATGGGCCAAGAATGTGGAAAAAGAAGGCCGCTATTTCACCATAATGGTTATACCAGATGCCAAATCAACAAAGAACGCCTCCGCAAAAAATGAGCCTTGGGTACTCGCTAGCCAAGTTGAGCAATTGTTTTTATTACCGACCCGTCAAAACCCAACCGTGTTGTAGTTAGGAGGGGCAAGAGGAGCATCATCAGAATGGAAGGAGCTGCCAATGAGCAAAACTTCGACAAAAACGGCGACCCGAAGATCGAAGAGGAATTCGACAAGTACTTCGACATGCCTACTACTACTAAAGTAAGAAGGAAGACCACACTGCCTACTAAAGGTTGTCCATTCACAAGAAGAAATCTCAAAGTGCACGGGCTAAAATATTCAACCGCGACGAAAAAGGACTAGAAGATTGTGAAGAGACACTACCAATTGTGTGACTTTTTGGTGTATTAATTCGTGTGGTGTATTAGTTTTTGGTGACAAGCAAACACACAAATATATATGTATGAATAAATATGCATATGTGTTCTTGCTTTTTTTTAATAAATATGCATATATGTATAAGTTCTTGCTTTTTTGAATAAATATGCATATGTGAATAAATATGCATATATGTATATGTTCCTACTTTTTTTAATAAATATGCATATGTATGTAATTAAAAATATTTAAAAAAAAGAAAAAAAAATGTGAGACAGCCAGGATTCGAACCTGGCTGCCCGAGGTGAGAGCAAGCGAGCAAGACCACTAGGACAAGTATCAGGTCTTGTCAAACAACGACGCCACGTTTTTTTGTACTATGTCAAGAAGTTCTGTGGCGCATTCCTTCAGAATGCTCCATAGATGTTCCAACTTCTGTGGCGCATTCTGTGGGAATGTGCCACAGAACTTTCACACTTAGCCACAGAACGGTTCGGCCTCTCCCCCCCTAATCCCCCCTACTTTATCACTTAGCCAAAATTCTCTCTCGATCCCCCTTTCTCTCTGTCGTCGCAAACCCCAGCACCGCCCTAGCCACCGCCTCACCGCCCGGTGAACCAGTGGAGGAGGATCCGCCTGGCGAACTAGTGGAGGAGGAGCCGCCGCGCCCGCCCGGCGAACTAGTGGAGGAGGAGCCGCCCGACGAACTAGTGGAGGAGGAGCCGCCGCGCCCGCCCGGCGAACCAGTGGAGGAGGAGCCGCCGCACTGTAGCCCGCCACCCTCGTAGTCGTCGACCACCGCAGCAGCAGCGCGCACGGTTCGTCCCCCCACCCCCACCCTCCGTCTGAACCCTAGTTCTCACTGACAGACACTATATTTTCTTGAGCTTGAAATCTGAAGTAGTACAAGCAGGGATTCAATACTGTATTTCCACTGTTTATTTAGTACTAGTAGATAATTCAGGCTAGGAAAAGCATGTTCAATGCTCTTCCAAGTCTAGAGTACAAGCAAAACATCTCACATACTATGTTATATATGTTTATTTGGACCAACATTCAGTCTAGAAAAGGGACTCTCAATTCTTCCTTTGCCTGAAGTATAAGCAGACATTACATGGTAATATTCCCCCTTCCTAGCATCAGCTCATTATCTCAAGGTGCATTGCGGGCCAACTTTGACAACATATTTGCAGATTTCTGCAGATGCGGGAAAAAAGGTTTAAGTGCGTAGAATTAGTAGTTACATTCAGATGAACCAGCTGCATGATAACATAATAATCATCAGAATTGGAATTGTATCTATGTCTCCATTTTTCAGTATAGTTATATATCTAAGCTGCACCGGTAGTCATATAATAAGGCGATTGCAATAATTTTGGCAGGAACTAGCAGCACTTCAAGCCATTAAAAAGAATGGTTCTAAGACACATGGAGATTTTATCTTTGTTAAATTTTAGCAATTTCAGGCCTGGCTCGAGGATTTTTTAGAAATTTAACCTTTGCGGCTATTGTGAGTGGAAACAAGTGACTTATAGTGCATACAAATGGAGAAAATATTATTTCAAAAATATTCTGTCTCCATTATATTTGGTACTATGGTGCTTAGTTGTAACAACAGCAACTCTAAGCACCCATATGTTTAGCACTACCATATGTTTAGCAGTACCAAAAATATTACATTGAAACTATAAGAATGTTACAAAGGGATGAAAATGACCCTTGTTCTGCCTTTCTATGCAACGCAATATTTATAAATCAATACCTGAAAATGTTGCTGATCTGGATCATTTCACTGTCAAATGAAAAGGAGATGAAGCAATGTTTACTGATCTAGGTTATTTCACTGTTAAATCAATACCTGAAAATGTTTTACATGTAAACCTGTTTTGCCTCTGAATATGTCCCAGGTTTTTTTTATTTACATGTAAATCTGTTTTGCCTCTAGATGTATAAATATTATGGATCCACGATCTGGACTAGATCTACTTTGATTACAGGTTGAGGTAAGTTTCTGGTTCTTCTTTGTGTCCTGGCCATCAAGTTGATGACCCTTATTTGGACTATGGTGATGATGTACATGTGGTCCTATTATTTCTATTTACAAAATATGGTGTTGTCTGATTCAATGGAGTTGTGGATGGGGGCTGTGAATGTGGCTGGATGGGTGTTGTGAATGGGGTTGTTTTCTTGTGTGTGAATGTTGTAGGGATTTCATTTGAGTTGCCCATTTCTCCCGAAGTGTCGATTCACTTCCGTTTCGGTTGAGAAATGGGCACTCCTAGGTCAAAAAATTAGCAAAGGTCATGCCGAATTTTTTGGCCGAGATTTGTGCTAACTTTTTGCCTCTTTTAAATAGAGTAGTGCAAACATGTTGGGCAACAAGGAGTCTGACCCTTCTAAGCACATGATCAGCGTCGAAGAACAAGCTAGACAGGCCAACCAGTCATTCTGGCGGGGGTCCCAACAGGAGGAGGAGGAGGAGGAGGTGATGAGGATGACACCACCACCGGAGGAGGAGGCGACCGTCGCTAGAGCTGCTGGGGCCAATGAGGGCGGATATCCTGATTACGAGGGGGACGAAGACGACTACGATGGAACTAGTGAAGGCGGCGGCGAAGAGGATGACACCACCGATGGCGGCGCCCACACCGATGGCGACGAGCGCACAGATGGCGGTAGCGGCAACCCGGCTGCTTCTCAGAAGAAGAAGAAGAAGAAGGAACAAAAGGAGCGGAAGGTGCCAGTGCTCGCCACCGTCTGCGATGAGTTCACTGAGGTCACAGAAAGTGGCCAACATGTTGTGCCAGAGGCGATTGCTAAAGGGTACGGCCTGCAACTCGGGTGCATCGTCCGGGAAAGCATGTCGATCAACACGAAGTACATCAGACATGCTGACCATGCAGCTTTGGTCGATAACCTCCTTAAGAAGCTTCACAAGCAATACAGATTCCCAGAGCAGTTTAGAAACCTCGAGAGAAAGAACCTGGTGAACAAACTAGGCCTCACGAAGATGAGCAACGCCTTGAGCAGCTGGAAAACCCAGGTGAAGAATAGCATTGACAAAGGTGAAAGATGGGAGGTTATTAGTAAGAAAAATCCGATGCTCGACGAAGAAGAGTTTAGGATATTCAAGGCGGATATAGCTACCGCTGACGCTATAAAATGGACTCAATGGGGAAGGAGTATGCGGGAATAGAACATAGGTAACCACCACCTTGGAAGCGGCGGTTACATGGGGAAACAGGCCATTTGGGACAAGGAGGACACTGAGCTTGAACGCCTTGGTAAAGACAACCCTTGGCTTAAAATCACGGACTTGCAGCTTAGGCAATTTGTTCGGGCCCACTACTACCTGGACAAGGAAATAGGGGAGTTCATCACCGACGATCCGGAGGTAAAGGAATTCGAGAAGAGTCTGGTAAGGAATTTATCGCTGATCTCAAGTCTATTGCATTCTAATTGAGATAATTAAGCCAAGAATCTAAATGGGTTCACCTTTGCTTGTCTCTGCAGGAGGAGGAACTGAACGCTACTGCCACAGAGTCGTCCCAGGCTTCGACGGAGCCATGGGACACGATTTTCAACAGGGCGACCAATGCTTACAAGAAGAGGGACAAGGGGTTGCCGCCGTCCTCAGCTGGCCGTGTGTCCGGCTTCGGTACGAGCATGAAGTTCAAGGATTTCTACAAAGAGGACGCCAAGAAAAGAAGGGAGAGGAAGAACCAGGATAAAGCCGTTGTTGCAGAGCTGAAGATGAAGGTGCAGACACTAGAGGAGAAGGCGGTGGACCAGAAAATGGTGGACAAGTTAGTGGAAGAGAAGTTCCGCTCGATCATCCCCCTGAGTTTTTCGAGGGGCTTACTGCTTGGAATGCGGGAGGTCGACAGGGACCGATACATCTGCCCAGCTTAAGCGGCAGCAACTCGAGCATCAATGTTACCGTGTCGCCGGACCTGGTGACCCCGCCAGCTGTCAACATCGGGACGCAGCCCCTCGTTTTGGTCACACCGACGCCCCCTCCCACCAAAGATACCAATAAGGCGCAGCCGGTGGGTGCCGTGAGGCACCCGGCGGAGATTGCAGATGATGATAGGCCGGCCACCGGCATCGGCCGTGTCTCTACATTAGCCGAGATCCATGCCATCACCAAGGTAACTTATTAGTTAGTGCACGTCATCTCCTTTATGCCTTTGATGCATGACTATTGCCATCTCATGATGCCCAACAACATGTTTTTGCCTCAGGACACTTCTTGCATACTCCTGCTTAAAGATGTCGGCGGTGAGCTGAAGGATGTTGCCAAGGGCACTCTTATACAACCGGCGAGCCGCACGATGCACAACAATCCAATGGATGATGACGTGATGAGGGTCAGGTTGGCTCGGGTGTTGCCAGGGTGCGACGACTTGGACCCCCCTTTCAACCTCAGGGAGCCGATGAACACAAGACCCTTGGGGAATGCTACAACTAGCCCTTGACATGGCCGAAGACCCAGATTCGTCTTGTGGGGGAAGCACTGGTGCCACCTCTCGACCGATCATCGCCCGGTCACCACCTCGGAACCCAGTAGCCGCCATTGTCGCCACCACCATCCGTCACCATCAACTCTTGGCTGCGTGTGCATCGCCACATGGCAAAGACGTTGTGCCGCAACCGCCATCGCCCCCTCTACCACCACCACATGATGGCACCCATGAAGATGATGATGAATTGGTCAACGTTGACAACTTCATCAACACCGACGCCGCCAAATGATTGTATATGCCTTCTGTGGATGAAGAACCCTTCGCAGCTCGCGACGACCATCAAGCTGGTCGGCCCAATACATGCACGCAGCGCTTGGTCTTCCATGGTCTTTCTCAAGAGACGCCTCCGGCCGATCCACCACAAGAGAAACCGGGATTGGTTTTCAGCCCCAACACACTTCGAAAGGCGACTGATGAGAAGATGGCAGTGGCTGACACTGTTGTGAAGAAGAAGCACTACAGGAAGAGAGGTAACAATAATAATAAGAAGGGTGTGAGCCAGCCTCTTCCGAAGAGGATCCGGGGTCAGGACGACGTCGTCGTACCATCCACACAATTTGGCTTGCCCCGAGTGCATGTAGCTGGTGATCCGGTATTGACTCCGGATATGATCCACATTGCGGTTGGAGCCATGTTAACTTTGCACGAGGGTGTCAAGACACTAGAGGCCCTCCTTCTTAAAGACGAAGATCCAAATTACCCGGTTTTCACGGCCAAGGTGCCATTGGACGTGGGCTACGTCGATGAACCCCCCGCGGATATATTCTTCATAGCGTTCGAGGTCATATTCAAGCTGTTTCTGACGAACCGGCTGGACTATAACTTGGTACGCCTATACGCGCTCAATCTGGCGCTCACGATCAAGAGAGAAAGTACCCTGGAAATCGCGATAGTGGATCCCTACTACATGCGGGACAGCCAGTTGGTCGAAGGATCAGAGACACGGACCAAGGCGACGGCGTACCTCGAGAAGTTCATGGTGGACAACAAGAGGAAGGGCACACTTCTTTTGCCTTTCTTTCCCGAGTACGTACACACACTCGCTCATCGTCACCATAACTTATGCATTTCTTATAGATTTCTTTCCTTTGCTCTTTTTCCAACATTCCGTTCCGATTGTGTTGCGTAGAGACAAATACTGCACACTCATCGTCCTTTCCCCGAGGTATTCACTAGCCACGTATTTCGACTCAGGGAGTTTGATGAAGAAGAAAGACTACACCAGAATAAGGGGTGTTCTCAATGAGGCTCTCGAGGGCTACACCAAGAAGGGATGCACCTTCGTAGATAGGGGAATGTATCAAGGATGGAAAACACGTGTTCAAGCATGTGCTCGACTTCCCCTGCGTCAAGCAGTCGACTGCTGGTGCCAAGGAGGCCTTCTACGTCCTCCATCACCTTAAGGCTATGTTCGGGATTGCCATAACTTAACGCTGCCATCTAATCTCCGAGGATGGGCCGAAACTTTGGCGAAAATTGACAATGTTGATCTTAGAGAAGACTTCGATCGCATTCAGATGAAGTTGTCGCAAATCAGAGGGTTGAGTAAGAGGGAGATCGAAGAACGCCTCCGTAAGCAGGGTGACACAAGGACGTGGATGACGAAACAGGGCTATCTACCGTTCCCGAAGCCGAGCCAGAAGAGGAAGTCTTCATCATGATCGATGTGTGCCTCTAGCATGATCCAGTGTGTGTATATTCTTGATGGACGCCTGCTGTATTAGTGTGTGTGTGTCATAAACTTTACTATCTCGTGGTCGAAATGGTCATTGTTGTTAGACTTAAACTACCTTGTGGTCGTGTTGTCGTTTAACTTATTGCTTCGATGATGATCTAACTTTTAGGTTTATGGATCCTTTGTTTTATATTCTATGAACATATATATATATATGGATGTGAACCCTTTATTCATTCTTTTCGTTGTATTTTTACTAATATGCCTTGTCGTCTATAGAGATGGCGACGAGGTGGTATGTGGTGTACATGGGTAGGGTTCCAGGAGTCTACGAGGAGTGGGAGGATTTCCATAAACAAGTGAACAAGTTCAGCGGCAACATCTACAAAGGCTACGCGACTAGAGAGGAGGCGATAGCCAAGTGGAGGAACCACTTGTGGAAGAAGAACGAGATGAAGATATTGGTAGGGCTAATGCTCTTGCTCACCATTATCACAGTTATATTCTATTTGATCCTAGTGTAGGTGGCGGTGGGCACTTCATATTTGTAATGTGAGATGATATGAACTTTGTATTCGACGCTTGTGTAAAAATTTGGCACTTGACACTATATATGTATCTCGATCGGGCTCTAAGTGTTTGTATTATATATATGTCGGTTTTCATGCATCTACAACTTGTGCAATGTATTTTATACTCATCTGGATAAATACTATATAAATCCTGTATAAATACCTGATTATACACCAGGAAAGTATTTTACTTTGAATACATGTTACACAATCAGTGGCGCATATAATTATATAGTTAGTGGCGCATGGCATATCTGTGGCGTATACACGTAAATGCGCCACAGAAGTTCTTCCTGTGGCGCATATGAAGGAATGCGCCACAGAAATCTAGAACTTCTGTGGCGCATATCCATATGCGCCACAGGAAGTAGTTATCAGTGGCGAGGTAAGAGTGGCGATAAAGATATGCGCCACAGAAGTCCCCTTTTCATGCGCCACAGATAGGTTGTTTCCTAGTAGTGATTTTTGGTTCTAGGAAAGTCAGAAAATGAATATTCTCGGAATTGGACGGGACAAAAGCCAAAGTCAATATTTCACCGAGGGGAACATGGAGCCAGAAGACAAAACGGAGAAGGGCCAGGGGTTGGCCACACCATAGGGTGGCGCGGGTCCCCCTGGCCGCGCCACCAGTGGTGTGGCTACTCCGGCACCCCCTCGGCCTCCCCTCTCACCTATAAGACGCCTCCGATGAGAAAACCCTAAATACAAGAGCCTCCAGCCACAAAAAGTTCCGCAGCGCCACCGCCACCGAAGAGGAGATTCGGGGGACAGAAGTCTCTCTTCCGACACACTGCTAGGACGGGGAATTGCCACCGGAGCCATCTCCATCGATCTCCACCACCATCTCCATCGCCATTGCTGATTCCCATGATGACGAGGGAGTAGTTCTCTCTCGAGGCTAAGGGCTCTACCAGTAGCTATGTGTTCATCTCTCTCTCTCTATGCGTGATCTTATGAGATCATGAGCTTTGTAATCTATATATCTACCTTGCTACTCAAGTGCTTTAATAGATCTCTACTCTCCCCATGTGTGTGAAAGTGACAGCGTGCACACAATGTTGGCACTTAGGCTAGAGATTACAAATACTTGTTATGAGTTATATTTGGAGTTTGATGTCTCTATGAAATTGTGGTGTTTGTTGGAACCATTTAGCGCTCAAGGTGACAGTGTGGGGTTGTCTAGATGGGGAAAACAAACTTTGAGGAGTGTTGTTATAGCCCTACCATGGATTAGAGTGTCCAACCAGAGAGTAGTTCAGAGTAGTATCACGAAGAGAAGATATTTATATGCGAGTGTTCACTAGCGAAAGTATGATCCCTAGGCCTTGTTTCTAAGCACTGAAACACCGTTAGCAACTAGATATGTTACATGTTTGCTTGCTTCCATATTTATTTTAGATTGCCTTTAGTCTCTTCCACGCCATCAAGCTATTTGATGGCACCATTGTCTTATATCCATACCACTTGTATTTTACTTTCTCTTGGCCGAACTAGTGCACCTATACACCTGACAAGTGTATTGGGTGTGCTGGGGACACAAGAGACTTCTTGTATATTGATTGCAGGGTTGCTTAAGAGGGATACCTTTGACCACTTCCTTCCTTAGTTCGATAAACCTTGGGTGATCCACTTAAGGGAAACTTGCTGCTGTCCTACAAACCTCTGCACTTGGAGGCCCAACAACTGTCTACAAGAATAGAAGTGCGTAGACATCAATGATCAAGTCATAGAGTTCATTGTTGTAATAGTTAGAAATGTAGTCTCCTTCTCCTTAGACCGTGAGACCGTAGCAATCACTGTCACCCGAGAATACTTAGATAGCATCAAACGTCAAACGGTTATACGGTGATCATAAAGGTGTGTTTAGGTATTCGGAGGGGGAATGTAGAGGCATTATGTCTCAAGAGAGGGATTTGTTCACCCACGTCACTACAAGAAAATTTGGATTTTACAACAGACGATTTTCATGGTTAAAGGACCTTTTTCGTGGTTAAAAAGTATTCTATCATGGATGCCCTTCATGGTAAAAGCCCCATCATAAAAGAATCTACCATGATTTTTCTCGACCATTGTGGATCATACCCTTCAGCCATGAAAACTTGTTCCATCATCGATATGTTTGTCAGCCGTCTTGACTGCTGACGTCAGGCAAACCACCACGTGGAAAACGACATTAACGCCTAGCTACAGCGGTTAACAGTGACAAAAACCATGGTAGAAGCCTGACCCAGCCAAGACCTGCTAATTATTAAGTGGTCCGGCCCATGAGGAGATCCTGATAAAATTACGACCCTTTACTATTTCACCCTGCACTGTTTGAAGTGGGCCCATTATTGCAGCCCTTCGAGGCCCATACGATTTTAGGACTGTTACTGTTTAGACTAGAGAAGGCCCACCTTGGTCCAATAATATGTGGCCCATTAGCGGTCTATGCTAGTAGGTCCGGTACTGTTGAGGCCTGCTGCCGGCCCATTACTGTTCCTACAGCCCATAGGGTCCGCTCCTGTTCTACCCATTTACAGTTATGGCCTTTTATATTTCTAGGTTGCCACTATTAGGGTCCTTTACTTGTATGGCCTTCTAATGTTTTAGCCTTTCACTGTCCTAACCTTTTACTGGTCCAACCATTTACTATTTAGGTCTTTTACTCTTCTGGCCTTTTACTGTTCTGGACTTTATTGATTCAGCCATTTACTGTTCAAGTGTTTTACTCTTCTCGTCATTTTGCTCTTCTGGCCTTTTACTATGTGGGCCTTTTACTGTTCAGGTTTATTATTGTTCGGGTCTTTTACTACTCTGGCATGCTGTTGTTCAGCCCTGTATGTTTTTAGGACCATGTCCACTTATGAGTTCCACCAGTATTCTGACCTACCACTTACGGTCTTTTACTGTTTATTGGGTACATTTGTTGGACGACATATTTGCGTATTCTATAACTATAGCGCATTTCTTGTTTTAAACAGTCCATTAATATTTCAGCCGGCTAATGGCCGTGCTAGGATCACCCTATTACATCAACAGATTTTTTTGAAATTTATTACAGACCACGGAGCTTACATCACCATACAAGTACGAATTGGCATACCATGACAGCTGCAGAAGAGATTATCAAGTAGACGGTCTGTCCAATCTTGTCGATCTTTCAGTTCTTGTATCTATTCACATGTAATCGTGATTTTTTCATCTATTTCCTCTGTTCCTTGTTCAATTAAATCAATTGTTTGGAGTGCAATTGTAACCACTATCATTGCTGATATGTCAAATGACCTCAATACTTAACGTAGGATTCCTCCCATGTTCCCCCATAACTTCATGTGCAACCTGAAACAAAGAAAACAAGTCAGCACAACGTACATGTGCAACCTGGCGTCCATCTTATGTACAATAATTCTAATTTATCATTCGCTAGGAATAACATGAACAGTCATGCGTACATGTGCCACTATCATAGCCACTTGGGAATAAACACTACAGATTATTTGCATGCTGAAACTAAGACATATTATGTTAGAGCAGCAAATTAGGTGAAAAATCACCATGTTTGTTCTCAAAGAATTTTAAAATTGGCATTGTCCTAATATAACAAATCAAGCAATAAACATGTGTGTCTCATGCATACTAACTAAATTAATGTGGAATAAATATAGGGAATCAAGCAACTCGATTCTTTCCCTCATAAACTAATCATATCACTACATAACGGAAATATAGAAAATATAACAAAAAGAGGTATGTGAGATTCCTTCAGCTACTTAGAACTGGTTGGGACAACAAAGCATTAACCTCAAATATAAAAATCGCGTTTAAAAATGGTCTATAGTATGAACTAGCTAGATAAGTGTGAAGTTCATAGAAGGTGGCATTGTTTTAATCATAGGAAAACTATGATAGTACCTTGGAAAAATAAGTAATAGATCAAGTGTGTCTTAAATAGACTACCAACATCATTTCAGAGAAACAAGATATCAACCATTGCTTTTCAATAGCCAGATCATTCAAATATTTTGATCGTCGGGCCAGTAAATAAAAAAGAAGAGAAACAAAAAGATGAGTCATTTGCTGCCAAAACAATAGTTGGATGCAGCCAAAAAGTAGCACAAACCTTCTTAGTAATGCCTCCAACTATTGTATTTCCAACTGCTGACAGTATCATTGTGCATATAACCAGGCAAGAAAATCTAGTAGACAAACAAGCAAATGATACATTGTGCACCTTGCAAGGTCAATGAAGTATTTAAACAATGTAATCTGGTATGAAGTGGTAGATCAAATTAAGCAGAATGTGACATTATTTTGATAGAAGCACTTTTTGTGCACCATGTAGATTAGGTAGATAGGAAATGGAGCAATCATATCCGTGTGCATCATATAAATTTCTAGATTATTTGACAAAAAGATATCCAACATATATAATGTCAAGTATAGGTGTACGAGCTCTATTATCCATATTATATCCATGGGAACCACGACAGAATATCGCATTATTGCAATCACAAGTCAACTAAAAATGCACAGGAACCATAACCAATTGAACCATCTGGTGGCTAATATTAAACTCGCAAGATCATTTGATCAGGTATAGATGAAATCTAGTAGACATGAGTCATAACATATGCACAATGTCTCTTGTTTATTATTAATCAAATATTCTATTTCTCACATAAATTTGCATCATTTAAGTTAAGAAAATCATTACATTGCTTTAATCGTGAGCAAACTATAGAATCAAATTGGCAATAGAATCTATATGTGCATCTTGTAGAGTAGCTATTGAGGTAACGAATTAAGCAATCAAACTCCAGATGCATGATGGACTTCGAGATCATATTAAGATGGGTATAGTGCATATATATACAGTAACTATGTATCATATTAGATGATACTAGCTATGACAATCTCACTATGAGTAGACTATTTAGAACTCCCTTTGATGAGGGGTGATACATTGCAAATGTATCTATAATTTTTGATGTTTCATGCTTGGTTTTATCTACTTTCTTATGTTTTGTTCCAACTTTGGAGTACTTTTTTAGACTTTCTCGGACTAACCTATTAATAAGATGCCACAGTGCCAGTTGCCTGTTTTCTGCTATTTTTGGTTCCAGGAAAGTCAGAAAATTAATATTCTCGGAATTGGACCGGACAAAAGCCAAAGTTCCTATTTTACCGGAAGACTCACGGAGCCCGAAGCAGAGACGGAGGAGGGCCAGGGCCTGGCCACACCATATGGTGGTGCGGGCTAGCCCTGGCCGTGCCACCAGGTTGTTTGGGCCCCCTGGCACTCCACCGATGTTGCCTCTTCGCCTATTAGAAGCCTCCCGATGCATAAACCATAAAGAATCAAGCCTCCAGCCATGAAAAGTTCCGCAGCGCCGCCGCCACCGAAGGGGAGATTCGGGGGACAGAAAGTCTCTGTTCCGGCACCTTGCCAGGACGGGGAAGTGGCCCCGGAGTCATGTCCATCGATCTCCACCACCATCTCCATCACCATTGCTGATTCCCATGATGAGGAGGGAGTAGTTCTTCCTCGAGGCTAAGGGTTCTACCGGTAGCTATGTGTTCATCTCTCTCTCTATGCATGATCTTATTGAGATCATGAGCTTTGTAATCAAGTAGATTTACCTTGCTACTCAAGTGCTTTATTAGATCTCTGTTGTCCCCATGTGTGTGAAAGTGATAGCGTGCTCACCATGGTGGCACTTAGGCTAGAGATTACAAATACTTGTTATGAGTTATATTTGGAGTTGGATGTCTTTATGAATTTGTTGTGTTTGTTGGACCGATCTAGTACTCAAGGTCATAGTGTGGGGTTTTCTAGATGGGAAAGACTTACTTTGAGGTGTGCTGTTATAGCCCTACCAACGATTAGAGTGTCCAACCGGAGAGTAGTTCAGCGTAGTACCATAAAGAAGAATATATTTATATGAGAGTGTTCACTAGTGAATGCATGATCCCTAGGCCTTGTTTCTAAACATTGAAACACCGTTTGCAATTAGATTTGTTACATGTTTGCTTGCTTCCATCTTTATTTCAGTTTTCCTTTAGTCTTTTCCATGCCATCAAGTTATTTTCTATCACTGTTACCACTTATAATTATCCATGACACATGTATTTAAGTATCTCTTCGCCAAACTAGTGCACCTATACACCTGACAAATGTATTGGGTGTGTTGGGGACACAAGAGACTTCTTGTATCTTGATTGCAGGGTTGCTTGAGAGGGAATACTTTTGACCACTTCCTCCCTGAGTTCGATAAACCTTGGGTGATCCACTTAAGGGAAAACTTGTTGCTGTTCTACAAACCACTGCACTTGGAGGCCCAAAAACTGTCTACAAGAATAGAAGTGCGTAGACATCAAGCTATTTTCTGGCGCCGTTACCGGGGAGGTAAGGTAAAATGTATTCACACTGGATGATTAAAGAAGAAGAACCTCCCACGACAAACGCCTATTATCTGGCGCCGTTGCCGGGGAGGTAAGGTAAAAGGTACTCACATCCTCCTGTGTGAGTGCTCGAAGTTATTTCCTTTAGATTCTGCGATTTTGTCTTTTTGTTTCTTGTTTTCACTAGTTAGGCTTAATGGAAAACAACAAAAAATTAGAGAGCTTTATAGCATTTATCTTGAGTTAGGACATGAAGTGTTTGAAGAGAAAATTAAAAAACCTATGGAACTTTATTTGCATGCTAATAGCAATGTTGTTAGTATGAATTCTTTGGACACCATTATTGCTAATGCCATGGAAAAGTGTAAGCTTGGGGAAGCTAGTTTATATGAGCATGATAGTTTTAGTCCCCCAAGCACGGAGTAGAAAATTTACTTTGATGATACTATGCCTCCAATATATGATGGTTGCAGTGATGAATATGATATTTTCAGTCCACCTACTATTGAGGAGGAAAGTAATTATGATTACAATATGCCTCCTATATTTTGATGATTATGGTGATGAGAATAATAATGATAGCTATTTTGTTGAATTTGCTCCCACTACAATCAATAAGAATGACTTTGTTTATGTGGAGACTATTAATTCTTTTATGCATGTGGCTCATGATAAGAATGTTTCATGTGATAGTTATATTGTTAATTTTATTCATGATGCTACTTAAAGTTATTATGAGAGAGGGAAACATGGTTTTATGTATCTCAACAATATTGAGTTTCCTCTCTTTATGTTGAAAGTCTTGAAGTTGCACTTGTTTTGCTTTACTATGTTTGTTGCTTTGTGCTTTCATGACTTGTTTATTTACAAGATTCCTATGCATAGGAAGTGAGTTAGACTTAAATGTGCTTTGAATTTGCTGCTTGGTGCTCTCTTTTACTTCAATTCATATTTCTTATGTGAGCATCTTCTCAAACTATCAAGCCTAACTTAAAGGCATTAAAGAAAAGTACTTATTGGGAGATAACCCAAAATTTTTAGATGAGTCTTGGAAGTTATTACCTCAGTAATAACCTCTCCTTATCCTTTTTATTTTCTTTTTGTGCCAAGAGTAACCTCTAATGAGAGAGAAGTAATGATTGGGAAAGTTGCTACCCCGAAACAGATTTCTTTTGTTCGCCGTAAAAATTCGTGTAAAATCTCTGTACATCTTTTTGAGGCGTGCATTTTTGTGCTCCTGCCCCAGGTTGTTATATAACTTTCGTTAGTTCAACACTTTTCGTTTTGAGCAACAGAAGGTCTTCGGAAAAATTCGTCTTTACCTTCTGGTCTGTTTTGACAGATTTCTGCCATTATTTGCATTTGCTCTTTGTTGGTTCCTTTTTGAGTTCTTTTAAGGAATTGAGCTTTTTGAGGGAAGTGCTACAGTAGCTAGTGTTTTAATGGAAGTTTAATTGGTGTTGAAACTGAACATAAAGACTTATTATCTTGAGTGCACTAATGTTGCTAATAAAAATTGTGTGAAGTTTTGTATGAAGAAACATTTCAGCTGTATGAAAGGAATGATGTAATGAGATGAAGGATGGACTAAAGCTCAAGCTTGGGGATGCCATGCGTGTCACCCCAAGAAATATCCAAGAAGTACAGGTGTCAAAGCTTGGGGATGCCCAAGACATCCCCTTCCTCATCAATAAAAATCCTAGGATTCTTTCAAACTCTTCATTTTTATTGTTTCATGCACAGTTGTGTTGTTCTTGGAGCGTCTTCTTTTTTGTTTTTGTTTTGGTTTTTCATTTTCTTTTGTTTGCTTAGTTTTCTGAATAAATTGGTTGGACCCCCTCTTTCATACCTTGGTTTCAAATAGTTTGGTTTGGTTTGGAAAAGAGTAGGAAAGTTCATACTTATGTGGTAAAAAGAGCTTGTTTTTGACTATGGCCTATGCTCTGTCATTCCATGCTTGATATTGTTTTGGCTTTATGCTTAGTATTCTTTGTTGTAGCATGACTTGTTTTAAACAATTGAGATTGCTTAATGTGCCTTGGATGAATCATGCGTTGTTTTAGCATATTAAAGCATAGTATAGTGGTATTCTCCTTTGATGCTTTATTTGGGTTGACTTGGCGCATGCTCACACCATGTTATGACTATCTCAAGTCACATTAGCCTTTATGATCCTTTAGTTTTCAACCTTTAGTATCAGTTTATGCTTTGATCAATGATGTTTTGTTGCTCTGCATGATTATGGCCATTATTGCTCTCTTAGTTTGTCGCTCCCAGTCTTTTGCTAGCCTCCACAACTAATTATGAGTTCCACTCATGCATCCAACTCCCTAAACCAAGTTATTTCAAAGAGTCTACCATACCTACCTACTATCTTATGCTATTCCAAGTATATTCATGATTTTGTTTACCTTCCAAATTAAACTTGTTATGAGAAAACTAGTGATTAAAGCTCTCACGAACTTGATGGCACACTTTACTTTACTTGCCCTTAATAAACTTGAACCATTGTGTCTTCTATGTTGTATATGCTTGCACTTATTTGTTGGGAATTAGCAGAATCATGCTTTCATGGGGAACGCTTTCAACATTGCACTTGGTACTTGTACCTAGTTGATATCATGCTCTTTTGTATATGGATGTCGTCGGTGTGAAATGAAAGGGGAGCTTGTAATTCCATGGAGTTATGTATATGTGTTAGAGAAATGCCTGGGCCGTTGGTCTAATCCATGCTGACATGGTGGAAACCTGCAGCGTAACCATAATGAGTTGTCTATGAAGCATTCTTCTTATAAAAAGAGTCCTATATTGAGAAAGAAAAAAGAGAAAAAAGAGAAAAAAAAGAGATACTATGAAAAGAGGAAAGACAGAAAAAAGCACCATATTCCCATGGTAAATAAGAAGAATGCTGAGATGCTCATTGTCTGCTTGCCTTGTCATTTTGATATGGGGATTCTTCCGTATCATTGGGCAAGGGGTACCCCATTGGCGGTTCTCAATGATACACATGTACTTACAATGACAAGAACTTACCGGTGACTAAACTTGAGTAGCATGAGGAGCAGCCCTCGTATACAAGGGACATGAGATTTCTGACTTATACTTCGTCAAGCATGTACACCATAGTTTGTTCACTTTAACCTTAATCACTTCAAGATGCTTATGATAGGGGCAATGAGAGCTGAAAGCTATAAGTACCATAATTTTTGGAAGCTCTTTATGATACTTGAATCCCTACTTCCTTTTACAAAGGCCTTTCTTCCACCATTATATTGAGTCCCCACCTTCTATCTTTATGCACTTACTTTGAGAGCATAGTGGCCATTCTTAGTTCCATGTGCATTGTCCCAAGACTAGTTAATTGATGCATACTTTGATATTGCTTGTTTTAAACTATTGTATCTAGGCACTCTTATGAACTTTGAAGGTGTCCTATGCATTTATATTTGCTACTCTATTGAGGGACAAGCTGAATACTATTATGCTATGTTTTCTTTATGTGAAACAAACAAGCGTCTTGCAAAGCATTCTTATTCATGAATCTTTTGTTTGTGCCTTTTCATGTTGCATCATAGTTTCTTTGCTTATTGCTAGAACTTTGTCTTTCATGTTATGATTGAAGTATTATGATCCCAGCTTTGAATGTTTTGCAAATACTTTGATCATGTCTTTGATGGTGCATGTCACCTCAAAAATTATTCTTTCTTTTTATCACTTACCTACTCGATGATGAGGAGGAGTTAAGCTTGGGGATGTTGATATATTGCAAATGTATCTATAATTTTTGATGTTCCATCCTTGGTTTTATCTACTTTCTTATGTTTTGTTCCAACTTTGGAGTACTTTTCATAGACATTCTTGGACTAACCTATTAACAAGATGCCACAGTGCCAGTTGCCTGTTTTCTGCCTATTTGGTTCCAGGAAAGTCAAAAAATTAATATTCTCGGAATTGGACCGGACAAAAGCCAAAGTTCCTATTTTACCGGAACACTCGCGGAGCCCGAAGTAGAGACGGAGGAGGGCCAGGGACTGGCCACACCATATGGTGGCGCGGGCTAGCCCTGGCCGCGCCACCAGGTGGTGTGGGCCCCGTGGCGCTCCACCGACCTTGCCTCTTCGCCTATAAGAAGCCTCCCGATGCATAAACCCTAAATAATCAAGCCTCCAGCCACGAAAAGTTACGCAGCGCCGCCGCCACCGAAGGGGAGATTCGGGGGACAGAAAGTCTCTGTTCCGGCACCTTGCCGGGACGTGGAAGTGCCCCCGAAGTCATCTCCATCGATCTCCACCACCATCTCCATCACCATTGCTGATTCCCATGATGAGGAGGGAGTAGTTCTTCCTCGAGGCTAAGGGTTCTACCGATAGCTATGTGTTCATCTCTCTCTATGCATGATCTTATTGAGATCATGAGCTTTGTAATCAAGTAGATCTACCTTGCTACTCAAGTGCTTTATTAGATCTCTGCTCTCCCCATGTGTGTGAAAGTGACAGCGTGCTCACCATGGTGGCACTTAGGCTAGACATTACAAATACTTGTTATGAGTTATATTTGGAGTTGGATGTCTTTATGAAATTGTGGTGTTTGTTGGACCGATGTAGTACTCAAGGTGACAGTGTGGGGTTTTCTAGATGGGAAACACTTACTTTGAGGTGTGTTGTTATAGCCCTACCAACGATTAGAGTGTCCAACCGGAGAGTAGTTCAGCGTAGTATCATAAAGAAGAATATATTTATATGAGAGTGTTCACTAGTGAAAGTATGATCCCTAGGCCTTGTTTCTAAACATTGAAACACCGTTTGCAATTAGATCTATTACAGGTTTTCTTGCTTCCATCTTTATTTCAGTTTTCTTTAGTCTTTTCCACGCCATCAAGTTATTTTCTATCACCGTTACCACTAATAATTATCCATACCACTTGTATTTCACTATCTCTTCGCTGAACTAGTGCACCTATACACCTGACAAGTGTATTGGGTGTGTTGGAGACACAAGAGACTTCTTGTATCTTGATTGCAGGGTTGCTTGAGAGGGAATACCTTTGACCACTTCCTCCTTGAGGTCGATAAACCTTGGGTGATCCACTTAAGGGAAAACTTGTTGCTGCTCTACAAACCTCTGCACTTGGAGGCCCAACAACTGTCTACAAGAATAGAAGTGCGTAGACATCAAGGGGTAACCTAGGAAATGCCCATGATGATGGACTTGGGGTTTCGTGGAAAAGAGAATGCTGGGGATTTCGTCAGATGTCAGGAAAACGATGAAGACAAAGTCGCCTGAATATTAAGTAAAACACGCTATTACAAGTTGTCCTCTAGATTTCTGTCTCCTCTCTCTAGGCTTCTCCCGTCCTATATATAATAGGACGGGTCTCAAAGCTGTATGCTAATAGGTTTGATACACGAGTAATTACAATTCCAACATAATATCGGTTCATAGTCTCTTTCCTAATACAGTCAAATCCTTTGTCGGTTGCTTCTTCTGCGTCATCATCTGAAATGTCCTTGGGCCGTAAGCCTTTTACCCAATGTAGGGTAGCCAATCATGAGCATCGGAGTTTGCTGAGGTTTTGAGTTGTTCAAACTCCATTGCCATCCCGAAGGATTCAGAAATTTTGTTGAACTCTCGATCGCAATTGTCGGCACGGGTGAAGGTTCCTTTTACCGTAATAATTCCTTTGGGTTCTGGCATTTTCATCACTAAGTATGCATAATGCAGCACTGCGATGAATCGTCAAAAGGCCGGTCGTCCCAGGATTGCGTCATATTGTGATGGCCAGTCCATGACTTCGAATTCGAGTTTTCTTGCCTAAAATTTACTTGGGAACCAAAAACAACACTAGTGGAAAAAGGGCCTCCAGTCCCGGCCCGTAAGGGGCTTTAGTCCCGGTCCTGGTAACCGGGACTGGAGGGGTGGGACTAAAGGTCCACCCATTAGTCCCGGCCCTCTTACCAGCCAGGACCAATGGGCATCCACGTGGCTGTCTCTGCGGGCGTTGGGTGCCCCCCCATTAGTCCCGGTTCGTATTACGAACCGGGACAAATGGTTCTCTGTCGCGGCAGAATTTTAGGCACTTTATCTGCCGCGGCAGAGAATTCAATTTGTACCCTTTTTTTCATTTCAAAATAGTTTTCTACGCAACCACATACCGTATATGTTCATGCATACATAAGATAACTTCTCTTAAGATCGAGCATACAAATATATACATGATAGTTACACATGGAGATCACAATTATCGGGACTAGAGCCCGTCTATTCAATTACACGATCGGGGATCATCGGCGCCTATTCAGACTAAATTCTCCGGCATCATCTATCATCTCGTTCATCAAGAATCCTGCCAGTTCTTCAGCAATTGATACTACGCGTTGCTGTGGTAGGAGCTGATCCCGCATTTTCTCGAACTATATAAGAAAAGGAGATCAATATGAATATCAATCATGATAACAAAAAGTGACGGTAATAAAAATAATGTTATGAATGTATTGCTTACATCGACTCTATAATCATTCAGCTCACTGGTAAACGTGCGAATGAACTCGCAAACGTAGAATCCACATAGATTCATCTTCGGTGGCTAGCCTCGCGCACTTTACGAGAATAGAATTCAATCAAAATAATAATCCAGCATCATAATTGTATTGAAACTAGAAGTAAAGAGATGCGTGTACTAGTTACCGAGACCGACTTAAACGTCAGCTTCTCACTAAAGTCACCGCACTCTTGAACTAGTTCCAAACCCTACCCGGTAAAGAAAATGAATGAGTTATTTATTACGTGATATCTCAGGAAATCAACGAAAGAGACCGATGTAGCGCGAAACTTACCTCTGGAGCATGTCCTGCATGTCCCTAAACATTTCCAGGGGTCTCTTTAATGGGTCCATGACTTCAACTCTTCCCTTATCAAGTTGAATGTCCATGAGAATCCAGTGGAAACTGTACACGTTTATATATACATCAGTAACTCATCAATTACACTTAACATCGAGTAAGCAAAAGAGAATGTGTACAATAGAGTAAGACCCTCACGCGAAATTGTAAGGAAACAGTATGTGGTCACAGATATTTCTTCTCGGAAGTAGTAGTCATGTGGGACTTTCACCACGATCATTATTCTCTCCTCCTTTACGACTTTCAAGTACCATTTATGTAAACTCCGCATTTGTGTTGGCAGTTGTTGGAACTGCTCAAAGCTGACCAGAGGCTTCCCTGGGACATATGTAGGGACTACTTGAGCCTTGGGTAACTTGTCGTCCTAGGAACCTAGCAATTCCTCAATAGTCACATTCATAGAGGCTGCAAGCTTCGCAGCTTCTTCCATATTCTGCTGGGGAATGTCATGGGATACCACCTTGAGGGGTGGGGTCGATTTTTTGGCCTGTTCCCCGAGCTGGGGGAGGTCCTTTATTTTCCCGGTTGCACTTTGACTTGATGATTTGCTCCCGCTTGCACTTCTACTTGATTTGCTCTTCTTCACTTCCTTCTAAAGTGTGCGTTGATAGTCATCTGGCTTATGGTGCTAGTCATATTGCGATTTTGTGTTCAGAAAAGAAAGTGCATACGCTTTTTGCTTCTCGGTGTATACCGGGGCGGGCTCAGGTTTCTTCTTTTGAAGCTGCGCAACACATTCGGCCTTTACGATCATGTCGGTTTCCTCGTCAGTATGATCGTAAGGTCTGATAGGAAGATTCTTATGAGGTACTGTTGGGAGGGGCGACATTTGTCGTTTTGGGCTCCTGCGTCGTTTAGTACTAATCGAAGGCTGCGGCGGAGATCGAGATGGACTTGGGCTGTGGTGGTCGTAGTCATGGGGTGGGCTTCTTGGAGGTGATGGAGGTGAAGGTGACATGCGACCACTCGGAGGCGGTGTAGGCTTTGGCGTCCAGCTTGGAAGCTTGATGTTGTTCTTGTCCCATAGAATGATACCACCCAGTACTTCTCCGAATGTCCTCTCACCTTCAGGTCCAGGGATTTCAAGCTCCATTGAGTCCCACCCCATTGCGATTTCATCCACACCAACTTTAGCTAGAATCTCACGGCCATGCCAGCGTGCGCCAGGTGGACAAGGTAAAGCACATCCGACCGCCACCTTGATGGATAGGTTCTTCACCTTCTGATGGAGCTCACAATATGCCTGCTCCTTGATTCCATCCACGGGGTAGCTGGGACCGCCATCTACCATACGTGTATCATCAGAAGGGACCTCCGATTCAGCCACGCTGCTTCTCCGCTGAGATGGGACGGCGGTAATATCGAGTACAGGATCTTGCAGGCGCGCTGCTCCTCGAAGTTCGTCAATCTGTTGCTGATGCATTCGAAGTGTTCCTAGCAACTTGGTGAACCTGTCTCCCTCCTCCTCCTGCCGTCGCCTCTTTGCTCTCTCTCGGCTCCTATAAGTATCTCTGTCTTTAGGAAACCCCATCTCCCACGTATAACTAGGGCCAAGGCCTCGTACACGTCCTCCGCGTTCGTCATTCCCGAGGACCTTTGTCAGCAAGTCTTTCTCTCTATTGGGACGGAACTTTGTTGTCCTCGCTTTAATCTCCTTCACCACTTTCTGCCATGTATCCCGGGGTATCCTAATCCCGTCACTGCAAATAAGGTCCCCTGTACTTTCGTCATACTCACTCCCATGCCCAAGGAACCAATTCCTTGCCCTCAGATCCCATTCTTCGCGTATTGGTTCTGGAGTGATCCATTTAGCAAGCAGCTCATTCTCTTTAGCATCCCACTTTGGCATGGTAGCCGCGTAGCCCCTTGGCCCTAGGTGATGGTGATATTTCTCCATCGCGGCATTTTTCTTGTTTTTTCCGACATTTCCATAGCAGGTTGTGACTCCTTGTACTTCACAAATGCATCCCAGTTAGCCTGCTGCTTCGTTAGATAGCATTCAAATTTAGGAGTCTTCTTCGTCTTCTGATACTTTTGCCATAATGCTTTCTTCCAGTTCTTGAATAGTTCGGCCATCTTCGTAAGAGTCCACTGCTTGACTTTCTTCCTCAATGCAGTTGTGTCGGCATCATCCTCACATTCTGGCAGGGTGAAATGTGTCATGAGGTCATTCCAAAGACCCTCTTTGCACCTGTCGGTGACATACTCTCCCTCTTTCGCCCCTTTGGTCTTATTCCACTCTTGAACGGTGATCGGGATGCGATCCCTAACCATAACTCCGCATTGTTCTTTAAATACAGTTTTAGCCTTTTCGGGTTCCACCGGTTCACCCCGTGGTGATACCCGTGTAATTGTATAACGCGTAGATGCGTCCAACTCTTTGGCTGGGCCTCGTTTGGAATATTTTTTGCTCGATGTGGAGGCCTAAGAGAAGAAACATTCGTCAATTTATATATATATACAACTCAGTTAATGCATCTAGTGATCACCAGACTTCATATATATACCTCGCCGTCGGCTTCTCCACCACCAGAGCCATCGTCTTCTCCACCACCGAAGTCGTCGGCTTCTCCTTGATCATTTCGTTCGACCTCCTCTCCCTCACCGGAGGGGTTCAGATAAATTGACGGAGATTCGGGTGGATGAACATGGGGGGTGTCGTTGATCATATCCTCGAGAATTTCTTCCTGTGCTAGGTCTCTCTGGATTGGATCCATAGTTTTCTACAAAATGCACACAATAACATTTTTCATTCAATAATGCTGCATAAAATAATACTAAACAATAATATGAACACGCAATTTGCTACAATAATACTAAACAATAGCAAAATTCTAGTGATGCCCTAACCCTAACCCTAAGTCCGGGGGCCCGCGAGCACTACCACATTAACGCTAAGTCCGGTGGCCCGCGAGCACCACCACCCTAACCCTAAGTCCGCCTGCCCGCGAGCACTACCACCCTAACCCAAAGTCCGGGGGCCCGCGAGCACTACCACCCTAACCCTAAGTCCGGTGGCCCGCGAGCACCACCACCCTAACCCTAAATCCGGCTGCCCGCGAGCATTACCACCCTAACTCTAAGTCCGGTGGCCCGCGAGCACCACAACCCTAACCCTAAGTCCGGCTGCCCGCGAGCACTACCACCCTAATCCTAAGTCCGGGGGCCTGCGAGAACTACCACCCTAACCCTAAGTCTGGTGGCCCGCGAGCACCACCACCCTAACCCTAGTCCGGCTGCCCGTGAGCACTACCACCCTAACCCTAAGTCTGGTGGTCCGCGAGCACCATCACCCTAACCCTAAGTCCGGCTGCCTGCGAGCACTACCACCCTAACCCTAAGTCCTGGGGCCCGCGAGCACTACCACCCTAACCCTAAGTTCGGGGGCCCGCGAGCACCACCACTCTAACCCTAAGTTCGGGGGCCCGCGAGCACCACCACTCTAACCCTATCTTCAAGGGCCCACGAGCACCACCACTCTAACCCTAAGTTCGAGGGCCCGCGAGCACCACCACCCTAACCCTAAATGCGGGTCCCGCGAGCACTACCACCCTAACCCTAAGTGCGGGGGCCCACGAGCACTACTAAAATAATATTACAAGTATACACTACAGCCGCATCGCCCGCAGTGGCCAGCAGCGCCACGCTGCCGCGGAGGCGGACAGGGGAGCGAAGGGGAGGCGGGCCGGTGTACCTCGGGCTAGGGGCGCGCGCGAGGCGGCTGTAGTGGCGGCGGCGGTGGTGGCTGGAGTGAGTGGCGGCGGCGGTTGGGGTGGTGGCAGCCAGAGAGCGAGTCGGGCAGCCTACCAGCATCGATTCGTCGTCCTCGCACGCGTGGGTGTTCTCTGCGTGGGGAGAAGAAGGGGCGCGTGGGGAGAAGATATATAGGTGGGGGACCTTTAGTCCCGGCCCGTATAACGAACCGGGACTAAAGAGTCATTACTCCCGGTGCGTTATACGGACCGGGACTAAAATCCCTTTAGTCGGTGCGTGCCACCACCGGGACTAAAGGGTTTCGGCACATGGCAGCAGCAACAACGCCACGTTTAGTCCCAGTGTGTAGCACGCACCAGGACTAAAGGTTCTTTTTTCAAATTTTTCACCCCAGCGCGCCTGTTTAAAAAAATTCAATTAGCATATTTTTTAAACATTTGAATTTTACAGTTTTTGCATACTTATGAATTTGAGAAAAATTTCAACATGAAAAGTTCTTGAATTTGAATAAGTAATCCAAATGTATTTTCTGTTTTATAAAATAATTATTCTAACTAGTGAAACTAATAACCATTTTGCCATTTTGAATTTCAAAATGCATTAACTATTATATTTTGCATATTTTTGAATAAGTGATTCAAATCAATTTTCTGTTTTATAAAATAATTATTCTAACTAGTCAAACTATTAACCATTTTGCCATTTTCATGTGATTCCGACGCTCCGGTGGTCTTCCTCCACCGAAACCCTAGACCGGGGGCCCCGGATCGTCTACCCCGCCTTATTTTTTCCTGCCTGTTTTCTTCCCGCCCGTTCTCTTCCGGATCGTAGCCCCTTTAGGGTTTAGGGTTTAGGGTTTAGGTTTAGGGTTTAGGGTTCCCTCCTCTGACTTCCCGCCATTTCTCACTATATATATGTAGGCTTGGTCGTTGCCATAGCACATCTAGACTCATATCTGCCGCCTCTCTCCACTCTATCCCATGGCTTCCACCATACCTCTAACCCCAGGGAGGCGGAGATGGAGTCTTTCGCGGGCTAGCAGGAAAATATTTTCCGAGGCAGAACTTCTGAAGATGCCATAGGGCGTGTGCACCAAGGGCATCTTCGAGAAGTTCCGCCACGGGAGATTTCCCAACCCTTTCCTCCATCCATGGGGATGAAACTCTCCATCCATGTTGGCTTGTTGAGTTACTTGCCATGGCGTATCGATGCTCCTTTTATAGGCACGGCGCCGCTTCTACTTTGTCTTCTTCCTCTGACAGGGCGTCGTGCGCTACATGCTTTATCTCATCGAGCAGTGCGTCCACCCACGCGTCCTTATCCTACCGACAGCTTTAGTCCCGGTTTGGGCCCCCACCCAGTACTAAAGGTTACCCACGCGTCCTTATCCCACCGACAGTTTTGTTATATGACACAAAAACCACCTTTAGTCCCGGTTGCACCCACCAGCCGGTACTAAAGGTTAGCCACCACCCAGATAAGGCCCTCCTAGATAAGCCTCCCCTAGATAAGGCCCCCCCATCTTTTGTCCCGATTTGAGCCCCCACCCGGGATGAAAGTTTCCTGCGCCACTGCGTTCCCGCGCTTTCCACCGGTTCCCACCTCTGTCTTCCCGCCATTTTTTCACTATATATATGTATGCTTGGCCTCCATTTACATATCACATCTAGACTCATCATTCTCTTCCCATGGCTTCCATCGTATCTCTAACCACCCGGGAGGCGGAGGCGCTTTGCGCCTCGAACTACCCCTGCCCATCGGGCTACCGCGTCCCCACCGGCTGGATGCTGATGGTCAGAGGCGTGCCGGCCCTCCTGTCCCTCTAGGTGTGGAGCGCCGGATGGCCATCACGAACCACTACTACCTCGAGCTCACGCGAGAGCAACGGAGGAATCCCAACTGGCATCCCGACTATTTCCCGACTTGGGAAGCCTTCTTCATCAATCGACGTGAGAGGGCGCTCGCCAGGAACGAGGAGGACGGCCCACCTCCTTCGAACATCAACGAGGCCGGCCGTCGGTGTGGTGGCGCGGCCGGACTCTCCAGAGTGTCATGGCCTACAACACGACCGACAATAACTCCCGTCTGCGGTACCCTCAAATCCAGCCCACGCGTGCCTAACCTTCAAGGTTCGACTACGGCGACCCCGGCGACCTGACGACGACTGAATCACTCCAACCATTAGGCATGTTTCTTAATTTTTAGTTGTGCTATGTATCTTAATTTTCAGTTGTGCTATGTATCCTTAGTGTTTGTGGGTTCCTTCCCTTGTGATGGTTCCTTCTCTTTGTGTGATCACCTCCCGTGGCTCAGAACCCGGTCGTCAACGTCTAGTTTGATTGAGCAAGATGTATTACATGAAAGGGGACCTTTATGTCTCAAATAAAAGGTTTAATACATTACATAGATTTATGTCTCAAATAAAAGGTTTAATACATTATTACACATCACCAACATCTAGTGTTGTGGTTTTCTTCTGCACCGTAGCCATGGAGAATCTTCATCATTTAACAGGATGCTTGGGTCAGTTTTCACTTTGAAGGGCGAAATTTCATTAAACTTATTGTAATCTTCTGACATGTCTGTCTTGTCATCCACTCCCACGATGTTTCTTTTCCCTAAAAGAACTATGTGGCGCTTTGGCTCATCGTATTCTGTACTCATTTGCTTATCTTTCCTTTTTCTCGGTTTGGTAGACATGTCCTTCACATAGAAAACCTGAGCCACATCATTGGCTAGGACGAATGGTTCATCCATGTACGCAAGATTGTCGAGATCCACTGTTGTCATGCCGTACTTTTGGTCTACATGTACCCCGCCTCCTGTCAGCCTGACCCATTTGCACCGAAACAAATGGACCTTAAAAGTAGGTCCATAGTCAAGTTCCCATATCTCCTCTCTGTACCCATAATATGTGTCCTTCTGCCATTGTCATTTGTTGCATCAAAGCGGACACCACTGTTTTGGTTGGTGCTCTTTTTATCTTGGGCGATCATGTAAAATGTATTCCCATTTATCTCGTACCCTTGGAAAGTACATATAGTCGAAGATGGTAACCTGGCCAATGAGTACAACTCATCTCCAACAGTGGTGTTATTCATGAGATGTGTCTGCAACCAATTGCCAAAATTCTTCTCGTGTTCCCCTTTAATCAAGGTTTCAGGCTTCCCCGGGTTTTCGGAGCGTAGAATATTCTTGTTTTTCTCGATATACGGAGCCACCACGGTGGAATTGTGTAGAACTGTGTAGTGTGCTTTATTGAAAGAATGCCCGTCCCTACATACCATTGATCCCTTCCTAGTGTGCCTTTTCCAGTCATCCTCCCCTCATACCGAGATTCAGGAACACCAATCGCTTAAGGTCATGAAGAAAGTCAACACAAAACTCAATGACCTCCTCTGTTCCATAGCCCTTGGAGATGCTTCCTTCTGGCCTAGCACGGTTATGAACATGTTTCTTTAAGACTCCCATGAACCTCTCGAAGGGGAACATATTGTGTAGAAACACAGGACCGAGAATTCTAATCTCTTCGACTAGGTGAACTAGGAGGTGCGTCATAATATTGAAGAAGGATGGCGGGAACAACAACTCGAAGCTGACCAGACATTGGACCACATCAATCTGTAACCCTGATAGACTTTCTCGATCGATTACCTTCTGAGAAATTGCATTGAGGAATGCACATACCTTCACAATGGCTAGTCGAACATTTTCTGGTAGAATTCCCCTCAATGTAACCGGAAGCAATTGCGTCATAAGCACATGGCAGACATGAGACTTTAGGTTTTGAAATTTTTCTCTTTCATATTTACTATTCCCTTTATAATCGACGAGAAGCCAGACGGGACCTTGATACTGAAAAGGACTTCAAAAAAGATTTCCTTCTCTTCTTTGGTAAGAGCGTAGCTGGCAAGCCCTTGAAACTGCCCTGGAAGCTTGCTGTCTCGTCCTTTATGATGTTGCTGGTCCTCCCGTGCTGCCGGGTATCTTTTGACTTCCCATACAAGCCTAGGAAGCCTAGAATATTCATGCAAAGATTCTTCGTCAGGTGCATCACGTCGATTGCAGAGCGTACCTCATGCACTTTCAAATAGGGTAGCTCCCAAAATATAGATTTCTTCTTCCACATGGGTGCGTGTCCGGAATGGGGTCTTTCGGAACAGGTTGTCCTCCAGGACCCTTTCAAAGATTACATCCATATCCTTGACCATACCAAATACATCATCACCACTACGGGGGACAGGCTTCGTCCGGGTTTCTGCCTTGCCATTGAAATGATTGCCTTTCTTCTTTAAGGGATGGTAGGAGGAAGAAAAGCGATTATTGTCGGTACACATTCTTTCTATATTTATCCAGATATATACTTTCAGTCTCATCTAAACAATGCATCCATGCATTGTATCCTTTGTTCGTCTGTCTTGAAATGCTACTAAGAGCAGGCCAATCATTGATGGTTACAAACAACAACGCTTGTGGGTCAAATTCCTGCTGTTTGTGCTCATCCCACACACATACACCTGGTTTGGCCCACACCTGTAGAAGTTCATCAACTAATGGCCTTAGGTACACATCAATGTCGTTGCTGGGTTGCTTCGGGCCTTGGATGAGCACTGGCATCATAATGAACTTCCGCTTCATGCACAACCAAGGAGGAAGGTTGTAGATACATAGAGTCATGGGCCAGGTGTTGTGACTGCAGTTCTTCTCCCCAAAAGGATTCATGCCATCAGTACTTAGACCAAACCATAAGTTCCTTGCGTCACCAGCAAAGTCCGGGAAGTATCTCTCGATTTTTCTCCACTGTCGACCATCAGCAGGGTGCCTCAACATCCCGTCTTTCTTACGGTCTTCCATGTGCCATCGCAACAACTTGGCATGCTCTTTATTTCTGAACAAACGTTTCAACCGTGGTATTATAGGAGCATACAACATCACCTTGGCAGGAACCCTCTTCCTGGGTTGCTCGGCCTCAACATCACCAGGGTCATCTTTTCTGATCTTATACCGCAATGCAGTGCATACCGGGCATTTATCCATATTCTTGTACTTCTCACTGCGGCAGAGGATGCAGTCATTAGGGCATGCAGGTATCTTCTGCACGTCTAATCCTAGAGGGCAGACAAGTTTCTTTGCTTCGTACGTACTGGAGGGCAATTGGTTATTTCTTGGAAGCAGCTTCTTCATTATTACCAGCAACTTTTCAAATCCCGAGTTAGTCATACCGGTCTCTGTCTTCCACTTCAACAATTCCATTGTGCTACCCAGCTTCTTCTGGCCATCTTCACAAGTTGGATACAACAATGTGTTGTGGTCCTGTAACATCTGCTCGAACTACAACCTCTCCTTTTCTGTGTCGCAGTCTCACCTTGCATCACTAATGACCCGACCAAAATCATCAATGGGCTCATCTGGTTCCTGTTCTTCACCCCCTTCTTCTTCATTATCTTCAACTATGGTATCATCGTATTCAGGGAACATAGGTCGATAGTTGTCATCATCATTCTCCTCTTCATCACCGTCTTCCATCATAACCCCTCTTTCTCCGTGCTTGGTCCAAACATTATAGCCGGACATGAAACCGGACCGAAGCAGGTGGCTCTGAATGACTCTTGAGGAAGTGTGAGCCTGCTCATTCCGACATTCAACACATGGACAACACATAAAACCATCCCGCCGCTTGTTCGCCTCGGCCACAACGCGAAAAGAACGCACGCCTTCTTTGTAAGCGTCAGAGCGTCGGTCACCGTACATCCATGGGTGGCTCATCTGCATCATACAACCATGCATATATATCAAACGCAATCACGATGCTTAAATTAGTACCGCGCAGTCAAAACGAGAAAATAGTTGCTAACCTTTTAGGACACTTCAAAACAAAGAGGAGAAACCTTAAGTGTCGCTCTGGCACCTCATATCATATTTTGTCTTGTGTGAACTCAAGTGGCATCGCTCTAACAGGCATTTCACCGAACACCTCTAGTGCATATGAAGAAAAAAAGTTAGCACAAAGTTATACCCACCTCTCACATAGGAGAAAAACAGGAGAGAGTGGAGGGCTGGGTGCATATATATAGGGCCAGGCCATTAGTCCCGGTTTGAGATACCAACCGGGACTAAAGGTTCTGCCAGGAACACGCGCGCCGGCCCAGACCCATTTGTCTCGGTTTGTATCTCAAACCGGGACTAATGGTTCCTTACGGACCGGGACAAAGTGCCTCGGCCTCCTCGGGCCGTCTGGTTTGGACCATTAGTCCCGACCCGAACCAAAGGCCCATTTTCTACTAGTGCAACGTCAAGAAAAACTTTGCCGAAAGGGATTTCAGCTTTACCTGGTACTATTCCGTTGAAGGATGTTTCTGTTGGCGCAAGGTTGTCCAGGGGGTAGCCCATTTTTCATAGTGTTTTTGCGTAGATCAGATTTATGCTACTTCCTGCGTCCATGAACACCCTTCTCATATCAAACCCGCCAATTTGTGCTTCGACTATCAAGCCTAAGTGACCCGGTCTTGGGACCCGAAGCGGATGATCTGCTCTGTTGAATGCGATTTCTTGCTCTGACCAATGGAGATATTCGGGTGTAGTTGATGCTGCCATTTCCACCATATTGATTTGTCTTGTGATGAGCTTCTGAATTCTATTGGATGGACGCCCTTTCTGAATCATAGACATTGCTCCTTTTGATCTAGGGTACTTGTTGTTTTGATCGTTTGTGTTTTGTGGTGGTGCCACTTGTGGTGGTGGTGCAACAATGGCTAGTGTGCCAGACATAGATGCGTATCCTCGATTTGCGGCTTCGGTTGCCTTTGCATTGCATAACTCTTGCATCTTCAAGAATGTTCGGCAGTCTTTCATGAGGTGGTTGGGTTGTCATCTGCCTGCCGAGTCGACGTAAAAATGTGTATTGTAGGGTCCTTCCAGTGATGCATTGCGGACATAGGTGGGTCCCATGCTCATGGCTGATAGCGCTGTGCGGACTGGCTCCTCTAATGTCTTCCCTGTTCTGGCGGTATCCACCATTGTGGTTGTTGCTTCTGTTGTTACCTTCACCCGAAAAACCTACTGCGACGTAGCTTGGTCCCGTATTTACATCGTTGTTCCTTCTTCTTCTATCGTTGCCATGCTTATCCCTGTCTTCTTCGGGTGACCGTGCATGCTTATTATGCATCGCATCTCTCCATTGGCCCATCGATTTTCTATCTCCATTAATCGTAATATTGTTTTGGGTTTGACCAGTCCTAGTTCTTCTATGAATTCTCGATGACGGAGGCCATCGTTGAAGGCGCCGATTGCCCTTTTGTCGGATATGGATTCAACTGAATTTTTGATAATATTCCATCACTATATGCATGCTCTTATTGATTCTCCAGATTTTTGTTTGCATGCTCTCAACTGCTCCAAGGATGCTGGTCATTTGAACATGGAATGGAAATGACGGATGAATTTATCATCCAGATTGTTCCAGCTACCAATTGAATCTTCGGGTAACTGCCCGAGCCATGATCTTGTGGCTCCGGTGAGATGTAATTGTAGGCTTTGCATTGCGGTAGTTGTGGAGCCACCCTGTAATTTGATAGTAGCCAAATAATCGGCTAAGCAAGCTTCGGGTTCCTAGAGTCCATCATACTTATGGTGGTCATGTGGAAGTTTGAAGTCCTTGGGTACTGAGGCCTTGCGAATCCTCTGCGTGAAATAGTTGGCCCCGCATAGCTCATGATCATCGTCGTCGTATCCATCCTGACATCGTCGGCTATGGCTTTCATCTCTGGATCCGCTGCTCCTATGTTCCGTGTTATTGTTTCTTGTATTGCTTCGCTGCTCGAATCCTACGAGATGCTCCTAGTGTGGTGATCGAGATCGTTGGGTGTGTCTTACTTGCCGAGGACAGTTGTGACGCCGTGGAGATCTTTTCGGTTGGCGTCTGGTTCCTTATTATGTTTCCGCGAGAGAGGCTCCTACCATGCCAAGGTTCATTAGGGTGGAGCGATGAAGGGTCGTGCTACCTTGTGGTTGATGTCGAGCTCATTGGAGAACCCCAAGAGGAAGGTATGATGAGCACAACAGTAAGTTTCCCTCAGTTATGAAACCAAGGTTATCGAACCTGTAGGAGCAAGGGAACACCTCCAAGGTGTTGTTGCAAACATGGAATCCTACACAACACAACCACAGAACTTTGCCCCCAACTTACAGTGAGGTTGTCAATCTGACCGATTTTGCTGAAAACAAAGGATTAAAGTTGGAACTCTCATGTCCCTTGAATACGAGGGCCGCTCCTCATGCTACTCAAGTTTAGTTACCAGTAAGTCCTTATCATAGTAAGTAGATGTGTATCGTAGAGAACCGCCAATGGGGTACCCCTTTCCCGATGATACGGAAGAATCCCCATATCAAAATGACAAGGCAAGCGGACAACAAGCATCTTAGCAATATTCTTATTTACCATGGGTAAATGGTGCTTTTTTCTCTCTTTCCTCTTTTCTCATATCTCTTTTTTTCTCTTTTTCTTAATATCTGACTCTTTTTTTATAAGAAGAATGCTTCATAGACAGCTCATTATGGTTACGCTGTAGGTTTCCACCATGATTAGGAATGGATTAGACCGGCGGCCCAGGCGTTTCTCTAACACACATACATAACTCGATGGACTTACAAGCTCCCATTTCATTTCACAATGACGACATCCATAGACAAAAGAGCATGATATCAACTAGGTACAATGTACAATTGCACTGTTGAAAGCGTTCCCCATGACACCATGGTTCTGCTAATCCG
Source organism: Avena insularis (assembly GCA_023614405.1). Lineage (NCBI taxonomy): Eukaryota > Viridiplantae > Streptophyta > Magnoliopsida > Poales > Poaceae > Avena > Avena insularis. The sequence goes on from CM042686.1 coordinate 608,875,312, forward strand.
CAACAAATAAGTGCAAGCATATACAACATAGAAGACACAATGGTAGAAGTTTATTAAGGGCAAAAAAGTAAAGTGTGCCATCAAGTTCGTGAGAGCTTTAATCACTAGTTTTCTCATAACAAGTTTAATTTGGAAGGTAGATAAACACATGAATATACTTGGAATAGCAAATGCTAATAGGTAGATATGGTGGACTCATTGGAATAACTTGGTTTTAGGAGTTGTATGCATGAGTGGAACTCATACTTGGTTACGGAGGCTAGCAAAAGACTAGGAGCGACCAACTAAGAGAGCAATAATGGCCATAATCATGCAGAGCGACAAAACATCATTAGTCAAAGCATAAAGTGATATTACAAGTCGAAAACTAAAGGATCATAAAGGCTATGGTGACTTGGGATAGTCATAACATGGTGTGATCATGCGCCAAGTCAACCCAAATAAAGCATCAAAGGAGAATACCACAATACTATGCTTTAATATGCTAAAAACGCATGATTCATCCAAGGCATATTAAGAAATCTCAATTGTTTATAACATGCCATGCTACAGCAAAGATCACTAAGCATAAATCCAAAACAATATAATGCATGGCATGACAAAGCATAGGCCAAAGTCAAAACCAAACTCCTTTTACCACTTAAGCATGAACTTTCCTACTCTTTTCCAATCCAAACCAAACTTATATGAAAACTAATGGATGAAAGAGTGGGTCCAACCAATTTATTCAGCAAACTAATAAAACCAAGGAAACGAAAAACCAAAACAAAAACGAAAAAAAAGACGCTCCAAGAACAACACAAGTGTGCATGAAACAATAAAAATGAAGTGTTTGGAAGAAACCTGGGATTTTTATTGATGAACAAGGGGATGCCTTGGGCATCCCCAAGCATTGACGCGTGTACTTTTTGGATATTTCTTGGGGTGACACGTGTGGCATCCCCAATCTTGAGCTTTAGTACATTCTTCATCTCATTACATCATTCCTTACATACACCTGAATTTTTTCCTTCATACAAAACTTCACACAATCATTATTAGCAACATTAGTGCACTTAAGATAATAAGTCTTTGGGTTCAGTTTCAACACCAATAAAACTTCCATTAAAACACAAGCTACTATAGCACTTCCCTCAAAAAGCTCAATTCCCCAAAAGAACTCAAAAAGGAACCAATAAGAAGCAAATGCAAATAATGGCAGAAGTCTGTCAAAACAGACCAGCAGGTAAAAACCAATTTTTTCGAGGACCTTCTATTGCTCAAATCAAAAAGTGTTGAACCAAAAAAAGTTAGAAAACAAACCTGTGGCAGAAGCACAAGATTCATGCCTCATACCAACATACAAAGGTTTTACGCGAATTTTTACGGTGAAGAACAGAAATCTGTTTCGGGACTTCAACTTTCCCCAGCATTACTTCTCTCTCATTAGACGTTACTCTTGGGAGAAAAAGCAAATAAAAAGGATAAGGAGCGGTTATTACAGAAGTATTAACTTCCAAGACTTATCTAAAACTCTTGGCTTATCTCCCAATAAGTACTTTTCTTTAACGCCTTTAAGTTAGGCATAAGAAGAAAGAAAAAGAATCAAGTGTTCTCAAATGAAGAAGCATTAAGAGCAAATTTTGTTTGCATAGGAGAGGCCAAATAAATCTTCTCTCTCTTCTTAGGGAAGTGTTCTATACCTTTCTTGAGTGGGAGTTGATATTTAATGGTGCCTTCTTTCATATCAATAATGTCACCAACAGTTCTAAGAAAAGGTCTTCCCAAAGTAATAAGACAAGAAGCGTTGCATTCAACATCCAAAACATAGAAATCAACGGGGACATAGGAATTGTTAACCATAATAAGAACATCATTAATACTCCCCATGAGTTTCTTTTTAGCATTATCATCAAGTGGGACATTCAAATAACAATCTTCCAATGGTGGCAAATCAAGCATATCACAAATCCTTCTGCGCATAATTGAAACACTACTATCAAGATCACATAATGCTTTGAAATCAAAATCATTTACTTTCATATTAATGATGGGTTCCCAGCCATCTTCTTGTTTCATAGGAACGTGTTTTGTATTTTCATATTTTTATGAGAGCATCAGTAACGTGTTTTGTAAAGGTCATATTCATAGCACTAGCATTAGAACTTTTAGCAAGCTTTCGTAGGAACTTAATAACTTCAGAGATGTTACAACCATCAAGATCAAAATCATTGTTATCATCTAGAGTAGTAGAGCTATTACTAGCTTCTACACTAGTGGTAGTGATAGTAGAAACACTAATATTTCTAGCAATTTCATCTTCTCTCTTCCACTTAGCATGCAGTTCAGCTAATAATCTAACATTTTCATCAATTCTAACTTGTATGGCATTAGTAGCATCAAAGGGACTATCAATAGTTTCAGGTTTAGCAGCCATTTAATTCAAAGAAGATTGTGCTTCAGCCAATGATGCTATATTTCTTTCAGCATTAGAGAGATTTTCCTCAATAGTTTTATTGAAAGAAGTTTGTTTACTAAGAAAATCTTTAAGCATAACTTCAAGTGCAGAGGGTGCACTCCTATTATTGTTGTAGGAATTTCCATAAGCATTACCATTGTTGGGAGGATATGACCTATAATAATTACCAAAATTATTCATGTAGGCATTGTTGCTAAAATTATTATTTCTTATAAAGTTCACATCAACTTGCTCTTCTTGAGCAACCAAAGAGGCTAAGGGGACATGATTTGGATCAATATAATCTTTCTCATTACCAAGCATAGACATAATAACATCAATTTTATCACACAAGGAGGACGTTTCTTCAACATAATTTACCTTCTTACCTGGTGGAGCTCTCTCAGTATGCCATTCAGAATAGTTAACCATCATATTATCCAGAAGCTTTGTTGCAACACCCAAAGTAATGGTCATAAAGGTACCCCTAGCAGCAGAGTCCAATATATTTCTTTAAGAATAGTTCAATCCTGCACAAAAGGTTTGGATAATCATCCAAGCAGCCAGTCCATGAGTGGGACAATTCTTTACCAAAGATTTCATTGTTTCCCAAGCTTGAGCAACATGTTCATTATCAGATTGTTTAAACTTCATTATTTCACTTCTCATAGATATAATCTTAGCAGGAGGATAGTATTTTCCAATGAAATCATCTTTGCATTTAGTCCAAGAATCAATACTATTCCTAGGTAAGGAATTCAACCATTCTTTAGCTTTTCCTCTCAAAGAGAAAGGAAACAATTTAAGCTTAATAATATCTCCATCTATACCCTTATGCTTTTGCATCTCACAAAGTTCAACAAAGTTATTTAGATGAGCAGCAGCATCTTCATTACCAATACTAGAAATATGTTCTCTCATAACAAGATTGAGTAAAGCAGGTTTAATTTCAAAGAAAGTAGCTTCAGGAACAGGTGGATAAATAGGTGTGCACATGAAATCATTGTTGTCGGTTCTAGTGAAGTCACACAACTTGGTGTTTTTAAGAGTAGTCATTTTTTTGGTGTTTTAATAAAGGAAGCAAACTAGTACAACTATTTTTTTTTGTTTTTGATAAAGAAGCAAGCAAACAAAGCAGAAATAAACTAAGCAAAACCAAAACAGCAAAGTAAAGAGATTGGTTATGAGGGACTCCCATTGTGAAGATGTCCTTGATTCCCCGGCAACGGCGCCAGGAAAATACTTGCTGGCTCGTGGTTGATGTCGAGCTTGTTGGGGAACCCCAAGAGGAAGGTATGATGAGCACAATAGTAAGTTTCCCTTAGTTATGAAACCAAGGTTATTAAACCAATAGGAGAAAGGAAAACCTCCAAGGTGTTGTTGCCAACTTGGAATCCTGCACAACACAACCACATAACTTTGCCCCCAAATTACAGTGAGGTGTCAATCTCACCGGTTTTGCTGAAAACAAAGGATTAAATGTATTGTGTGGAAGAAAGTAAAATCTTGCAGAAATTAATATAAAGCAGTAAACAATTGTAGATTGATGATAAAAGAAAGGACCGGGGTCCATAGTTCACTAGTGGTAATTCTCCTTAACATAGATGACATGCTGGGTGAACAAATTACAGCGGGACAACTGACAAACATCGAGAAAGCAAACATGCATATACTAATCATCTTGACTCCTTTGAGATTTGATTGGGCATTACAACATTATACATATACCATAATCCAACTTCATCTATGACTAATAATCCACCTCCAGGTTATCATCCGAACCCCCTCCAGTATTAAGGTTCAAGCAATAGATAATTGCATTACACATTGCGTGTAAAGTAAACAATATGATTGTTCTATGAACAAAGGATTGCTGTTTTCTCCCTAGTAGCAACAGCACATATAGTACCTTAGAGATTTCTGTCACTTCCCCAGATTACTAGAGGCATGTACCCACTATCGAGCATATATACTAACTCTTGGAGTTGCTAGCATCTACTTGGCTAAGATAGCTACTAACAACGGAAAGCATGAAAGATCACAAATAACAAAGACATGATAGAATCAATAATCAATCTGAAATAGCATCTCAATATCCATCATATCCCCGCAAACGCAACATGTAGGATTACAAATAGATGATCTTGATCATGAATGGAGCTCACAAGATCTAAACATGGTAGAACAAAGGAGAAGAACCAACCATCTAGCTACTACATGTACTCGTAATCCAAGGATGAACTACTCACGCATCACACCGGAGGCTTGCATGGTGATGAAGAAGGCCTCCAGGGGGAATTCTCCCTCCCAACATGGCACCTAGAAGAGCTACAGATCCCTTCCGATCTAGGGATGGATATGACCGGGGCTACAGACTCTTTTGTGGAATTTTGATCGGGTACTTAGGGTTTCTATATCGGAGGCGATATATAGGTGAAAGGGGAGGCCGAGGGGGTGCCCTAGGCAGCCACACCACCCCCTGGCATGGGCCAGGCCTGGCTGCATGGCCAGGTGGTGTGGCGTCCCTCTGGCCCCTCTCCGTCCTGTATTCTGGCTCCATGTCCCCCTCGGTGAAAAACTGACTTTGGCTTTTGTCCCGTCCAATTCCGAGAATATTCATTTTCTGACTTTCCTAGAACCAAAACCAGGAGAAAATAGGCAACTGGCACTGTGGCATCTTGTTAATAGGTTAGTCCAAGAAAGTGTATAAAAAGTACTCCAAAGTGTGGACAAAACATAAGAAAGTAGATAAAAACCAAGCATGGAACATCAAAAATTATGGATACGTTAGCAACGTATCAGGTGTGGGCTGAGTGATGATCAGATGTGTTTGCACGACCACAATGGATGCTTGAGCTGTTTTTGCCTTGATGTTTCCTACTTGGTCGATCGACATGAAGGATAGAGCAAGATCTCGTATGAGTCCACTTCTTTCTGTTTCAGGGATGTGCTAGTCGATATGTTGCCCTTATTGGTGGTGCTCCTCCTATCACGCTCCTTGATCCTCGAGTAGAGACTAACTGTGCCCGTCGTAAGCTGGATTTGTCAGCTAGTCTCTTTCTTTCGTCGAGTTGCCTCTGCCTCCTAAGTAGGTCTCTCTTCTTGTGGTGGAGTAGATACTGGTATCCCAATAGATCCTCATGTGACGCATCCGCTGTAATCCGGACTCCTCCCGAAATTGCCTCCCTTGCTTTTTGCCATGCCGATGCTGGTAGCCAAAGTACTTGTCTCTCCCCTGCGTCCGGTTCTCCACCTCTTCCTTGGATTATGCAATTATCTGCTGTTTCCCCTCTATTCCCGTGGCCTCCTTCATTGTTGTGGTTTCCTGCATTGTCATCTTATAAAATATCATCGGGGCTGAGGATGGGATTACCGTTTTCGTCACGTGGTGTTGAGGTATCCCTGTTGATCATGCACACTTGGTGGCCTGTTATACGTGGTATGATGGCATCCTCTGCGGCTTCAAACTGTGGGATGATAATATTCCGAGATTGTAGTTCTTGATAGATTTTCCCTAGCCTTTCTTCGAAGTCGATGTTTTTGCTACTTTTGTCGGGTTCTGAGTTTGTTGGGTTTGATTCATGTGGTGGGGTTGGCTGATGACCTTCTTTGCCTGCTTCGATCTGTGCTATGACGTCCCTGGAGGATCTGGCGGAAGATGCTGGTACATCCATAGGCGTAGCTTTTTCCACTGACGGTTCTGATGCGATCAGGGCCAAAGGTCATGATTCTTGCGGGTTGTCTGCTTGGAAGTGGAAGCTTCCAATGATTAGATCGGATCCGCCATTAAAATCGGTGGGTACCGATACAGGGGTGGGCGGGCGCGGATCTGGTTTCATCGAGTTGATGCTTGGTGGAGAGCGTTCCGTTGAATCCGTGGTTCCAGCGCTCAGGTTTCCCACAGGCGGCGCCAATTGACGAGGGGTAACCTCGGCAATGCCCATGATGATGGACTTGGGGTTTCGCGGAAAACAGAACACTGGGGATGTCATCGGATGTCAGGAAAACGATGAAGACAAGTCACCTGAATATTGAGTAAAACACACTATTACAAGTTGTCCTCTACATTTCTATCTCCTCTCTCTAGGCTTCTCCCGTCCTATATATAATAGGCTGGGTCTCAAAGCTGTATGTGGATAGGTTTCATACACGCGTAATTACAAAACCAATATAATATCGGTTCATAGTCTCTTTCCTAATATAGTAAAAGCCTTTGTCGGTTGCTTCTTCTCAGCCGTCATCTGAAATCTCCTTGGGCCGTAAGCCTTTTACCCAATGTAGGGTAGCCAATCATGAGCATCTGAGTAATCGTACCATGTCACCCTCCGTTTCAAAATATAAGATGTTTTGGCTTTTGTGAAACGAATGTATCTATACCCCCTTTAGTGTTGGTAGAGTAACTTGTACTAGTATTATATGCATTTTTAATAGTCCAAGTTACTCCCCACCAAGACCAAGTAATTTATACTAGTCTCATACATATAACACTAGACTATGTTACTACCTCCAGAGTATATATAAGCTCAATCATGGTGGCAATCTCTAATATTACAATAGAATATAAATTAGAATAAAACTGGATACACTTCAATCACCACCACCTAATCATGGTCTAGTTAACATATATATATATATATATAGACAGATGATCATCAGTCAAATATAGAAAAATGAGATCTCTACAATGATTGAGTGAGCAAATTGAATTATAAATCAAGTGATTTACGTTTGTTCTTTGTGTAGTACCGTTAAAGGTCATCTTGCTCTAATCATTGGCCAACTCATGTGGTGCCGACACTAGAAAATGTGACTACCTCCAGAGTACATATGAACTCTTAAATATAGCAGAAAAATACTATGATAAGCTATAAATTAGCATAAAAGTGGATATACTTAAATTACCACCACCTAATCATAGTCTATTTAACGCATATATAGATAGATAGATATATACATAGATAGATAAATAGATATGATGATGAGTCAAATATAGAAAATAATATAGCATCACGATGATTGAGCGAGAAAATTGAATTATAAATCGAGAGATTTACATTTGATCTTTTTTACATAGGAGAAAAATATAGCATAAAAGTGGATATATTTAAATCACCACCACGTAATCATGATCTAGTTAACGTATAGATAGATAGATAGATGAACATAAGTAAAATATATAAATAATTGATCATCACCGAAATCAAGTGAGCACATTGAATTATAAATAGAGGGATTTATGTTTGGTTTTTGTCCAGTCTTGTTTAAGGTAAATCTTGTTCTAATCATTAGGCGAATCATGTGGTGCCTCTTTCAAACAAGCATCTAACACTAAGCACATCTCACTAAAAACAAGAGACTTACTATTTATCTTTGTATAGTCCCGTTGTAGGACATCCTGTTGTTAGTTTGTTCCTTGAAGACATCCACCGCATCCAGTACTTGGATAGATAATCCATTTACTTTATTGTCACTCCTATGCATATAGCTTCAGGCCACTCATTCACATGAAACAGATTTGTATTCAGCAATAGAAAGCAATAGGGACTTACAAGATTGTAGGGGAAAATCACTCTACAATTCTCCGTGTTCCCTATGAGAGGAAATAATATCAAATAGCGGATGTTGCTGTTTACAAAGAACTAGATAGACATTATAGTATAACCACTTGTCGACACGTAGAGCAAGGAATGACGGAATACAAACAAATATTTGAATGACATAAAATTTGCCATGATGATAAAATAGAATGCAGTTACAATCACTCCTTAGCACGAACAAGAGAGAAATTGCAATAATTTAACTTGTAAAATAGGATTGCAAAGAAATATGAAAAGTGCCATAAAATTTGTCACGATCTCCAAAGTAGGCAATTACTGTACTAACATTTGGATGAACAAGACAAACATTACAATGGTATACATTGTGAAGTTAAAGAGCAAGGAATGCAAATCCATATGTGAAGTGACTTAAAAAGCCATGAACTATATAATAGAAGGTACATACTGCTGCTACAGAAATTATAATTGACAAACTTGGATTTATTGAGCAGGCATGCAGATAACCATGTTAAGTGTCTTAAAACTTGCCATGTAATACTACTTCCAATCCAAAGTAAATAAGGCGTATAATTTTTTCACAAGTCAATCAACGCAAAATTTGACCAAGTTTGTTGAACATACCAGAAACATCTACCATGCCAAACGAACGCCATTCGATACACCGGGGCATATATTTTCATAGACACAAATGCCACAAATTAACTCTTAATTTATTTTTGTATGAGATTGGTCAAAGTTATCATTGTTAGGCCTTCTTTTACGGAATAGATGTAGTCTCTCCATTTCAAAATATAAGATGTTTTCGCTTTGTGAAAGAAGTGTATCTAGACCACTTTTAGTGTGTAGGTCCATGTAGGTTTGGAATGGTGTCTAGATACACTCCTTTCACAAAGCTAAATCATCTTTTACTTTGTAACAGAGGGAGTAGTACACAATAGGCGGCAGCTACTGTCGAAGCTTAATTGAAACAAATAATAATGGCATAATTTGGAGAGGAAATGAAAAACCAACAAGTTTAATGACATAAATTTGCGATGAATTACATAACGGAAGGCAATTATGGTGGTTTCTTTGTACAACAAGTTTGAAAATAAAATAACATAAATTATGAACTTGTAGAGCAAGGAATGTTAATCCACATGTTTAGTGGCCTAAAACTACCAATGAACTCACAAATTACATGTAGTCAGTATTGTAGGAACGAACAAAGCAAATACATATTATGATGACATAACTTGCGAAGTTGTAGAAAAGGTAGGGAGATTTAGATGTTTAGTTAATTAACATTTGCCATGAATAGCATAATACCAATGAACTCTAATGATGTTAGTTTTGTACTACCAATTTTTTTATATATAATAAGAGTAATTATTGGTCAAATAAAAAACACCCAGAACAATGACGCCTTAAACAAAAGGAGTAGATTAACGCCTGGATTTAACATAGACTACACCAAATTTTTCAAGGGAGAGCGGGATATCAATTAAGCCAGTATTGAGGTAGGAATTTACCACCAATACAGAAATGTAGTTCACTATCGTAGGCTTATACCTGCTATATTGAAACGAAGAAGCAGATTTGGTCTACCTATGTCACGGTGTCGTCTACGCATACACGACATCTTTGCGGGTCACGTCAAGGGCACCGAGGGTGCCCAGTAGTGGTGAGTCGCGCTGAAGCAGATAGATCTCGGCGGCGTTGGTGAAGCAGATCTGTGGAGGTTGTTGATGGGTCTGGCTTGCTTGACAGGATATCCGGTGAAGGAGATCCAGCGTAGTGCAAGGAATCATAGGTGAAGCAGATCTGTTATGTCCGATTATGGATTTGAGGCGTTGCACAAGAGCGTCAGTGAACCAGATCTGGTGTAGTGGACCGTTGAGTCCGTGAAGCAGATCTAATGCAGCGCACACCAGCGTAGTTGAATCAGGTCAGGTGCTAGGGATGAGGGAGTCACCAAACTAACACGGTTGTTTGGAAGAGGGTGTTAGTGAACTAGGTTCGGTAAGGTGGACGTGGGCTGATCGGGTAGACTAGTGAGGAGTATATGATGTCGAGGTATGGCATCTAGGCTGACAAAGTGCGGTGGTGTAGGAGCCGAAGATGGGATAGGGGGTTTGGGTTGGCGTGTTGGTGGGTGAAGTGTGGCGGTGATGTTCCTATGCGGTGGTGCAGGAGCTGGAGGTGAGATAAGGGGTTGGATGGCGTGTAGGCTGGCAAAGTGTGGCGGAAATGATTACGGTGCGGTGGTGTAGGTGCTGGAGGTGAGAGGGGGTTAGGTAGTGTGTAGGCCGGCGAAGCGCAGCGGGGATGCTCCGGTGCGGTGGTGCAGGAGCCGGAGGTGAAATAGGGGGTTAGGTTTTTTTGGAGTGCGATGGGAGAAATGGCGTCGCTGGAAGGTGGACTACCCAGCTTCATAGCCGTGGGTACCTGGAGGTGGGGATTACAAACCATACCCACGCCCCGACATTAGTAGATATGCCATTGTCAAGGGTAGAAAATGAATTTCATACGGCTAAAACTTGTTGCGTGTGACCACTCGAAAGATTTCTGTGGAGGTGAGGAGGGAGAATTCTCCACTCTAGGATTTTGAATTTGCCTATACAATTCAAAAGATATAGAATAATAATATCCTATCCTAGGAGTAGCTATAGTTCAATGACTATAAAAAATAGTTTACTGTAATGTCCTAGCCTTTGTAGGTACGGTGTATTTCTAGAGCCATTTCTGCAAAAAATAGGGTCTTTTCCTACGGCTTAATTACGTACACACATGAAGGTAGTAACATGAACTAGTATGTTATTAGTACCCACTATGTCCAGCCTAAGAGCATCTCTAGTGGCTAGTGTATCCGCTAGTCTAACCCAAATATAGACCACCATGGACCAAAACATATCTCCAATGGCTTGTGTATCCGGTGGTCTAAAATTTAGACATCCTCCAAACTAGCTACTCGTTGTCCATATCTGGAGAACCGAGCCATCATGTGTAAAGCAAAGCGATGGTCGCTCACGAGCTCTCTCCTGCGCCAAATAAGAGCATTTGTTGTACTAAATTGCTGTGTATTTTGACTATTCGTGTGCAGATGGACATATAGACTATCCACTAGAAAACTAAATTCGTGTAAAAAGGAATATTTTTACAACATTATCTATGTGAAGATGTAGACTACCAAATTTAGAAGCCACTAGAGATGCTCTAAGAGACTACCAATTTAGAGAAGCCACTAGAGATCAAGGAAAAAAATAGTAGCATGCTAATTAATTTAGCGTGGCTTTTCGCCAGATGATATGAATGTTATAGCGTGCTAATAACGCGCTATATTACAAAACAGCTTTTTGTAATAATTAAAAAATATAAGAGGTATATCATGAATATAAAGGATTTTAGCATCTAATGATTTGCCTCGAGTAATACTTGTACATGCATAATCAATTTTGGTGCTATCCAAATTGGAGGAGAACCGACAGGGCTGAATATAGGTACAGTGTCGGGTGCTGCATGAGGAGGGGGCGGCTTGATGCGGTCACTTACCTTTAACAATCAAATTTTTCATCGTATGTTTGCTTACTCGGCACATTCATCATATGATATCTTACTCCACACTCGCCAACAAAACAATAATGTCCTACACATGAAATAGCGCTAACGCTATGATATTTTAGTGTGATATAGCAAGCTATTTAAAAAATAGCGCCATAGCGAGCAAAATATTAAAAAATAGCGTGGACTCTCCAAATACGCTATATCATGCTAAATAGCGTGAAATAGCATGCTATTTTTTTCCATGCTAGAGATGCTCTAAGGCTGGTTAGAGTGGTATGTAACTTGAAGTGTAGTAATATGCATACATTTGTGCCAAAGACTATCAAAAGTAGTATCTTTTAGATTCTACAATAGAAAAGAAGATCCAATAGATGGCAATATTGGGATTTGAGAGTCTTGATCCAATGCTCAATATTTTAAGTTATTTGTATACTTTATATAACTAGTAAGTTGCGCATGCCCTGCACGTGAGACTGAGATAATAGACATCTGACATATCATCACTATATAAAATTATAATATGTAAAGCAGACAAAATATAAATTTGATCAACATCTATAAAGTATGGGTGTATATTTTGTTCTTGTACTTTGTGTATCATGTAGAAGTCAATGATTATTAGCTATCTAAACCTTGAAATTTTTAGTAACATGGTCTAGAGAAAAGAGCGAGAAGATTCTAGAATGATGGAGAAGTGTGTTTTGAGTTTTGTGCATAGCATTCATTGTGATGAACACTATCAATAGAATGTTCTAGATGCTAGAATGGAAAAGATGATCTAACGACTGGAAATGTTGGGATTCGCGAGTCTTCATCCAACGGTCAATATTCAAAGTTATTTGTACACTATATAGTTGTAAGATGAGAAATAACTAGTGAGTTGCAAGTACCTTGGACTTGAGTATCAGAGAATAGAAATATGGCATATTATTTTTTATATAAAATTGTAATAGGTGAAACTCAAAAAACATTTATAATTTTGAGCCACATTCATAAAGTTTCACGTGTGTTTGGTTCTTGTACTTTTTGTATCATCTAGAAATCAACCTATAGCTACCTAAATAATCTGTGTCTGTAAAACTGATGCGTAAATAAATTCTACTCTATAGCAGTACGTGGGCGAGTCGGGAGGAAACTGCATGCCCTTTTTTCTCCGCAATCGCTCATGCATGCATCTCCCGATCTTCGTAGCAGTTCCTTTCATCTTCTCGATCCCATTACTTTTTTATCACCCCGCCAGACCTCTACAAAACAAAAGAAGGCACCAATCACCATCTATGGCGACGCCGTTCGAAAAGATGTACTCCTTCCTGGACCCTGGCAACAACACCATACTACAGGTGGCATATACCAACAGTGCATCGGTGGTGAACGATTACATCGAGAAAATCCAAATGCTCCTGGAGGAAGCGGACGACAAGTTTGTTGGCTCGATATCGAGTACCCCAATGAGAAATCATCGATGTAGAAGGCTGCTATCGTCTAGCTACGTGTGGGCATTGATTGCCTAGTCTACCAGATCTACCAGGCCGACCAGCTATGCTCCAAGCTAGCAGAGTTCCTCGCCAACCCTAACATTTCCTTTCCAGGAGTCGACATCAGCGACGACTATATCAGGCTTAGGCGTCTCTAGTGCCAGGACGAACTTCATGGACATCTAGAAGAGGTGGAAGCCTGCCGGCTCCATGAATGAGAAGGATTCTATTCTTTACTACGCATTGGACCTCACAGACATCCGTTACAAAGTCATCAAGAAGAAGAAGAAGGATGTGGACCACAAGAAGTTGAGGAACATGCCCCTAACTGAAGACCAGATCTAGTATGCAAGACTCGACACCTACACGACCTACGAGGTATATAGGCGGATAGTGAACTTCGAGAGGGGTCAACAAACTCTCGAAATGTTCAACAAAAAAAGAACTAAAGAAGAAGGGAAAGGGCAAGCGCAAGCAGACCAAAGAATAAGAATAAGGCGAAGAGTAAGAATGGTACACCATGTGACCTACGAGTATATATTTGTGTTTTGGTCTATCCTTGCTTGATACTACTTGTACTACTACTCGCAGAAGTTATTGCATATATATACTGTAGGCATGCAAGGGTCAGAGGTAAGAATTAATCCAAGGAATCACAGTTGTTTCTTTTATTTTCACTTCAGAGTGCTAGTAGGAGTGTAGTATTAGGCATCATAACACGCCACCAGTCCACCACCCCCAATGAATTATCTTGTCAATCAAAAGGCATGGAAGATTAATTTGATAGTGGTACAGACTTTATTTGAGTAATTCAATTTATACTGCTGAAGGGCGGAGTACTCCTCAAATACAGAGCGTGAATGCGCACCTAAAAAAATAATAGTAGAACTATAGCAGTAGAACCGAAAGATGAACTTTTGTCGATTGCCTGAATATATGTTGAGTAGTAAAATATAATCTAAACATATATAGTACTACCTGCTATGTACTAGTATTACTACTAGCAAAAAACCACCGTTCCTAGTATTACTACTACCCCAAAAATAGCTATATTTACTTGTCGCAAAAATGGATGTATCTAGACATGTTTTAGTGCTAGATAGGAGTACCTCCAGTCCAGTGACAATTAATATGAATATAAGGGGAGTACCACTACTACCAAACTCCACTATTGTACTACTACTACGTACTACTCCCGAATATATGTTGAGTAGTACTCCTACATCTATTTGGGATTATTATGCCAGAGAGCTTTTTAAAATTATTAGAAATTATAAGACATATCTTCTTTATTTTCTTAATTCCCGTGACTCATTAATTTAGATATCTCTCTTTTCTCTCAATCTCCAATGCATGTTGTTTCATCTCTCATCATGAACCCTATTTTTTATCTAGCATCTTATGCATGTAAAACTAGTGGTGCATGCATAAATTAATTAGGGTGAACAATTCATCTACTTGGTAGTATTAGCGAATTGGTCCTCTGGCCTTATAATCCTAAATAGAGGGATCATCAGAGTACATCCACCGAACCCATCGAAAGTTATGGGTGTGTTCGGTTCAAGAACCAGAGGGGGCGGAACAGAATGGTTCCATTCCAACATCATGGAAGAGTTCCGACCCCATGTTCGGTTCGTAAACAATCAAGGAATGGAATGGTTCCCTTTTTTGTTCGGTTGGTGGAATCAAAGAATACAACCTAGAACCAAAACACTGCTAAATATTCCATTGATTTGAGATTAAACTTAATCCTCTTACCAAATTATAATTAACAGTGACAAAGAACCTTGTAAAATTGGAGGTCAAAATTAGCCAAAATCGGAAGTACCCGGCCGCATGCGTTGCCTACCGCTGCCGGGCCTGTTGCGTGCGCCACCTGCAACAGAGGGAGAGAGAGAGAGAGTGAGTGAGTGAGAGAGAGAGAGAGAGAGAGAGAGAGAGACTAATTGCGCGAATTAGCAAGCCGTTCCGTGTGATCCAGCCGATTTGGTCGCACGACCTCGTTCCACATATTAGAGGAATACTAGTATGCATTGCACACGTGATGAGAATCTGATAATAGAAGTATGACATATCATTTAAAAAAATCATAATAGGTAAAGCTCAAAAAATTATTATAACTTTGAGCCACATCCATAAAGAATCTTCTAGATGTTAGAATGGATATACAAGATTCAATGGTTTGCAATGTAAGTATTTGCCAGTCTGGATCCAACTATCAAATTTCATATTTTTGGTACACTATATAGTGGTTAGATTATTCTGTAATAGGTAAAGCTGAAAAATTATAAATTTGATTGTCATCTATGAAGTATGGGTGTATATTTGGTTCTTGTACTTTGTATCACGTAGAAGCCAACATTTATTAGCTATTCCTAAAAATTTTGGTATCATGCTCAAGAGAAACGATGGAGAAGATTCTATAATGATGGAGAAGTGTATTTTAACGTTTGTGCATAGCGTTCACTATGCTAAAGACTATCATTATTATCTTCTAGATGCTAGAATAGAAAATAAGATCCAACAGTTGGTAATGTTCGAATTCACGAGTCTTGATCCAAAGGTCCATATTCAAAGTTATTAGTGCACTATATGATGGGTTCGTAGCATGGAAAACAAAAAATTTCTACCGCAAGAACGAACAAAACCCAGATCTAATCTAGACAAAAGCCAAGATCTAATCTAGACAAAAGCCAAGATCTAATCTATTAGACATGAGCAACGAGATAGATCGGTACTAACCCTTGTAGAACCGAAAGCGTTATGAGATTAGATCTCGTGGATGATGTAGTCGATCACTTGCCGATCTCAAGATCGTGTGGACGATCCTTCCGGCTGCGTTCGGCAGCGCTCCAGACGGTCACACGCATGGCGGTCGGCAGACCTTCCTCTCCCTGCTCCAAATGAGCAAATGAGGTAGTAGATCTTCTCCACGGAATCCCAGCAGCACGACGGCGTGGTGGTGGTGGTGGAGGTGAGAATTCTGCAGGGCTTCGCCTATGCCTGTGCATAAGAAAGGTGGAGGAGAGAGGCGGCTGAGATTGGTTGTTGTGATAGGAGGTGCAAGAGGGGGCGCCCCCTCCCTTTTATTTAAAGGAGGGAGGCGCGCCTGGGGA
Organism: Avena insularis; assembly: GCA_023614405.1. Taxonomy (NCBI): domain Eukaryota; kingdom Viridiplantae; phylum Streptophyta; class Magnoliopsida; order Poales; family Poaceae; genus Avena; species Avena insularis. The sequence continues at coordinate 608,891,441 of CM042686.1, forward strand.
GGGGGAGTCCTAGTAGGACTCCCCTCCTTGGGCCGGCGGTGGGAAGGGGGGAGGAATCCTCCTCCCCCACGAATCCGTGTCTTGCCCCACTTGGTCTCCTTGATCCCTTTCTTGGTTTTCAAGTAAACTCCAAGAAATCCTCTAGAACCTTCCAAAACATTCCGAAACCTTCTAGAATCTCCATACAAACACTCCGGAACATTTCCTAACTTAGAAAATGATCCCCAATATATGAATCTTATTCTTCGGACCATTCCAGATCTCCTCGTGATGTCTCAGATCCATTCCGAGACTCCGAACAACATTCGGTCTCCAACGCAAATTCCATATCTACTTAAAACAACTTTGAACCTTAAGTGTGTCACCCTACGGTTCGTGAATATGCAGACATGATGAAGACACCTCTCCGATCAATGACCATCAGCGGGATCTAGAGATCCATAATGGCTCCCACATACTCAACGATGATATCGTGATCGATTGAACCATTTAACATAAGAAACCAATTCCCTTTGTCTCGCGACATTCTACTTATCCGAGGTTTGATCGTCGGTATCTTCATACCTAGTTCTTCCTCGTTACTGATTAGTACTCTTTACTCGTTCCATGTTATGTCATCCCTTGTGACCCAGTCACATGCTTGCAAACTATCTAGATGACATTCCACCGAGAGGGCCCAGAGTATATCTATCCGTCATATGGATGGACAAATCCCAATCTTGGTCTTTGCGCTTCAACACATACTTTCAGAATACCCAATGACACCTTTATAACCGCCCGATTCACGGCATTTGATATCATCAAAGTACCCATCCAGTGATGGTGATTAACATAACCTCATGGTCGAAGGATTAGGTTACTATGTATTTCAAAGCTTATAGCAATACGAACTTAATGACTTGATCTTATGCTACGCTTACTATGGGTGTGTGTCCATCATATCATTCTCCTAATGATATAACCTTGTTATTAATCACATCCAATGTCTATGATCAGGAAACCATGATCATCAATCAATCAACAAGCTAGTTCAACAAGAGGCTTACTAGGGACTCTTTTATGTTTACAAAACACACAAGTATTAGTGTTTCCTAATAATACAATTATAGCATGGGATGTAAACTTTCATCATAAACACAAAGATATAATAATAACCACTTTTATTATTGCCTCTTGGGCATATCTCCAACACTATATAGTGGTAAGATTCCATTATGGGGGACTATCTAGTTCCGTTCCTTTAATCCAACCAAACACCCGAATGTACGCTAGGCGCGGAACGAACAGGTTCCGTTCCACCAAATTTCAGAACTAAACATACCCTAAGACTTCATGAAAAATACTCAAGAGAGTACATCCACCGAACTCATCTAATTCCATTTCGAGGAATAAGGTGCACACACATTTAAATATAGCAACTAAAATTAAAGTTTGACCGAATAAATAGAGCAACTAAAATTTGAATATATTGTGTAAAATTTGTACCGTTGAATTCATACTGACACACACTTTCCAATGATGCTAATTTTGTAAAGTACCAACATTTTTTATATATAGAGTAAATCTTTGCCAAACAAAAAACACGAAAAGGAAGGAAGCCTTATTTCTTGGGACGGAGCTAGAGTACTACTACTACTACAAAATCCACCATCCCTAGTATGCAAACGATTTCTATAATTAAAACAATTAATAGCAGCTTACATCCCTACTAAAAATCGATGCGAATGAAGATACGCAGCTGCTTTGACGTAGGAGGACCAATCAGGTAATGTGGCAGCACCGCCAGGTAAGACGTAAGGTCCTCAAACGCGACGTTGCCTGACTTTGCGGAGCTTGACCCATCGAGCTCCACCTTCACTGTGCCGGTCCTCCTCCTGTCGTCTGTCCAGGAGAGCAGTGGTGGGCATTCTACCCACATCCTCACCCTATACACCGGCAAGTCGCACATCGCGACACTAACACATACAGCAGACACGAGGGGACCGTGCATACTGTGCCAATCATCAGGACGAACACGGCACCGTCCTACTCCCCGATGATGATGAGCTAGCGGTGTGCCTTGCCTGGCAGCGGCACTAGCTCCTACAACGCTTTGTTGGTGGCATAGTGGATCTTGTGCACTTGGATCAAGTGGACCGCTTCGAGGTCGGCGACCAGCACTAACGGTGGGGCGAAAAAGTCATAAACGGTCTCCGTGCAAGTGCAAGGAGAGTACCGACACGTGATTTCGTGGTTGTGGAGTTCGTAGTAGGGCAGCAAACTACCGCGGCCTTTGTGCGCGCACTCGACCCTAGCCGCTGATAAGACAACGTCCATGGCGGGCTCGTGGGTTAAACCACCGCTAGGGTGCTCGCACTTCTAGCAGGAGGTGACCTTTCGAACGCATTGATGGAAGACTAGATGAATATCTACGCACCGTAGAAATGCAAGTTCGAAAAATACAATAGTTGCACGGACAAACCGATAAAAGAAAAATCAATATATTGTGAGGGAGAAATGGAGAGACCTTGTATACCCGTCGGGCCTTTAGGGGATGGGAGCATGAGGAACAGTTGAGAACGGTGGCTTCCAACTTCAGAGTGATGATCCAAAACATTGCGATTTGGATGGGCGGAAATGAGGACTCTAAAATCCGGCCTCGACCCATGCCCTTCTTTTATACCACCATTGATAATCAATGAAGCTCTACCTGATTACGCCTTTCCTTTCTGTACTAGGGTCCTTTTTGGTATATTCTGAGGCCTTATCTACACATTCCATGTTTAGTTGACAAGATTAGTGGCCTCTTTGTATTTGTGCACCATTCTTTTATTAGTAGGTCATACGTCCAAAACATATCTACTTTCCCGAACACTTTTGCTATTGTTTCTCCCCTAAACTTTTGTGATTTGGGTGCAACTAACGCAGACTGACATTGTTTTCAGCAGAATTGCGTTGGTGTGTACTTTTTGTGCAGAAAATCAACTATCAGGAAAAATCCCGGAAAATATGCCAAAAATACTATTTCACCAGAAGACTCCCGGACCCAGAATACGAGACGGAGGGGGGCTGGGCCCAGGCCACACCACCTGGCCACGCGGGCAAGCCCAGGCTGCGCCAGGTGGTCTGTCCGCCTGCACACCCCTCGGTCTCCCTCTTCGCCTATAAGATGCCTTCTAACCTAAAAAGTCAGGGGTTTCGACGCTTTTCCCGTATGAGTACCACCATCCGCCGCCATCGCATCATTGTTACTATCATGATTTATCGTTCTTGCTTTTATCGTCGTAACATTAATTTGTTAAGCTTTGAATATTGATATTATTTCTATACTTGTGGGTCATCAAGACTATTTTCCGGCTACCGCTTGATGACCCACAAGTATAGGGGTATCGCAAGATTTTCGAGGGAAGTGAAACCCAATTTATTGATTCGACAAGGGGAGCCAAAGAATATTTATCAGCCTTAACAACTGGTTGTTAATTTAGCTGCACTGAAACAATCTTGCTCACAGCAGCTTATCAAGAGCAGCTTTGGCAAGAGGAATAGAAAATTAACAGCAGAGTAAAGTAAAGACAAGAGTAACAAAAGCAAAAAGTGGGATTCGAAAGTATAGGCATAGGGATGGATGGTATGCTGTATGGACAAGACAATTCACATAGCAATCAGAACATAGGGCAATTGCAGATAAATAAGATAAAGCACCCAAGTACTAGACAATCCTAGGCATGTGTTCCATATATAGTCATACGTGCTCGCAATGAGAACTTGCACAACATCTTTTGTCCTGCCAGCCCATTTGCAGCGGGGCCTCTAGGGAACTACTGGCAATTAAGGTGCTCCTTTTAATAGAGCACCGGAGCAAAGCATTAACACTCCATGAACACATGTGATCCTCACATCAAAGCCTTTCCTTCCGGGTTATCCCGATTTCGCCACTGGGCCATATAGGTTCCGGACAACAACGTGTGTATACAACTTGTAGATAAGACCAAGAACAATACTACATAATGAATAAATAACATGTTCAGATCTGAAATCATGGCACTCGGGCCCTAGTGACAAGCATTAAGCACAACAAGTCGCAACAAAGTCATAAAGCACTAATAAAAGATAGTAGGTAGCATGCCCTAACAATCTGATGCCATTACATGAACAATCTCATGCAATCCCTACCATCCCCATAGCCTACAGCAGGTGATTACTCACTCATAGATGGGGGAAACATGGATGGTTGATGAAGATGATGGTGGAGATCGATGGACATGGCTCCGGGGGCACTTCCCTGTCCTGGCAGGGTGCCGGAACAGAGACTTTCTGTCCCCCGAATCTCCCCTTCAGTGGCGGCGGCGCAGCGGAACTTTGCGTGGAAAAACGTCAAACCCCCCGGAGTTTTTAGGTCAGAAGGCTTCTTATAGGCGAAGAGGGAGACCGAGGGGGTGCCTGGGGCCACCACACCATGCCTTGGTGCGGCCAGGCCCAGCCCGCGCCTGGGGGTGGTGTGGCCAGCCCCTAGCCCTCCTCCGTCTCGTATTCGCCCCGGAGTCTTCGAAAATAGGCACTTTGGCTTTTGTCCCGTCCAATTCCGGGAATATTCATTTTCTGACTTTCCTGGAACCAAAAACAGCAGAAAACAGGCAGCTCGCACTGTGGCTCTTGTTAATAGGTTAGTCCAAGAAATCATATGAAAAGTATTCCAAAGTGTGGACAAAACACAAGAAAGTGGATAAAACCAAGCATGGAGCATCAAAAATTATAGATACATTTGCAATGTATCAACATCCCCAAGCTTAACTCCTGCTCGTCCTCGAGTAGGTAAGTGATGAAAGAATAATTTTTGAGGTGACATGCACCATCATAAACTTGATCAAAGTACTTGTAAAACATAAAAAGCTGGGATCATAGTACTTCAATCATAACATGAAAGACAAAGTTCTAACAATAGGATAAAGAAACGATGATGCAACATGAAAAGGCACAAACAAAAGATTCATGAATAACAATGCTTTGTAAGACGTTTGTTTGTTTCACATAAAGAAAACATAGCATAATGGCATTCAGCTTGTCCCTCATAGAGTAGCAAATATAAATGCAAAGGACACCTTCAAAGTTTACAAGAGTGACTAGATACAAATAGTTTAAAACAAGCAATATCAAGGTATGCATCAATCAACAAGTCTTGGGACAATGCACATAGAACTAAGAATGGCCACTATGCTCTCAAGAAAGTGCTCATAGAATGTATGAAGACTCAACAAGGAAATGAACAGGTTTTGAAAAGTTTGAAAGGATTCCAAATGCTGAAAGTATGGTACTCATTAGCTTTGAGCTCTCATTGCCCCTATCATAAGCATCTTTAATGTGGTTAAGGTGAAAGTGAGGTCCAATCTGAGTTATATGCTTGATAGACTATAAACTGAAAATCCCAAGTCCCTTGAGTACGAGGGCCGCTCCTCATGCTACTCAACTTTAGTTACCGGTAAGTTCTTGTCATCGTAAGTATGTGCGTATCACAGAGAACCGCCAACAGGGTATTACTTGCCCGATGATACGGAAGAATCCCCATATCAAAATGGCAAGGCAAGCAGACAATGAGTATCTCAGCAATCTTCTTATTTACCATGGGAAAATGGTGCTTTTCTCTCTCTTTCCTCTTTTCTCTTTTTTTTCTTTTTCTCAATAGCTATCTCTCTTTTTTATAAGAAGAATGCTTCATAGATATTATTATGGTTACACTGCAGGTTTCCACCATGTCAGCATGGATTAGACCAGCGGCCCAGTGCTTTCTAACACACATACATAACTCCATGGACTTACAAGCTCCCCTTTTATTTCACACCGACGACATCCGCAAAAAAAAGAGCAAGGTATCAACTGGGTATATATTTACAAGTGTTGAAAGCGTTCCCCGTGAAAGCACGGTTCTGCTAATCCCTAGCCTATAATTTGCAAGCATATAACTTTCATGGAGAGTCACAATGGTTCAGGTTTATTAAGTGCAGGAAATAAAGTGTGCCATCAAGTTCCTGAGAGCTTTACTAACTAACTTTCTCATAACAAGCAAACATTTTATTCGGAAGAAAACAAGGCATATTGAATATGCACGGAAGTAGCAAATGATGCTAATAGGTAGGTATGGTGGACACTTTGGCAATATTTGGTTTAGGGAGTTGGAAACTTGAGTAAAACATACTAAGTGTAAGTGAAGGCTAGCAATAGTAAGGGAGCGACAAACGAGAGAGCAATAATGGCCATAATCATGCAGAGCGACAAAAAATCATTGATCAAAGCATAAAGTGATACTACAAGTTGAAAACTAAAGGATCATAAAGGCTTATGATGACTTGGGATAGTCATAACATGGTGTGAGCATGTGCCAAGTTAACCCAGATAAAGCATCAAAGGAGAATACCACTATACTATGCTTTAATATGCTAAAACAACGCATGTTTCATCCAAGGCACATTAAGAAATCTCAATTGTTTATAACAATTCATGCTACAGCAAAGAATACTAAGCATAAAGCCAAAACAATATCAAGCATGGCATGACAAAGCATAGGCCACAGTCAAAAACAAGCTCTCTTTACAACTTAAGCATGACCTTTCCTACTCTTTTCCAAACCAAACCAAACTATTTGAACACCAATATATGAAAGAGGAGATCCAACCAATTTATTCAGCAAACTAAGAAAACCACGCAAACTAAAAACCAAAACAAAAACAAAAAAGAAGACGCTCCAAGAACAACACAACCGTGCATGAAACAATAAAAATGAAGTGTTTGGAAGAAACCTGGATTTTTGTTCATGAAGAAGGGGATGCCTTGGGTATCCCCAAGCTTTGACGCTTGTACTTCTTGGATATTTTTTGGGGTGACACGCGTGGCATCCCCAAGCTTGAGCTTTAGTCCATCCTTCATCTCATTACTCATTCCTTCCATACACCTGAAATTTTTCCTTCATACAAAACTTCACACAATCTTGATTAGCAACATTAGTGCACTCAAGATAAATAAGTCTTAAGTTTCAGTTCTAACACCAAATAAACTTCCATTAGAACACTAGCTACTGTAGCACTTCCCTCAAAAAGCTCAATTCCCCAAAAGAACTCAAGAAGGAACCAACAAGAAGCAAATCCAGAAAATGGCAGAAATCTGTCAAAACAGACCAGCAGGTAAAGACGAATTTTTTCGAAGACCTTCTGTTGCTCAAATAAAAAAGTGTTGGACTAACGAAAGTGAGATAACAATCTGGGGCAGAAGAACAAAAATTCACGCCTCAAAAAGACGTTCAGAGATTTTGCACGATATTTTACGATGAAGCACAGAAATCTGTTTCGCGACAGCAACTTTCCCAATCATTACTTCTCTCTCATTAGAGGTTACTCTTGGCACAAAAAGCAAATAAAAAGGATAAGGAGCAGTTATTACAGAAGTAATAACTTCCAAGACTCATCTAAAACTTTTGGATTATCTCCCAATAAGTACTTTTCTTTAACGCCTTTAAGTTAGGCGTAAGCAAAAACTAAAAATGGATAGAATGGAAGTAAGCGGAGATAATCATGGTGAAAACATTGTTTTGTTCAATGAAATCCTTTTGTTAACATGGTTGATCAGGTCTTGTTACCAAAACAATTCCATATGAGACAAAACTTTGTATCCCACTAATGATTATGTTACCTCAACCTTGATAGCAATGGTCCCAATCATAATAGTTTCAAATTTTTCTCTTCGTATGGGACAATATATTTCTCCAACTTGAATGCCCTCAACATGTTCAATTGAATTCAAACCGTAAGTCCTTTCAATCTTCTTGAGGAAATAGACAATGTGTTCATTGAAGGTCACCTTCCCTTGATTATAATTAATAACAGCTCCTGTAGTATTTAAGAAAAGGTCTCCCAAGAATAATAGACATATTATCATCTTCAGGCATAAAAGTTTTAGAGGATGCTCTCATAAGAAATAAGAGTTGAAGTAAAAGAGAGCATAAAAAATCAAGATCGAAACGCATTTAAGTCTAACCCACTTCCTATGCATAGGAATCATGTAAGCAAATAACAAAGTGACAGGCATAGGAAGATGAAACAAGAGTAACTTCAAAACTTTCAACACATAGAGAGGTGTTTCAATACCAGGAAAACTTCTACCACCATATTTTCCTCTCTCAAAATAATTTTCAGTAGCCTCATGAATAAACTCAACAATATAACTATCACATAAAGCATGCTTTTCATGATCTACAAGCACTAGAGCTTTATCATAAACATTTTCAAAAGAATCCTCAGGAACATAACATTCATCCTCCTTTGGTAAGCATGGAGGACAATCAAATAATGTAAGGGATAAAGAGTTACTCCCATTAGAAGGTAGGCATGGGTAGCTAATCCATTCTTCCTCCCTTTGTTCATCACTCTTCTCCTCTTTTTCATCTAATGAGATTTCAGGTTCATCAATTTCTTCTTCCATGGGATCCTGCAAGGCACTAATCTCTTCCATTCGTGGAAAGCATCTATTCATATATTCAAGAATATAGCTGTTTTCTTCCTTGTAATTATCAAAGCAAAATTTAAGTATACCATAAACCTCATACTTATAAGGTGAATCATCAATATTTTCAAGCAAACTAGCAAGTTCAAAAGCACCCTTCCAAGCAATAAATTCTTCAATTTGTTCCGCATCATAAAAGTCATAAATTCCTTTAGCATAGGAAGATATGGTATCATTATCACTATAATCACATTGAAAAGGGAGGTGTTTATACCTCTTTCTGCAACAAGACTCATCACAGCAATAAGTAACATTATAAGTAGAGCACACGTTTCTAGGAATGGTATACAATCTATCAATTTGTTTTCATAAGTGTTTCCCTTTTTGTGACAAGCGGTGTTCCTTATAATAATATTTTTGATCTTCCGTGAACCCACCTTGCCAATAAGCTTCAGTTTCAAAGAAACCAACCATTGCCAACAAGCATGATAAAGCAAGACAATAACAGACCAACGAAAATAACAACTAGAGTAGGAACTAATTTTTTTGTATTTTTGATAAAGAAACAAGCAAACAAGGAGAAATATAAACTTAGCTTGAAAAATAGTGAATCCAAGTGAACTTGATAAATAAAGTTATGCTCCCTGGCAACGGCGCCAAAAAATAGTCTTGATAACCCACAAGTATAGGGGGTGTATCGCAGTATTTTCGTGGGAAGTGAAACCCAATTTATTGATTCGACACAAGGGGAGCCAAAGAATATTTATCAGCCTTAACAACTGAGTTGTCAATTCAGCTGCACCTGGAAACAATCTCGCTCACGGCAGTTTATCAGTAGCAACAGTTTTGTAGTAGGAATAGCAAAGTAACAGCAGTAGTAAAGAAAAGACAGTAGTAACAAAAGCAGTAAATAGTGGGATTCGAGTGGGATAGGCATAGGGATGGATGGAAGGGCGTTGCATGGACAAGACAATTCACATAGCAATCAGAACATAGGGCAATTGCAGATAAATAAGATAAAGCACCCAAGTACTAGACAATCCTAGGCATGTGTTCCATATATAGTCATACGTGCTCGCAATGAGAACTTGCACAACATCTTTTGTCCTGCCAGCCCGTTTGCAGCGGGGCCTCTAGGGAACTGTTGGCAATTAAGGTGCTCCTTTTAATAGAGCATCGGAGCAAAGCATTAACACTCCGTGAACACATGTGATACTCACATCAAAGGCTTTCCCTTCTGGTTATCCTGATTTCTATCACTTCGGGGCCATAGGTTCCGGATAACAACGTGTGGATACAACTTGTAGATAAGACCAAGAACAATACTATCATAATGAATCAATAACATGTTCAGATCTGAAATCATGGCACTCGGGCCCTAGTGACAAGCATTAAGCACAACAAGTCGCAACAAAGTCATAAAGCACAAATAAAAGATACTAGGCACCATGCCCTAACAATTTGATGCCATTACATGACCGATCTCATCCAATCCCTACCATCCCCATAGCCTACAGCGGGGGATTACTCACTCATAGATGGGGGAAACATGGATGGTCGATGAAGATGATGGTGGAGATCGTTGGAGATAGCTTCGGGGGCACTTCCTCGTCCCAAATAGGTGCCTAATAGAGACTTTCTGTCTCTTCGTGGCGGGCAAGCAAGAGAACTTTTCATGGAAAACGCCGAACCTCAAGTTTTTAGGTCAAGGCTTTATAGGCGAAGAGGGAGACCGAGGGTGCCTGGGGCCACCACACCATGCCTCGGCACGGCCAGCCCAGCCCGCCTGGGGTGGTGTGGCCAGCCTCGGCCCTCCGCCTCAGATTCAGCTCCTAGAGTCTTCTGGAAAATTAGGCACTTTGGCTTTTGTCCCGTCCAATTCTAAGAATATTCATTTTTTGACTTTCCTGGAACCAAGAACAGCAGAAAATAGGCAGCTGGCACTGTGGATCTTGTTAATAGGTTAGTCCAAGAAATCATATGAAAAGTACTCCAAAGTGTGGACAAAACACAAGAAAGTGGATAAAACCAGGCATGGAGCATCAAAAATTATAGATACATTTGCAATTTATCACCGTTGCCAGGGAGCATAGCTTTATTTTTTAAGTTCACTTGGATTCTCTATTGTTCGCGGCTATCCATCCGTCATGGGTAAGTCTCGTGATGGCAAGGTTCCTATTTTACCATCCACTACAAGAAGAGGTACGGTTCTGAACACCTCTATTGCTATTGATTCACCATCTATTATGAGTAAGCTCGTTACACCACCGCATACACTGCTACTACTGCTGAATCTGGAACTTTTGATGCTTATGATGCTGCTTCTACTATGCTTGATAAGAGTGGTCCATTAGGTCCTTTCCTAGATGCTACGATTGCTAGAACTATAGCTAGAATACTGAAACTCCTAATGAAGACACTACCACACCTGTTAGTTCTCCTGAGTCTAGTGAAAGTTAAGATATTGAAGATGGTTATGTTGAGATGACCGATGAATTTATTAAAGAATGTAAAAACACCCATGATAGGAGCGCTGCTAAGAGTCTCCTTGAGAGGCGGACTATTAGACACAAATTGTCTCCTAGTGCTAATTTTGCTGCTTCTCCCATAAACATTATAGATAAAAATTATGATTTCTCTCTCAATCTATCTTACATAGCTATTGTTGAGAAAGAACCTTTTTGTGGGACTAAGAATGAAAGTGCGGTAGCACATATGAATGAGCTTTCTACCATGAGTGGCTTGTTTTCTGATGATATTAAGATGCGTACTTACTTTATTGCTAAGATTTTCCCTTTCTCACTGAAAGGAGAAGCTAAAACTTGGTTTAATAATTTACCTCCTGGATCTATTGATAGCCCTGATTGCTTGATTAGTACTTTCCTGCAGAAATATTTTCCTCCTAGTGCTAGACATGCTATTTTACAGGAACTTTTTGATTTTAAACAAGGAGAAAAAGAGATATTGCCCGAATCTTGGGCAAGGTTTTGTGCTTTGATTCATCCACAAGCTGGAAGTCCATTTCCTAAGAATGAGCTTCTTGATATATTTTATAATGGACTAACCGAAGAATCTAGGACATACCTAGATAGTTGTGCTGATTGTGTTTTCAGAAATATGACTCCTAAGGAAGCTGAGGAATTAATGGCTAAAATAAGTAAGAACTATGAAGATTGGACTCCTCCTAAACAAGCTATACCTGAAGTAATTGTACCTGAACCTATTATTCCGGTGCCTATTCCAACATCAAAGAAGAGGGGAGTTATTGAATTAAATGATGAAGTGATGAAGGAAGCTAAGACATGTCTGAAGGAAAAGGGAATTAAAGCTGCAAATGTCAAGAATTTACCTCCTATAGAAGAATTATGTAAGCCTATTCCCTACTCATCCACTATTGAGGTACACTCTCTCCAACACTTTGTTGAAGGTGATATCCGTTATTCTAAACCTCCTGATCAATGCTTAGAAGAATTTGATATCTTTATTGTTAAGCAAGATAATTTTAATAAAAGGGTGCAAAATCATCTGATGGAAAACACTAGAGCTATTGTTGAGTTGAAAGATATTGTGGAAAGAACCTCTAATGATGTTAAAATGATTGTTAAACACTTTCAAATGGTTCAAACTCAAATAGATCAACTCGTTAAAGTGCAAAAAGACTTGCTAGTTAATGCCGCTAAAGAAAAACATGCTTATGAAATTAGAACTAGAAGTGGTGCTACTACCCAGGATCCTCTTTATCCTGAGGGGCATCCCAAAAGAATTGAGCAGGATTCTCAACAAGCTGAAAATTGTGGTTCAACTCATAAGAAAAGGAAAAAAACATAAAACTGTTGTAGAACCCTCTGAACCTGCTATAGATCCTAATAGTATATCTATATCTGATGCTGAAACTAAAAGTGGCAATGAAGAAAATGAAGTTCCTAATGAAGAAAAAGTTGAAGAAGAACCTGAAAAGCACACTAAGAATACTAAATACACTAAAGAAGATTTTGCTGCTAAGAAACATGGTAGTGAAAGAGAGCCTTGGGTCCAAAAATCTATGCCTTTCCCTGATAAGAAACACAAGTCAAAGGAAGATGAACACTATAATAAGTTTTGTGAGTGGATGAAACCTCTATTCCTGCAAATTCCTTTGACTGATGCTATTAAATTGCCTCCTTACTCAAAGTATATGAAGGATATTGTCTCGAATAAAAGGAAGATCCCTAATGAAGAAATCTCTACTTTGCTTGCTAATTATTCCTTTAATGGTAAGGTTCCAAAGAAACTTGGAGACCTAGGGATTCCAACTATCCCTTTCTCTATTAAGAATAGTTATGTTAGAACTGCTTTGTGTGATTTGGGAGCTGGACTTAGTGTTATGCCTTTCTCTCTCTATAAGAGGCTTCAACTAGAAAAATTAATACCAACTGATATATCTTTGCAAATGGCTGATAAATCTACCACTATTCCTGTTGGTATATGTGAGGATGTACCTGTTCAAGTGGCTCATAATTGCTTGATATTAACTGATTTTGTTGTGCTTGAAATGCCCGAAGATGATAATATGTCCATTATTCTTGGGAGACCTTTTCTTAATACTGCAGGAGCTGTTATTAATTGTAATCAAGGAAAGGTGACTTTCAATGTTAATGACAAGGAACATATTGTCTATTTCCCCAAGAAGATTGAAAGGACTTATGGTTTGAACTCAATTGAACATGTTGAGGGCATTCAAGTTGGAATAATATATTGTCCCATATCAAGAGAAAAATTTGAAACTATTATGATTGGGACTATTGCTATCAAGGTTGAGGTAACATAATCATTAGTGGAAAATAAAAGTTTTGTCTCATATGGAGTTGTTTTGGTAACATGACATGATCAACCTTTTTAACAAAAAGATTTCATTGAACAAAACAATGTTTTCACTATGATTATTTCCGAGTACTTCTATTCTATCCATTTTATTCTTTGCTTTTGTTTAGTTTTGTTTTTGTTGTTAGTTGCCTGCTTGTTAGAGTGTCTTAGAACTTCTGTTGTTCTAGGTTTGTTTTGTCCTTGCATCTTTTGAAAAAAAAATCTGTCTTTTAGAAATTCATTCATGTATACCTGAAAAATGCCCAAAAATAAAGTGTCTCGAAAAATTCCAGAAAATTCATATTATTTTTTTCGTCAAAAATGGGCAGAGGAGTGCCTGCAGGGTGCCAGGGGGACCCACCAGGTGTGGGCCACCCCTGGCCCTCCACTAACTCTCTGACATGCCACTTTCTTCTCTCTCCCGAGTAAGCTCCAGTTCATTGTTCAAAATCACGTTCTTGCTGTGCTTGCTCTCGATTTTTTCGATCTCCTTGCTCAGCCCATCTTTGTTGCTAAAATTTGGAGCACTTGTTCTCTGGTATGTGACTCCTCCTCTTGTCCATGTAGATTTGTGTTTAGTGGATTATATCTTGAGTATTTTTGCTGCTGTAGGTGACAGGTTATGAGAGCTTGTAAGCTTGTTTGATGCTTAGAGATATAGTTTTGATGCATGTTTAGGCCTCTTACAAGTCCCTATGAGTAGAATCCTTCATTTTATTCACTTTGCAATCACTTGTTTAATAGGTGTTTAAATTTCAGAATACCAAGTATGAAGAACCATCCCTTTGGAGAGATATTTCAGAGGGATGCACCTAGGAGGTCGAGGACCTCAAGATCAGCCTCTCAGTTTAGGCCATCATACAACGAAGATCTCATTGCAACTCGTATTGGTAATGAAAGGGATGATGGGGATGCTCACCCATCTACTTTTCCTTGTTTTACTTTCTTACAAGCTGCATGGATTCTTGATGATTTCTTGCTATTGATTGAGAGGGTTGGTTTGACCTCATATATGCAAGATGAGAGTGAGCAATACGCTATGCTCACCGAAACCTTTGTTGAGAGCTTCACGTTTACTAACACGCCCTATCAGTCAACTGTCCCTTTCAAAAAATTTAATCTGCCCTTCACCATGCCATTGGAAAGATTTTGCAGTATTGTAGGTGTAAGCATAACAGGGACCGTGAAGAAAATTCATGGGAGACCCGCTGATTTGTTGGAGCTTTACCGAGCGGTGACCAATGATGATGACCGTGTGGTGCAACATGGAAAGATAAGAAATATCCAACTCCCTGCTCTCAGATACTTTGCATATTATCTTGCTACTAGCATACTTCGTAGGGAGAACACAAGTAATATCTCCAACTATCATTTAGCCTTCCTTGCTGCTGCGCTTAACAATGTGACTCGGTACTACTTTGGCTCGCTTATTGCTCGCCGCCTAGCTGCTAGGGGGCCTATCTATGGGGGCATCATTGACTCGCGTATGGTCAATGCATTAGGTATTTTAGTGGACCCCAATGATACTGTATTGGCACCACAAAGGCTTGACCTTGTTGCTATAAAAACTCATTACTTTGTCACTGTTGCTTCTGATTTGGACAATCTAGTATACAGGATGTTGTTTACTGACGGTGATGAGAGGGAGATCCCTTTGCCGCAGTCTTCTTTGTTTAGTGATCACAGGGGACCGTGGTCGCGCTCCAAGGAGGAGGTGGACGAGTAGCTTCGCTTGCTGGGTTTCCACGAGTAGCACCAGGAGGATGTACCCTCATACGATTACTCCGCACACTACAGAGGGACGTACTCGAGCTTGCACCAGGACGAGGGTACCTCCTCGTCATACTACGATGACAGGTCATCCTGGCCGGCTTGGGATTGATACCCACTTATGCCAAAAGCCTAAGCTTGGGGGGAGGTACGCCGACATCGCACTCATCTACTTATCATGTTGTGTCGGTACTTTGTATATTCATGTTCCGTTTTCTTTCTGGTTTTCGTTCTTTCTTTTCTTTTGCTTTCTAAAACATAAATAGACCAAAAATATTTCTGTTGTTTCTCTTTGGTTTGCTTCTTCTTCCTTTTGCCTTGGTTTGTTTTTCCCTTTTTGCTTTGTTTGAACTATTCGAAAAACCCAAAAAGATTTTGCTTTGCTTTCTTTTCCTTTTTTGTTTCTTATTTTTAAATCGAAAACAACAAAAATATTGGTCGTTCTTCTTTGGTTTTGTGAGTTTTCTACAGGGTTCAGCAGTCCTCAGTGGATATTGGTTTCATATTATTATTCAAGCCACACTAGTGAAGAGCAATAATGAGGATTAATGACAACTTGAGGTGTGGTAAGAGGCTGGTAACAAACTCTATTTGTTTTCATTTTTGTACATATACTCATCACTGTGGGCATGCTTAGTCTGTTCGTGTAAGGTGTATGTTATCTTTGGATGCTTAGTAGTTCTAGCTTTCGTATGATTAGTTCTAGCTTGCTAATAGTTTGTAGCATGTCTTATGAATGTTTGCTTGCATTACTCTACTCATAATTTGGTATGACACCGTGGTATCCTCCTCTGAATGTTTCATTTGAATTGACTTGGCACATGCTCACGCATGCACATGACTGTAATAATCAGTTAAGCCTCGATGAATTATTTTGCCTTGAGGAACTTGAATCACTTTCATGCCATGATTAGTCATGTTTTGTTGCAAGCATGATTATGACAGCTATTGCTCTCTTGTTTGTCGCTCCCTTATTATTGCTAGCCTTCACTTTCACTGAGTATGTTTTACTCATGTTTCCAACCACCTAAAACCAAATATTTCCAAAGTGTCCACCATACCTACCTATTAGCATCATTGGCTACTTCCGTGCATATTCAATATGCCTTGTTTTCTTCTGAAAAAAATGTTTGCTTGTTATGAGAAAGTTAGTTAGTAAAGCTCTCACAAACTTGATGGCACACTTTATTTTCTTGCATTTAATAAACCTGAACCATTGCGTCCTTCTTTGTTGCGTATATGCTTGCGCTTTATAAGTTGAAGTTAGCAGAACCATGTATCATGGGGAACGTTTTCAACATTGCATTGGTACTTAGTACCTCGTTGATATCATGTTCTTTTGCTTATGGATCCAGGCGGTGTGAAATAAAAGTGGAACTTGTAAGATCATGGAGTTTGTATGTATGTTAGAGAAACGCCTGGGCCGCGAGCCTAAGCCATGCCTAATCATGGTAGAAACTTGCAGCATAACCATAATGAGCATTCTATGAAGCATCCTCAATAAAAATCTATGCACATAGTAAATAAAAAGATCGTTGAGATGCTCATTGTATGCTTGCCTTGTCATTTTGATTATGGGATAGCACCTGTGTCATGTGCAAGGGGTACCCGTTGGCGGTTCTCTATGATACGTATATACTTACAATGACAAGAGCTTACATGTGACTGAAGTTGAGTAGCATGAGGATCGGTATTCGTAAGTAAGGGGCATGAGACTTCGATTTATAACTTGTCAAGCATATCCTCTTAGTTGTGTCACTTTAACCATAACCATTTAAAGATTCTTATGATAGGGGCAATGAGAGCTCAAAGCTAACAAGTACCATACTTTCAGCATTTGGAAGCCTTTCAAACTATTCAAAACCTTTTCTTTTACTTGTTGAGTCTCCACATATTCTTTGAGCACCTTCTTGAGAGCATAGTTGTCATTCTTTGTGCTTGTCTCAAAACATAATTATTTGTGTTATGACTTTGATGATTGTATCTTTGATATCTTTACTTCTAGTCTTCACCTGAACTTCAGAGGTGCCTTAAATCAAAGGCAAGCAAGATACCACTCTATCATACCTTTTTATGAGCATTGTAATGTTGCTTATGTTTATACTTCATGCTACTTATTATTTTTGAGTTGGAATCTCTTCATAGCTTGCAATGCCTATTAAGTAAACTTAGTTGCATAGTCCTTATTATGAATTGTCTAAGTAGTTGATCACATCCTAAGAATATATACATCATATGAAGCAAATGTGTTCGTGAAATTTCTTTTATCGCACTCAGTTTTCAACTGAATTGCTTGAGGACAAGCAATAAGCTAAGCTTGCGGGGAGTTGATACGTACAAAACGTATCTACTTTCCCGAACACTTTTGCTATTGCTTCTCCTCTAAACTTGTTTGATTTGGATGCAACTAATGCGGACTAACGCTGTTTTCAGCAGAATTGCATTGGTGTCTAATTTTTGTGCAGAAAATCAACTATCAGGAAAAATCCTGGAAAATATGCCAAAAATTCTATTTCACCAGAAGACTCCCGTAGCCAGAATACGAGACGGAGGGGGGCTGGGCCCAGGCCACACCACGTGGCCGCGCGGGCAAGCCCAGGCCGCGCCAAGGGGTGGTCTGGCCGCCCCAGACACCCCCTCGGTCTCCCACTTCGTCTATAAGATGCCGTCTGACCTAAAAACTGAGGGGGTTTCGACGTTTTTCCAGAAGGAGTTTCGCTCTGCCGCCACCACCAGATTCCACGAAACAGCACCAGAAACTCCGTTCTGGCACCCTGCCGGGACAGGGAATTGGAGGAGATCATCGCCATCATCATCATCACCATCGCTTCTCCATCGACCATCAAAGTTTCCCCATCTATGAGTGAGTAACCCCCCGCTGTAGGCTGTGGGGATGGTAGGGATTGGATGAGATCGTTCATGTAATGGCATCAAATTGTTTGGGCATGGTGCCTAGTATCTTTTATTAGTGCTTTATGACTTTGTTGCGACTTGTTATGCTTAATTCTTGTCACTAGGGACCGAGTGCCATGATTTCAGATCTGAACATGTTATTGATTCATTATGATGATATTGTTTATGGTCTTATCTGCAAGTTGTATACACAATTTGTTGTCCGGAACAAAAGGCCTCGAAGAGACAGAAATCGGGATAACCGGAGGGAATGGCTTTGATGTGAGGATCACATGTGTTCAGGGAGTGTGAATGCTTTGCTCCGGTGCTCTATTAAAATGAGCACCTTAATTGCCAGTAGTTCCCACGAGGCCCCGCTGCAAACGGGCTGGTAGGAAAAAAGATGTTGTGCAAGTTGGCATAGCGAGCACGTATGACTATATATGGAACACAAGCCTAGGATTATCTAGTACTTGGATGCTTTATCTTATTTATCTGCAATTTCCCTATGTTCTGATTGCTATGTGAATTGTCTTGTCCATGCAATGCCCGTCTATCCATCCCTATGCCCACCGCACTCGAATCTCACTGCATCGCTATTGTTACTACTGTTTCTTTACTTTATCGTCACATTTTGCTATTTTTACTACAAAACTGTTGCTACTGATAAACTGCTATGAGCAAGATTGTTTCTAGGTGCAGCTGAATTGACAACTCAGTTGTTAAGGCATATAAATATTCTTTGGCTCCCCTTGTGTCGAATCAATAAATTGAGTTTCACTTCCCTCGAAAATACTTCGATACACCCCCTATACTTGTGGGTCATCAGTAGGTTGCACATGTCTTGCACGTGAGACTAACATAATAATAAAGTATGACATATCAACATTATATAAAAATTATGTTATGTAATAGGTAAACCTCAGAAAAATATGAAGAGTCACATCTATAAATTAATTGTGTATATTTGGTTCTTGTACTTTATATCATGTTAAAATAAACATTTATTTGCTACCTAATAATTGAAAATTTTGGGACTATGGTCTAGAGAAATGACAGAGGAGATTCTAGAATGATCAAGAAGTGTGTTTTCAGGTTTGTGCATAGTCATTCTACTAAACACGATTAATAGAATCTTTTAGATCCTATAATGGAAAAGAAGATCCAACGGTTGGCAATGTTGGGATTTGCGAGTCTTGATCCAACGTTGAATATTCAATGTTATGCATACATTACATTACAGTAAGATTTGATGCAGCTCCACAGCTAAAAACTAAATGTTCGTGTGATGTTCTATGCGAGAAAAAAAATCAAATATGAGGATTGGGAGATAAATTTGCGGATCATGCTAGATTTTATCTCTCAGAAAAAATATGGCTCACATGATGGGGGTCTGCTTTCTCTCTACTGCTAGGCTTCATATGTAGTAGTAACACCAGACTAGTACTCTTTGAACCATAATCATGCGCGAAAGCACTACACGTACCTAATGGATGTTGCGAAGCTTTCTAAGAGGGGACGGGTAGAGAAGAGAGGGAAGAGTAGGGATCTATGATGATGTTCCTTCAAGTTCGGCGGTGATGACATAACTATAGTGCTTGTAGGGATGAATAATGATGAATTTTGTATGCATAGACATTGGAAGAAGTTGAATTTTTCTAACCTGATGGTAGTTTTGGTATATTAAAATCTTGGGTACCTTAAACGATTTGTGGAACTTATCACGCACTCGTCGTGCAAATTATATATATATAATTTTGGTAGATCGACATAAAGTAGTTCCAATGGGAGAAAATAGATACTAGATAGATTGGAAATTCATGTTATTACTTGAAAATAACCCATAAACATGGTCTGTTATACGCGAATAATGGGGGTATTACCATTCTAGGCCTTAGTATTCGTGTACTAACTTAACAAATAAACATTGTCTATCACTTACAAAATTGAAAATATTTTTTGTTCATGAAAATTGGAAATTACGATTGTAAACACATTCTCCCGGACAAACATGCACTCATCTACTAAATATGGGCACACTATTCGTCTACTATACTATGGATATAGCCATGATCCTGGTCATTTGATTTGGATGCTAAGAATCTTCACAACATGGTAGGCCATATTGCGAAGCAAGGTTTTCGAAATTAATCAAAACTCATACTTATCACAACTAGTACGCTCAAGAGAACGCGAAGCACCAGTTATAAATTATTTTGTTTTTTCTTTATTTTTCTTGAAAAAATCATAACTAGTTCAAGCTCGTTAGTCGTTGTGTAATTCTTCGAAAGAACTTGATGGTTTCAAACCTCTAGTTGTTTTTATAGATTAACTACTCTAGTACCTTGAAGCGATTTTACATGAAATTTGAGAGCTAGCAAAATATCATGCAGTCATAGTTAAAATTTGATCTGATTTTGATAAATCAACAAAAAGTAGTTTAAGTGGTTGAAACTAGCTAGAAAAGTTAAAAGTTCATGTAATTTGATAATTCCCCATAAAACATGGTCCTCTTTTGTGTAAAAATAGAAGGCTAGTATCTAGCTTTATGAGCCTTAATTATTCACCGTGTACTTTGCTAAATTATCTACAAATGTAAACATTGTTTACCATATCATGCCCAGATGTGCATTTACCAAATACGGGCATTATCATCACATAAGCATGGCCATTTATTTTGAAACCCAAGCATGTTCGTACATGATATTCCATATTGCGGAAAAATACTCTCAAGAGTTATCAAAACTAAAGCTTGCCATTATTTTGCATGGCATGTGGGATTCGTGCAAGAGGAAGTCGTGCGCAAGTACTATAGTTTTTTTGTTATTTTTTTATTTTTCTAAAACTCATCGGAATTTGTCGGCCAACATGTAAATTCTTTGCAAGTTGAATCTTTCAAACCTACTAGTGCTTGCCGATATTGTATTGACTAACTTGGGTCCCTTAAAACGATTTCGCTGATCTAGCTCAACATGTGAGGGTAGTCCAACAAGGAAATTTTTCATTTAATAATGTTTTTATTTTTTATGTGTAATATATAGGCTATTTAGAAATATTAAGGTGGTCCATTAACCGCTCTAGCTACCATTTGGATCCGCAACTTTGTAGGCGAAGCTTAGGTGCGAGCAGCCTATCATGCGATCGTAGTTCAAGTTCGACATTTTGGTAAATCGATAGAGGGAGTTAAGTGGTAAAATTAGCTAGCTCGTAAATTCATGTAACTTGAGAAATACCCATAAAATTGTGTGCACTATGTGTGAAAAAATGGGATTGTCATATGGGCCTTATTCCACATGTTCTTGCTTACAAAATAGTTACTTTAAAAATTGTAACTGATTTTTCAAGACATAAAAGTTGGAAAATTACAATTGTAATAAACATTATTTACCATGCCAAGATGCGCCCATATATCGAATAAGGGGACATTATCACAAAGTACGATGTAAATATGGCCATACCTTGGTTTTTTGGCATCAAAGAAAGGTATGTTCCTACATGGTAGGCCACTAGGCCATATTGCGAAGGATTTGTTTTCCGGAAATTACCAAAACTCGTGTTTATCATTCCTCGTGGCAACCAAGTTAGTATGTTCCTACTACATGGTGGGCCATATTGCTCCTAGGCACTTTGTGAGTATGTGAGGTGAGCCATTTACATATGAAGTAGTCATGTGTAAGTACAGTAAACCTTTAGAGTTAACTAGTGTATTGTACAAGCAAGTTGTTGGCTATACTATTGGAAATACTCTAAGGACTAGTCATCATGCTATAAGTAAAATAGTAGGGAGTGTACACCGTGTATTTAGGGTTCGTTCGATTCAAAGGATTTGTAAAACATAGGAATAGGAGAAGTGCAATAATAGAATGACATGACACTTATAAACCTATAGAAATGTAAAATGCAGGAATCGATAAGATAAGGTGTTTGACTGCACCGCAGGAACTTTTATACGGTTTAGGTACATGTCATAGATGTCATAGGAACATAGGAACTTTTCCATGAGGTCTCACCTCTTGTTAGAAATTCTATAGGACTGTAGTGTAGGTAAGCAATGCATAGGAGTTTTGTAGGATTTATTCCTTTGAAACAAACACACTCTATTGAAAAATTCAAATGGACTGGAATCCTATAGAATTCCTTTGGACATCCTTTGAATCCTATAGATCGTGGTGGAGTCGAGTCAACGAAACCAAGTTCCATATGAGCTACTCCTACAACCTAATTAATTTGGCCTTTCGTGACACTAGATACATGTTATTATCCAATACTGTGAAAGTAGTAACATGTGAAAGTTTTACAAGTCTAAGTTATTTAGCACTTGAGCAGCCTAAAATATGGAAGAGAAAAAACATCCAGCCAGAGCTAATTTTTGGGTCGAAGGACGAGGCAAACAGAAGGAAAGTTGGGTGGACCACCAAGGGCCCCAACTCCTGCACTACTACGCCAGCACGATTGTACTCCGTACTCCACTGGAAGGAAGAGGTGACTGTGTTTCGCAAAAAAAGGAAGAGGTGACTGCTATGATGTTACCCACCTGAACAAGTCCCATTAAAGTCAGAGAGATACCGATGCATGAGTAGAGTAGCCAATGCCTCATTGAAGAAGAGATCAGAGGGAGGATGATTCTCCTTCATCTACGAGATATGAGCTACTCCTACAAGTAGGCCTAATTAATTATGCCTTGCATGGCACTAGACACATATTATTACCCAATTCACTTTGATGGTACTGTAGTAACATGTGAAAGTTTTACTAGCCTAAGTTATTTAGCACTATGAGCATCCTAATATGGAAGAGAAAGAAAACATCCATATAGAGCTCATTTTTGGGTGGAAGCACGAGGCAAACAGAAGGAAAGTTGGGATGGACCACCACGTGCTCCAACTTCCTCTACACTGCTGCGCCTGCATGGTTGTACTCCATTGCATAGAAGCTTAAATGGGAGGGAAGAGGTGACTGTGATTCGCAAGAAAAAAGAAGAGGTGACTACTGTGATGCTTCCCACATAAACAAGCGCCATGCATAGATGCATGAGTGGAGCATAACAGCCAATGCCGCATTAAAGAGGAGAGATGGAGGATCATTCTCCTTCACCTAGGAGCCTTTTCTCTCATGAAAGTCAGCGACGAGGGTGGAGGAGCCTTTTTTTGAAACAAGGCGGTGGAAGGAGCCCTTGCTCTCCTTGCCAGTAGTACGAGATCGACTAGGCGCCAAAAGCTGAGTACTATTATACAAACAAGATTAATACTTGAGTACTACTAGTTATAGTTGCTATAAGTTCCATAGTTCCATCCAGGAGGAATAGTGGTTACTATAAGTACTGTAGCTTGTTAGGATCCTTCTTTCTTCCTCGAATGCCTCTTGGTCAGATTAAGGCTTGAATACAAGTTCGATGATATTCATATCATCTTACAATGAAGTGGAATACCGCTGAACACGTTGAGATGAAGTCCATGTGTGTGTTCCTTGAAGAAGAAGATAGCCAGTGCATGTTCTAAGAGCTCTACGTCCCTGACAACATTTCACCAGCTCGTTCCAATAGTTATCACCGCACGCCCATCATCGCCCATGGAAATCATGACTTCATGATAACCTTGGTACAATTTGTTGGTCACACGCAGATTTATTTCTTCATGCAGATAATTCTTCAAGACATTCTGACTGTAATCCAGCGAGAAGCACTGAAACCAGAGGAAAACAACTATCAAAAGTTTACGACTTGTTGATTGGTGAAATAGTAATAAAATAGATGCATTCTTGATTCGTATGATAGAGAAATAAATGTAGGATTGCAATGTCATGCCCACTCCTATCTTACGGGAATTCCATATGAACCAAAGTTTATTTGACTCTATCGTAGTAGGACAAACAGAGGATTCTGAAAAAGAGGTGTGAGTGGATGTTGAATTTCCTACAAAATCTAGTGCAAAGGAATACTTCCTATGGAAATCAATCCTAAAAATGTGGCAACCATCTTGGGAAAATTTCCTATAGATTTAATCCTACTAATTTCTTAGTAGGACTACATATTTTGAATCAGAGGGCTACTAAAATTTCTTACCGTTTTGAGATCAAAAAACAAAATTTTCTTACCATTCTACCCCCTCCTTTTCTGAGTAAAGAAGAGGTGAGCTCGTAAACATAGAAAGGTATGTCAGATTCGATCCGGGTGACTTTATTCTCGAAAAAATCCCACCTTCTGTATGATAAACACACATAATTGTCATAAAAGATGTACCTTTCGAACCAATCTTTTCACTCACAAGAAGGACCTACATGAAATAAAAATAAATCTTAAAGAGTAGTATAATTTTTCATAGTCTAATTTGATTTTCAAAACCCAAGTAAAACTTTACCCCTTATAGCCGCAATTTCTTTCTCATTGCTATCAGTTACATAATAGTCAGTGTAACAGGTCTCATCATTGCTCGAACTGTCCATGATTTTCTACCTTGCTTAGAATTGGAACCAATAAATGGCATTGCAAGATACTTATTATAGCACTAAAATGCATGGAATTATAACCAGTTCAAGTGACAAAATGCTACCCCAGCAACAAGCAACATGTTTTGCCAATGTTTCACTTTGAAAAAGTACATCAATCTTAATATGTTTGTATTTATGCAGATTTAAACTATGAGGAACGAAATAGAGGGGAATGAAACAGATCCAAAAAAATAGGTTAAGAGATAGATAATGGAATCAGTACAAAAATAGGAAATACGAATGTTTTCTACAAGGGAGAGATGAAGATTATACCTCGTTGTTCTAGGTCACAGTATGCGTAGCAGTGACATGCAGATTGATCTGCGCAGCGCTAGAGATGATAGCTGCGGCAAGAGCATGAGTGTGTTTTCTGGATGATGGTGGCGGATTGGGCAATGTGGAGGTGGGCAGAGTAGAAAAATATGATTTATAGGGGTGCCGGGTCCATGGATGTAGCTGTGCTTCCTTGGTGTAGGGTGAGAAATGGAATATATTGAGTAATAAAGTAAAATATAGGAAGCCTGGCCAGGTCCTGATGAAGTGCATCAAATGCGATGGAAGTAGTAGGGTAGTTCTATTAAAAAATATACTATATTAAAAACTAGTAAGTTGCACATGCCCTGCATGTGAGACTCAGATAATAGACATCTGACATGTCGTCGCTATATAAAATTATAATCGGTATAGCAAAAAAAATTAATAAACATCTATAAATTATGGGTGTATATTTTGTTCTTGTACTTTGTATATCATGTAGAAGTCAACGATTATTAGCTATCTAAAATTTGAAAATTTTGGTAACATGGTCTAGCGAAACGAGGTAGAAGATTCTATAATGATGGAGAAGTGTGTTTTGAGGTTTATGCATAGCATTCATTATGATGAAGACTATTAATATAATCTTCTAGATGCTAGAATGGAAAAGAAGATCCAACAGCTGGAAATGTTGGGATTCGCCGAGTCTTGATCCAACAGTCAATATTCAAAGTTATCCGCACACTATATAGTTGTAAGAAAATAAAAATATAATAGTGGTAAGATAAGAAAACAAAGACTATTAATAGTATAACTTCTCGATGCTAAAATGGAAAAGAAGATCCAACGACTGGCAACGGTGGGATTCGCGAGTCTTGATCCCGCGGTCAATATTCAAAGTTATTAGTACACTATATAGTGGTAAGATAAGATAACAAAGACTATCAATAGTATATTCTAGATGATGGAAGGGAAAAGCGGATCCAATAGCTCGCAACATTTTAGGAATTTGTGGGTCATGATTCAATAACCAATATTCAAAGTTATCCCTATACTATATATATAATAGTGTTAAGATAAGAAAAGAAAGACTATCAATACTATAGCTTGTTGATGCTCAAATTGAAAAGAATATTCAACGGTTAGCAATGTAGGGATTCACGAGTCTTGATCCGATGGTCAATATTCAAAGTCATTCATACACTATATAGTGGTAAGAAAATAAAAATATAATAGTGGTAAGATAAGAAAATAAAGACTATCAATAGTATAACTTCTTGATGTTAAAATGGAAAATAAGATCCGACGGCTAGCGATGGTGCGATTCACGAGTCTTGATCCAATAGTCAATATTCAAAGTTATTCGTACACTATATAGTGGTAAGATAAGATAACAAAGACTAATAATAGTATATTATAGATGATGAAATGGAAAAGAGGATCCAATAGCTAGCAACAATTTAGGAATTTGTGGGTCATGATTCAACGGCTAATATTCACAGTTATCCCTATACTATATAATAGTGGTAAGATAAGAAAAGAAATACTATCACTATTATATCTTCTCGATGCTAAAATGGAAAAGAAGATCTAATCGCTGGCAATGTTGGGCTTCACGAGTCTTGATCCAGCGGTGAATATTCAAAGTTATTCGTACACTATATAGTGGTAAGATAAGATAACAAAGACTATCAATAGTATCTTCTAGATGATGTAATGGAAAAGAGGATCCAACAGCTAGCATCAATTTTGGCATTCGTGGGTCATGATTCTATGACCAACGTCCTATACTATATATAATAGTGATAAGATAAGAAAAGAAAGACTATCAATAGTATATCTTCTCGATGCTAAAATGGAAAAGAATATCCAATGGCTGGCAATGTTGGGATTCGCGAGTCTTGATCCAATGGTCAATATTCAAAGTACTTTGCACACTATATAGTAGCAAGTTAAGATAAAATAATCTAAGATAACAAAGACTATCAATAGTATCTTCTAGATAATGGAATGGAAAAGAGGATCCAACAGCTAGAAGCAATGTTAGGATTTGCGGGTCATGCTTCAACGGTTAATATTCAAAGTTATCCATACACTATATATAATAGTGGGAAGATAAGAAAAGAAAGACTATATATCAATAGTGTATCTTCTCGATGCTAAAATGGAAAAGAAGATCCAACAGTTGGCTATGTTGGGATTCACGAGTCTTGATCCAACGGTCAATATTCAAAGTTATTCATAAACTATATAGTGTAAGATAATTAATATAACAAAGACTATCAATCTTCTAGATTCTAGAATGGAAAATAAGATCTAGTGGCTGGAAATGTTGGGATTCGTGAGTCTTGATCCAGATAATTACAATAACAAAGACTATCAATACAATCAATCTTCTAGAGGCTAGAATGGAAAATAAGATCCAATGGCTGGCAATGTTGGGATTCATGAGTCTTGATCCAACGCTCAATGAATAACTTAGAATATTGAGCATTAGATCAAGACTTGTGAATCCCAACATTATCTGTCGTTGGATCTTCTTTTCCACTGTAGCATCTAAAAGATATTACTGATAGTCTTTAGCACAATGGACACTATGCACAAACCTCAAAATACACTAGCTTCTCCATCATTCTAGAATCTTCTCCCTTGTTTCTCTAAACCATGTTACCAGAAATTTCAAGTAATATTAGGTATAGGTAATCAACATTGACTTCTACATGATATAAATACAAGAATCAATTATACCCCTACTTTATAGATGTCGATCAAAATTTTAATTTTTTGAGCTTTACCTATTATATAGTCTTACTACTATATAGCGTATGAATAACTTTCAACTTTGACTGTTGGATCAAGACCCGTGAACCCAAACATTACAAACTGTTGGGTATTCATTTCATTAATAGAGCATATATAATGTTCATAGCGCTGAAAACTATCAGTAAAGTCTTAAAGTCTTATATATGCATACCAAACTTCCCGGGTGAGTGCACCGCGGTACCTGAGTTGTCATCAATCGCATGGAGGGGCCGTAGTAGACTCGCCAATTTTCCAGAAGGGCCAAATGGGGTGAATACAAATCTAACGGCCAAACGGTCATTTGAACCAGACGAAAAATGGTTGAACTCAAATACCGGCGTTCGGTCAACTCTTCTTGGACTTCCATGTCACTATTCCCCATTGTCTTTTGAGGTCATGGACTAGCTTACCACTGAGTGGATCCGATCTATTTCTTTGCTTTGCTCTGGTCTTCTCCCCCGCACCCCTCCCCAAAACATTTGCTCAGCTCCGGCTGCTCGTCTCAGATCGGAGCTCGCACTTGCTCTAATTTATGTCCCCGCCATGTCCGGTCAACCTCCCACGCCTCTAATTGAAGCTCATAGCCGTCGCCGTCGCATCGTCTATCATATCGAAGCTTCGCGTCCCCGGACTAATATCTCGCCTCTGGCTAGTCCTTCTCGCGCACCGCAGGCATGGTAACCCTGGCACAGCAGTTCGACGACCACGCTCTCATGGCCACCGTGCTGAGCGTCCGTCCCGCCGTGTCGCTGGCAAAGTTGCTGTCGGCTTTCAGGTATCGTTTTGGGATCAGACGAAATGAGGTCAAGATTGAGGTATGCGCGCCGCCATTCAATTTTTTTGTCTGGTTCAAGCACAGCTCAGACACCAAGCGTGTTCTACATTCTTCCCGTTCTTTCGAGTGCTGCGGGGAGAAAATGAGCTTCATGTGTTGGCATCACGCCTGTGGGTGGGATGATCGCATGGGGCAGCTTCGTTTCTTCTCCAAACTCAGCTTTGATGGCCTCCCATTGGATGCTTGGGAGCCGGAGGCCCTCAAGCAGGTCATCAGTAGCCTTGGCGGCGAGCTGGTGGAAATCGTGCCACCGAGCGATAGATGGGTCATCGAGTTAAAGGCGTGGCTGAAAGATCCTGACGCTGTTCCTAAGATGTAAGAGGTGCAGATTCCAAGCAGGGCAGGGCGACAACTTTGCTGGAAGCACCCGGTCATCATCCACCTGGAGGAGGTTCTGGAATCGGTACATGGCATTCAGGGCCCTGAAGAGGCTTCCAGAAAGCGTCCTCGTCGCCTATAGTGTTGGCTTGGAAGGATCGATGGCACAGGACCACCACCGTTTCGCGAAAGTACACACAGTTTCGGTGGGGGAACCGAGCTTGGACGAGCTGGTGGTTCTGATTTCCCTCGAGTGAAGATAGAGCTCTAGTGAATTGTCGTGGTATGTGTGGCTAATGAATTTGTAGTATGGAGAGCGTAGCAGGAAGTTAGCATTGACTAAAAATGTGTAATAGTTTGAATCGATGTAGTACGTGTGTGTAATACTTTGAAGTAGTATGTGCGTGTAATAGTTCGAATCGTTGTAGTATGTGTGGGTAATGCATTTGATGTAGTGTGTGTGTGTGTAATAGTTTGAATCGATGTAGTTGAACACCGTGCTTTATAATTTCTGTGAATAACCAAGGACAACCTCATGAAAAGAGGGTGGTCTGGCAATGAGCAATGTTAATTTTGTGGATGCCAGGAAAATGTAGTCCATCTCCTCTTCAAGTACAGGGTAGATACATTTGTAACACGTTGAACTGCAGGACCATTTTGCAGGCAACACAAGACAAACGAAAAATGGTTTACAGCACAGACAACAGACGCAAAATTTGTAGTCTGGGATAAAAAGATGCCAGTTAACTAGATTTAACCACGACTAGTAATTGAAGGAAATAGATACTTGATAGTATTTTCTTACAACAGTAGTACTTCCATACAAAATGGTCTTATACCTGCACAAAATTGGGCTAAACTCCCTACTAGTTTATAGTACAATTCATCAGCATTTCATCTACAAAAGCCAATTTTCATTCTGAACTTACCTATTCTACACTGAAGAAACTATAGATCTCCACCTGAAAAGTTGGCTGGCCAATTGCCTTGAGAGAACATAAGTTCTTTGATCATTTAACCCAAACTGATCTATTGCCTTCCCACCAAACTACAAGAAATCTGCATCGTTCATGCACGAGCGATTTGCGTGCGCCAGTCCCGGTTCAGTTGGACCATCCGTGCCGCCGCAATGATTTCTTTGAAACTGAAATTCGGCATCTCCTTCTCGGGATCGTAGGTCCGTGTGAACTCGAACCTGAATTCCAGGGCTAAGATGATGCCCGCCGCCGGCTCTAGCTGTCGAACAATCTAGCATGCTGAGTGTATACGCTTGGTCGCTGCCACGGTACGGCCTCCGATGGTGCATAGGATGGAGCATCTTTGCCCTAGACGGCGTGCTCCCAGCCTCCCCCACCGCGGTAAGGTAGTCCGCACCAAAGCATGGACGCGAGAGTTCCTAGACCTTGGCGCTTCCCTGTTCGAAGGTGTGTACCCTCGGCGGCATGCTCTCGCGAATGATTTGATACGTACCTTGTTCCCACTGCCTAGATCATGCCGTAATGCCGCCGCGCGATTTCTCCACATCGCTCTCTTGGCCCTACTTGCCGCATCTGGCGCCGACAAAGCCGTCGTCGCCGCCTAGGCCGATTCGGCACATTCGGGGAAATCAACCGCCTAGCAGGGCAATGGGAGGCTGGCCTTGAAGTAGAGCTTCATGGCCTGCCTTAGAGGGGCTAAATACCCCGTGGGCCGGTCGTCATGGTGGCGGTTGCTGCTAGGGGGCCATGTTACCCTAGATGGTACGGCACGGAGGAGCTGCGCAAGGTGAACTGTCGTTTGTCGGAGAAGGGGAGTGAAAGACTGATAGTAGGTTTGGACAATAGGCACACGTGAAAATAACCATCTCCCATTTCCTTAGAAGGTAATAATTCGACACTCGTTCCATTAACCGCTCAATCTTTATTTCCCTTCTCAGCATAAGAGTGTGAACGTATTAAAAAGATCGGGCGTGGCTATCCACCTCCTCGGGCAATGTACTAGGACAGGTAGGAGACGGGACCGGGTTTAATTTTAGAAATGTTGACGACCGTGCCCTTATGTTTATATGATATTATTTATATGCCACCAAGTACCGTCGATTGTAGCAACACCATCAGAAACAGGGGATGATGACGTGGCGTGTTTTCTTTTTTTAAAGGGCATCAGAAACAGGGGATGCCGACGTGGCATGTTTTCTGACTGGCAGGCCCGCCTCCTCCACCTTCGACGACACGCATCCCAGGTTTGAGGGCTGGTGCCGCCCACCAACACATTATTGTGCAATTTTCCATGTGGAACCTAAATTCCGGCGCTGAGCTGATGCCCATGTCGAACACTGAAAGAAGCTACTAATAATAAATACTTTGAATTCTGAAAGTACTAAAATTAAATACATTACAATTTTGTCTGAAAGGTAATACACATACTGTTGATCGAAATAATATAAATACAGTACAAATTTCTACTTCGAAGAATAGACCTGAAAATGCTAGCAAATAACCTAGGATGAATATAGGATTCATTCTCCCCTATATATTTCGCTTTGGCGGGCGGCTCCGTCTTTGCAACACATGTTCAGAGAACTCTCTCCGTCTGCAATGTGCTGCCAGTATCTCGTCCAGAGGGTAAGGCCTCGGTGTATGTTCCAGACTTAAGCCATACATTACTATTGTTGGTTCCTCTTCCTAGGCTTGAACCTCATGATCATACAATCTGGTATAATTCCTGTAGTATATGCAAGTGGGTTTGACTGTGGGGTGTAACCTGGTGTCAATGGAGATAGACCGATTGTAACCAACTAAGAGGGCACGACTTCCAATGTCACTGACAGCCTCGAAAGAGCGGTTCTCCGTGTCCACCCGATACAACACCGGTTGCCCTTTGGATAAATCCCCGTTCAACACAAGAAGCAGATCACCATCTGACTCCACAAGGTAAAACTTGTAGTTCCACGTACCTGTTCAAAGACTGGGGCTGAAATTATTTTGACCATCGTGACAATGCTTCAAGGCTATTGCTCTAATCGAGACAAGATGTTGGTCTCCATTCTCAAGTAATGCATATACTTCCCCTCAGAATGCCGTCATGCAGA
Source organism: Avena insularis (assembly GCA_023614405.1). NCBI lineage: Eukaryota > Viridiplantae > Streptophyta > Magnoliopsida > Poales > Poaceae > Avena > Avena insularis. Next base: position 608,923,177 of record CM042686.1, read on the forward strand.
CCATAAGCGTATCAGGAGGTGGCGAAGACAATCCTTCTCCGAATGATTCATTGATTTGCCCCGTTGGGGTGCTCTCATCGGCCCATGCAATATGATCTGGATAATCTGTGCAAACGAACACCATCATCGGGGACTTCGTCACGACGATAGATTGCAGAAGATCAGATGGTATGTGTGCTTGAAACTCAGTGTTAGACTTATGAGTGATTGGGTTCAGAAGCCGAATATGGTACGGCTCCACCCTCTGAGCAAGCACGATGACGCCACCAGAAAAACCGACGAAGTAGAATATTTTGGAAGAAGAGGGTATCAGTTAGCACTTAGATGTTTACAATGGAAAATACCAATAAATATCGGATGTGCATGTGAACCTGCGATGGACGTCCATTAGATTTGTCCTGAAGCAACGACCAGCAGCGAGGTTGAGGAAGGTGAAGTCGCTAACATCTGGAAGTGTGTGATCTATCATGATCCAGTTGTTGAGATGGAATTCGGGCACCTTTAAAGTGTGACGCCAATCGGTGCAGACTTCCCGACAAGCAGCATAGTGTAACATCCCAAAACTTTAATCCAAGCTTATCAAGATCCAAATCATCAAATTTAGGGTTAACAAAAACTTTTCCAATTTAAGAATGAAAGCATTCATGTGTTGTAAAATGTTTTTTAGGTGATTTAAACATCATCTACATAATTCCCAAACTTTTCCCAAAGAGAATCAAATAAAAAACAATTAAAAAGGAGGAATGGTCATTTTGGCCATTTTAATCCACTACACTACTTTGAGTGTTCCTAGCACTCATTTCTCAACAGATATAATTCTAGATCTTTACACCCCTTGCTAGTACACATAATGAGGTACCAAGGCCCACCTTTTGATCTGCTAAAAACATTAAAATGCTTATTTTAAATGGTATGTGTAAATTGAATTCAATGCATATGCCTAGATCACCCCTATTTCAAAAACCATCAATTTGAGCTCCACTTTCAAAACCATTACAACCAGAGACTACCTAGTACTAGTGGAGAACACTCAAAAATTTTGAAACCAAAATTCAAAACTTGAATTCTTTCGGCCATTTTGTCAAACACCTTGTGTGCAAAAATCTGGAATAATCACAAACACTATTGTGAGCAGTGTTTGGACCAATGTGGTCTCCCATTTTGCAACCGGAGCCACCCCAGTGCACCCTCTACCCTTTGCTAGCCCGGCCAAGCCCTGTGCACACGACCAAATGGTCATGGACATTAAGGCCGAGCACCTTGAGCACCCTCACCGGCGACAACACTCCACAACAGCCGCCAGCCTCGTCCACCATGTCCAGCACGTCGCTCGTGGTCCACCTCCACCGTCCAACCAGCCCTAGCCCAAGGACCGCGACCAGAACGGCCAATAACCGCCACGCTCGACCATGCCGTCGCATGCTCGCGCTGCCGCAGAGCTGCCCCAGCGTAGCAGGACCTGCCTAGCTCATTCGCCTGCCTACATGATCCCCACCGCCCTAGCAAGCTAATAGACATGCCCAATCCTCGACTGCCCGTTCTCGAGTCGCCCGCTGTGGAAACTCGCCGTCGGCAGAGACTTAGTGCGCGCCGCGCCCTTCACTTTCCCCGACCGGAAACCACTGCACCAACACCACTGTGACACTCGCTAGGGCACCTCCCACCGTCCTTGCACACCGCCCACGCCTCTAGCTCGTTGTGCCGTCGTTACCGGCGAGCATCGCCCATGCTTCTCTGCCGCTCAGTCGACCCTATATAAAGCGACCACCCCAGCACCATTTCTCCACACTCCCACACTCCCCACCTCTCACTGAACCTCACCCACCTCTAGCCGACGCCGCTCGAGCTCTTCCTCGCCGGAATTGGAGCCGAAGCCGCCGCAGCAGGAGGAGAAGGACGCCTACGATTTAGGGCACCCCAAGCACCCGTTTGCCCGCCTCACCGACCTTGCTGGAGCCCTGGTACGCACCCAATCGACCCCCACCTCCGCGGCTAGGTCAGACTCATGCCGGAGTAATCCGTCGTCGATGATTACTCTCTACCGTTAGATCCCCTTTAGATCGTGTGACCTAGGATGCTAGATAACGTTTCGGTATTTTTGTGCCGCTGACTGGTGCAACCCACATGTTAGGAAGCCCGTTGCGCGCACTGTGCGTAGCTGGGCCGGCCTAGTTAGTTCCCGCGCGAGTTAGAAATTCAAATCTAGTTATTTCTATTTAGAGTTAATTTCGTTTCTATCCACTAGATTAAAATTCAATTTTGGGAGTTTTATAAATCCATTTTGCATGAAACTAATTTTGGCTGAAAGGTATTGAAATGATCTATCCAAGCCCGTTGGATTTAATTCAATTAGAGTTATAGATCTCTCCTAGTAAAAATAACAAAACAGAAGCATTTGCACCTTGCAACATTTTTATAAAATCAACCAAGATAGATTTTGAGTTGATTCTAACTCTCAAAAATCACATTTCACCATACCTTTCGGAATATGTAATAATATTAAGGTTTACATGCAGTGACTTTGGACTAGTACCGAAATAATGCTATATAGGCATTTCTAGTCACTTTAAATCATTAATTAATGAACATAAACCAAAGTAATTATGATCCCACCTTTAAATCTCATTCCCACATGTTAGAATATGTGGTGATGTCATGTGTCAACATGATCCCATATTTTAAGTGATTAATATTAAATCTTAGTTAATTTTTCAATGAGTAGAAATTACTTTTCTAATTTAAAAAGAATGAAACTAGTGAATTAAACTTGTGATGCTTGTGATGATAATAGATCATCAAATGTGTGTATTAGAATGATAATCATACTAGTTAAGTATTTTTTGGTGATTGTGTACTCCGTATGTATTTTATAGACGATAGTACCGACCAAGTCTACGAGGAGGAGGAGTTCTACCAAGAAGAAGAAGAAGAAAACTTCAACCACTGCACCAACCAAGGAAAGCCACCATTAACAGTGCAAGCTGTTGTAGCAAGCTAGAATTAAGTTAGTTAACTTGATCCAAGATGCTATAGGCATGCTTGAGTCATATCCCTTTGACTATTAGTTACCCCAAGTCTTATTTACCAGCTTTACTTCCTTTACTTTACCCACAGTTCTCTACTTTTTGAAGGTAGCATGAAGAGTATAAAACTTGACCTATCTTAGAACCCTTTAGATGTCATTCTATGGAATGAGATTGAACCCATCATTATCACCTTAGTGAACACACGTAACGTAGTAGTTTAGAGTAGATAAAAACTTGAGTCACTTTAGATGGGAGCAATTGGTGAAAATGAATTATGAAAACCTTGGAATGATGAGTCATTCTATTGAGATGTTTTGACATGTGTTGAGAAACACAAATGGTTTATGATGATAAAAATGTTGAGGCATGAGCCTTAACCCTTTTATAAAACTGATGGTTGGATTCGGATGCGATACCATTCCAAATTTACCGTACAACCACACTACCTGAATTGGGTAAGGCTTAGCTAGAAATTTATATGCATTAGTATTAGTTCCCTCGCGGGAGAGGTTTGAGCTGAGGCTACCTCTCAATGATGTCCACCTATGCAGTGCCCAAGATGACTGATGGTCATGGTTGGGAGTCCATGCTCATAGGAGAGGTGCTTAGACTAGGGTGTGTAAAGAGAAAGTTATGTTTGATTATCTGCATACTAAGTATGATGATTCAGGGTTATCGCTGACTGATGTATCGAATCTTGTGGTGAAAGTGTACCACCTCTGCAGAGTGTCAAGCTATTCGAATAGCCGCATCCGCGGTTATGGATAGTTGGAATGGCCATACTGTTTTGTTGTCAGATGTTTCCCAAATAACCTGAGATGAATGATGAATCTTGACTTGACCACAATAGGGTTATGTTTATGAAAATAGCTTCCCAACTTAAGTGATTCTAGAACTTTATTTTATCTTTCTTTGCTTCTAAACTCAGCTTTTGTTTCAAACTTAACTTTATGGTTAAACCTAGATTTAGCACTTTGACTTAGAACTATATTACTTGTTAGAGGTAGTTTGCGAGTACTTAAAGAGTACTCATGGCTTTTGTCCCTGGTTATTCTCATGGCCAGACTATGAAGGAGACTATCAAGATGATGGCCAGCAGGACAACTATGATAACTAGGACTATCTGCCTTCGTCAGCATTGCCTGTGCCCCTGAAGATGGACCCCACCGCTACGCTTATCTTTTATTTCCGATGCTTGTTGTATTAAAGACTGGATCATGAGATCCTTATTTGTGTAAGACCTTATGTATGGTTTGTAATGGATGATGTACTATGACATCCAATCCTTTATGTCTCGAAAAAATGGTAATCCTAGGATTGCGAGGTATGGCATAACGGGCATCTACGATTAAAAATCCGGGTGTTGACAAGTTGGTATCAGAGCCATCCTGACCATAGGAGACCCGAGTTAGAATGGACGTCCAAACAAAAACTTAGATTCAAAACCAAAGTGAGTATTTATGAAAAACTACTTCCTCTCTTATCCTTGTGAATTCATTCTTTCTCAAAAAAAATCATGTTCCTCAAAATTCTTACATTACTACTTAAAACTTGACACACTTGATCACTTCACTAATTTCCTCATCCTTTATTCTTGTAGATGGAGACTCCATTCAGCAAGTTCTACCAGTTGGGAAACGGAGGTCAGCTGATCTTCGAGAGGGATCTGGATTCACTGTCGGAGTTACTGGGACACCCACATCCGAAGTTTCTTGGAGCTCAACTTCCAGGACCCCCAGGAGGAGACCTACAGTGGCTAGTCACCGCAGATCTTAGAGGAAGCATTGAAGCACCAACTTCTGGGAGAATTTAGTTCTCCGTGAGAGAGAACAACTGGATAGATGGATTAGCCAAGGTAATGCATGAAGCTCTCGTACATCTATGTGCCCTCAGCGTCAACAAGATCCAAGGAACCCGTTTTGCCCACTATGCAAGAAGTGACTTCATGGGAATGCCGATGGAGATGCCAAGTCACCCAGAGTTGAGGCGTCAAGTGGAGAATCTTGACTTCTTGCTGCACGACAGACAGCAGGAACTAGACAATGCTCGAGAGTTAGCCAACCAGAACCGTGCCATTGCCGACCAGAAGGCCCAGACTTTCGTACTGCTCGTCCAAGATCGCCAGTCTCTTTGGCGCGAGCGTGCCAAGAAGGATCGTACCATCGCCCGTCTTTGCAAGAAGGTGGACGACCTCGAGAAGACCATCAAGGAGCAGGAAGCTGAGGTTGCCACCAAGGAAGAAGAAGATGAGGGTGAAGATATCCAGGGAGACATGGATTCTTACCTCAGCAACGATGATGACTTTCTTGAGGAGGATGCTGTGGACTTCTACATTGATGATGAGTACTCCGACTTCATCGACGATGAGTAGATGCACTAGAGCACTATCGTAGCATGAGTTGTATCGGTCCCACTATATCGTAGCTTACAGAATGGTTCTTCAAACCATCTGTTTTTCTTTGATTATTGTGGTGTGTGTTGTATCGTGTGCTTACTTGCATGAATGAAAATGAAGTTAGTTGAAAAAAAACTGAGTCTAACTCAAAGTTTTAGCTTTGAAAACCCCAAAACCATCACCATGAACCTTAGAATTTCCCTCTTACCCCTATATCTATCTCATACTTCAGATGACTCGTGGAAACCAAGGAGGGAGCAGCTCGTCGCAAGACCCAATGCTGCAGATCTTGCAGAATCTCATCGCAGACCGTGAAGCAAGCAGGGCAGAGCGCCAAGCCAACTTAGCAACATTGCAGCAGATCGCCCAGATGGCTCTCAACAACCAAGGGCATGGAAATCAGGATCACCAGGGATCCAAACTCAAAAAATTTCAGAACACAAATCCCCCAATCTTCAGCCAATCTGAAAACCCGTTAGATGCAGATGACTGGTTACAGACAATGGAAAACAACTTAGAAGTTGCAAGAGTTGATGAAAATGATAAAGTTCTCTTCGCCACCCACTACCTGGTAGGAGATGCAAGAGCTTAGTGGAATAGTATCCGCAATATGAACCATGGTCAAGTGATGACATGGGAAGCATTCAAAGTCAAGTTCAGCCGCACCCACGTGCCGCAAGGTCTAGTCAACAGGATGAGCGATGAATTCCGCGAATTGAAGCAAGGAAGAATGACTGTGGTGGAGTACCCTGACAGATTCCTGTCACTTGCCAGATATGCACCTGATGAGATCAACACGGAGGCCAAGAAGAAGGAGAGATTCCTGAACGGACTACATGATGAGATGTAGACTGTCCTCGTCAACATATGTCTCGAGGATCTCGAAGAGCTAGTCGACTCTGCCATTCAGATGGAAGGGAAGATTAACCATGCAAACGACAACCGCAAGCGTCGCATGATGCAGCAATCTGGATCCAGCAGACACCAGAAGTACCGTCCCAACCCCTCATCGGGATATGCACCAAGGAACAACCGACCCCCAACGTCTCGCCCAAGCTACCCCAACCGTAGCGGAGGCAATGTGAAGTCCGGAGGAAACAATCACAACTCCGGCAATGCCAACAATTTCAACCGTGCACCTCCGAAGAACAACAACAACAACACTACACCCAGAACTGACAGCAATGCTGTACCTGTCGCAGTCAAGGAAAAGTCCCAGATCACTTGTTTCGAGTGTGGAGTGAAGGCTCACTATTCCAATGAGTGTCCCAAGAAGACTGCAACCAATGCTAATGTGAATGCCCCAGCTCAGCAGCAGCGTCGTGTTCAACCAGGAAGAAGATTTGCCCCATGGAAACCTCACAACCGCAATGGTCGTCTCTTCCACATGAACGCAGAAGAAGCCCAGGAAGCCAGATGTAGTGTTGGGTATGTTTTCTGTCAACTTAGTCTTAGCAATAGTATTGTTTGAATCGGGAGCATCGGATTCATTTGTCACCAAAGAATTTGCATGCACTAGTAAGATTCACACAACCAACCTGACGCATGTCAGGATAGTTCAAATCCCTGATTCAACAACCAAAGCTCGAAAAATTTGCAAAGCTGTCCCTATCAGAATACATGGGATAGATTTTATGCCAACCTAATTGTACTTGGAACCAAAGGATTAGAAGTAGTACTAGGTATGGACTGGATGTCAAGGCATAAAGGACTGATAGACTGTGCTAAGAAATCCATCACCAGGACCAGTAGTTCTGTAGTAACAGTAGAGCATATCTCTAAAACCTTACCCCGTCAATTCAAGTGCAACAAGAGTGTAGCCCTGCCCACCATAGACCAAGTCAGAATAGTGTGTGAATACCCCGATGTATTCCCAGATGAATTGCCAGGTATGCCCCCGGATAGGGATATTGACTTCATTATCGAACTAATCCCCAGAACCGGACCCATAGCCCAGAGACCCTATAACATGAACCCCTTAGAGTTAGTGGAACTGAAGAAGCACTTGGATGCCATGTTAGAGAAAGGCTTGATTCAACCAAGCGCATCGCCATGGAGACCACCAGTGTTATTCGTCGACAAGAAAGATGGAGGCAACCGTCTGTGTATAGATTACAGAAAGTTGAATGACGTCACCATCAAGAACAAGTACCCCTTGCCAAAGATAGAGGATCTATTTGATCAGTTGACTGGAGCCCATGTATTCTCAAAGATTGATCTTAGGACTGGTTATCACCAACTTAAGATTCGTGCAACGGATATTCCGAAGACCGCCTTTACTACTCGCTATGGTTTATATGAGTATACGGTTATGTCTTTTGGATTAACCAATGCCCCTGCTTATTTCATGAATCTCATGAATAAGATGTTTATGAATTTCCTAGATAAGTTTGTAGTTGTGTTTATCAACGACATCCTTATCTACTCCAAGTCAGAAGAATAGCATGAGTAACATATGAGAGTTATCCTAAAAACCTTGAGAGAGCATCAGTTATATGCCAAGTTTAGCAAGTGTGAATTTTGGCTGAAAGAAGTAGGATTCCTAGGACATATTGTGTCTGTCGGAGGAGTCTCTATTGATCCCGCCAAGATCAAAGATGTCGAAGAATGGGAAGACCCAACCACTCAAATCCAAGTCCGTGCATTTCTCGGATTAGCGGGATACTACCGCAAGTTCGTAGAAGGATTCTCAAGAATCGCCAGACCCATGACCCAGTTATTGAAGAAGGACAAGCAGTTTGAATGGATAGACAAATGTGAAGCCAGTTTCTAGGAGCTGCAGAAGAGATTGATGTCAGCCCCAATATTGGTCATGCCAGACATCAAGAAGCCGTTTGATGTGTATTGTGATGCATCCAAGATTGGTCTAGGATGTGTATTGATGCAAGAAGGCAAAGTCATCGTGTATCTGTCTCGACAACTGAAGCAGCATGAGCAGAATTATCCGACCCATGATCTTGAGCTAGTAGTTGTGGTTCTAGCATTGAAGACATGGCATCATTATCTGATTGGTAATCGCTGTGAGATTTACTCAGATCACAAGAGTTTAAAGTATATCTTCACTCAGAAGGAGCTGAATATGAGACAAAGGAGATGGATAGAGTTAATCAAAGATTATAACCTTGACATTCACTATCACCCCGGCAAAGCCAATGTGGTAGCAGATGCTCTTAGCAGATTGTTGTGTAGGCTAAATACCATGATCAAGGAGAAGCAACCAAGTTTTTATGAAGAGTTCGAGCAATTCAGAACTGAATTAGTTAGCAAAGGATTCTTAGCTAGCATTGAACTTCAACCCACTTTGATTAGCCAAATCAAGGAAGCCCAGAAGGGAAATGAAAGTATCGATGGAATCAAGCGTCATATTGGTACAGGAAAGGTACCTGGATTCACTGAAGACGAAGAAGGAGTACTGTGGTACAAAGGACGTATCTGTGTGCCAGCAGATTCGGAACTAAAGGAAATTATCATGAAGGAAGCTCATGATACTCTTTATTCTATCCACCCCGGAGGAACAAACATGTATCAAGATTTGAAAGAGCAATTTTGGTGGCACAAGATGAAGAGAGAAATCGGAAGCTACATCGCCAAGTGTGACATCTGTCAAAGAGTCAAAGCAGAGCATCAGAGACCTGCAGGACTGTTGCAACCATTGCAGATTTTGGAATGGAAATGGGATTCTGTCGGAATGGACTTTATCACCGGTTTTCCTACTTCCAGTAGGGGAAATGACTCAATCTGGGTCATAGTCGATAGACTGTCCAAGGTAGCTCACTTCATACCTGTCAAGACTACCTAGCAGAGTGTGAAGCTAGCAGAACTGTATATTGCTAGGATTGTCAGTATGCATGGAACCCCCAAAACCATCGTATCCGATCGAGGAACCCAGTTCACCTCGAGATTTTGGTAGAAAGTTCAGGAACGATTAGGAACCAAGTTGAACTTCAGTACCGCTTATCACCCGCAAACTGATGGACAGAGTGAGAGAGTAAACCAGATCCATGAGGATATGCTTAGAGCTTGTGTGTTGGAATACGGATCAAAATGGGAAGACTGTCTGCCTTTCGCAGAATTCTCATATAACAACAGTTATCAAGCTAGTTTGCAGATGGCACCATTTGAATTCCTATACGGGAGAAAATGCCGTGCCCCTTTGAATTGGTCGCAAGTAGGAGAGAGTCGGATCTTTGGACCCGACATTCTCCGAGAAGCCGAAGAGAAGGTTCGTATCAACTGGAACTTCCTGAAGAGATGTCAGCCATCCACAATGTGTTCCATATCTTGTTACTTCGCAAATGCTTGGAAGTGCCTGAGAAGACTGAAGTTTTAAAGAACATAGATCACAGAGCCGTAGAAATCAATAATGACCTGACCTATCGGGAAGTGCCCATCAGTATCTTAGAAGAAGCCTACAGAACCACCAAAACCAGGAGCATCAAGTTTCTCGAGATTCAGTGGAGCAACCATACCGAGGAGGAAGCCACTTGGGAGCGCGAAGATTACATTAGGACAGAGTTCCCATATCTCTTTAGTTCATAGTTTTCTTTCTAAATCTCGGGACGAGATTTTGTTTAAGGGGGAAGGTTTGTAACATCCCAAAACTTTAATCCAAGCTTATCAAGATCCAAATCATCAAATTTAGGGTTAACAAAAACTTTTCCAATTTAAAAATCAAAGCATTCATGTGTATGTGTATTTAAATTAGGAATTGATTTGAATTGCCATGGTTCTATGATTCTTTGGTTGTAAAATATTTCTTAGGTGATTTGAACATCATCTACATCATTCCCAAACTTTTCCCAAAGAAAATCAAATCAAAAACAATTAAAAAGGTGGAATGGTCATTTTGGCCATTTTAATCCACTACACTACTTTAAGTGTTCCTAGCACTCATTTCTCAACAGATATAATTCTAGATCTTTACACCCCGTGCTAGTACACATAATGAGGTACCAAGGCCCACCTTTTGATCTGCTAAAAACATTCAAATGCTTATTTTAAATGGCATGTGAAAATTGAATTCAATGCATATGCCTAGATCACCCCTATTTCAAAAACCATCAATTTGAGCTCCACTTTCAAAACCCTTGCAACCAGAGACTACCTAGTACCAGTGGAGAACACTCAAAAATTTTGAAACCAAAATTCAAAACTTGAATTCTTTCAGCCATTTTGTCAAACACCTTGTGTGCAAAAATCTGGAATAATCACAAACACTATTGTGAGCAGTGTTTGGACCAATGTGGTCTCCCATTTTGCAACCAGAGCCACCCCAGTGCACCCCCTACCCTTTGCTAGCCCGGCCAAGCCCTGTGCACACGACCAAATGGTCATGGCCATTAAGGCCGAGCACCTTGAGCACCCTCACCGGCGACAGCGCACCACAGCAGCCGCCAGCCTCGCCCACCATGTCCAGCACGTCGCCCGTGGTCCACCTCCACCGTCCAACCAGCCCCAGCCCAAGGACAGCGACCAGAACGGCCAGGAACCGCCGCGCCCGGAGCCTGTCAACCATGCCGACATTGCCCGCAGAGCGCGCCCTATCCCCACGTAGCCAGACCTCGCCAAGCTCCAGCCGCCCGTCTACACGATCCCCACCGGCCTAGCAAGCTAACAGACATGCCCAATCTCCCGACCGTACCCCGTAGTCACCGGCCGCCGTGAAACTCTCCGTCGACAGAGACTTAGTGCGCGCCGTGCCCTTCACTTTCCCCGACCGCAAACTACTGCACCAGCGCCACTGCTGACCACCGCCAGGCACCCATTTCTCCACACTCCCACACTCCCCACCTCTCACTGAACCTCACCCACTTCTAGCCGACGCCGCTCGAGCTCTGCCTCTCTGGAATTGGAGCCGAAGCCGCCACAGCAGGAGGAGAAGGACGCCTGCGATTTAGGGCACCCCAACCTCCGCCGCAACCGCGCCTCGCCTCGCCCTCGTCTACCAGCCTGTTTGCCCACCTCACCGACCTTGCTGGAGCCCTGGTACACCCCCAATCGACCCCCACCACTGCGGCTAGGTCAGACTCTCGCCGGAGTAATCCGTCGTCGACGATGACTCTCCACCGTTAGATCCCCTTTAGATCGTGCGGCCTAGGATGCTAGATACCGTTTCGGTATTTTTGTGCCACTGACTGGTGGAGCCCGCATGTCGAGCCCGTTCTGCACTTTGCGTGGAGGCCGGCCAGAGTTAGTTCATGTGAGTTAGAAATTCAAATCTAGTCTTTTCTATTTAGAGTTAATCTGATTTCTATCCACTAGTTTATAATTCAATTATGGGAGTTTTACAAATCCATTTTGAATGAAACCAACTTTGCCTGAAAGGTATTGCAATGATCTATCCAAGCCCGTTGGATTTAATTCAATTAGAGTTATAGATCTCTCCTAGTAAAAATAACAAAACAGAAGCATTTGCACCTTGCAACATTTTTATAAAATCAACCAAGATAGATTTTGAGTTGATTCCAACTCTCAAAAATCACATTTCACCATACCTATCTAAATATGTAATAATATTAAGGTTTACATGCAGTGACTTTGGACTAGTACCAAAATAATGCTATATTGGCATTTCTAGTCACTTTAAATAATTAAATAATGAACTTAAACCAAAGTAATTATGATCCCACCTTTAAATCTCATTCCCACATGTTAGAATATGTGGTGATGACATGTTTCAACATGATCCCATATTTTAAGTGGTGAATATTAAATCCTAGTTAATTTTTCAATGAGTTAAAATTACTTTTCTAATTTAAAAAGAACGAAACTAGTGAATTAAACTTGTGATGCTTGTGATGATAATAGATCATCAAATGTGTGTATTAGAATGCTAATTAGACTAGTTATGTATTGTTTGGTCATTGTGTACTCCGTATGTATTTTATAGACGATAGTACCGACCAAGTCTACGAGGAGGAGGAGTTCTACCAAGAAGAAGAAGAAAACTTCAACCACTGCACCAACCAAGGCAAGCCACCATTAACAGTGCAAGCTGTTGTAGCAAGCTAGAATTAAGTTAGTTAACTTGATCCAAGATGCTATAGGCATGCTTGAGTCATATCCCTTTGACTATTAGTTACCCCAAGTCTTATTTACCAGCTTTACTCCCTTTACTTTACCCACAGTTCTCTACTTTTTGAAGGTAGCATAAAGAGTATAAAACTTGACCTATCTTAGAACCCTTTAGATGTCATTCTATGGCATGAGATTGAACCCATCATTTCCACCTTAGTGAACACACTTAACGTAGTAGTTTAGAGTAGATAAAAACTTGAGTCACTTTAGATGGGAGCAATTGGTGAAAATGAATTATGAAAACCTTGGAATGATGAGTCATTCTATTGAGATGTTTTGACATGTGTTGAGAAACACAAATGGTTTATGATGATGAAAATGTTGAGGCATGAGCCTTAACCCTTTTATAAAACTGATGGTTGGATTCGGATGCGATACCATTCCAAATTTACCGTACAACCACACTACCTGAATTGGGTAAGGCTTAGCTAGAAATTTATATGCATTAGTATTAGTTCCCTCGCGGGAGAGGTTTGAGCTGAGGCTACCTCTCAATGATGTCCACCTATGCAGTGCCCAAGATGACTGATGGTCATGGTTGGGAGTCCATGCTCATAGGAGAGGTGCTTAGACTAGGGTGTGTAAAGGGAAAGTTATGTTTGATTATCTGCATACTAAGTATGATGATTCAGGGTTATCCCTAACAGATGTATCAAATCTTGTGGTGAAAGTGTACCACATCTGCAGAGTATCAAACTATTCAAATAGCCGCGTCCGCGGTTATGGACAGTTGGAATGGCCATACTGTTTCGTTGTCAGGTGTTTTCCAAATAACCTGAGACGAATGATGAATCTTGACTTGACCACAACAGGGTTGTGTTTATGACAATAGCTTCCCAACTTAAGTGATTCTAGAACTTTAATTTATCTTTCTTTGCTTCTGAACTCAGCTTAGGTTTCAAAGTTAACTTTATGGTTAAACCTAGATTTAGCACTTTGACTTAGAACTATATTACTTGTTAGAGGTAGTTTGCGAGTACTTAAAGAGTACTCATGGCTTTTGTCCCTGGCTATTCTCATGGCTAGACTATGAAGGAGACTATCAAGATGATGGCCAGCAGGACGGCTATGATAACTAGGACTATCTTCCTTCGTCAGCATTGGCTGTGCTCCTGAAGATGGATCCCACCGCTACGCTTATCTTTTATTTCCGCTGCTTGTTGTATTGAAGACTAGATCATGAGATCCTTATTTGTGTAAGACCTTATGTATGGTTTGTAATGGATGATGTACTGTGATATCCAATCCGTTATGTCTCGCAAAAATGGTAATCCTGGGATTGCGAGGTATGGCATAACGGGCATCTAGGATTAAAAATCCGGGTGTTGACACATAGGTGTTGACGTACTCCTCTTTCTCCAGCAAGTAGTCGGCGATCTTGCGAAGTGGGTTGGCCGGGAGATCAGACCAGTTCCTCTTCATCCGGCTACTGGCCATGGCTTACGTGCGGGAATGTTTTGATCGAGGAAGAAAGAAGAACTACCACTACGAGGAGAAGAAGAAGAGGAGAACAAACGAGGGAGCTGATGTGGAACTGCCACTGCGAGGAGACGAAGATACGAGGGAGAGGAAGCAGAACTGCCACTTCAAGTTTGGATCAACGGGATTTTTTTCGGAACTAGCGCGTGAACCAGCCATGCACTGCATGCAAGTTTTTATCAAACAGATTGACATGTGGGACCTGCTAAAAAATTCCGTGAAGTTCTACTGTGCATAGTGCGCTGATAGGTGGCATGTTTTCTGACTAGCGGGCCCGCCTCCTCCACCTTCGACGGTGCGCGTCCCAGGTTCGAGGGCTGGTGCCGCCCACCAACACATTATTGTGCAATTTTCCATGCTTTGTCGCAACCAGCTCCGCTCCTCTGCTCCTGCCGCCGCCACTGCGTTCAGTCGTGCACCTCTCTCATCGTCCCCTTAGGCCGTCGTCATCCCGCCCTCCCCTCCCTGCCATCCCCTCACGTCCCGTGCCCTCCCCTCCCTTCCCTCACTCCTTGTCGCCGTCCACCGCCCAGGCGCGTCTGGAAACGAAAACCAAGAGTCGGCCATTGGGTTAGGGGCCCAACGATGCTGGTGATCTAGATCCCGCTCGGAGATGGATCCTGCGAGGCTTGAGAACACGGAGATGGGTCCTGCACAGCTGGTGACGAGGGTTTAACTCATCAGCGCCCATTGTTATGGACTTGGGTTTTGGAGAAGGAGGGAGCGCTGGAGACATCTATCGGCTAGCAAACAAGCACACAGGGGACAAAGGATTTACCCAGGTTCAGGCCTCGTAGAGGTCCCTACTCCTGCTTGTCTGCTCGTGGAATTATTGAGGGAGTCGAAAGTTACAACGGTGCGCAGATGCGCTCTGGCGAGGGTTTGTGGAAGCTATGATTGCGTGTGTTCTCCTCGCCGCCCCCACCTAGTCCTTATATAGATAGGCTAGGTCTCGGGTAGCAGGTCGAATCGGTTACAAGTTAGGGTTTTCCCCTTTCAAACTTTCTATCTTCAGCTTTCTCTTGATCTTCAAGCAATTGAGAGTCCGCAGGTTACTCGAGTCCTTCTATCTGGGCCTTGGCGACACTGTGGGCCTATACGTATTTGGACCGTATATACCAAATTTGAGTACCTACAGGGTATACCCATGTCAGTAGCCCCCGAGTGTCCAATGGAATCGCAAATTCGACTAGAGACTTTTTTGAAGTCTTTGAGTGCCTGAATGAGCACATTTTCGACTGCCTTTATTTATGTCATAGGGATTGTTGATATACGTGCCTGATATAACCGTAGTCTTGGTATCAGTTAACCACCTTAGGGTGAAACAACGCAATCTACTCAAATTCGAGTCCCCAGACTCGAATCTGGAAAAGTGCTGGTGTAATTCGACTAAAGCCACAGAGGTCTTACAGGAGTCGAATTCCAGTTATATGGGTGTGAGCACTTGACGCATCCGTCAAGGCATGTTCATCGTGCCTGTAGGAACGGATATGTTTCTGGTAGTGCGTAGTTAAATGCGTTGCCAGGCCTTATTCAGGTCTTACCTTCACGCCGTAGGCGCGGCATCCGAATTTTATCATCGCGGAGACGATTCGGGCGTCCCAAGAGACGTAGTCTCTTTGTAGGGAAAATTTGTGAGGCGGTGTCGCCAAAGGTTGCGAGTGCAGATGTCATCAATACACAGTTTTTGTGCAAATAATCATAGGGTGCGCGACCAGCGCTCCCTATGGGAGTATCCCCCGAGTGCCTGGTTGAGTCGAAGACTCAGGCAGGGACTAAAAAACTTTTGCGACTGCTGTCATCTTTTTCCTTAGTTGTTTCGGTCGATGACTCAGGCAGGGACCAAAAAACTTTCATGACTGCTGTCGTCTTTTGCCTGCTTGTTTCAGTCGAATTTGTTTCCGGCACTCCCTATGGGAGTAACCCATGTCCATAATCGAACTGTGTTTCGAGTGGTTGGGTTTGCTTTTGTGATTGTCCATGTTCCTGCAACAAGAAAAAGAAAAGTCGTAGGGTGCGTGGCCAGCGCTCCCTATGGGAGTAGCCCCCGAGTGCTTGGTGGAGTCGAAGACTCTAGCAAGGACTAAAAATAGTCGAAGTTTTCCACTGTGTAGCCTTGGTGACATCAGTGCTGTCACTTGTATGACCTTAGTTGCCCGCGTGAGCGAGTTTGACGGGACGTGACGAGCGGTGGGTCCTACTTTCTGACTTTGATTTGACTGGGCGTGCGTAATCTTATTTTTAATTGCGCCTCCTCGATTTCCGCGCGTAATGGTAGTAGTGGGGGGATGGTTTGCGCTTCTTCTTCTCCACGTGTCCAACGCGATGCACGCCACGCGTCTAATAGGGTTTTTGTCAACCGTTGGATTGCATCTTCCAGGGGTTAAATAGCGGCGCTGCGGTGGTAATTTTTTATCTGCACTTTTTCGTCCTCGCTGCCATTGCCATTGCTGCTGTTCTGCTGCTTTCCTGCGCTCGTCTCCTTCACAGCGTTGGACCACCTCCGTTCGTTTCCAAGTTACTTTCTGCACTCTCATCGCCACCGCGCAATGGGGAAAAAGAAAGGAGGCGCTGGCGCTGATTCCGCGGGCACCATCGCCGCGACGAAGAAGAAGGGTGTCCCCGCTGCTGCGGGCACCAATGCTGCCGCCGGCGGGAAGAAGAAGGTCGCGGGCAACCGCGTGACCAATGGCGCATGGCGCCCCTCTATCATCAAGGCGTCGGATCTCCGCCTTCTTCGCCAAGATGGAGTTATCTCTACGGCAGTCGCCGATGCACGCGCCCCCAGCGGTGAGACCATTCCTGTAACTCCCGCTGGTTTTCGAGTGATGTTTCTTGCATTCGTCATTCGTGGTCTCTCCTTGCCTCTCCACCCCTTTCTTAGGTGTCTTCTTTGCTTCCACGGGCTCCAGCTCCATCAGCTGTCCCCAAATTCGATTCTCCACATCACCTGTTTCATTACTCTTTGCAAGTGCTGGCTCGGAATCGAGCCACACTTTGGTCTTTTCAAGCGCCTGTTTAAATTGAAGCATCAGTCCGCCTCTGGCTCTTTAGTTTACGACGTAGGTGGTTGCGGTATCCATGTCGACCCATCCGCCACCTACTTCGACATCAAGCTTACCAAGTCCGTCCAGGGATGGAGGGACAAATGGTTCTATGTTCGCGACCAGAAGGCGAAGGACGAGCACTTTGGACTTGCGCCTTTTGACCGCAACTCCCTGCAAGAACATGCGTTCTTGGAAGAACGTGATCATGCCTTCCGAACTCGCGGAGACAGACGTGCTATATCAACGCGTCTGCGACCTCGAGAGTCGCATAGGCGCAGAAGAGGGAGGTTGCGCCCTTGTCAGGAATTGGCTGCGTCGTCGCGTCCAGTCTCTCTAGGCCAGGGTCCATCCCATGTTTCAATGGGGTGGCGCTGATGATGCCACTCGCGTGTCTGCTGATGGCATGTCCGCAAGTGAGGTAGATAAGAGGGTGCGACTGGTCACGAAGTACACCCTCAAGGATGTGCTTCCGAATGAGCCAGTCGTTCCTCCTTTTGATGCTTCGAATCCTCCTCCTGAGGTACAGTTGTGCTACGCAGTAGCTTATTTTCGCGATTGTGTTTTCTGTTGCTTACCTGTTATGTTTGCTGATCTTTACTATTTGTATGCAGGATTCGGCGGTGTTGCCTTGTATGCCTCCCCTCCCTGAGGGGATTATTCCTCATGAAGCTTTGGAAGAGGACGAGTCTGAGTCGACTGTCCCTTCTGATGTTGAAAAGGAAGCCCCCGAGTCCGAGAGCTGGATACTCGCAAGCGTTCGCGTAGCAGGGACTCCGACGCGTTGACTCCTTCAACTCCAGGAGGCGCGGCTGTTGGCGCGGAGTCGCCAATTCCAGTTGTTCCTGTGAGGGCTGTGGAACCGTCTTCTCGCAAGAAGATACGATTGCCCAAGGAGTCTACGTTAGAATTGACGGCTGTCACGTTTGATCTTGACAACTTTAACTGGTAATTTTGCTGGGTCATTCATTCTTTTCTGTTTTATTCTTGTTGGTTTTTGCCCTAGAGTTTGCCCTTTTCTCGATGTGGACTTGGTCTTGCAGTCAAGAGGCATCGTCATCTTCTAGCGACGTCGAGTTTTTGAAGGAATCGGGAGTCGCGACTTCAAGGGCCAAGGTAGAGGTTGAGCATGCTCCTTCTCCTCCGACGGCGGCCCACTCCGGGAACAATTCTTCGAGCTCTCCTCACGTAGGGGAGCATCGAGTAATTGCTCGGATGACGATTGACCAAACTTCTTTGGAGTCGCTGGAGGACCATGTAAGTATATCTTTCCTTCTTTTTTAATGTGGTAGTCAACGCCTTCTGCTGTCCTTTGCTGACTCCTTGTTTTGTGCGACAGCTCCTTGTAAAGGAAGCCGCGCAGGTGGCGGAGCAGGTGATGGCGATAGGTCGCCAGCATGCGATGCTGGAGACGCGCCACCGCATGGTTGAGAGTGAGTGTTCTATACTTATCCTTTTCGTCTTCTCTTTGTTTGGTATAATCGACTGACAGCCAATTATTTACTGCCATGTAGCTGAACATAACGCTTTATTGCGCGACGTCACCATGTTGGAGAAGACACTAGCCGCAGCTGTGAAGGGGCGCGACGAGGCAATCGCGGCTGGTGATGATGCCCAGAAGCGCGAAGAGGATCTGCGCGCCTCCTTTGCGGCCAGGGAGAAGTTGTTCGAAGAGCAACTGTTCTCAGTCGCCAAGGCCCTCTCAGGTACCTTTACTGGTAGATGTTTTATTGATGTTCTTCTCTGCATCTGGAGTGCCGATGGCACTAGAAGTTTGATCCATGTGTGTATTTTGGTGTAGATGCTGGCGACTTGAGTTTTGATCCATAAGCCCTTTGTCGCGATGATGCTCTGGCGGGCGCGGTGTATGCGGTCGAGGATCGTAGCGCCACTGTCAAAAATACGTTGTCCAAGGCCAAGGCCACCCTGAGTCGCCTCCGGGAGGAGTTGATGCCGAACGCGGAGCTGGTCGACAATGTGGAAGAGCTGGTGGAGTCGCTCGCTGGGGGTGTGCCTGCCACGTACAAGAACTCCCTCTGTGTAGCTGGCGCGACCATGTCACTTGCCATGGTGCAAGCCCACGGAGTCGAAGTAGATCCTTCTGAGGTGTCGAAGACGATGCCTGTTGGCGCGGATGGTCAACAGGTAGTATTCGCTCCCTTTGCGACTGCCTGTGCCAAATATGGCCATTCCTTGATAAATACTGTTGCCAAGTATTCGAAGGAGCTCAATCGTGCGAAGAAGGCGGAAAAGTCGGTGGCATCGATCTCGCCACGGACTTGATGAAGCCCCCGAGGTCATCGAAGTCGAAGAAGCCAGCTGCTTCGCAGTTAGTTTCTTGTAATAGTTGATGAATTGCCCTTTTGATTGGAGAATATGCCTATTGGCTAGTGTGTTTGTGGATACTTTATGCTAATCCTGAATGCATCTGTTACTTTTTACTTTTGAGTTGGTCGCCTTATTTGCCTCTGGCTTGATTTTTGGTAGGGTGCATCAAGTGGTCCTGTGGGGGGGACCCCGGACTCGCCATCTCTTGAGGATACAATGGCACCACCACGCTCTAGGGTATAGGAGTTGTCCTTGCTTTTGCGACTTCGTGATCGTGTTAAGCAACTGGAGCGTGAGTTGCCCGTGATCCGCGGTAGCGCGGACGTGTGGAAGTCAAAGGCTAAAAAATCCGCCGCCCGCGAGCAATATCTGCTTGGCGAGGTGACGCAGCTGGGCGACTAGTTTAAGTGTTAGTTTGCTCATCCTCGTCTTTTCCTTTGTAGTTAATCACAATGGTACGTTGTACTCATGCTGTTGATGCTGCTTCGTGTAGTTGTTAGCGCACGCCATCCGCAGGAGGAGAGGGATAGGATTGCCATCCGCCTTCATGATCTCACCCAGGAGCAACTTCAGGAGAGTAGATACTTCTAGGTAGATCATGATCGTGCAACTGCATTGGCGACACTGCAGGATCGCGCCTCGCGAGTTCTGCTCTTTCTGAAGAAGTCGTAGTCGTGTTTGAAGAACATCTATCAGGCGACGTTCCCGCTGGATGATACTCCATCAAGCCTGCTGGCTCTATTGACCAAATTTCAAGATATGTCCACGGTTCGCGAGTGCGTGAGGCAGCAGTTGGTGGCTGGTGCCAAGGCTGCCCTCTCCATGGTGCGTTTACACAGGCCTGACGTGGATGTCGCCGCCATTGCCTCTGGGCCACCGGTGCCACCAGCAGGATCTTCCTGGAACATGGTGCCGCACTATCAGGCGGTGGACCGTCCAGCCGAGGAGGTTGTCGACTTCTTC
Source organism: Avena insularis (assembly GCA_023614405.1). Classification (NCBI taxonomy): domain Eukaryota; kingdom Viridiplantae; phylum Streptophyta; class Magnoliopsida; order Poales; family Poaceae; genus Avena; species Avena insularis. The sequence continues at coordinate 608,943,489 of CM042686.1, forward strand.
GAGAAATAGACTAATGTTCTTCTGTTGCAAGGGTAGACAAATATGTATCTTGCACATAAGTGTACTAGTGATGTAAAGCTCATATATATTTGTAGATAATTTACTATTGAATGTGTACAAATAGCTTTATAAGCGTGGGGTGCGTTGCACTTATGCGAGTCCTTTTCGTTAGCCTGGCCATCTTTGTATCTCGTTCCCTTGTCAACCTGTCAGGTGCGTTGCAGCTGGGTTGAGTTTGTGTTAAGGGGTTCGATTGATGTGCCAGCTACTCAGGATGTCGCGTTTTTGTTCGAAGAACATATGTGTATAGGGTGGCGTAGCCCCCGAGTATGGAAATTGACAAAGTAAAGGAGGACACAGAGTTTCAGGGCACTTAGCTTTTATTTATTCGAAAAATAGTACGAGGTACAATGTGCGGCCAAGTAGCCTTGGCTGAATAGCCTTATTTGCGATGTAAAAGAAAAAACGACTAAGGGTAGAAGCGTCGCAGTTGTGCGACGTTCCAAGGGTTGGAGTGTGCGACTCCTATCTCTAAATCTTGAAGGCGATAGGCGCCACCTGGGATTACTTTTGTAATCACGTTCGGTCCTTCCCAGGGGGATTCGAGCTTGAGATGCCCCTGCTGCTTCAGTCGCAGGACCAGGTCACCTTCGACGAAGGATCTGGGGCGAAGCCTTCTACTGTGGTAGTTGCGCAGGTTCTGCTGGTAGATCATGGATCTTGCTGCAGCGATTTCTCTTGCCTCGTCGAGGAGATCGACGGAGTCTTCGAGTGCAAGAGATGACTCATGTTCGCTGTAAGCGACTACACGCGGCGCCTTGTATCGCACTTCGGCTCCGTGCACCATAAAGTATGGTGTGTAGCCCGTGGCGTTGTTTGGAGTTGTTCGTAGACTCCAGAGTACGGATTGGAGCTCATCTGGCCAGCAACCCGCGGATTGCTCGAGTGGTCGAAGGAGTCTCTTCTTGATGCCGCTGCAGACAAGCCCGTTTGCTTTTTCCACCTGACCGTTGGTCTGTGGATGCGCGACTGAGGCGTAACTGATGTTGATCCCCAGGTTTCCGCAGAATTCTTGGAACTCCTTGGATGTGAAGTTCGTCCCATTGTAAGTGATGATGCTGTGTGGCACACCGAAGCGGTAGATAATGGATTCGAAGAACTTGACCGCGCTGTGCTCTGATTTCTTGGTCACTGGCATGGCCTCGATCCATTTGGTGAACTTGTCGACTGCGATCAAGAGGTAGACGTAGCCTCATTGCGAGGACCATGGGAGCTTGCCCACCATGTCAAGCCCCCATTGTGCGAAGGGCCAGGCCAATGGAATGGGCCGTAGTTCTGCGCCTGGTGCGTGTGGCTTGTCCGTGAATCGCTGACAAGCATTGCACTTTTGGAATATATCCTTGGCATCGCGCATGGCCGTGGGCCAGTAGAATCCCACTCGTAGAGCTTTGGCAACGAGGGCGCGACTGCCGGCGTGGTGCCCGCAGGTCCCTTCATGGATATCGAGGAGGACTGCTCGTAAAGAAGTGAAGTCCACGCACATCCGTAGGATATCCGTGTCCTTTTTTGGTACCAGCATCGTATTGGCGAGCCAAGTGCTTTCCTTGATCTCGCGTATGAATTTGGCCTCGAGGATTCTGTTGATCTCCATCCCTCGAAGACAGTCGCTTGATTGTTTGCTTGACTGGCCATGCATCGGGATTGACGTTGAGTGCGTGCTCGGCGAATTCCCTGGGAACTCCTGGCATGTCTGCAGGACACCAGGAGAAAATTTCCCAGTGCTCACGGAGGAATTCGACGAGCGCGAGTTCCTATGCGGGACTCAGGTTGTCGGCGATGAGGGCCGTTTTAGCGGGATCTGATGGATGGACCTGCACCTTCTTTGTGTGCACAGATGAGTCGAAGGAGAGGTCAGGTGAGCTTGGCCTACTGAGGAGGGGCAGACTGTTGTTTGTAATTTCCTTCAATCGTGCGAGCTCCTCCTGCATGCCGAAGGACTGGGAGATACTGTTGAATTCCCTATCGCAGCTGTCAGATCGCTCGAAGCTCCTGTTGATCGTAATGACGCCGTTGGGACCTGGCATTTTCATCTGCAGGTAGACGTAGTGGGGTACCGCCATGAACCTAGCAAACGCGACGCGTCCGAGGATGCAGTGGTATTGTGAGGGCCAGTCGACGACCAAAGTCGATGCGCTCGCGCCGGAAGTTCCTTGGCGTGCCGAATATGACGTCGAGGTTGATTTTGCCCAGGGGGTATACGCCTTTCCCTGGGACGGTGCCATGGAACGTTGTGTCCGATGCCTCCAAGCAGGTTAGAGGGATCCTCATTGCTCGCAAGGTACTCGCGAATATGAGGTTGATGCCGCTTCTGCCATCCATGAAGACGTGACTCATGTCGAAGCCTCCAATTTGCGCCTCGAGTACGAGGGGGCAATGACCTGGGCGAGGTACTTGAGGCGGGTGGTCGCGTTTGTCGAAGGTAATGCACGACTCAATGTCACCGAGGTACTTAGTGGTGGATGGTGGCGAGTGCGTGACCAAGTTGACTTGGAGAGTGATGGCCTTCTGTGCCCTATTAGAGGGGCGCCCCTTTTGGATCATCATGGTACCCATGGCCCGTGGGTACGGTTCGCCTCCGTGGTGCTGGTCCGGTGCAGCTCCGTTCGGGGGTGACCCAGGTGGTGGTGGTGGTGGTGCGCCATGTGCCACGGCGCCTGGAGCGGCTCCGTAACCTCTTTCGACTGCATTGCGGTTCATCCGAACCAATCCCTCATGTAGCTTGAGGAACTCGCGGCAGTCCTTGAGGAGGTGGCTGGACTTTCTCTTGCCATCATGCTTGTCGATGTAGAAGTGTACCGTGCATGGCCCAGACAGTTTGTCCTCGATGGAGGTCGCGGGTGCTTCATCGCGAGTGCGGCGTTGCCACACTTGCGTGGTTTTCCCGGAGTCGTGGTATCCGCCGCTGCGGTATCCGCTGTTGCGGTTATCGTCGCGTCTATCGGCGTAGCCGGCTGCGACCATGTTGACATCATCGCGATTGTCATAGACGCGCATGCGACGCTTACTCCAGCGGTCGCGTCTTCGTTGGAGTTCTGCCTCCTCGTCAGAGTGAACACGATTCTTCACCGAATCTTCTCCATCGGCCCACCGATTCGTGATCTCCATCAGGTGGTCAATGGTCTGGGGCTTTGAGCGGCCTAGCTCCTCCCTGAGTTCCATGCAGCGGACAGCACCATTGAATGCATCAATCGCGTGGTCTTCCGAGATGTTCTCCGTGGAGTTCTTGATGATGGACCACCTTTGGATGTAAGAGCGCAGCGATTCGCCAGATCTTTGCTGGAAGCATCTCAGTTCTTCGATTGAGGCGGGGCGTTTGTAGGTGCCCTTAAATTTGCGCACAAAGCTGTAGACCAGCTCATCCCAGCTGCGAATGGATCCGCGTGGGAGGTTATTGAGCCATGCCCGGGCGGCGCCCTGCAGCTGTAGCTGCAAGCATTGCATGGCAGTACTTCGACTGCCTCCATGTAGCCTGACGGAGGAGATGTGATCCTCTAGCCAAATCTTGGGGTCCTGCAGACCATCAAATTTTGGGTTCTCCGATGGGAGTTCGAACCCTTTAGGCATTCGCTTTTGCCTGATGGATCTGCTGAAGCATCTGGCGTCGTAGAACTCCCCATCTTCTTCTTCCGAGTCAGTCGACCGAGCACGTCGTGCCCTTGACTTGTCGATCTTGCGCTGCGTGAGTTCATCGCGTGCATAGTATTCGCGATCGTGTCGCCGTGAGCGGCGGTGCCAACACAAGTCGTGACTGTCATCGCTGGACGAGGGCGAGGAGTAGCGTTTTGCTTACGCTTTGCCCTTTTTTGGGTCTGGTACCGGTTCCTTGTCGAGGGCGGCCTCGATTATCCCCAGGCCCGCGATCGTAGATCAGTGCATGGCCGTTCGGGGATCTCCAGCTGGTGGCTGGTTATTGAGAAGGTAGATGGTAGCCGCTATCACCGCAGCCTGCGGTGTCCTGGGAACCACGTTGCCTCTCGTGTCGACTGTCATAGAGCCGAAGTCGAGGACTTTCGTGGCGTCTATGCATTCTTGTTCGGTGAGGTGAGCCATCCTTGATTGGCTTTTCCTGGCGTGGTGCTCGTTGCCACTTGAGGAGAATCCTCCTTAGGAGGAGAGCCCAGCGCGACGAAGGCTCGACTCGTCCGCCGCCTTTTTACGCGCCTCAAGTTGCGCGATTGCTTGTTTTTGGCGCTTGAATTCCTCTTCTAGGAGCCAGTGGTAGCCCATCAGTAGTTCCTGCAGGGACCCGAAGGGTATAGGTGCACCTCGTAGGGCTTCGCGAGAGCGTTCCTACTCTTGCTCGTTGAGCCTGATCACGACACGTTTGCCGGTTTGCTCGTTGATTATGCTAGGAGGTTTGACTGCTCCTCCGTTGCCACCGTTACCGCTGTTGCCGAAGTTGGGTGGGTCGGTGCCGTTGCCGGTGTTACCGCCGTTGCCGCGATTGGGTGGATCGGTGCCGTTGCCGGTGTTGCCACCGTTACCGTGGTTGGTGGAGGTGTCGCCCGCGTTGATGACGGCGCACATGAAGTGATTTGGGAAGATGTTGCTTCCACAACTTTCAGATCCGGAACCGTAGGTTCCATCTTCAGTGGCCAGATCGCTTAGATCGGAGTCGTGACTACTGTCGCTGACCATGTTCCCAACTGCCGCCGGAGCATTGAGCTCACTGAGGGTGCCGATCGATGGAGGGAACCATGATGCTGGGGCAATCGCCGGTGCCATCGGTTGATCGGGCATGCGAAGCGTGCCCATCTGACCAACTTGTAAGCGGAAGCTCCCAATCGCCAGGCCGATTCCGTCGCCCACGGACTCGAAGGCCGAGCGAGTAGCCGGCGTGTGGACGGTGAAGTCGAAGGCGCCGAAAAGCTGGTGAATCTCCGTTGTTGCAGAGTTGTAGATTGCGTTTGATGGGGCTGAAGAAGCCGCAACATCAGCACTCCCAATTCCCATAGACGGCGCCAATTGACGAGGGTTTAACTCATCAATGCCCATTGTTATGGACTTGGGTTTTGGAGAAGGAGGGAGAGCTGGAGACACCTATCGACTAGCAAACAAGCACACAGGGGACAAAGGATTTACCCAGGTTCAGGCCTCGTAGAGGTCCGTACTCCTGCTTGTCTGCTCTTGGAATTATTGAGGGAGTCGAAAGTTACAATGGTGCACATATGCGATCTGGCGAGGGTTTATGGAATCTAGGATTGCGTGTGTTCTCCTCAATGCCACCTCCTAGCCCTTATATAGATAAGCTAGGTCTCGGGTAGCAGGTCGAGTCGGTTACAAGTTAGGGTTTTCCCCTTTCAAACTTTCTATCTTCAGCTTTCTCTTGATCTTCAAGCAATCGAGAGTCCGCAGGTTACTCGAGTCCTTCTATCTGGGCCTTGGCGACACTGTGGGCCTATACGTATTTGCACCGTATATACCAAGTTCGAGTACCTGCAAGGTATACCCAAGTCAGCTGGAGAGCACGGAATCTCCTTCAAGTCTAGAGAGCACAGAGGGCAACAAAACAGGGGGAGAGGTAGCGGGGTGTAGAGCTTTGGAGGTATGTAGCCCAGAGAAGGTGTCCTGCGTCCACATTGAAGGTTAAGAACTGTGATTCCTTTTCTGCATACCCCCATTAGCATTGCTAGTCCCGTGGTGATGGCAAGGATATGTATTGTTAACCGCAAGACGTCTGTACAGCTTGTCCTTGAGCATGATGCTTTGTCAAGCGAGCATGAAGGCACTAAAATGTGTGACGGTGCGTATGATGATGAGAAAGCATATCCAGATGTGGCTGCTGACCCTGATAGGATGGAGAGTAGGGAATATTTGGTTGATTCGAACTTTGATCCTGACTATGGGACTGATGAGGAAGAGGAATGTGAAGATGTGGAAATGGGATGTAGATACGATGACGAAGACGAGGACAGGCCAGTGATACACTTTGATAGGGACAATTGTACAATTGATGAGGGGACTGTCTTTGATAATGTGGAGGATTGCAGGTATGCAGTTGCAACCTCAATCAAAGTTAGGTTCCAATTTATCATTGAAAAGAGCGACCAAAAGAGATTTAGGGTGCACTGTAGGTAAAGTAATGTGTGTAAATGGAGATTACATGCATCTCCAATGCGGGGTGGACACCCATTTCAGGTTGCAATAGCTACATTTAGTTTCAGTCTTTCTCATATTAATTCTGCTGATAACTAGCTCTAAATTATTTGGATTCTTATCGAATGGATATCAAAGTAAACATGAAGAAACACAACTGCCCTAATACTTCTTTAAGTGATAAAATTAGACTGACGACTACCAAGTGGATTGCTGCTACTGTACTTGACTGGGTGAGGCAGGATCATAAGATTGGACCTGCTGAACTCAGAGCAAAGATTAGGAAAAAGTTTAATGTTCTGATTCCTTACCACAGAGTCTTTGATGGGAAGGTGATGGCTCTAGACTTCATTCACGTAGAGAAAAATCACCTGGTAGTGTTGTTAACATCGATTACGAGGTTGTGAAAGGAAGATAAAAGGTCTCGAGGCGGGTCAGGTATAAGCAGGCAGATAAGATATGCTTCAGGAGATATTTTGTCTGCCTGAAGGCATGTTGGAAGGGGATCCTAGACGACTATATGCCATACTTAGCAATAGGCGCAATTTCATTAACAGGGAAGTTCAGGGGACATGTTGCTTCTGCTTGTGCTTTGGACGCGCATAATTGGCTTCTACCCGTAGCTTATGCTGTTCTTGAGGGTGAATCAAATGAAAGATGTACATGGTTCATGCAGAGACTACGGGAAGTAATTGGTTACCCTGAAGGCTTGGTGATACACACCGGTGCATGCGATGGTCTTGAGAATGTTGTTGATGCTGTGTTTCTTGGGGTTGAGCATAGGGAATGCATGTGGTACCTCGCTACTAACTTCACGAAGAAGATCAAAGGAAAGATCTTTGAAGAGGACTTGTGGCGATCAACATACACATACTCCCCAAGAACGCATGCTACTTACATGCAAAACATGTATGTAGTTCCAAAGGTGAAAAAATACCTTGAAGAACATCACACCAAGCTATGGGCCAGAAGCAAGTTTGGTGAGTTAAGCAAGGTGGATTTTGTTTTTAATAATTTGGTAGAGAGTTTCAATGATAAGATTTCGGGCATGAAGACACTTGGAATTGTTATTTTGTTGGATGCAATAAGACAGTGCATAATGGTGAAGATAGATTTAAGGCAAAGAATTTGTGCAAGAAATTTTTTAGGCCATAAAATAGTTCTAAAGGTGGTTATGTTACTGAATGCGAGAACTAGGGCAATGAGAACGATAAAGATGAGGATGGTCAGAAGTTCCAGAACATCGGCTGAGGTTTATGCAGAATACAAGCGTGGAAGTGAACGGAGGTACACTGTAGAAATTGGAAACAAGACTTGTTCATGCAGGCAGTGGCAGATTACTGGTCTACCATGTCACCATGCAATTTACTTCATCGTAAAGCTTAGAGGTAGCGGAGCTGAAATAGAGAACTATGTCGACAACTATTTCTCTGTGGACAAGTTTGCTGCAACTTACCACTTATGGCCGATGAAAATGATTGGGAGATTGTCGATCCAGGGTTCAAACTTCGACCCCCAGTTCTTAGGAGGCCACCTGGGAGGCCTAGAAAGCTAAGGATCAAAGCCTCCACCGAGAAAGGTTCAAGGCTGGGAGCTAGGAAAAGGAAATGCAAACGTTGTGGCGGATTCGGCCATATCAAGAGGTTGTGCAAAAACCCAGTTACACATGATATTGTCCCTGTTCACACCCCGGTGGCTGAAAATGAGGCTTCTCATCCAGAACTAGAGGAAGAGCAGCGCGAAGACGGTGATGAGCACTCGGAGGAAAACGTACGTAAGCAGCCGATTTATGAAGAAGTGGAGGTGCCGGCGAGAAAAGGGTGTGAACAGAAACAAAAGGGTAAGCGGAACGAGGAGGAAAGGGCAAATAATGGAGGTGTATTAGAATATGAAGAAGTTGCAGGGGTGATTGAGGATGTTCTTGAGGATCTTTCGGCTACCTGTAGGAGAAATAATAAATCCCTGCCAATTTCATCTTTGTAGGATTCTCTGGATGAAAGGTAAGCTTAAAAATTGTTTTATTTGCCATTTTATCATTTTTTTATCCTCATCAACTGATGCTTAATGCAGCGTGGGCTAGCAGACTAATAAGAGGAGCAGAAAGATGCGGGCACAGTAACGTCGTATGTTGAATTATATCATTGAAACTAAACTAGTCGTGTCGTCTTTATTTATATCTAGCGCGTGCAACGTGTCTGTGATGGGGTCATGTGGACCAGATTACAATGTTTTTAAATATTATTACATTAATTTTTTACCTGCATTTGGACGCGGCTACTAGTTCCCATCTCCCTTGCATTCCCATCTCCCTTGGCGCACTCCACAATTATGGTTGTGCCATCAAGTAGCAGAGTCAGCGTATTGTCCCATCAAATGTGAACACAATGACTTTGTTTATTCAGAATTTGACGACTTTTGATTAGTTTGAAAGGCAGAGAAACCTAAAACATGTATCTAGACATGTTTTGGGTATAGACACATTTATTAAATATATAAAAAAACTAAGTCAGTTATATCTGGACAGGAGTAGTACACTATTACAACACGCTCGATCCCTTCTCCTCTGGTGCACTCCAAATTATGGTTGTGCCATCAAGTGCTGGGAGCAGAGTCAGCGTATTGTCCTATCAAATATGCCAGGAACACGCGAACTTTATTTTCAGGATCGGACGAGTTTCGATCGACTAGTTTCAAACACAAAGACAACTAAACCATGGCCAACATATATAGATTATGACGATAATCGACCATGAATCAAGTGAGCCAGATCCAAAGAGCACATTAAGATACTGTACATAGATTTAATTTATGCTTAAGTGGCCCTAATCGACTATGATGCTCCCACAGTCTCCATAATTGATGACATTGTCCACGTCGCCGCTAGCCTCCTTCGTGTCTGAATCGATGACGATGTTCCCGACAGCGTTCCTCCTCCTCATGGATTCTTCACGGCGCGCTGCATCGATAACGGTGGAGGTCGTATGCCCAGGCACTGCCCAGAAGCTCTGCCTCCCTTCGGGGTTGTGCAGATCCGGGTGGGTCTCCCGCCGGTGGGTTCCGCATAGCTCAATCAACGTAGCCCACTCCTTCTTGAACAACTTTTGCCAGTAGCGCTCGTGTGCGAGTACCGTGCCATTGCCCTCTTCCGCTCCGACAGCTGGCGGCATCGCTCCTTGATCTGCCTCGCCAACGTGTTGTCGTGCAAGAGCGGCGAGACAGGAACCCCGACATAGCTGAGCTCAAAGCCGGCCGGAAGCATCACGAACGGTGGCCCGAGTATGTCGTAGTTGGCGAACATCTGATCCTCGTGCAAGCTGAGTTTGGGCCTCTCCCTCTCCATGGCGATGAAGGAACACGATCTGATCTTCGGCCCCAAGGTTAAGGGGATAAGGCAAGGACGTAAGCCCAGCGTCGTTGCCATTGCCAATCAGTTCGCAGAATAGACTTCTCGCGGATCACCCTCGTGAAGGACATCCTTATCATCCACGCACCCCGATCCAACGGTGCCTACCAATCGGAGACCAGGTCTTGTAGAAGCACATAGCGGTTGCTGGTTAGCTCTGCATCCCGATTGTTTGTGGCTAACGGCTGGTTAATGAGAAGAACGCACATTTCAATGACACTGGTGGATCCATATGTGGTATGTGAAAATAATAGTCATGAAATGACTCTAGTTGTTGTTAGTAAAAAGATCGCACATGCAATGACACTGGTGGATCCATGTGTGGTCTCTTAAGAGAACACACATGCAATGACTCTGGTTGTTGTTAATAAAAAGAGCACACATGCAATGACACTAGTGGATCCATAGGTGGATTGTGAAAAGACCACACATGCAATGACACTAGTAGATCCATATGTGGTATGTGAAAATAACACACATGCAATGAATCCAGTTGTTGTTAGTAAAAAGAACATACATGCAATGACACTGGTGGATCCATGTGTGGTATCTGAAGAGAACACACATTTCATTGACACTAGTGGATCCATATGTGGTATGTGAAAAGAATAGTCATGAAATGACTCTAGTTGTTGTTAGTAAAAAGAACACACATGCAATGACACTGGTGGATCCATGTGAGGTCTCTGAAGAGAACACATATGCAATGACTCTGGCTGTTGTTAGTAAAAAAGAGCACACATGCAATGACACTGGTGGATCCATAGGTGGATTGTGAAAAGAACACACATGCAATGACTCCAGTTGTTGTTAGTAAAAAGAACACACATGCAATGACACTGGTGGATCCATGTGTGGTCTCTGAAGAGAACACACATTTCAATAACACTGGTGGATCCATATGTGGTATGTGAAAATAATAGTCATGAAATGACTCTAGTTGTTCTTAGTAAAAAGAACACACATGCAATGACACTGGTGGATCCATGTGTGGTCTATGAAGAGAACACACATGCAATGACTCTGGTTATTGTTAGTAAACAGAGCACATATGCAATGACACTGGTGGATCCATGTGTGGTCTCTGAAGAGACCACACATTTTAATGACACTAGTGGATCCATATGTGGTATGTGAAAAGAATAGTCATGAAATGACTCTAGTTGTTGTTAGTAAAAAGAGCACACATGCAATGACACTGGTGGATCCATATGTGGTATGTGAAAAGAACACACATGCAATGACTCTAGTTGTTGTTAGTAAAAAGAACACACATGAAATGACACTAGTGGATCCATGTGTGGTCTCTGAAGAGAACACACATTTCAATGACACTGGTGGATCTATATGTGGTATGTGAAAATAATAGTCATGCAATGACTCTAGTTGTTGTTAGTAAAGAGAACACACATGCAATGACACAGCTGGATCCATGTGTGGTCTCTGAAGGGAACACACATGCAATGCCTCTGGCTGTTGTTAGTAAAAAGAGAACACATGCAATGACACTGGTGGATCCATAGGTGGATTGTGAAAAGATCACACATGCAATGACACTAGTAGATCCATATGTGGTATGTGAAAAGAACACACATGCAATGAATCTAGTTGTTGTTAGTAAAAAGAACACACATGCAATGACACTAGTGGATCCATGTGTGGTCTCTGAAGAGAACACACATTTCATTGACACTAGTGGATCCATATGTGGTATGTGAAAATAATAGTCATGAAATGACTCTAGTTGTTGTTAGTAAAAAGAACACACATGCAATGACACTGGTGGATCCATGTGTGGTCTCTGAAGAGAACACATATGCAATGGCTCTGGCTGTTGTTAGTAAAAAAGAGCACACATGCAATGACACTGGTAGATCCATAGGTGGATTGTGAAAAGAACACACATGCAATGACTCCAGTTGTTGTTAGTAAAAAGAACACACATGCAATGACACTGGTGGATCCATGTGTGGTCTCTAAAGAGAACACACATTTCAATAACACTGGTGGATCCATATGTGGTATGTGAAAATAATAGTCATGAAATGACTCTTGTTCTTATTAGTAAAAAGAACACGCATGCAATGACACTGGTGGATCCACGTGTGGTATCTAAAGAGAACACACATGCAATGACTCTGGTTGTTGTTAGTAAAAAGAGCACACATGCAATGACACTGGTGGATCCATATGTGGTATGTGAAAAGAACACACATGCAATGACTCTGGCAGTTGTTAGTAAACAGAACACACATGCAATGACACTGGTGGATCCATGTGTGGTCTCTGAAGAGAACACACATTTCAATGACACCGTTGGATCCATATGTGGTATGTGAAAGGAACACACATGTAATGACTCCAGTTGTTGTTAGTAAAAAGAACACACATGCAATGACACTAGTGGATCCATGTGTGGTATCTGAAGAGAACACACATGCAATGACACTGGTGGATCCATAGGTGGATTGTGAAAAGAACACAGATGCAATGACTCCAGTTGTTGCTAGTAAAAAGAACACACATGCAATGACACTGGTGGATCCATGTGTGGTCTCTGAAGAGAACACACATTTCAATGACACTGGTGGATCCATATGTGGTATGTGAAAATAATAGTCATGAAACGACTCTGGTTGTTGTTAGTAAAAAGAACACACATGCAATGACACTGGTGGATCCATGTGTGGTCTATGAAGAGAACACACATGCAATGACTCTGGTTATTGTTAGTAAACAGAGCACATATGCAATGACACTGGTGGATCCATGTGTGGTGTCTAAAGAGACCACACATTTTAATGACACTAGTGGATGCATATGTGGTATGTGAAAAGAATAGTCATGAAATGACTCCAGTTGTTGTTAGTAAAAAGAGCACACGTGCAATGACACTGGTGGATCCATATGTGGTATGTGAAAAGAAAACACATGGAATGACTCCAGTTGTTGTTAGTAAAAAGAACACACATGCAATGACACTAGTAGATCCATGTGTGGTCTCTGAAGATAACACACATTTTAATGACACTGGTGGATCCATATGTGGAATGTGAAAAGAATAGTCATGAAATGACTCTAGTTTTTGTTAGTAAAAAGAACACACATGCAATGACACTGGTGGATCCATGTGTGGTCTCTCAAGGAAACACACATGCAATGCCTCTGGCTGTTGTTAGTAAAAAGAGCACACATGCAATGACACTGGTGGATCCATAGGTGGATTGTGAAAAGAACACAAATGCAATGATTCTAGTTGTTGTTAGTAAAAAGAACACACATGCAATGACACTGGTGGATCCATGTGTGGTCTCTGAAGAGAACACACATTTCAATAACACTGGTGGATCCATATGTGGTATGCGAAAATAATAGTCATGAAATCACTCCAGTTCTTGTTATTGAAAAGAACACACATGCAATGACACTAGTGGATCCATGTGTGGTCTTGATACGTCCATTTTCATCACTATTATATGTCTTAATTCACTGTTATTCATTGATATATTTCCTATTGAGAGGTGATAGTTATGTTATTTTATCTGTTTTTGCATGGTTGATGACTTTTGGAGCATGGACCGCTGCAGTCAGGATTCTGATGGAAAAGGTGCTGTTTGGAGGCAAAATTCGCGAAGTTCAGGAAATCCGGGAAAATATAAGGAAAATCCTATTTTTCCAGAAGACGAAGGAAGCCAGAAGGGGGGCTCGAGATGGGCCACAGGGGGCCCACAGCACCCCCTGGCACGTGCCAGCCTAGGCCGCGCCACCAGGTGGTGAGGCCACCCTGGTCCACCCATGGCTCTCCCCTCTGGCGTATATATTCCTTCTGAAACCCTAAGACTCGGGGAACGACCACAGAAAGATTCCGCCACCTCTGCGGGGTGGAAAACACCGAGAGAGAGAGATCTCTCCGGCAGACAGAATTCTGTCGGGGGAATTCCTTCTCGGAGAGGGGAGATTGTCGCCATCAACACCACCATCAAGATGGACTTCATTGGGATCATCACCATCATCATCACCACCATCATCACCATCAACACCCTCATCACCATCTCCATTTTGCTGTAACAATTGAGTTGAATCTTGCCTTAGTTCATAGGGGAAACTTTCCTAGTGTTGATTACTCTTTGTAGTTGATGCTATTGAGTGAACCATTGAATTATTGTTTATGTTAAGATTGTTATACATCATTATTCCATCTCTGATCATGATCCATATGATGTCTTGTGTGTAGTTCGTTTTGTTCTTGAGGACATGGGAGAAGTCTTGTTGTTAGTAGCGGAGTTGTGTTGAGAAAGATTCAATAGTTTGATATTTAAGTTGTGGTGTACTTCTTCTAGTGGTGTCATGTGAACATCGACTACATGACACTTCACCTATATGGGCCTAGGGGAATGCATTGTGTATTTGGCTACTAATCGTAGGGGTTGGAGTGATGAAACCTGAACCCCCGTTAGGAAACCATTGCACAAGGGACGTAAAGGTCTTAGAGTTTAAAGCTGTGGTTAGGTTTCTACCTTAATTACTTTCTTGTACTTACGGATGTTTGCAAGGGGTATAAGCACAAGTATGTATTAGCCCTAGGAAGTTCGGTACATTAGCAAAGGTTCACCCACACAACACTTAGCAAGCTAAAGAAGATTAATCAACTATATGAAGCTAAAGCACTTGACAGTCTTCCCATGTGTCCTCAAGATAGTTTGGTCATCTTAAGTAATACAACCGGCTTGTCCGTTGCCGAATAAAGGATTGGGCCACTTTGCTGCATTTATTCCTACTATTTTTTATTTACTCGTACTCTGTTTACTTGCTTTATCAAAAACCCCTAAAAATATGTTTGCTAAGTATTTGCAGAGAATTCCTGATCCATGCCACTAGCCCTTTTATACGCTCCTCGTTGGGTTCGACACTCTTACTTATCAAAAATACTGCGATACACCACCTATACTTGTGGGTCATCAGGTGTTTGAAGAGAACACACATGCAATGACTCTGGTTGTTGTTAGTAAAAATAGCACACGCGCAATGACACTGGTGGATCCGTAGGTGGATTGTGAAAAGAACACACATGCAATGACTCTAGTTGTTGTTAGTAAAAAGAACACACATGCAATGACACTGGTGGATCCATGTGTAGTCTCTAAAGAGAACACACATTTCAATAACACTGGTGGATCCATATGTGGTATGTGAAAATAATAGTCATGAAATGACTCTGGTTGTTCTTAGTAAAAAGAACACACATGCAATGACACTGGTGGATCCATGTGTGGTCTCTGAGGAGAACACATATGCAATGACTCTGGCTGTTGTTAGTAAAAAAGAGCACACATGCAATGACACTGGTGGATCCATAGGTGGATTCTGAAAAGAACACACATGCAATGACTCTAATTGTTGTTAGTAAAAAGAACACACATGCAATGACACTAGTGGATCCATGTGTGGTCTCTGAAGAGAACACACATTTCAATAACACTGGTGGATCCATATGTGGTATGTGAAAATAATAGTCATGAAATGACTCTTGTTGTTGTTAGTACTCCCTCTGTTTCAAATTACTCCGTCGGCGCGCTTATGTAGGTGGGCTAGTACTCCTTCATTTTTCATTCAAAAAAATCCTGAAATTTTTGAAATAGATAGTATGAAATGTGTACTACCTATACCAAAAATCCTATGAATTTTTTGATAAAAATGAGAGAATACTAAGCCACCTAGGTAAGCGTGCGCGCAGAGTAATTTGAAACAGAGGGAGTAAGAAGAACACGCATGCAATGACACTGGTGGATCCATGTGTGGTCTCTAAAGAGAACACACATGCAATGACTCTGGTTGTTGTTACTAAAAAGAGCACACATGCAATGACACTGGTGGATCCATATGTGGTATGTGAAAAGAACACACATGCAATGACTCTGGCAGTTGTTAGTAAAAAGAACACACATGGAATGACACTGGTGGATCCACGTGTGGTCTCTGAAGAGAACACACATTTCTATGACACCGTTGGATCCATATGTGGTATGTGAAAAAACACACATGTAATGACTCCAGTTGTTGTTAGTAAAAAGAACACACATGCAATGAAACTAGTGGATCCATCTGTGGTATCCGAAGAGAACACACATGCAATGACACTGGTGGATCCATATGTGGTATGTGAAAAGAACACACATGCAATGACTCTGGCAGTTGTTAGTAAAAAGAACACACATGGAATGACACTGGTGGATCCATGTGTGGTCTCTAATGAGAACACACATGCCATGACTCTGGCTGTTGTTAGTAAAAAGAGCACACATGCAATAACATTGGTGGACCCATAGGTGGATTGTGAAAAGAACACACATGCAATGACTCCAGTTGTTGTTAGTAAAAAGAACACACATGCAATGACATTGGTGGATCCATGTGTGGTCTCTGAAGGGAACACACATTTCAATAACACTGGTGGATCCATATGTGGTATGTGAAAATAATAGTCATGAAATGACTCCAGTTGTTGTTAGTAAAAAGAACACACATGCAATGAAACTGGTGGATCCATAGGTGGTATGTGAAAAGAACACACATGCAATGACTCTGGTTGTTGTTAGTAAAAAGAGCACACATGCAATGACATTGGTCGATCAATAGGTGGATTGTGAAAAGAGCACATATGCAATGACACTGGTGGATCCATAGGTGGTATGTGAACAGAACACACATGCAATGACATCAGGATCCATGTGTGGTCTCTGAAGAGAACACACATTTCAATGACACTTGTGGATCCATATGTGGTATGTGAAAAGAATAGTCATGAAATGACTCCAGTTGCTTTTAGTAAAAAGAACACACATGCAGTGACACTAGTGGATCCATGTGTGGTCTATGAAGAGAACACATATGCAATGACTCTGGCTGTTTGGTACTAGAAAGATCACACATGCAATGACACTAGTGGGTTGTGAAAAGAGCACACTTGCAATGACTCCAGTTGTTGTTAGTAAGAAGAACACACATGCAATAACACTGGTGGATCCATGTGTGGTCTCTGAAGACAACACAAATTTCAATAACACTGGTGGATCCATATGTGGTATGTGAAAATAATAGTCATGAAATGACTCTAGTTGTTGTTAGTAAAAAGAACACACATGCACTGACACTGGTGGATCCATGTGTGGCCTCTAAAGAGAACACACATGCAATGACTCTGGTTATTGATAGTAAAAAGAGCACACATGCAATGACACTGGTGGATCAATAGGTGGATTGGTAAAAGAGCACACATGCAATGACATAGGTGGATCCATATGTGGTATGCCAAAAGAACACACATATAATGACTCGAGTTGTTGTTAGTAAAAAGAACACACATGCAATGGCACTGGTGGATCCGTGTGTGGTCTCTGAAGAGAACACACATTTCAATGACACTGGTGGATCCATAGGTGGATTGTGAAAAGAACACACATGCAATGACTCCAGTTATTGTTAGTAAAAAGAACACACATGCAATGACACTGGTGGATCCATGTGTGGTCTCTGAAGAGAACACACATGCAATGACTCTGGCTTTTGTTAGTAAAAAGAGAACACATGGAATGACACTGGTGGATCCATATGTGGTATATGAAAAGAACACACATGAAATGACTCCAGTTGTTGTTAGTAAAAAGAACACACATGCAATGACACTGGTGGATCCATGTGTGGTCTCTGAAGAGAACACACATGCAATGACTCTGGCTGTTGTTAATAAAAAGAGCACACAAGCAATGACACTGGTGGATCGATAGGTGGATTGTGAAAAGAACACACATGCAATGACTCCATTGTTGTTACTAAAAAGAACACACATGCAATGACACTGGTGGATCCATGTGTGGTATGTGAAAAGAACATACATGAAATGACTCTGGTTGTTGTTAGTAAAAAGAACACACATGCAATGACACTGCTGTATCCATGTGTGGTCTCCGAAGAGAGAACACATGCAATGACTCTGGTTGTTGTTAGTAAAAAGAGAGCACATGCTATGACACTGGTGGATCCATAGGTGGGTTGTGAAAAGACCACACATGCAATGACTCTAGTTGTTGTTAGTAAAAATAACACACATGCAATGACACTTCTGGATCCATATGTGGTATGTGAAAAGAACACACATGCAATGACTCCAGTTGTTGTTAGTAGAAAGAACACACATGCAATGACACTGGTGGATCCATGTGTGGTCTCTGAAGAGAACACACATGCAATGACACTGGTGGATCCATGTGTGGTCTCTAATGAGAACACACGTGCAATGACTCTGGCTGTTGTTAGTAAAAAGAGCACACATGCAATGACATTGGTGGATCCATAGGTGGATTGTGAAAAGAACACACATGCAATGACTCCAGCTGTTGTTAGTAAAAAGAACACACATGCAATGACACTGGTGGATCCATGTGTGGTCTCTGAAGGGAACACACATTTCAATAACACTGGTGGATCCATATGTGGTATGTGAAAATAATAGTCATGAAATGACTCCAGTTGTTGTTAGTAAAAAGAACACACATGCAATGAAACTGGTGGATCCATAGGTGGTATGTGAAAAGAACACACATGCAATGACTATGGTTGTTGTTAGTAAAAAGAGCACACATGCAATGACATTGGTCGATCAATAGGTGGATTGTGAAAAGAGCACATATGCAATGACACTGGTGGATCCATAGGTGGTATGTGAACAGAACACACATGCAATGACACTGGTGGATCCATGTGTGGTCTCTGAAGAGAACACACATTTCAATGACACTTGTGGATCCATATGTGGTATGTGAAAAGAATAGTCATGAAATGACTCCAGTTGCTGTTAGTAAAAAGAACACACATGCAGTGACACTAGTGGATCCATGTGTGGTCTATGAAGAGAACACATATGCAATGACTCTGGCTGTTTGGTACTAGAAAGATCACACATGCAATGACACTAGTGGGTTGTGAAAAGAGCACACTTGCAATGACTCCAGTTGTTGTTAGTAAGAAGAACACACATGCAATAACACTGGTGGATCCATGTGTGGTCTCTGAAGACAACACAAATTTCAATAACACTGGTGGATCCATATGTGGTATGTGAAAATAATAGTCATGAAATGACTCTAGTTGTTGTTAGTAAAAAGAACACACATGCACTGACACTGGTGGATCCATGTGTGGCCTCTAAAGAGAACACATGCAATGACTCTGGTTATTGATAGTAAAAGAGCACACATGCAATGACACTGGTGGATCAATAGGTGGATTGGTAAAAGAGCACACATGCAATGACATAGGTGGATCCATATGTGGTATGCCAAAAGAACACACATATAATGACTCGAGTTGTTGTTAGTAAAAAGAACACACATGCAATGGCACTGGTGGATCCGTGTGTGGTCTCTGAAGAGAACACACATTTCAATGACACTGGTGGATCCATAGGTGGATTGTGAAAAGAACACACATGCAATGACTCCAGTTATTGTTAGTAAAAAGAACACACATGCAATGACACTGGTGGATCCATGTGTGGTCTCTGAAGAGAACACACATGCAATGACTCTGGCTGTTGTTAGTAAAAAGAGAACACATGGAATGACACTGGTGGATCCATATGTGGTATATGAAAAGAACACACATGAAATGACTCCAGTTGTTGTTAGTAAAAAGAACACACATGCAATGACATCAGGATCCATGTGTGGTCTCTGAAGAGAACACACATGCAATGACTCTGGCTGTTGTTAATAAAAAGAGCACACAAGCAATGACACTGGTGGATCGATAGGTGGATTGTGAAAAGAACACACATGCAATGACTCCAGCTGTTGTTACTAAAAAGAACACACATGCAATGACACTGGTGGATCCATGTGTGGTATGTGAAAAGAACATACATGAAATGACTCTGGTTGTTGTTAGTAAAAATAACACACATGCAATGACACTGCTGTATCCATGTGTGGTCTCCGAAGAGAGAACACATGCAATGACTCTGGTTGTTGTTAGTAAAAAGAGAGCACATGCTATGACACTGGTGGATCCATAGGTGGGTTGTGAAAAGACCACACATGCAATGACTCTAGTTGTTGTTAGTAAAAATAACACACATGCAATGACACTTCTGGATCCATATGTGGTATGTGAAAAGAACACACATGCAATGACTCCAGTTGTTGTTAGTAGAAAGAACACACATGCAATGACACTGGTGGATCCATGTGTGGTCTCTGAAGAGAACACACATGCAATGACACTGGTGGATCCATGTGTGGTCTCTAATGAGAACACACGTGCAATGACTCTGGCTGTTGTTAGTAAAAAGAGCACACATGCAATGACATTGGTGGATCCATAGGTGGATTGTGAAAAGAACACACATGCAATGACTCCAGCTGTTGTTAGTAAAAAGAACACACATGCAATGACACTGGTGGATCCATGTGTGGTCTCTGAAGGGAACACACATTTCAATAACACTGGTGGATCCATATGTGGTATGTGAAAATAATAGTCATGAAATGACTCCAGTTGTTGTTAGTAAAAAGAACACACATGCAATGACACTGGTGGATCCATAGGTGGTATGTGAAAAGAACACACATGCAATGACTCTGGTTGTTGTTAGTAAAAAGAGCACACATGCAATGACACTGGTCGATCAATAGGTGGATTGTGAAAAGAGCACACATGCAATGAAACTGGTGGATCCATAGGTGGTATGTGAACAGAACACACATGCAATGACACTGGTGGATCCATGTGTGGTCTCTGAAGAGAACACACATTTCAATGACACTTGTGGATCCATATGTGGTATGTGAAAAGAATAGTCATGAAATGACTCCAGTTGTTGTTAGTAAAAAGAACACACATGCAATGACACTAGTGGATCCATGTGTGGTCTATGAAGAGAACACATATGCAATGACTCTGGCTGTTATTACTAGAAAGACACACATGCAATGACACTAGTGGGTTGTGAAAAGAGCACACTTGCAATGACTCTAGTTGTTGTTAGTAAGAAGAACACACATGCAATAACACTGGTGGATCCATGTGTGGTCACTGAAGAGAACACAAATTTCAATAACACTGGTGGATCCATATGTGGTATGTGAAAATAATAGTCATGAAATGACTCTAGTTGTTCTTAGTAAAAAGAACACACATGCACTGACACTGGTGGATCCATGTGTGGTCTCTAAAGAGAACACACATGCAATGACTCTGGTTGTTGTTAGTAAAAAGAGCACACATGCAATGAAACTGGTGGATCAATAGGTGAATTGGTAAAAGAGCACACATGCAATGACACAGGTGGATCCATATGTGGTATGCCAAAAGAACACACATACAATGACTCAAGTTGTTGTTAGTAAAAAGAACACACATGCAAGGGCACTAGTGGATCCGTGTGTGGTCTCTAAAGAGAACACACATTTCAATGACACTGGTGGATCCATAGGTGGATTGTGAAAAGAACACACATGCAATGACTCCAGTTATTGTTAGTAAAAAGAACACACATGCAATGACACTGGTGGATCCATGTGTGGTCTCTAAAGAGATTACACATGCAATGACTCTGGCTGTTGTTAGTAAAAAGAGAACACATGCAATGACACTGGTGGATCCATATGTGGTATATGAAAAGAACACACATGCAATGACTCCAGTTGTTGTTAGTAAAAAGAACACACATGCAATGACACCGGTGGATCCATGTGTGGTCTCTGAAGAGAACAGACATGCCATGACTCTGGCTGTTGTTAATAAAAAGAGCACACATGCAATGGCACTGGTGGATCGATAGGTGGATTGTGAAAAGAACACACATGCAATGACTCCAGTTGTTGTTAGTAAAAAGAACACACATGCAATGACAGTGTTGGATCCATGTGTGGTATGTGAAAAGAACACACATGAAATGACTCTGGTTGTTGTTAGTAAAAAGAACACACATGCAATGACACTGGTGGATCCATGTGTGGTCTCTGAAGAGAGAACACATGCAATGACTCTGGTTGTTGTTAGTAAAAAGAGCACACATGGAATGACACTGGTGGATCCATAGGTGGGTTTTGAAAAGACCACACATGCAATGACTCTTGTTGTTGTTAGTAAAAATAACACACATGCAATGACACTTGTGGATCCATATGTGGTATGTGAAAAGAACACACATGCAATGACTCCAGTTGTTGTTAGTAAAAAGAACACACATGCAATGACACTGGTAGATCCATGTGTGGTCTCTGAAGAGAACACACATGCAATGACACTGGTGGATCCATGTGTGGTCTTTAATGAGAACACACATGCAATGACTCTGGTTGTTGTTAGTAAAAAGAGCACACATGCAATGACATTAGTGGATCCATAGGTGGATTGTGAAAAGAACACACATGCAATGACTCCAGTTGTTGTTAGTAAAAAGAACACACATGCAATGACACTGGTGGATCCATGTGTGGTCTCTGAAGGGAACACACATTTCAATAACACTGGTGGATCCATATGTGGTATGTGAAAATAATAGTCATGAAATGACTCCAGTTGTTGTTAGTAAAAAGAACACACATGCAGTGACACTGGTGGATCCATAGGTGGTATGTCAAAAGAACACACATGCAATGACTCAGGTTGTTGTTAGTAAAAAGAGCACACATGCAATGACACTAGTCGATCAATAGGTGGATTGTGAAAAGAGCACACATGCAATGACACTGGTGGATCCATAGGTGGTATGTGAATAGAACACACATGTAATGACACTGGTGGATCCATGTGCGGTCCCTGAAGAGAACACACATTTCAATGACGCTTGTGGATCCATATGTGGTATGTGAAAAGAATAGTCATGAAATGACTCTAGTTGTTGTTAGTAAAAAGAACACACATGCAATGACACTAGTGGATCCATGTGTGGTCTATGAAGAGAACACATATGCAATGACTCTGGCTGTTGTTACTAGAAAGATGACACATGCAATGACACTAGTGGGTTGTGAAAACAGCACAGTTGCAATGAATCCAGTTGTTGTTAGTAAGAAGAACACACATGCAATAACACTGGTGGATCCATGTGTGGTCTCTGAAGAGAACACAAATTTCAATAACACTGGTGGATCCATATGTGGTATGTGAAAATAATAGTCATGAAATGACTCTAGTTGTTGTTAGTAAAAAGAACACACATGCACTAACACTGGTGGATCCATGTGTGGTCTCTAAAGAGAACACACATGCAATGACTCTGGTTGTTGTTAGTAAAAAGAGCACACATGCAATGACACTGGTGGATCAATAGGTGGATTGGTAAAATTGCACACATGCAATGACACAGGTGGATCCATATGTGGTATGCCAAAAGAACACACATACAATGACTCGAGTTGTTGTTAGTAAAAAGAACACACATGCAACGGCACTGGTGGATCCGTGTGTGGTCCCTGAAGAGAACACACATTTCAATGACACTGGTGGATCCATAGGTGGATTGTGAAAAGAACACACATTCAATGACTCAGGTTATTGTTAGTAAAAAGAACACACATGCAATGACACTGGTGGATCCATGTGTGGTCTCTGAAGAGAACACACATGCAATGACTCTAGCTGTTGTTAGTAAAAAGAGCACACATGCAATGACTCTGGCTATTGTTAGTAAAAAGAGCACACATGCAATGACACTGGTGGATCCATATGTGGTATATGAAAAGAACACACATGCAATGACTCCAGTTGTTGTTAGTAAAAAGAACACACATGCAATGACACTGGTGGATCCATGTGTGGTCTCTGAAGAGAACACACATGCAATGACTCTGGCTGTTGTTAATAAAAAGAGCACACATGCAATGACACTGGTGGATCGATAGGTGGATTGTGAAAAGAACACACATGCAATGACTCCATCTGTTGTTAGTAAAAAGAACACACATGAAATGACAGTGTTGGATCCATGTGTGGTATGTGAAAAGAACATACATGAAATGACTCTGGTTGTTGTTAGTAAAAAGAACACACATGCAATGACACTGGTGGATCCATGTGTGGTCTCTGAAGAGAGAACACATGCAATGACTCTGGTTGTTGTTAGTAAAAAGAGCACACATGCAATGACACTGGTGGATCCATAGGTGGGTTTTGAAAAGACCACACATGCAATGACTCTAGTTGTTGTTAGTAAAAATAACACACATGCAATGACACTTGTGGATCCATATGTGGTATGTGAAAAGAACACACATGCAATGACTCCAGTTGTTGTTAGTAAAAAGAACACACATGCAATGACACTGGTAGATCCATGTGTGGTCTCTGAAGAGAACACACATGCAATGACACTGGTGGATCCATGTGTGGTCTCTAATGAGAACACACATGCAATGACTCTGGCTGTTGTTAGTAAAAAGAGCACACATGCAATGACATTGGTGGATCCATAGGTGGATTGTGAAAAGAACACACATGCAATGACTCCAGTTGTTGTTAGTAAAAAGAACACACATGCAATGACACTGGTGGATCCATGTGTGGTCTCTGAAGGGAACACACATTTCAATAACACTGGTGGATCCATATGTGGTATGTGAAAATAATAGTCATGAAATGACTCCAATTGTTGTTAGTAAAAAGAACACACATGCAGTGACACTGGTGGATCCATAGGTGGTATGTGAAAAGAACACACATGCAATGACTCTGGTTGTTGCTAGTAAAAAGAGCACACATGAAATGACACTGGTCGATCAATAGGTGGATTGTGAAAAGAGCACACATGCAATGACACTGGTGGATCCATAGGTGGTATGTGAATAGAACACACATGTAATGACACTGGTGGATCCATGTGTGGTCCCTGAAGAGAACACACATTTCAATGACACTTGTGGATCCATATGTGGTATGTGAAAAGAATAGTCATGAAATGACTCTAGTTGTTGTTAGTAAAAAGAACACACATGCAATGACACTAGTGGATCCATGTGTGGTCTATGAAGAGAACACATATGCAATGACTCTGGCTGTTGTTACTAGAAAGATCACACATGCAATGACACTAGTGGGTTGTGAAAACAGCACACTTGCAATGACTCCAGTTGTTGTTAGTAAGAAGAACACACATGCAATGACACTAGTGGATCCATGTGTGGTCTCTGAAGAGAACACACATTTCAATGACACTGGTGGATCCATATGTGGTATGTGAAAAGAATAGTCATGAAATGACTCTAGTTGTTGTTAGTAAAGATAACACACATGCAATGACACTGGTGGATCCTTGTGTGGTCTCTCAAGGGAACACACATGCAATGCCTCTTGCTGTTGTTAGTAAAAAGAGCACACATGCAATGACACTGGTGGATCCATATGTGAATTGTGAAAAGAACACACATGCAATGATTCTAGTTGTTGTTAGTAAAAAGAACACACATGCAATGACACTGGTGGATCCATGTGTGGTCTCTGAAGACAACACACATTTCAATAACACTGGTGGATCTATATGTGGTATGTGAAAATAATAGTCATGAAATGACTCCAGTTCTTGTTATTGAAAAGAACACACATGCAATGACACTAGTGGATCCATGTGTGGTCCTTATACATCCATTTTGCATCACTATTATATGTCATAATTCACTGTTATTCATTGATATATTTCATATTGAGAGGTGATACTTATGTTATTTCATCTGTTTTTGCATGGTTGATGACTATTGGAGCATGGACCGCTGCAGTCAGGATTCTGATGGAAAATGTGCTGTTTGGAGGCAAAATTCGCGAAGTTCAGGAAATCCGGGAAAATATAAGGAAAATCCTATTTTTCCAAAAGACGAAGGAAGCCAGAAGGGGGGCTGGAGATGGGCCAAAGGGGGCCCACAGCACCCCCTAGCACGGGCCAGCCTAGGCCGCGCCACCAGGTGGTGAGGCCACCCTGGTCCACCCATGGCTCTCCCCTCTGGCGTATATATTCCTTCTGAAACCCTAAGACTCGGGGAACGACCACAGAAAGATTCCGCAGCCTCTACGGGGTGGAAAACACCGAGAGAGAAAGATCTCTCTGGCAGACAGAATTCTACCGGGGGAATTCCTTCTCGGAGAGGGGAGATCGTCGCCATCAACACCACCATCAAGATGGACTTCATTGGGATCATCACCATCATCATCACCACCATCATCACCATCAACACCCTCATCACCATCTCCATTTTGCTGTAACAATTGAGTTGAATCTTGCCTTACTTCATAGGGGAAACTTTCCCGGTGTTGATTACTCTTTGTATTTGATGCTATTGAGTGAACCATTGAATTATTGTTTATGTTAAGATGGTTATACATCATTATTCCATCTCTGATCATGATCCATATGATGTCTTGTGTGTAGTTCGTTTTGTTCTTGAGGACATGGGAGAAGTCATGTTGTTAGTAGCGGAGTTGTGTTGAGAAAGATTCAATAGTTTGATATTTAAGTTGTGGTGTACTTCTTCTAGTGGTGTCATGTGAACGTCGACTACATGACACTTCACCTATATGGGCCTAGGGGAATGCATTGTGTATTTGGCTACTAATCGTAGGGGTTGCCGGAGTGACAGAAACCTGAACCCCCGTTAGGAAACCATTGCACAAGGGACGTAAAGGTCTTAGAGTTTAAAGCTGTGGTTAGGTTTCTACCTTAATTACTTTCTTGTACTTACGGATGTTTGCAAGGGGTATAAGCACAAGTATGTATTAGCCCTAGGAAGTTCGGTACATTAGCAAAGGTTCACCCACACAACACTTAGCAAGCTAAAGAAGATTAATCAACTATATGAAGCTAAAGCACTTGACAGTCTTCCCATGTGTCCTCAAGATAGTTTGGTCATCTTAAGTAATACAACCGGCTTGTCCGTTGCCGAATAAAGGATTGGGCCACTTTGCTGCATTTATTCCTACTGTTTTTTATTTACTCGTACTCTGTTTACTTGCTTTATCAAAAACCCCTAAAAATATGTTTCCTAAGTATTTGCAGAGAATTCCTGATCCATGCCACTAGCCCGCACCTTCTGCTCCTCGTTGGGTTCGACACTCTTACTTATCAAAAATACTGCGATACACCACCTATACTTGTGGGTCATCAGGTGTTTGAAGAGAACACACATGCAATGACTCTGGTTGTTGTTAGTAAAAATAGCACACGCGCAATGACACTGGTGGATCCGTAGGTGGATTGTGAAAAGAACACACATGCAATGACTCTAGTTGTTGTTAGTAAAAAGAACACACATGCAATGACACTGGTGGATCCATGTGTAGTCTCTAAAGAGAACACACATTTCAATAACACTGGTGGATCCATATGTGGTATGTGAAAATAATAGTCATGAAATGACTCTGGTTGTTCTTAGTAAAAAGAACACACATGCAATGACACTGGTGGATCCATGTGTGGTCTCTGAGGAGAACACATATGCAATGACTCTGGCTGTTGTTAGTAAAAAAGAGCACACATGCAATGACACTGGTGGATCCATAGGTGGATTGTGAAAAGAACACACATGCAATGACTCTAATTGTTGTTAGTAAAAAGAACACACATGCAATGACACTAGTGGATCCATGTGTGGTCTCTGAAGAGAACACACATTTCAATAACACTAGTGGATCCATATGTGGTATGTGAAAATAATAGTCATGAAATGACTCTTGTTGTTGTTAGTACTCCCTCTGTTTCAAATTACTCCGTCGGCGCGCTTATGTAGGTGGGCTAGTACTCCTTCATTTTTCATTCAAAAAAATCCTGAAATTTTTGAAATAGATAGTATGAAATGTGTACTACCTATACCAAAAATCCTATGAATTTTTTGATAAAAATGAGAGAATACTAAGCCACCTAGGTAAGCGTGCGCGCGGAGTAATTTGAAACAGAGGGAGTAAGAAGAACACGCATGCAATGACACTGGTGGATCCATGTGTGGTCTCTAAAGAGAACACACATGCAATGACTCTGGTTGTTGTTACTAAAAAGAGCACACATGCAATGACACTGGTGGATCCATATGTGGTATGTGAAAAGAACACACATGCAATGACTCTGGCAGTTGTTAGTAAAAAGAACACACATGGAATGACACTGGTGGATCCACGTGTGGTCTCTGAAGAGAACACACATTTCTATGACACCGTTGGATCCATATGTGGTATGTGAAAAAACACACATGTAATGACTCCAGTTGTTGTTAGTAAAAAGAACACACATGCAATGAAACTAGTGGATCCATCTGTGGTATCCGAAGAGAACACACATGCAATGACACTGGTGGATCCATATGTGGTATGTGAAAAGAACACACATGCAATGACTCTGGCAGTTGTTAGTAAAAAGAACACACATGGAATGACACTGGTGGATCCATGTGTGGTCTCTAATGATGAGACCACACATGCCATGACTCTGGCTGTTGTTAGTAAAAAGAGCACACATGCAATAACATTGGTGGACCCATAGGTGGATTGTGAAAAGAACACACATGCAATGACTCCAGTTGTTGTTAGTAAAAAGAACACACATGCAATGACATTGGTGGATCCATGTGTGGTCTCTGAAGGGAACACACATTTCAATAACACTGGTGGATCCATATGTGGTATGTGAAAATAATAGTCATGAAATGACTCCAGTTGTTGTTAGTAAAAAGAACACACATGCAATGAAACTGGTGGATCCATAGGTGGTATGTGAAAAGAACACACATGCAATGACTCTGGTTGTTGTTAGTAAAAAGAGCACACATGCAATGACATTGGTCGATCAATAGGTGGATTGTGAAAAGAGCACATATGCAATGACACTGGTGGATCCATAGGTGGTATGTGAACAGAACACACATGCAATGACACTGATGGATCCATGTGTGGTCTCTGAAGAGAACACACATTTCAATGACACTTGTGGATCCATATGTGGTATGTGAAAAGAATAGTCATGAAATGACTCCAGTTGCTGTTAGTAAAAAGAACACACATGCAGTGACACTAGTGGATCCATGTGTGGTCTATGAAGAGAACACATATGCAATGACTCTGGCTGTTGTTACTAGAAAGATCACACATGCAATGACACTAGTGGGTTGTGAAAAGAGCACACTTGCAATGACTCCAGTTGTTGTTAGTAAGAAGAACACACATGCAATAACACTGGTGGATCCATGTGTGGTCTCTGAAGACAACACAAATTTCAATAACACTGGTGGATCCATATGTGGTATGTGAAAATAATAGTCATGAAATGACTCTAGTTGTTGTTAGTAAAAAGAACACACATGCACTGACACTGGTGGATCCATGTGTGGCCTCTAAAGAGAACACACATGCAATGACTCTGGTTATTGATAGTAAAAAGAGCACACATGCAATGACACTGGTGGATCAATAGGTGGATTGGTAAAAGAGCACACATGCAATGACATAGGTGGATCCATATGTGGTATGCCAAAAGAACACACATATAATGACTCGAGTTGTTGTTAGTAAAAAGAACACACATGCAATGGCACTGGTGGATCCGTGTGTGGTCTCCAAGAGAACACACATTTCAATGACACTGGTGGATCCATAGGTGGATTGTGAAAAGAACACACATGCAATGACTCAGTTATTGTTAGTAAAAGAACACACATGCAATGACATCAGGATCCATGTGTGGTCTCTGAAGAGAACACACATGCAATGACTCTGGCTTTTGTTAGTAAAAAGAGAACACATGGAATGACACTGGTGGATCCATATGTGGTATATGAAAAGAACACACATGAAATGACTCCAGTTGTTGTTAGTAAAAAGAACACACATGCAATGACACTGGTGGATCCATGTGTGGTCTCTGAAGAGAACACACATGCAATGACTCTGGCTGTTGTTAATAAAAAGAGCACACAAGCAATGACACTGGTGGATCGATAGGTGGATTGTGAAAAGAACACACATGCAATGACTCCAGCTGTTGTTACTAAAAAGAACACACATGCAATGACACTGGTGGATCCATGTGTGGTATGTGAAAAGAACATACATGAAATGACTCTGGTTGTTGTTAGTAAAAAGAACACACATGCAATGACACTGCTCTATCCATGTGTGGTCTCTGAAGAGAGAACACATGCAATGACTCTGGTTGTTGTTAGTAAAAAGAGAGCACATGCTATGACACTGGTGGATCCATAGGTGGGTTGTGAAAAGACCACACATGCAATGACTCTAGTTGTTGTTAGTAAAAATAACACACATGCAATGACACTTCTGGATCCATATGTGGTATGTGAAAAGAACACACATGCAATGACTCCAGTTGTTGTTAGTAGAAAGAACACACATGCAATGACACTGGTGGATCCATGTGTGGTCTCTGAAGAGAACACACATGCAATGACACTGGTGGATCCATGTGTGGTCTCTAATGAGAACACACGTGCAATGACTCTGGCTGTTGTTAATAAAAAGAGCACACATGCAATGACATTGGTGGATCCATAGGTGGATTGTGAAAAGAACACACATGCAATGACTCCAGTTGTTGTTAGTAAAAAGAACACACATGCAATGACACTGGTGGATCCATGTGTGGTCTCTGAAGGGAACACACATTTCAATAACACTGGTGGATCCATATGTGGTATGTGAAAATAATAGTCATGAAATGACTCCAGTTGTTGTTAGTAAAAAGAACACACATGCAATGACACTGGTGGATCCATAGGTGGTATGTGAAAAGAACACACATGCAATGACTCTGGTTGTTGTTAGTAAAAAGAGCACACATGCAATGACACTGGTCGATAAATAGGTGGATTGTGAAAAGAGCACACATGCAATGAAACTGGTGGATCCATAGGTGGTATGTGAACAGAACACACATGCAATGACACTGGTGGATCCATGTGTGGTCTCTGAAGAGAACACACATTTCAATGACACTTGTGGATCCATATGTGGTATGTGAAAAGAATAGTCATGAAATGACTCCAGTTGTTGTTAGTAAAAAGAACACACATGCAATGACACTAGTGGATCCATGTGTGGTCTATGAAGAGAACACATATACAATGACTCTGGCTGTTGTTACTAGAAAGATCACACATGCAATGACACTAGTGGGTTGTGAAAAGAGCACACTTGCAGTGACTCTAGTTGTTGTTAGTAAGAAGAACACACATGCAATAACACTGGTGGATGCATGTGTGGTCACTGAAGAGAACACAAATTTCAATAACACTGGTGGATCCATATGTGGTATGTGAAAATAATAGTCATGAAATGACTCTAGTTGTTCTTAGTAAAAAGAACACACATGCACTGACACTGGTGGATCCATGTGTGGTCTCTAAAGAGAACACACATGCAATGACTCTGGTTGTTGTTAGTAAAAAGAGCACACATGCAATGAAACTGGTGGATCAATAGGTGAATTGGTAAAAGAGCACACATGCAATGACACAGGTGGATCCATATGTGGTATGCCAAAAGAACACACATACAATGACTCAAGTTGTTGTTAGTAAAAAGAACACACATGCAAGGGCACTAGTGGATCCGTGTGTGGTCTCTGAAGAGAACACACATTTCAATGACACTGGTGGATCCATAGGTGGATTGTGAAAAGAACACACATTCAATGACTCCAGTTATTGTTAGTAAAAAGAACACACATGCAATGACACTGGTGGATCCATGTGTGGTCTCTAAAGAGATTACACATGCAATGACTCTGGCTGTTGTTAGTAAAAAGAGCACACATGCAATGACACTGGTGGATCCATATGTGGTATATGAAAAGAACACACATGCAATGACTCCAGTTGTTGTTAGTAAAAAGAACACACATGCAATGACACCGGTGGATCCATGTGTGGTCTCTGAAGAGAACACACATGCAATGACTCTGGCTGTTGTTAATAAAAAGAGCACACATGCAATGACACTGGTGGATCGATAGGTGGATTGTGAAAAGAACACACATGCAATGACTCCATCTGTTGTTAGTAAAAAGAACACACATGAAATGACAGTGTTGGATCCATGTGTGGTATGTGAAAAGAACATACATGAAATGACTCTGGTTGTTGTTAGTAAAAAGAACACACATGCAATGACACTGGTGGATCCATGTGTGGTCTCTGAAGAGAGAACACATGCAATGACTCTGGTTGTTGTTAGTAAAAAGAGCACACATGCAATGACACTGGTGGATCCATAGGTGGGTTTTGAAAAGACCACACATGCAATGACTCTAGTTGTTGTTAGTAAAAATAACACACATGCAATGACACTTGTGGATCCATATGTGGTATGTGAAAAGAACACACATGCAATGACTCCAGTTGTTGTTAGTACAAAGAACACACATGCAATGACACTGGTAGATCCATGTGTGGTCTCTGAAGAGAACACACATGCAATGACACTGGTGGATCCATGTGTGGTCTCTAATGAGAACACACATGCAATGACTCTGGCTGTTGTTAGTAAAAAGAGCACACATGCAATGACATTGGTGGATCCATAGGTGAATTGTGAAAAGAACACACATGCAATGACTCCAGTTGTTGTTAGTAAAAAGAACACACATTTCAATAACACTGGTGGATCCATATGTGGTATGTGAAAATAATAGTCATGAAATGACTCCAAGTGTTGTTAGTAAAAAGAACACACATGCAGTGACACTGGTGGATCCATAGGTGGTATGTGAAAAGAACACACATGCAATGACTCTGGTTGTTGCTAGTAAAAAGAGCACACATGAAATGACACTGGTCGATCAATAGGTGGATTGTGAAAAGAGCACACATGCAATGACATTGGTGGATCCATAGGTGGTATGTGAATAGAACACACATGTAATGACACTGGTGGATCCATGTGTGGTCCCTGAAGAGAACACACATTTCAATGACACTTGTGGATCCATATGTGGTATGTGAAAAGAATAGTCATGAAATGACTCTAGTTGTTGTTAGTAAAAAGAACACACATGCAATGACACTAGTGGATCCATGTGTGGTCTATGAAGAGAACACATATGCAATGACTCTGGCTGTTGTTACTAGAAAGATCACACATGCAATGACACTAGTGGGTTGTGAAAACAGCACACTTGCAATGACTCCAGTTGTTGTTAGTAAGAAGAACACACATGCAATAACACTGGTGGATCCATGTGTGGTCTCTGAAGAGAACACAAATTTCAATAACACTGGTGGATCCATATGTGGTATGTGAAAATAATAGTCATGAAATGACTCTAGTTGTTGTTAGTAAAAAGAACACACATGCACTAACACTGGTGGATCCATGTGTGGTCTCTAAAGAGAACACACATGCAATGACTCTGGTTGTTGTTAGTAAAAAGAGCACACATGCAATGACACTGGTGGATCAATAGGTGGATTGGTAAAAGAGCACACATGCAATGACACAGGTGGATCCATATGTGGTATGCCAAAAGAACACACATACAATGACTCGAGTTGTTGTTAGTAAAAAGAACACACATGCAATGGCACTGGTGGATCCGTGTGTGGTCCCTGGAGAGAACACACATTTCAATGACACTGGTGGATCCATAGGTGGATTGTGAAAAGAACACACATGCAATGACTCCAGTTATTGTTAGTAAAAACAACACACATGCAATGACATCAGGATCCATGTGTGGTCTCTGAAGAGAACACACATGCAATGACTCTGGCTGTTGTTAGTAAAAAGAGCACACATGCAATGACTCTGGCTATTGTTAGTAAAAAGAGCACACATGCAATGACACTGGTGGATCCATATGTGGTATATGAAAAGAACACACATGCAATGACTCCAGTTGTTGTTAGTAAAAAGAACACACATGCAATGACACTGGTGGATCCATGTATGGTCTCTGAAGAGAACACACATGCCATGACTCTGGCTGTTGTTAATAAAAAGAGCACACTTGCAATGACACTGGTGGATCGATAGGTGGATTGTGAAAAGAACACACATGCAATGACTCCATCTGTTGTTAGTAAAAAGAACACACATGCAATGACAGTGTTGGATCCATGTGTGGTATGTGAAAAGAACATACATGAAATGACTCTGGTTGTTGTTAGTAAAAAGAACACACATGCAATGACACTGGTGGATCCATGTGTGGTCTCTGAAGAGAGAAAACATGCAATGACTCTGGTTGTTGTTAGTAAAAAGAGCACACATGCAATGACACTGGTGGATCCATAGGTCGGTTGTGAAAAGACCACACATGCAATGACTCTAGTTGTTGTTAGTAAAAATAACACACATGCAATGACACTGGTGGATCAATAGGTGGATTGGTAAAAGAGCACACATGCAATGACACAGGTGGATCCATATGTGGTATGCCAAAAGAACACACATACAATGACTCGAGTTGTTGTTAGTAAAAAGAACACACGTGCAATGGCACTGGTGGATCCGTGTGTGGTCCCTGAAGAGAACACACATTTCAATGACACTGGTGGATCCATAGGTGGATTGTGAAAAGAACGCACATGCAATGACTCCAGTTATTGTTAGTAAAAACAACAGACATGCAATGACACTGGTGGATCCATGTGTGGTCTCTGAAGAGAACACACATGCAATGACTCTGGCTGTTGTTAGTAAAAAGAGCACACATGCAATGACTCTGGCTATTGTTAGTAAAAAGAGCACACATGCAATGACACTGGTGGATCCATATGTGGTATATGAAAAGAACACACATGCAATGACTCCAGTTGTTGTTAGTAAAAAGAACACACATGCAATGACACTGGTGGATCCATGTATGGTCTCTGAAGAGAACACACATGCAATGACTCTGGCTGTTGTTAATAAAAAGAGCACACATGCAATGACACTGGTGGATCGATAGGTGGATTGTGAAAAGACCACACATGCAATGACTCCAGTTGTTGTTAGTAAAAAGAGCACACGTGCAATGACACTGGTGGATCCATATGTGGTATGTGAAAAGAAAACACATGGAATGACTCCAGTTGTTGTTAGTAAAAAGAACACACATGCAATGACACTAGTAGATCCATGTGTGGTCTCTGAAGATAACACACATGCAATGACACTGGTGGATCCATGTGTGGTCTCTAATGAGAACACACATGCAATGACTCTGGCCGTTGTTAGTAAAAAGAGCAAACATGCAAAGACATTGGTGGATCCATAGGTGGATTGTGAAAAGAACACACATGCAATGACTCCAGTTATTGTTAGTAAAAAGAACACACATGCAATAATACTGGTGGATCCATGTGTGGTCTCTGAAGGGAACACACATTTCAATAACACTGCTGGATCCATATGTGGTATGTGAAAATAATAGTCATGAAATGACTCCTGTTGTTGTTAGTATAAAGAACACACATGCAATGACACTGGTGGATCCATAGGTGGTATGTGAAAAGAACACACATGCAATGACTCTGGTTGTTGTTAGTAAAAAGAGCACGCATGAAATGACACTGGTGGATCAATAGGTGGATTATGAAAAGAGCACACATGCAATGACATTGGTGGATCCATAGGTGGTATGTGAATAGAACACACATGCAATGACACTGGTGGATCCATGTGTGGTTTTTGAAGAGAACACACATTTCAATGACACTTGTGGATCCATATGTGGTATGTGAAAAGAATAGTCATGAAATGACTCAAGTTGTTGTTAGTTAAAAGAACACACATGCAATGACACTGGTGGATCCATGTGTGGTCTCTGAAGAGAGAACACATGCAATGACTCTGACTGTTGTTACTAGAAAGATCACACATGCAATGACACTAGTGGGTTGTGAAAAGAGCACACTTGCAATGACTCTAGTTGTTGTTAGTAAAAAGAACACACATGCAATAACACTGGTGGATCCATGTGTGGTCTCTGAAGAGAACACAAATTTCAATAACACTGGTGGATCCATATGTGGTATGTGAAAATAATAGTCATGAAATGACTCTAGTTGTTGTTAGTAAAAAGAACACACATGCACTAACACTGGTGGATCCATGTGTGGTCTCTAAAGAGAACACACATGCAATGACTCTGGTTGTTGTTAGTAAAAAGAGCACACATGCAATGACACTGGTGGATCAATAGGTGGATTGGTAAAAGAGCACACATGCAATGACACAGGTGGATCCATATGTGGTATGCCAAAAGAACACACATACAATGACTCGAGTTGTTGTTAGTAAAAAGAACACACATGCAATGGCACTGGTGGATCCGTGTGTGGTCCCTGAAGAGAACACACATTTCAATGACACTGGTGGATCCATAGGTGGATTGTGAAAAGAACACACATGCAATGACTCCAGTTATTGTTAGTAAAAACAACACACATGCAATGACACTGGTGGATCCATGTGTGGTCTCTGAAGAGAACACACATGTAATGACTCTGGCTGTTGTTAGTAAAAAGAGCACACATGCAATGACTCTGGCTATTGTTAGTAAAAAGAGCACACATGCAATGACAATGGTGGATCCATATGTGGTATATGAAAAGAACACACATGCAATGACTCCAGTTGTTGTTAGTAAAAAGAACACACATGCAATGACACTGGTGGATCCATGTATGGTCTCTAAAGAGAACACACATGCAATGACTCTGGCTGTTGTTAATAAAAAGAGCACACATGCAATGACACTGGTGGATCGATAGGTGGATTGTGAAAAGAACACACATGCAATGACTCCATCTGTTGTTAGTAAAAAGAACACACATGCAATGACAGTGTTGGATCCATGTGTGGTATGTGAAAAGAACATACATGAAATGACTCTGGTTGTTGTTAGTAAAAAGAACACACATGCAATGACACTGGTGGATCCATGTGTGGTCTCTGAAGAGAGAACACATGCAATGACTCTGGTTGTTGTTAGTAAAAAGAGCACACATGCAATGACACTGGTGGATCCATAGGTCGGTTGTGAAAAGACCACACATGCAATGACTCTAGTTGTTGTTAGTAAAAATAACACACATGCAATGACACTGGTGGATCCATATGTGGTATGTGAAAAGAACACACATGCAATGACTCCAGTTGTTTTTAGTAAAAAGAACACACATGCAATGACACTAGTGGATCCATGTGTGGTCTCTGAAGAGAACACACATGCAATGACTCTGGCTGTTGTTAGTAAAAAGAGCACACATGCAATGACACTGGTGGATCTATAGGTGGATTGTGAAAAGAACACACATGCAATGACTCTAGTTGTTTTTTGTAAAAAGAACACACATGCAATGACAATGGTGGATCCATGTGTGGTCTATGAAGTGAACACACATTTCAATGACACTAGTGGATCCATATGCGGTATGTGAAAATAATAGTCATGAAATGACCCTGGTTGTTGTTAGTAAAAAGAACACACATGCAATGACACTAGTGGATCCATGTGTGGTCTTTGAAGAGAACACACATTTCATTGACACTGGTGGATCCATATGTGGTATGTTAAAATAATAGTCAGGAAATGACTCTGGTTGTTAGTAAAAAGAACACACATGCAATGACACTGGTGGATCCATGTGTGGTCTCTGAACAGAACACACATGCAATGACTCTGGTTTTTGTTAGTAAACAAAGCACACATGCAATGACACTGGTGGATCCATGTGTGCTCTCTGAAGAGAGGACATGTTTCAATGACACAGGTGGATCCATATGTGGTATGCGAAAAGAATAGTCATAAAATGACTCTAGTTGTTTTTAGTAAAAAGAACACACATGCAATGACACTAGTGGATGCATTTGTGGTCTCTAAAGAGAACACACATGCAATGACTCTAGTTGTTGTTAGTAAAAAGAACACACATGCAATGACACTGGTGGATCCATAGGTGGTATGTGAAAAGAACACACATGCAATGACTCTAGGTTTTGTTAGTAAAAAAGAACACACATGCAATGACACTGGTGGATCCATGTGTGGTCTCTGAACAGAACACACATGCAATGACTCTGGTTGTTATTAGTAAACAGAGCACACATGCAATGACACTAGTGGATCTATGCGTGGTCTCTGAAGAGAGCACACATTTCAATGACGCTGGTGGATCCATATGTGGTATGTGAAAAAAATAGTCATGAAATGACTCCAGTTGTTGTTAGTAAAAAGAACACGCATGCAATGACACTGGTGGATCCATGTGTGGTCTCTAAAGAAAACACACTTGCAATGACTCCAGTTGTTGTTAGTAAAAAGAACACACATGCAATGACATTGGTGGATCCATAGGTGGTATGTGAAAAGAACGCACATGCAATGACTCTAGTTGTTGTTAGTAAAAAAGAACACACATGCAATGACACTGGTGGATCCATGTGTGGACTCTGAAGAGAACACACATGCAATGACACTGGTGGATCGATAGGTGGATTGTGAAAAGAACACACAAGCAATGACTCCATCTTTTGTTAGTAAAAAGAACACACATGCAATGACAGTGTTGGATCCATGTGTGGTATGTGAAAAGAACATACATGAAATGACTCTGGTTGTAGTTAGTAAAAAGATCACACATGCAATGACACTGGTGGATCCATGTGTGGTCTCTGAAGAGAGAAAACATGCAATGACTCTGGTTGTTGTTAGTAAAAAGAGCACACATGCAATGACACTGGTGGATCCATAGGTGGGTTGTGAAAAGACCACACATGCAATGACTCTAGTTGTTAGTAAAAATAACACACATGCAATGACACTGGTGGATCCATATGTGGTATGTGAAAAGAACACACATGCAATGACTCCAGTTGTTGTTAGTAAAAAGAACACACATGCAATGACACTGGTGGATCCATGTGTGGTCTATGAAGTGAACACACATTTCAATGACACTAGTGGATCCATATGCGGTATGTGAAAATAATAGTCATGAAATGACTCTGGTTGTTGTTAGTAAAAAGAACACACATGCAATGACACTAGTGGATCCATGTGTGGTCTTTGAAGAGAACACACATT
The DNA here is from genome assembly GCA_023614405.1 of Avena insularis. Lineage (NCBI taxonomy): Eukaryota > Viridiplantae > Streptophyta > Magnoliopsida > Poales > Poaceae > Avena > Avena insularis. The sequence goes on from CM042686.1 coordinate 608,982,107, forward strand.
TCAATGACACTGGTGGATCCATATGTGGTATGTTAAAATAATAGTCAGGAAATGACTCTGGTTGTTAGTAAAAAGAACACACATGCAATGACACTGGTGGATCCATGTGTGGTCTCAGAACAGAACACACATGCAATGACTCTGGTTTTTGTTAGTAAACAAAGCACACATGCAATGACACTGGTGGATCCATGTGTGGTCTCTGAAGAGAGCACACGTTTCAATGACACAGGTGGATCCATATGTGGTATGTGAAAAGAATAGTCATAAAATGACTCTAGTTGTTTTTAGTAAAAAGAACACACATGCAATGACACTGGTGGATCCATGTGTGGTCTCTAAAGAGAACACACATGCAATGACTCCAGTTGTTGTTAGTAAAAAGAACACACATGCAATGACACTGGTGGATCCATAGGTGGTATGTGAAAAGAGCACACTTGCAATGACTCCAGTTGTTGTTAGTAAGAAGAACACACATGCAATAACACTGGTGGATCCATGTGTGGTCACTGAAGAGAACACAAATTTCAATAACACTGGTGGATCCATATGTGGTATGTGAAAATAATAGTCATGAAATGACTCTAGTTGTTGTTAGTAAAAAGAACACACATGCACTGACACTGGTGGATCCATGTGTGGTCTCTAAAGAGAACACACATGCAATGACTCTGGTTGTTGTTAGTAAAAAGAGCACACATGCAATGAAATTGGTGGATCAATAGGTGAATTGGTAAAAGAGCACACATGCAATGACATAGGTGGATCCATATGTGGTATGCCAAAAGAACACACATACAATGACTCAAGTTGTTGTTAGTAAAAAGAACACACATGCAAGGGCACTGGTGGATCCGTGTGTGGTCTCTGAAGAGATAACACATTTCAATGACACCGGTGGATCCAGAGGTGGATTGTGAAAAGAACACACATGCAATGACTCCAGTTATTGTTAGTAAAAAGAACACACATGCAATGACATCAGGATCCATGTGTGGTCTCAAGAGAACACATGCAATGACTCTTGCTGTTGTTAGTAAAAAGAGCACACATGCAATGACACTGGTGGATCCATATGTGGTATATGAAAAGAACACACATGCAATGACTCCAGTTGTTGTTAGTAAAAAGAACAAACATGCAATGACACTGGTGGATCCATGTGTGGTCTCTGAAGAGCACACACATGCAATGACTCTGGCTGTTGTTAATAAAAAGAGCACACATGCAATGGCACTGGTGGATCGATAGGTGGATTGTGAAAAGAACACACATGCAATGACTCCAGCTGTTGTTAGTAAAAAGAACACACATGCAATGACAGTGTTGGATCCATGTGTGGTATGTGAAAAGAACACACATGAAATGACTCTGGTTGTTGTTAGTAAAAACAACACACATGCAATGACACTGGTGGATCCATGTGTGGTCTCTGAAGAGAGAACACATGCAATGACTCTGGTTGTTGTAAGTAAAAAGAGCACACATGCAATGACACTGGTGGATCCATAGGTGGGTTGTGAAAAGACCACACATGCAATGACTCTAGTTGTTGTTAGTAAAAATAACACACATGCAATGACACTTGTGGATCCATATGTGGTATGTGAAAAGAACACACATGCAATGACTCAGTTGTTGTTAGTAAAGAACACACATGCAATGACACTGTGGATCCATAGGTGGTATGTGAAAAGAGCACACTTGCAATGACTCAGTTGTTGTTAGTAAGAAGAACACACATGCAATAACACTGGTGGATCCATGTGGTCACCAAGAGAACACAAATTTCAATAACACCGGTGGATCCATATGTGGTATGTGAAAATAATAGTCATGAAATGACTCTAGTTGTTGTTAGTAAAAAGAAAACACATGCACTGACACTGGTGGATCCATGTGTGGTCTCTGAAGAGAGAAAACATGCAATGACTCTGGTTGTTGTTAGTAAAAAGAGCACACATGCAATGACACTGGTGGATCCATAGGTGGGTTGAAAAGACCACACATGCAATGACATCAGGATCCATGTGTGGTCTCAAGAGAACACATGCAATGACTCTGGTGTTGTTAGTAAAAGAGCACACATGCAATGACACTGTGGATCCATATGTGGTATATGAAAAGAACACACATGCAATGACTCCAGTTGTTGTTAGTAAAAAGAACAAACATGCAATGACATCAGGATCCATGTGTGGTCTCTGAAGAGAACACACATGCAATGACTCTGGCTGTTGTTAATAAAAAGAGCACACATGCAATGGCACTGGTGGATCGATAGGTGGATTGTGAAAAGAACACACATGCAATGACTCCAGCTATTGTTAGTAAAAAGAACACACATGCAATGACAGTGTTGGATCCATGTGTGGTATGTGAAAAGAACACACATGAAATGACTCCGGTTGTTGTTAGTAAAAAGAACACACATGCAATGACACTGGTGGATCCATGTGTGGTCTCTGAAGAGAGAACACATGCAATGACTCGAGGTGTTGTTAATAAAAAGAGCACACATGCAATGACACTGGTGGATCCATAGGTGGACTCTGAAGAGAACACACATGCAATGACACTGGTGGATCGATAGGTGGATTGTGAAAAGAACACACATGCAATGACTCCATCTTTTGTTAGTAAAAAAGAACACACATGCAATGACAGTGGTTGATCCATGTGTGGTATGTGAAAAGAACATACATGAAATGACTCTGGTTGTTGTTAGTAAAAAGAACACACATGCAATGACACTGGTGGATCCATGTGTGGTCTCTGAAGAGAGAAAACATGCAATGACTCTGGTTGTTGTTAGTAAAAAGAGCACACATGCAATGACACTGGTGGATCCATAGGTGGGTTGTGAAAAGACCACACATGCAATGACTCTAGTTGTTGTTAGTAAAAATAACACACATGCAATGACACTGGTGGATCCATATGTGGTATGTGAAAAGAACACACATGCAATGACTCCAGTTGTTGTTAGTAAAAAGAACACACATGCAATGACATCAGGATCCATGTGTGGTCTCTGAAGAGAACACACATGCAATGACTCTGGCTGTTGTTAGTAAAAAGAGCACACATGCAATGACACTGGTGGATCTATAGGTGGATTGTGAAAAGAACACACATGCAATGACTCCAGTTGTTGTTAGTAAAAAGAACACACATGCAATTACAATGGTGGATCCATGTGTGGTCTATGAAGTGAACACACATTTCAATGACACTAGTGGATCCATATGCGGTATGTGAAAATAATAGTCATGAAATGACTCTGGTTGTTGTTAGTAAAAAGAACACACATGCAATGACACTAGTGGATCCATGTGTGGTCTTTGAAGAGAACACACATTTCAATGACACTGGTGGATCCATATGTGGTATGTTAAAATAATAGTCAGGAAATGACTCTGGTTGTTAGTAAAAAGAACACACATGCAATGACACTGGTGGATCCATGTGTGGTCTCTGAACAGAACACACATGCAATGACTCTGGTTTTTGTTAGTAAACAAAGCACACATGCAATGACACTGGTGGATCCATGTGTGGTCTCTGAAGAGAGCACACGTTTCAATGACACAGGTGGATCCATATGTGGTATGTGAAAAGAATAGTCATAAAATGACTCTAGTTGTTTTTAGTAAAAAGAACACACATGCAATGACACTGGTGGATCCATGTGTGGTCTCTAAAGAGAACACACATGCAATGACTCCAGTTGTTGTTAGTAAAAAGAACACACATGCAATGACACTGGTGGATCCATAGGTGGTATGTGAAAAGAGCACACTTGCAATGACTCCAGTTGTTGTTAGTAAGAAGAACACACATGCAATAACACTGGTGGATCCATGTGTGGTCACTGAAGAGAACACAAATTTCAATAACACTGGTGGATCCATATGTGGTATGTGAAAATAATAGTCATGAAATGACTCTAGTTGTTGTTAGTAAAAAGAACACACATGCACTGACACTGGATCCATGTGGTCTCTAAAGAGAACACACATGCAATGACTCTGGTTGTTGTTAGTAAAAAGAGCACACATGCAATGAAATTGGTGGATCAATAGGTGAATTGGTAAAAGAGCACACATGCAATGACATAGGTGGATCCATATGTGGTATGCCAAAAGAACACACATACAATGACTCAAGTTGTTGTTAGTAAAAAGAACACACATGCAAGGGCACTGGTGGATCCGTGTGTGGTCTCTGAAGAGATAACACATTTCAATGACACCGGTGGATCCAGAGGTGGATTGTGAAAAGAACACACATGCAATGACTCCAGTTATTGTTAGTAAAAAGAACACACATGCAATGACACTGGTGGATCCATGTGTGGTCTCTGAAGAGAACACACATGCAATGACTCTGGCTGTTGTTAGTAAAAAGAGCACACATGCAATGACACTGGTGGATCCATATGTGGTATATGAAAAGAACACACATGCAATGACTCCAGTTGTTGTTAGTAAAAAGAACAAACATGCAATGACATCAGGATCCATGTGTGGTCTCTGAAGAGCACACACATGCAATGACTCTGGCTGTTGTTAATAAAAAGAGCACACATGCAATGGCACTGGTGGATCGATAGGTGGATTGTGAAAAGAACACACATGCAATGACTCCAGCTGTTGTTAGTAAAAAGAACACACATGCAATGACAGTGTTGGATCCATGTGTGGTATGTGAAAAGAACACACATGAAATGACTCTGGTTGTTGTTAGTAAAAACAACACACATGCAATGACACTGGTGGATCCATGTGTGGTCTCTGAAGAGAGAACACATGCAATGACTCTGGTTGTTGTAAGTAAAAAGAGCACACATGCAATGACACTGGTGGATCCATAGGTGGGTTGTGAAAAGACCACACATGCAATGACTCTAGTTGTTGTTAGTAAAAATAACACACATGCAATGACACTTGTGGATCCATATGTGGTATGTGAAAAGAACACACATGCAATGACTCCAGTTGTTGTTAGTAAAAAGAACACACATGCAATGACACTGGTGGATCCATAGGTGGTATGTGAAAAGAGCACACTTGCAATGACTCCAGTTGTTGTTAGTAAGAAGAACACACATGCAATAACACTGGTGGATCCATGTGTGGTCACTGAAGAGAACACAAATTTCAATAACACTGGTGGATCCATATGTGGTATGTGAAAATAATAGTCATGAAATGACTCTAGTTGTTGTTAGTAAAAAGAAAACACATGCACTGACACTGGTGGATCCATGTGTGGTCTCTGAAGAGAGAAAACATGCAATGACTCTGGTTGTTGTTAGTAAAAAGAGCACACATGCAATGACACTGGTGGATCCATAGGTGGGTTGTGAAAAGACCACACATGCAATGACACTGGTGGATCCATGTGTGGTCTCTGAAGAGAACACACATGCAATGACTCTGGCTGTTGTTAGTAAAAAGAGCACACATGCAATGACACTGGTGGATCCATATGTGGTATATGAAAAGAACACACATGCAATGACTCCAGTTGTTGTTAGTAAAAAGAACAAACATGCAATGACACTGGTGGATCCATGTGTGGTCTCTGAAGAGAACACACATGCAATGACTCTGGCTGTTGTTAATAAAAAGAGCACACATGCAATGGCACTGGTGGATCGATAGGTGGATTGTGAAAAGAACACACATGCAATGACTCCAGCTATTGTTAGTAAAAAGAACACACATGCAATGACAGTGTTGGATCCATGTGTGGTATGTGAAAAGAACACACATGAAATGACTCCGGTTGTTGTTAGTAAAAAGAACACACATGCAATGACACTGTTGGATCCATGTGTGGTCTCTGAAGAGAGAACACATGCAATGACTCTGGTTGTTGTTAGTAAAAAGAGCACACATGCAATGACACTGGTTGATCCATAGGTGGACTCTGAAGAGAACACACATGCAATGACACTGGTGGATCGATAGGTGGATTGTGAAAAGAACACACATGCAATGACTCCATCTTTTGTTAGTAAAAAAGAACACACATGCAATGACAGTGGTTGATCCATGTGTGGTATGTGAAAAGAACATACATGAAATGACTCTGGTTGTTGTTAGTAAAAAGAACACACATGCAATGACACTGGTGGATCCATGTGTGGTCTCTGAAGAGAGAAAACATGCAATGACTCTGGTTGTTGTTAGTAAAAAGAGCACACATGCAATGACACTGGTGGATCCATAGGTGGGTTGTGAAAAGACCACACATGCAATGACTCTAGTTGTTGTTAGTAAAAATAACACACATGCAATGACACTTGTGGATACATATGTGGTATGTGAAAAGAACACACATGCAATGACTCCAGTTGTTGTTAGTAAAAAGAACACACATGCAATGACACTGGTGGATCCATAGGTGGTATGTGAAAAGAGCACACTTGCAATGACTCCAGTTGTTGTTAGTAAGAAGAACACACATGCAATAACACTGGTGGATCCATGTGTGGTCACTGAAGAGAACACAAATTTCAATAACACTGGTGGATCCATATGTGGTATGTGAAAATAATAGTCATGAAATGACTCTAGTTGTTGTTAGTAAAAAGAACACACATGCACTGACACTGGTGGATCCATGTGTGGTCTCTAAAGAGAACACACATGCAATGACTCTGGTTGTTGTTAGTAAAAAGAGCACACATGCAATGAAACTGGTGGATCAATAGGTGAATTGGTAAAAGAGCACACATGCAATCACACAGGTGGATCCATATGTGGTATGCCAAAAGAACACACATACAATGACTCAAGTTGTTGTTAGTAAAAAGAACACACATGCAAGGGCACTGGTGGATCCGTGTGTGGTCTCTGAAGAGATAACACATTTCAATGACACTGGTGGATCCATAGGTGGATTGTGAAAAGAACACACATGCAATGACTCCAGTTATTGTTAGTAAAAAGAACACACATGCAATGACATCTGGATCCATGTGTGGTCTCAAGAGAACACACATGCAATGACTCTGGCTGTTGTTAGTAAAAGAGCACACATGCAATGACACTGTGGATCCATATGTGGTATATGAAAAGAACACACATGCAATGACTCAGTTGTTGTTAGTAAAAAGAACAAACATGCAATGACCTCAGGATCCATGTGTGGTCTCTGAAGAGAACACACATGCAATGACTCTGCTGTTGTTAATAAAAGACCACACATGCAATGGCACTGGTGGATCGATAGGTGGATTGTGAAAAGAACACACATGCAATGACTCCAGCTGTTGTTAGTAAAAAGAACACACATGCAATGACAGTGTTGGATCCATGTGTGGTATGTGAAAAGAACACACATGAAATGACTCTGGTTGTTGTTAGTAAAAAGAACACACATGCAATGACACTGGTGGATCCATGTGTGGTCTCTGAAGAGAGAACACATGCAATGACTCTGGTTGTTGTTAGTAAAAAGATCACACATGCAATGACACTGGTGGATCCATAGGTGGACTCTGAAGAGAACACACATGCAATGACACTGGTGGATCGATAGGTGGATTGTGAAAAGAACACACATGCAATGACTCCATCTTTTGTTAGTAAAAAGTACACACATGCAATGACAGTGTTGGATCCATGTGTGGTATGTGAAAAGAACATACATGAAATGACTCTGGTTGTTGTTAGTAAAAAGAACACACATGCAATGACACTGGTGGATCCATGTGTGGTCTCTGAAGAGAGAACACATGCAATGACTCTGGTTGTTGTTAGTAAAAAGAGCACACATGCAATGACACTGGTGGATCCATAGGTGGGTTGTGAAAAGACCACACATGCAATGACTCTAGCTGTTGTTAGTAAAAATAACACACATGCAATGACACTTGTGGATCCATATGTGGTATGTGAAAAGAACACACATGCAATGACTCCAGTTGTTGTTAGTAAAAAGAACACACATGCAATGACACTGGTGGATCCATAGGTGGTATGTGAAAAGAGCACACTTGCAATGACTCCAGTTGTTGTTAGTAAGAAGAACACACATGCAATAACACTGGTGGATCCATGTGTGGTCACTGAAGAGAACACAAATTTCAATAACACTGGTGGATCCATCTGTGGTATGTGAAAATAATAGTCATGAAATGACTCTAGTTGTTGTTAGTAAAAAGAACACACATGCACTGACACTGGTGGATCCATGTGTGGTCTCTAAAGAGAACACACATGCAATGACTCTGGTTGTTGTTAGTAAAAAGAGCACACATGCAATGAAACTGGTGGATCAATAGGTGAATTGGTAAAAGAGCACACATGCAATGACACAGGTGGATCCATATGTGGTATGCCAAAAGAACACACATACAATGTCTCAAGTTGTTGTTAGTAAAAAGAACACACATGCAAGGGCACTGGTGGATCCGTGTGTGGTCTCTGAAGAGTTAACACATTTCAATGAGACTGCTGGATCGATAGGTGGATTGTGAAAAGAACACACATGCAATGACTCCAGTTATTGTTAGTAAAAAGAACACACATGCAATGACACTGGTGGATCCATGTGTGGTCTATGAAGAGAACACACATGCAATGACTCTGGCTGTTGTTAGTAAAAAGAGCACACATGCAATGACACTGGTGGATCCATATGTGGTATATGAAAAGAACACACATGCAATGACTCCAGTTGTTGTTAGTAAAAAGAACAAACATGCAATGACATCAGGATCCATGTGTGGTCTCAAGAGAACACACATGCAATAACTGGATGTTGTTAATAAAAGAGCACACATGCAATGGCACTGGTGGATCGATGGATTGTGAAAAGAACACACATGCAATGACTCCATTTGTTGTTAGTAAAAAGAACACACATGCAATGACACTGTTTGATCCATGTGTGGTATGTGAACAGAACACACATGAAATGACTCTTGTTGTTGTTAGTAAAAAGAACACACATGCAATGACACTGGTGGATCCATGTGTGGTTTCTGAAGAGAGAACACATGCAATGACTCTGGTTGTTGTTAGTAAAAAGAGCACACATGCAATGACACTGGTGGATCCATAGGTGGACTCTGAAGAGAACACACATGCAATGACACTGGTGGATCGATAGGTGGATTGTGAAAAGAACACACATGCAATGACTCCATCTTTGTTAGTAAAAAGAACACACATGCAATGACAGTGTTGGATCCATGTGTGGTATGTGAAAAGAACATACATGAAATGACTCTGGTTGTTGTTAGTAAAAAGAACACACATGCAATGACACTGGTGGATCCATGTGTGGTCTCTGAAGAGAGAAAACATGCAATGACTCTGGTTGTTGTTAGTAAAAAGAGCACACATGCAATGACACTGGTGGATCCATAGGTGGGTTGTGAAAAGACCACACATGCAATGACTCTAGTTGTTGTTAGTAAAAATAACACACATGCAATGACACTGGTGGATCCATATGTGGTATGTGAAAAGAACACACATGCAATGACTCCAGTTGTTGTTAGTAAAAAGAACACAGATGCAATGACACTAGTGGATCCATGTGTGGTCTCTGAAGAGAACACACATGCAATGACTCTGGTAGATCTATAGGTGGATTGTGAAAAGAACACACATGCAATGACTCCAGTTGTTGTTAGTAAAAAGAACACACATGCAATGACAATGGTGGATCCATGTGTGGTCTATGAAGTGAACACACATTTCAAGGACACTAGTGGATCCATATGCGGTATGTGAAAATAATAGTCATGAAATGACTCTGGCTGTTGTTAGTAAAAAGAACACACATGCAATGACACTAGTGGATCCATGTGTGGTCTTTGAAGAGAACACACATTTCAATTACACTGGTGGATCCATATGTGGTATGTTAAAATAATAGTCAGGAAATGACTCTGGTTGTTAGTAAAAAGAACACACATGCAATGACACTGGTGGATCCATGTGTGGTCTCTGAACAGAACACACATGCAATGACTCTGGTTTTTGTTAGTAAACAAAGCACACATGCAATGACACTGGTGGATCCATGTGTGGTCTCTGAAGAGAGCACACATTACAATCAGCCAGTTGGATACATAAGTGCTATGTGAAAAGAATAGTCATAAAATGACTCTAGTTGTTTTTAGTAAAAAGAACACACATGCAATGACACTGGTGGATCCATGTGTGGTCTCTAAAGAGAACACACATGCAATGACTCCAGTTGTTGTTAGTAAAAAGAACACACATGCAATGACACTGGTGGATCCATAGGTGGTATGTGAAAAGAGCACACTTGCAATGACTCCAGTTGTTGTTAGTAAGAAGAACACACATGCAATAACACTGGTGGATCCATGTGTGGTCACTGAAGAGAACACAAATTTCAATAACACTGGTGGATCCATATGTGGTATGTGAAAATAATAGTCATGAAATGACTCTAGTTGTTCTTAGTAAAAAGAACACACATGCACTGACACTGGTGGATCCATGTGTGGTCTCTAAACAAAACACACATGCAATGACTCTGGTTGTTGTTAGTAAAAAGAGCACACATGCAATGAAACTGGTGGATCAATAGGTGAATTGGTAAAAGAGCACACATGCAATGACACAGGTGGATCCATATGTGGTATGCCAAAAGAACACACATACAATGACTCAAGTTGTTGTTAGTAAAAAGAACACACATGCAAGGGCACTGGTGGATCCGTGTGTGGTCTCTGAAGAGATAACACATTTCAATGACACTGGTGGATCCATAGGTGGATTGTGAAAAGAACACACATGCAATGACTCCAGTTATTGTTAGTAAAAAGAACACACATGCAATGACACTGGTGGATCCATGTGTGGTCTCTGAAGAGAACACACATGCAATGACTCTGGCTGTTGTTAGTAAAAAGAGCACACATGCAATGACACTGGTGGATCCATATGTGGTATATGAAAAGAACACACATGCAATGACTCCAGTTGTTGTTAGTAAAAAGAACAAACATGCAATGACACTGGTGGATCCATGTGTGGTCTCTGAAGAGAACACACATGCAATGACTCTGGCTGTTGTTAATAAAAAGAGCACACATGCAATGGCACTGGTGGATCGATAGGTGGATTGTGAAAAGAACACACATGCAATGACTCCAGCTGTTGTTAGTAAAAAGAAAACACATGCAATGACAGTGTTGGATCCATGTGTGGTATGTGAAAAGAACACACATGAAATGACTCTGGTTGTTGTTAGTAAAAAGAACACACATGCAATGACACTGGTGGATCCATGTGTGGTCTCTGAAGAGAGAACACATGCAATGACTCTGGTTGTTGTTAGTAAAAAGAGCACACATGCAATGACACTGGTGGATCCATAGGTGGACACTGAAGAGAACACACATGCAATCACACTGGTGGATCGATAGGTGGATTGTGAAAAGAACACACATGCAATGACTCCATCTTTTGTTAGTAAAAAGAACACACATGCAATGACAGTGTTGGATCCATGTGTGGTATGTGAAAAGAACATACATGAAATGACTCTGGTTGTTGTTAGTAAAAAGAACACACATGCAATGACACTGGTGGATCCATGTGTGGTCTCTGAAGAGAGAAAACATGCAATGACTCTGGTTGTTGTTAGTAAAAAGAGCACACATGCAATGACACTGGTGGATCCATAGGTGGGTTGTGAAAAGACCACACATGCAATGACTCTAGTTGTTGTTAGTAAAAATAACACACATGCAATGACACTGGTGGATCCATATGTGGTATGTGAAAAGAACACACATGCAATGACTCCAGTTGTTGTTAGTAAAAAGAACACACATGATGACACTAGTGGATCCATGTGTGGTCTCTGAAGAGAACACACATGCAATGACTCTGGTGGATCTATAGGTGGATTGTGAAAAGAACACACATGCAATGACTCCAGTTGTTGTTAGTAAAAAGAACACACATGCAATGACAATGGTGGATCCATGTGTGGTCTATGAAGTGAACACACATTTCAAGGACACTAGTGGATCCATATGCGGTATGTGAAAATAATAGTCATGAAATGACTCTGGTTGTTGTTAGTAAAAAGAACACACATGCAATGACACTAGTGGATCCATGTGTGGTCTTTGAAGAGAACACACATTTCAATGACACTGGTGGATCCATATGTGGTATGTTAAAATAATAGTCAGGAAATGACTCTGGTTGTTAGTAAAAAGAACACACATGCAATGACACTGGTGGATCCATGTGTGGTCTCTGAACAGAACACACATGCAATGACTCTGGTTTTTGTTAGTAAACAAAGCACACATGCAATGACACTGGTGGATCCATGTGTGGTCTCTGAAGAGAGCACACGTTTCAATGACACAGGTGGATCCATATGTGGTATGTGAAAAGAATAGTCATAAAATGACTCTAGTTGTTTTTAGTAAAAAGAACACACATGCAATGACACTGGTGGATCCATGTGTGGTCTCTAAAGAGAACACACATGCAATGACTCCAGTTGTTGTTAGTAAAAAGAACACACATGCAATGACACTGGTGGATCCATAGGTGGTATGTGAAAAGAACACACATGCAATGACTCTAGTTTTTGTTAGTAAAAAAGAACACACATGCAATGACACTGGTGGATCCATGTGTGGTCTCTGAACAGAACACACATGCAATGACTCCGGTTATTATTAGTAAACAGAGCACACATGCAATGACACTAGTGGATCTATGTGTGGTCTCTGAAGAGAGCACACATTTCAATGACACTAGTGGATCCATATGTGGTCTCCTAAGAGAACACACATGCAATGACTCCAGTTGTTGTTAGTAAAAAGAACACACATGCAATGACACTGGTGGATCCATAGGTGGTATGTGAAAAGAGCACACTTGCAATGACTCCAGTTGTTGTTAGAAAGAAGAACACACATGCAATAACACTGGTGGATCCATGTGTGGTCATTGAAGAGAACACAAATTTCAATAACATTGGTGGATCCATATGTGGTATGTGAAAATAATAGTCATGAAATGACTCTAGTTGTTGTTAGTAAAAAGAACACACATGCACTGACACTGGTGGATCCATGTGTGGTCTCTAAAGAGAACACACATGCAATGACTCTGGTTGTTGTTAGTAAAAAGAGCACACATGCAATGAAACTGGTGGATCAATAGGTGAATTGGTAAAAGAGCACACATGCAATGACACAGGTGGATCCATATGTGGTATGCCAAAAGAACACACATACAATGACTCAAGTTGTTGTTAGTAAAAAGAACACACATGCAAGGGCACTGGTGGATCTGTGTGTGGTCTCTGAAGAGATAACACATTTCAATGACACTGGTGGATCCATAGGTGGATTGTGAAAAAAACAAACATGCAATGACTCCAGTTATTGTTAGTAAAAAGAACACACATGCAATGACACTGGTGGATCCATGTGTGGTCTCTGAAGAGAACACACATGCAATGACTCTGGCTGTTGTTAGTAAAAAGGGCACACATGCAATGACACTGGTGGATCCATATGTGGTATATGAAAAGAACACACATGCAATGACTCCAGTTGTTGTTAGTAAAAAGAATAAACATGCAATGACACTAGTGGATCCATGTGTGGTCTCTGAAGAGAACACACATGCAATGACTCTGGCTGTTGTTAATAAAAAGAGCACACATGCAATGGCACTGGTGGATCGATAGGTGGATTGTGAAAAGAACACACATGCAATGACTCCAGCTGTTGTTAGTAAAAAGAACACACATGCAATGACAGTGTTGGATCCATGTGTGGTATGTGAAAAGAACACACATGAAATGAGTCTGGTTTTTGTTATAAAAAGAACACACATGCAATGACACTGGTGGATCCATGTGTGGTCTCTGAAGAGAGAACACATGCAATGACTCTGGTTGTTGTTAGTAAAAAGAGCACACATGCAATGACACTGGTGGATCCATAGGTGGGTTGTGAAAATACCACACATGCAATGATTCTAGTTGTTGTTAGTAAAAATAACACACATTCAATGACACTTGTGGATCCATATGTGGTATGTGAAAAGAACACACATGCAATGACTCCAGTTGTTGTTAGTAAAAAGAACACACATGCAATGACACTGGTGGATCCATAGGTGGTATGTGAAAAGAGCACACTTGCAATGACTCCAGTTGTTGTTAGTAAGAAGAACACACATGCAATAACACTGGTGGATCCATGTGTGGTCACTGAAGAGACTACAAATTTCAATAACACTGGTGGATCCATATGTGGTATGTGAAAATAATAGTCATGAAATGACTCTAGTTGTTGTTAGTAAAAAGAACACACATGCAATTACACTGGTGGATCCATAGGTGGATTGTGAAAAGTACACACATGGAATGACACTGGTGGATCCATATGTGGTATGTGAAAAGAACACACATGCAATGACTCCAGTTATTGTTAGTAAAAAGAACACACATGCAATGACATCTGGATCCATGTGTGGTCTCTAAAGAGAACACACATGCAATGACTCTGGCTGTTGTTAGTAAAAAGAGCACACATGCAATGACACTGGTGGATCCATATGTGGTATATGAAAAGAACACACATGCAATGACTCCAGTTGTTGTTACTAAAAAGAACACACATGAAATGACACTGGTGGATCCATGTGTGGTCTTTGAAGAGAACACACATGCAATGACTCTGGCTGTTGTTAATAAAAAGAGCACACATGCAATTGCACTGGTGGATCGATAGGTGGATTGTGAAAAGAACACACATGCAATGACTCCAGCTGTTGTTAGTAAAAAGAACACACATGCAATGACAGTGTTGGATCCATGTGTGGTATGTGAAAAGAACACACATGAAATGACTCTGGTTGTTGTTAGTAAAAAGAACACACATACAATGACACTGGTGGATCCATGTGTGGTCTCTGAAGAGAGAGCACATGCAATGACTCTGGTTTTTGTTAGTAAAAAGAGCACACATGCAATGACACTGGTGGATCCATAGGTGGGTTGTGAAAAGACCACACATGCAATGACTCTAGTTGTTGTTAGTAAAAATAACACACATGCAATGACACTTGTGGATCCATATGTGGTATGTGAAAAGAACACACATGCAATGACTCCAGTTGTTGTTAGTAAAAAGAACACACATGCAATGACACTGGTAGATCCATGTGTGGTCTCTGAAGAGAACACACATGCAATGACTCTGGTTGTTGTTAGTAAAAAGAGCACACATGCAATGACACTGGTGGATCCATAGGTGGGTTGTGAAAAGACCACACATGCAATGACTCTAGTTGTTGTTAGTAAAAATAACACACATGCAATGACACTTGTGGATCCATATGTGGTATGTGAAAAGAACACACATGCAATGACTCCAGTTGTTGTTAGTAAAAAGAACACACATGCAATGACACTGGTGGATCCATGTGTGGTCACTGAAGAGAACATAAATTTCAAGAACACTGGTGGATCCATATGTGGTATGTGAAAATAATAGTCATGAAATGACTCTAGTTGTTGTTAGTAAAAAGAACACACATGCACTGACACTGGTGGATCCATGTGTGGTCTCTAAAGAGAACACACATGCAATGACTCTGGTTGTTGTTAGTAAAAAGAGCACATATGCAATGAAACTGGTGGATCAATAGGTGAATTGGTAAAAGAGCACACATGCAATGACACAGGTGGATCCATATGTGGTATGCCAAAAGAACACACATACAATGACTCAAGTTGTTGTTAGTAAATAGAACACACATGCAAGGGCACTGGTGGATCCGTGTGTGGTCTCTGAAGAGATAACACATTTCAATGACACTGGTGGATCCATAGGTGGATTGTGAAAAGAACACACATGCAATGACTCTAGTTATTGTTAGTAAAAAGAACACACATGCAATGACACTGGTGGATCCATGTGTGGTCTCTGAAGAGAACATACATGCAATGACTCTGGCTGTTGTTAGTAAAAAGAGCACACATGCAATGACACTGGTGGATCCATATGTGGTATATGAAAAGAACACACATGCAATGACTCCAGTTGTTGTTAGTAAAAAGAACAAACATGCAATGACACTGGTGGATCCATGTGTGGTCTCTGAAGAGAACACACATGCAATGACTCTGGCTGTTGTTAATAAAAAGAGCACACATGCAATGGCACTGGTGGATCGATAGGTGGATTGTGAAAAGAACACACATGCAATGACTCCAGCTGTTGTTAGTAAAAAGAACACACATGCAATGACAGTGTTGGATCCATGTGTGGTATGTGAAAAGAACACACATGAAATGACTCTGGTTGTTGTTAGTAAAAAGAACACACATGCAATGACACTGGTGGATCCATGTGTGGTCTCTGAAGAGAGAACACATGCAATGACTCTGGTTGTTGTTAGTAAAAAGAGCACACATGCAATGACACTGGTGGATCCATAGGTGGACTCTGAAGAGAACACACATGCAATGACACTGGTGGATCGATAGGTGGATTGTGAAAAGAACACACATGCAATGACTCCATCTTTTGTTAGTAAAAAGAACACACATGCAATGACAGTGTTGGATCCATGTGTGGTATGTGAAAAGAACATACATGAAATGACTCTGGTTGTTGTTAGTAAAAAGAACACACATGCAATGACACTGGTGGATCCATGTGTGGTCTCTGAAGAGAGAAAACATGCAATGACTCTGGTTGTTGTTAGTAAAAAGAGCACACATGCAATGACACTGGTGGATCCATAGGTGGGTTGTGAAAAGACCACACATGCAATGACTCTAGTTGTTGTTAGTAAAAATAACACACATGCAATGACACTGGTGGATCCATATGTGGTATGTGAAAAGAACACACATGCAATGGCTCCAGTTGTTTTTAGTAAAAAGAACACACATGCAATGACACTGGTGGATCCATGTGTGGTCTCTGAAGAGAACACACATGCAATGACTCTGGTGGATCTATAGGTGGATTGTGAAAAGAACACACATGCAATGACTCCATTTGTTGTTAGTAAAAAGAACACACATGCAATGACACTAGTGGATCCATGTGTGGTCTTTGAAGAGAACACACATTTCAATGACACTGGTGGATCCATATGTGGTATGTTAAAATAATAGTCAGGAAATGACTCTGGTTGTTAGTAAAAAGAACACACATGCAATGACACTGGTGGATCCATGTGTGGTCTCTGAACAGAACACACATGCAATGACTCTGGTTTTTGTTAGTAAACAAAGCACACATGCAATGACACTGGTGGATCCATGTGTGGTCTCTGAAGAGAGCACACGTTTCAATGACACAGGTGGATCCATATGTGGTATGTGAAAAGAATAGTCATAAAATGACTCTAGTTGTTTTTAGTAAAAAGAACACACATGCAATGACATCAGGATCCATGTGTGGTCTCTAAAGAGAACACACATGCAATGACTCCAGTTGTTGTTAGTAAAAAGAACACACATGCAATGACACTGGTGGATCCATAGGTGGTATGTGAAAAGAACACACATGCAATGACTCTAGTTTTTGTTAGTAAAAAAGAACACACATGCAATGACACTGGTGGATCCATGTGTGGTCTCTGAACAGAACACACATGCAATGACTCCGGTTGTTATTAGTAAACAGAGCACACATGCAATGACACTAGTGGATCTATGTGTGGTCTCTGAAGAGAGCACACATTTCAATGACACTAGTGGATCCATATGTGGTCTCCTAAGAGAACACACATGCAATGACTCCAGTTGTTGTTAGTAAAAAGAACACACATGCAATGACACTGGTGGATCCATAGCTGGTATGTGAAAAGAGCACACTTGCAATGACTCCAGTTGTTGTTAGTAAGAAGAACACACATGCAATAACACTGGTGGATCCATGTGTGGTCACTGAAGAGAACACAAATTTCAATAACACTGGTGGATCCATATGTGGTATGTGAAAATAATAGTCATGAAATGACTCGAGTTGTTGTTAGTAAAAAGAACACACATGCACTGACACTGGTGGATCCATGTGTGGTCTCTAAAGAGAACACACATGCAATGACTCTGGTTGTTGTTAGTAAAAAGAGCACACATGCAATGAAACTGGTGGATCAATAGGTGAATTGGTAAAAGAGCACACATGCAATGACACAGGTGGATCCATATGTGGTATGCCAAAAGAACACACATACAATGACTCAAGTTGTTGTTAGTAAAAAGAACACACATGCAAGGGCACTGGTGGATCCGTGTGTGGTCTCTGAAGAGATAACACATTTCAATGACACTGGTGAATCCATAGGTGGATTGTGAAAAGAACACACATGCAATGACTCCAGTTATTGTTAGTAAAACGAACACACATGCAATGACACTGGTGGATCCATGTGTGGTCTCTGAAGAGAACACACATGCAATGACTCTGGCTGTTGTTAGTAAAAAGAGCACACATGCAATGACACTGGTGGATCCATATGTGGTATATGAAAAGAACACACATGCAATGACTCCAGTTGTTGTTAGTAAAAAGAACAAACATGCAATGACACTGGTGGATCCATGTGTGGTCTCTGAAGAGAACACACATGCAATGACTCTGGCTGTTGTTAATAAAAAGAGCACACATGCAATGGCACTGGTGGATAGATAGGTGGATTGTGAAAAGAACACACATGCAATGACTCCAGCTGTTGTTAGTAAAAAGAACACACATGCAATGACAGTGTTGGATCCATGTGTGGTATGTGAAAAGAACACACATGAAATGACTCTGGTTGTTGTTAGTAAAAAGAACACACATGCAATGACACTGGTGGATCCATGTGTGGTCTCTGAAGAGAGAACACATGCAATGACTCTGGTTGTTGTTAGTAAAAAGAGCACACATGCAATGACACTGGTGGATCCATAGGTGGGTTGTGAAAAGACCATACATGCAATGACTCTAGTTGTTGTTAGTAAAAATAACACACATGCAATGACACTTGTGGATCCATATGTGGTATGTGAAAAAAACACACATGCAATGACTCCAGTTGTTGTTAGTAAAAAGAACACACATGCAATGACACTGGTGGATCCATAGGTGGTATGTGAAAAGAGCACACTTGCAATGACTCCAGTTGTTGTTAGTAAGAAGAACACACATGCAATAACACTGGTGGATCCATGCGTGGTCACTGAAGAGAACACAAATTTCAATAACACTGGTGGATCCATATGTGGTATGTGAAAATAATAGTCATGAAATGACTCTAGTTGTTGTTAGTAAAAAGAACACACATGCAATTACACTGGTGGATCCATAGGTGGATTGTGAAAAGTACACACATGGAATGACACTGGTGGATCCATATGTGGTATGTGAAAAGAACACACATGCAATGACTCTAGTTATTGTTAGTAAAAAGAACACACATGCAATGACACTGGTGGATCCATGTGTGTTCTCTAAAGAGAACACACATGCAATGACTCTGGCTGTTGTTAGTAAAAAGAGCACACATGCAATGACACTGGTGGATCCATATGTGGTATATGAAAAGAACACACATGCAATGACTCCAGTTGTTGTTAGTAAAAAGAACACACATGAAATGACACTGGTGGATCCATGTGTGGTCTTTGAAGAGAACACACATGCAATGACTCTGGCTGTTGTTAATAAAAAGAGCACACATGCAATTGCACTGGTGGATCGATAGGTGGATTGTGAAAAGAACACACATGCAATGACTCCAGCTGTTGTTAGTAAAAAGAACACACATGCAATGACAGTGTTGGATCCATGTGTGGTATGTGAAAAGAACACACATGAAATGACTCTGGTTGTTGTTAGTAAAAAGAACACACATACAATGACACTGGTGGATCCATGTGTGGTCTCTGAAGAGAGAGCACATGCAATGACTCTGGTTGTTGTTAGTAAAAGGAGCACACATGCAATGACACTGGTGGATCCATAGGTGGGTTGTGAAAAGACCACACATGCAATGACTCTAGTTGTTGTTAGTAAAAATAACACACATGCAATGACACTTGTGGATCCATATGTGGTATGTGAAAAGAACACACATGCAATGACTCCAGTTGTTGTTAGTAAAAAGAACACACATGCAATGACACTGGTAGATCCATGTGTGGTCTCTGAAGAGAAAACACATGCAATGACACTGGTGGATCCATGTGTGGTCTCTAATGAGAACACACATGCAATGACTCTGGCTGTTGTTAGTAAAAAGAGAACACATGCAATGACATTGGTGGATCCATAGGTGGATTGAGAAAAGAACACACATGCAATGACTCCAGTTGTTGTTAGTAAAAAGAACACACATGCAATGACACTGGTGGATCCATGTGTGGTCTCTGAAGGGAACACACATTTCAATAACACTGGTGGATTCATATGTGGTATGTGAAAATAATAGTCATGAAATGACTCCAGTTGTTGTTAGTAAAAAGAACACACATGCAATGACACTGGTGGATCCATAGGTGTTATGTGAAAAGAACACACATGCAATGACTCTGGTTGTTGTTAGTAAAAAGAGCACACATGCAATGACACTAGTGGGTTGTGAAAAGAGCACACTTGCAATGACTCTAGTTGTTGTTAGTAAGAAGAACACACATGCAATAACACTGGTGGATCCATGTGTGGTCTCTGAAGAGAACACAAATTTCAATAACACTGGTGGATCCATATGTGGTATGTGAAAATAATAGTCATGAAATGACTCTAGTTGTTGTTAGTAAAAAGAACACACATGCACTAACACTGGTGGATCCATGTGTGGTCTCTAAAGAGAACACACATGCAATGACTCTGGTTGTTGTTAGTAAAAAGAGCACACATGCAATGACACTGGTGGATCAATAGGTGGATTGGTAAAAGAGCACACATGCAATGACACAGGTGGATCCATATGTGGTATGCCAAAAGAACACACATACAATGACTCGAGTTGTTGTTAGTAAAAAGAACACACATGCACTGGCACTGGTGGATCCGTGTGTGGTCTCTGAAGAGAACACACATTTCAATGACACTGGTGGATCCATAGGTGGATTGTGAAAAGAACAGACATGCAATGACTCCAGTTGTTGTTAGTAAAAAGAACACACATGCAATGACACTGGTGGATCCATGTGTGGTCTCTGAAGAGAACACACATGCAATGACTCTGGCTGTTGTTAGTAAAAAGAGCACACATGTAATGACTCTGGCTATTGTTAGTAAAAAGAGCACACATGCAATGACACTGGTGGATCCATATGTGGTATATGAAAAGAACACACATGCAATGACTCCAGTTGTTGTTAGTAAAAAGAACACACATGCAATGACACTGGTGGATCCATGTGTGGTCTCTGAAGAGAACACACATGCAATGACTCTGGCTGTTGTTAATAAAAAGAGCACACATGCAATGCCACTGGTGGATCGATAGGTGGATTGTGAAAAGAACACACATGCAATGACTCCATCTGTTGTTAGTAAAAAGAACACACATGCAATGACAGTGTTGGATCCATGTGTGGTATGTGAAAAGAACATACATGAAATGACTCTGGTTGTTGTTAGTAAAAAGAACACACATGCAATGACACTGGTGGATCCATGTGTGGTCTCTGAAGAGAGAACACATGCAATGACTCTGGTTGTTATTAGTAAAAAGAACACACATGCAATGACACTGGTGGATCCATAGGTGGGTTGTGAAAAGACCACACATGCAATGACTCTAGTTGTTGTTAGTAAAAATAACACACATGCAATGACACTGGTGGATCCATATGTGGTATGTGAAAAGAACACACATGCAATGACTCCAGTTGTTGTTAGTAAAATAACACACATGCAATGACAATGGTGGATCCATGTGTGGTCTCTGAAGAGAACACACATGCAATGACTCTGGCTGTTGTTAGTAAAAAGAGCACACATGCAATGACACTAGTGGATCCATGTGTGGTCTTTGAAGAGAACACACATTTCAATGACACTGGTGGATCCATATGTGGTATGTTAAAATAATAGTCAGGAAATGACTCTGGTTGTTAGTAAAAAGAACACACATGCAATGACACTGGTGGATCCATGTGTGGTCTCTGAACATAACACACATGCAATGACTCTGGTTTTTGTTAGTAAACAAAGCACACATGCAATGACACTGGTCGATCCATGTGTGGTCTCTGAAGAGAGCACACGTTTCAATGACACAGGTGGATCCATATGTGGTATGTGAAAAGAATAGTCATAAAATGACTCTAGTTGTTTTTAGTAAAAAGAACACACATGCAATGACACTAGTGGATCCATGTGTGGTCTCTAAAGAGAACACACATGCAATGACTCCAGTTGTTGTTAGTAAAAAGAACACACATGCAATGACACTGGTGGATCCATAGGTGGTATGTGAAAAGAACACACATGCAATGACTCTAGTTTTTGTTAGTAAAAAAGAACACACATGCAATGACACTGGTGGATCCATGTGTGGTCTCTGAACAGAACACACATGCAATGACTCCGGTTGTTATTAGTAAACAGAGCACACATGCAATGACACTAGTGGATCTATGCGTGGTCTCTTAAGAGAGCACACATTTCAATGACACTAGTGGATCCATATGTGGTATGTGAAAAAAATAGTCATGAAATGACTCCAGTTGTTGTTAGTAAAAAGAACACGCATGCAATGACACTGGTGGATCCATGTGTGGTCTCTAAAGAAAACACACTTGCAATGACTCCAGTTGTTGTTAGTAAAAAGAACACACATGCAATGACATTGGTGGATCCATAGGTGGTATGTGAAAAGAACGCACATGCAATGACTCTAGTTGTTGTTAGTAAAAAAGAACACACATGCAATGACACTGGTGGATCCATGTGTGGACTCTGAACAGAACACACATGCAATGAATCTGGTTGTTGTTAGTAAAAAGAGCACACATCCAATGACACTAGTGGATCCATAGGTGGATTGTGAAAAGGGCACACATGCAATGACACTGGTGGATCCATATTCTGTATGTGAAAAGAACACACATGCAATGAGTCTGGTTGTTGTTAATAAAAAGAACACGCATGCAATGACACTGGTGGATCAATGTGTGGTCTCTAAAGAGAACACACATTTCAATTACACTGGTGGATCCATATGTGGTATGTGAAACGAACACACAAGAAATGACTCTAGATCTGGTATGTGAAAAGAACACACATGCAATGACACTGGTGGATCCATGTGTGGTCTCTGAAGAGAACACACATGCAATGACTCTGGCTGTTGTTAGTAAAAAGAGCACACATGCAATGACACTAGTGGATCTATAGGTGGATTGTGAAAAGAACACACATGCAATGACTCCAGTTGTTGTTAGTAAAAAGAACACACATGCAATGACAATGGTGGATCCATGTGTGGTCTATGAAGTGAACACACATTTCAATGACACTGGTGGATCCATATGCGGTATGTGAAAATAATAGTCATGAAATGACTCTGGTTATTGTTAGTAAAAAGAACACACATGCAATGACACTAGTGGATCCATGTGTGGTCTTTGAAGAGAACACACATTTCAATGACACTGGTGGATCCATATGTGGTATGTTAAAATAATAGTCAGGAAATGACTCTGGTTGTTAGTAAAAAGAACACACATGCAATGACACTGGTGGATCCATGTGTGGTCTCTGAACAGAACACACATGCAATGACTCTGGTTTTTGTTAGTAAACAAAGCACACATGCAATGACACTGGTGGATCCATGTGTGGTCTCGGAAGAGAGCACACGTTTCAATGACACAGGTGGATCCATATGTGGTATGTGAAAAGAATAGTCATAAAATGACTCTAGTTGTTTTTAGTAAAAAGAACACACATGCAATGACACTGGTGGATCCATGTGTGGTCTCTAAAGAGAACACACATGCAATGACTCCAGTTGTTGTTAGTAAAAATAACACACATGCAATGACACTGGTGGATCCATAGGTGTTCTGTGAAAAGAACACACATGCAATGACTCTAGTTGTTGTTAGTAAAAAAGAACACACATGCAATGACACTGGTGGATCCATGTGTGGTCTCTGAACAGAACACACATGCAATGACTCTGGGTGTTATTAGTAAACAGAGCACACATGCAATGACACTAGTGGATCTATGCGTGGTCTCTGAAGAGAGCACACATTTCAATGACACTGGTGGATCCATATGTGGTTTGTGAAAAGAATAGTCATGAAATGACTCAAGTTGTTGTTAGTAAAAAGAACACGCATGCAATGACACTGGTGGATCCATGTGTGGTCTCTAAAGAGAACACACATGCAATGACTCCAGTTGTTGTTAGTAAAAAGAACACACATGCAATGACATTGGTGGATCCATAGGTGGTATGTGAAAAGAACGCACATGCAATGAACCTAGTTGTTGTTAGTAAAAAAGAACACACATGCAATGACACGCGTGGGTCCATGTGTGGACTCTGAAGAGAACACACATGCAATGAATCTGGTTGTTGTTAGTAAAAAGAGCACACATCCAATGACACTGGTGGATCCATAGGTGGATTGTGAAAAGGGCACACATGCAATGACACTGGTGGATCCATATTCCGTATGTGAAAAGAACACACATGAAATGACTCTGGTTGTTGTTAATAAAAAGAACACGCATGCAATGACACTGGTGGATCAATGTGTGGTCTCTAAAGAGAACACACATTTCAATTACACTGGTGGATCCACATGTGGTATGTGAAAAGAACACACAAGAAATGACTCTAGTTGTGGTATGTGAAAAGAACACACATGCTATGACACTGGTGGATCCATGTGTGGTCTCTGAAGAGAACACAAATGCAATGACTCTGGTTGTTGTTCGTAAAAAGTGCACACAAGCATTGACACTGGTGGATCCATAGGTGGATTGTGAAAAGAGCACACATGCAATGACTCCAGTTGTTATTAGTAAAAAGAACACACATGCAATGATATTGGTGGATCCATATGTGGCCTCTTAAGAGAACACACATTTCAATGACACTGGTGGATCCATATGTGGTATGTGAAAAGAACACACATGCAATGACTCTGGTTGTTGCTAGTAAAAAGAACTCACATGCAATGACACTGGTGGATCCATGTGTGGTCTCTAAAGAGAACACACATTTCAATGACACTGGTGGATCCATAGGCGGATTGTGAAAAGAGATTTGCCCTCTCTCTCGGTCACAAATCTCACAAAATCCCAAAGGTGTGGAGATCCCAAAAATGTGCTCACTCTCGGTGCTATGCCCTAATTGGCTGACACAGATGTCACGCGGATCGTCTCCACCAATCGTTGATCCTATGTGATCCAACGGGCAGGATAACCCCTCCCTTCTCCACTTTTTTTATGCATGGTCAATCCGTGCCACCAATACTTTACCTCCATAAACAAGTGAAAATCCATCTGTCTAACTAAAATAAATGATCATATTTTGAAGAAGCCATCGTCTTCGTCTTCCGGTTCGTCCTCGTCTTCGTCAATGCCATGGTCCGTAACATCGCCGCCGTTGCTGTCCTCCTCTGACGACTCGACACCACCCCTTCCTCGAACAAGCGCGCTATCTCCTCGTCGGAGTCCTCCTCCTCCTCTTCGTAGTACCACGGGTCCACGTCACTCTCCTTCGCTCCCGCCTCCAACTGATCGATGAACGCCTCCTCGTTGGCCGAGTTGGACTCGTCCAAATAGCTATCTCCTCTCTTCTCCTGGTCTTCTTCTTGTTTCTATTCTTGTCCGTACTTTCCGGTGCAACACGCGCCCCCGTCCAGGCTGCTGCTTTGCGCTCGTCCGACGCTGCAGGTACCCCACGCTCCTCCTGCGCGGTCGGTACGAGCTTCGATGTTGCGGTGTCCTCGAGTGCCGATGTCGATGGATCCTGGCGCGGTCGGACACGACGTGCTGCCTCAGCAGACGACTCGCGAGCCCGAACGATGCAGCAAAGATCCGGGGATACAGGACGGTCAGTGGACGGCTTGGACCTGCCATTACCCGGCGAGGGGGCATCGTGCTCGAGGTAGTTGCTTCGAATGGTTGATCGCGGGTACACAGAGTGGGGTGCCGATCTGATCAAGGATGAGCAGCGGTTTCGTGCGTCGTGTCCATGCATGCATTTGTCGATTATCAAAAAAAAAGTAATATCTCGCGTACTGAACATAATTTGATCACAACAAAAGTGGCACATCGTATTCTAGACTCGTAAATATCCCGTGCGTTCCTGTCACGTGGAGTTCGGTGGAGTTCGACGTGCTGATGTGATCATACAGCAGTTGCACGCGTCATTGCCCCATCAACACGTGACACACGCACGCGGGATGTGCGCGCTGATTCCCGTGATGACCACCCGGCTCGCACTCCCCTAATTATATATTGGATTTTGGGCGGCGCCGAAGACCATTGATGTGTCCATCGCAATAAAGACAAGTCCCATCGATTCCCTACCACTGCCTCCCTGGCTTCTTTGAGAAGGTAGACCGTACACGGTGGACTTGTATAATAGTACTAGTACTATTGGACCATGGCCTGTACTCTCTGACTCTTCTCCCACACTAATCACTATCTCCTTCCTCCTGCCGCCACCACCCTCACCCTGCAAGCCATGGCTCCACTGAGGAGGGGGAGAGGCCGGTCGATGATCCTCGCGGATAAAAGGGAGAGAAATCACCGTGAGGCACATCTTCCTCTACTATCCTCTCAAGCCCACTCTCTCATCTAGGCCCAATCTCCCCCGACAATGGCGCTGAATGTTCTAGCAGGCGAGGGCTCCCCACGGTACGGTCTTCTTGTTCTACTTCTTCTCCATCTCCCTCTCCATCATGATGTTATTCAGATTCTTCTTGTTTTTCTTCTTCTTATTGCTCTTCCTCTTCTACGTATTACAGGCCGGCCGTGGATCCCGAATCCACCACGACGGAGGCGTTGCAGGACCTGTTCAGCCCCGTTCCATGTCTCAGCGAGGTAGCAAATCTCCACGATGTTATTTCTCCAAGTTGTGATGTGAATTTCTTAGATCTTGTCCGCCCCGCATTGGTTTTTCTTCTTCTTTTGCGAGTTGTATTAGTCTTCATGAATATGACTGGATCTCTTGGTCTTTCCTTAATACAGCTGTTCATAGATGCACTATGGATTTTTGTGATTAGAATTAGTTTATCGTGGTCATGAATAGATCTCTAGGTCCATTTCTTAACACTGCGGTCAATAGATTCAACGGGGATTTTTTTGATCTGTATTAGTATTCACCTGGGACCTGGAGTGTAATTATAGAATTCCTATTTCAATTAACATGAACGATGCAGCGATCGAAGGCCGAGTACCATGACAAGGTGGCCGTGATCAGTTCCAAGATGTCAACCAACATGAGCTTGCACGCTCCCTCACCCAAGCTAATGAGAGCCTATGCAAGCAATTATCTGTGCAGAAGGAGATCTCGCTAGATTTTGCACGTGACGTCGTTAGTTTGCAGAAAGTGCTCGACCGTAACTGAGGAGAAGAAGAATCTCATGGAGGGACTCAGAGGACGATCTGAAGGAGGAGAAGAAGAATCAACGAGCTCACGGAGGAGGAGAAGAATCTGGTGGAAAGGTGCATTCTCCTGTATGATGAAGTCAGCGAGGCACTCAGAGGACACGTCGAGGACACCAAGGGTACCATCCGAGCCTACCATGACAGGAACCATTGCCTGGATGCAGTCAGGGAGATAAAGGCGGACATGAGCAGAGGGATCACCGTACTTGAGGGTGTTCGGAAAGATAACGAGGAGCTAAGGGCATGTCTGGAGGCATATCGGAGCAATGCCCAAGTCTGATTCCCGTTAGCAGGGACACGAATATCAGTTCGTCCTCCACTCCTTTTGTAATGTTAGGGTTCAGGGAGCAATGCCTTCTGCTTCCCATTATAGGGTGCAATAAGAATCCTAGGGCAACTCCTTATCTATCTGGACATGTGTTGGTGTTCATGTTAATGAATGGACACCATGTGCTCTTTCCATTATGTATCTGGACATGGTTTTCTGCATTATGAGTTTGCCACTCTCCCACTACTATTTTGTGATATTGGGAAAAACCCACAGCACACTAAACTGCAGATAAATCTTATTTGTCTTTGAAATTGACACTAGTCGATTCATAAAATGTTGATTGGTCCTAGATTGCTTCTTCCTTGAAATTATGATAGTGCCACTAGTCGATTCAGTTAATTATGGAAACTAACCAGCTTGTCCTGGTGAACTGAACAAACCATACTATGTATTTTTGTTACAGGGAAAGAGGCGAAAGATCGACCAGGACCTGGCGACCTGGCTAAATGACAAGATATTAATGCAAAGGGAGAAGCAGAATTCACAGAAACTGGCCTTTGACCAACTGCGCTCTAAACTCGCGGTCCTTTCTGACAAGTGCTAGAAACTGAAGGAGTTAAACGCCGGCTGGGAGAAGCTACACAGTGAAGGTCGCACCTTGGTAGGAAGAAGATGGAGATCATGAAAGGGATCTTGCAGGAAAATCGTATGGCTACGGACCAAATTCTCCAATCCGTGACGGAGCGCTGGAACCTACAGCTGAAGCACGACATAGTACTGAAGGAGCTGCCAATCTTAGGGAGGAAAACAGGCAGCTCCGGGCTAGGCTCGCTTGAACACAACATATGTCTATTTGGTACTGAACTGCGTGGTTTATCCTCTGAAGTGGTGATTTTGTAAGCGTTAACTTAACTCTATGCACGATATGTGTGTTCGTCTGAAATTAGTTTGCTCGAGGATTGAGTTTGGCTTAGTTAGGAAAGCGCAACTACAAGTCTTACAGTTCACTACTTTCAGGCATTGGCACAACATAAATTATTCATCTCGAATTTCATCTACCCTCTATAGTCTGTCCTTGTTCACCCTCGTGCGCCTTCTTCAGTTCCTTCAACAGATCCGCAATGCAGTACTCTAGCTTCTTCTTGTCTTCCCTGAGCTGATCCCTCTCCTTTTCTACATTATGAATCAGAAACCTGTGACTATCCTGAAGATTCTTTGCAGTTCCAACAACCAAGCTCCCATCGATTCCGTCAGTTAGCTCTGACTGCAAATTCTCGATTTCTTGTTCCAGCTCCTTATTTCGTACCAACAGCTTGTAATTTTTTTCAGCTGCATCACTTACATCAGTAAATATCCCCGACCTTTCCAACTCATACATCTCCCATAACTGTTCCAAACATTTCTTAAGTGCACCTGGCCACTCAAGATCTACCCACTCTACTGCTTTACACACCGGGCCAACCTATAAATACACACATTATAGTGTTATGAACATGCACGATACATTTTACTTCATGTAACAGTTGCACATCATGTAAACAAACCTGATTTGTACAGCCCAAAAACCTTCTCCCAGTGTTACTGCCTTCGAATGCAACATATCTCCTCAGTTTTAGCCCATGGTCACATGGCACTTCTCCATCGAGATCTAGGCCCTCCCATTCAAAGTCGTAGATCGTCCGTGGTACCTATATCTAAACGCAAAGCTGAAACCGAACACGATTGCATGCAAATATGGAGCTCAGATCGAGAGATTTACCATTGCCTAACCCTATCCCGAGAAAACAGAGGAACTCACATCGTCGAAGGAATACTCAATGTCGGAGAGAAGTTTCTCGCTGCTCGACTGGTCGTCCTCGCCTTTCAAGGAAAGCATGGCGAATGCGTCGTCACAGGCGACGGCGTCGGCGTCGGCGAGAGAAAGAGAGAGAGAGAGAGAGAGAGATAGAGAGAGAGAGAGAGATCAGCCCTTCTACGCTGCAACAATGACTAAATTGGCATGTTACAATAGTTTAATGGATACCATGCCCTTTCCCTGGATTACTCTCTCCTGCCTAATATGGATTCTCTTCACACATTCTCATTTCAAACATTAAACCTGCAGTCCCTCCATCCCAATTTATTGCCTAATGAAAACATGCCAGTATATTACATCATCTAAAGAAACAAAATCATGTCAACTACAAGCTACTTATGCATCACTTCTTCAGTCATGGTTTCACAAAACATTACATTACAATCTCTCAATAAACATAATCAAATCATGGTTTCACAAAACATCACATTACAATCTCTCAACAAATGTAATCACAGAAACAAGTATATTACATCAACTCAAGAAACAAAATCATGTCGACTACAACGTACTTACACATCACTTGTCCTGTCATGGTTTCGCAAAACATTACATTACAATCTCTCAACAAACAAAATAACAGAAACAAGTATAGTACAGCATCTCAAGAAACATAATCATGTCAACTACAATGTATTAATGCATCACTTGTCCAGTCATGGTTTCACAAAACATTACATTACAATGTCCCAACAAACATAATAACAGAAACAAGTACGGTACGTCATCTTAAGAAACATAATCATGTCAACTACAATGTACTTATGTCTTATTACAACAACGATGGTTTCAGTGAGTGACATGCCCGAAAATCTCAACAGCTCGGATAGCATTATATCGCAATCGCTCAACAAACATAATCACGGAAACACGCTATAAATGCAACAAAAGTCAATATTACAAAAATAGGCAGGGGAACCCCGCGGTCCATATGACAAACCTAGGGTAGCAGCTCTCATCATATCTCATCAACGTCGACCACCTCATTCTCTTTAGCCACTACAGGGGTATCTACATCCACTATACCCTATTCAACAACATCATAAATGGTACCAAGGAAGAACACCTTCCTGGTTCGCTTCTTTCATTGCAGAATCTGCATAAGATCTTCAGTATCCAAAACATCTATGAATTGCTGCTTCTTATGATGCCACCACCGGATTTTTGCCATCTGCTTAGGGCCAATACTCATTTCCTTACCGATCATCTCTCTCATTTCATCAAGAGTTATGTTTTTGGAATCGACAGTGATCTCCACAGTACATGATGAAACTGGCTTATTAACTCCCTCATCAAGTTTTGCCATGTATGAATCCACCTCTATGCGTACACTGAACTTATCTACATCAGCATCTATTGGTCCGTATTCTCTAGGAGCAGAAGCTCTGGCAGCAAGATCTCCAGCATCTGCATACATATCGTCAATCATCGCTTCAACTTTCACCTTACCATCAGCTACACAACACTCTCAAACCATCTGAAGCTCATGGGAGTGCTCAATTTGCTGATAGGTATCATTCATGTTGCACCACACCAATTTTGTCCTGTGTCTAGAACCCCAGGGAATTCTAGCGGTAAGCATATCTACCAGCTATGAAACAAACACGACCTCTTTGCAATTCACAAGCAGATGCACATCTTGCCCGAACACAACCCTCTCGCAATCAAAATAATGTTTTGAAGTGTACTGCCGAACATGAACTGTGAACTCATATAGGTCCCTTGTACCAAAGTTGTGCCTAATTTGATTAAAAAGGGGAACATTTTAGTTCATTCGATTCTATTATCTCGTAACTAATCTACTTGCAAGATAAGGAACAGATAAGAAAAATTCACCTCTCGCTATTCTCCCGGATTTTTTTCTTCAAGATATGGGTACTGCATCCGCCCATTGGAGCCAAACAATCCGTCGCCGGCCTTGCTCTTCTCTTCAACCCGCTGCTCGTAGGTACCTTGGGAGCAGAATCCTTGATGGCCTCCTCCCTAACCGGGGCTGAAGACCTCGCCGCTGCTACGCATTGAGCCCTAGACTTGGGCCCCGACGGACCCGAATCAGTCGGCCACGTAGCTACAACCTTAGCCTTACAAGACATGTTGGGACGCTACCGTTGGATTCAGTGTCGAGGGTGCGAGAAAAAAGGTCCTCCGCCACTGGCAGATTTAGGGTCGGGGAAGGGAAGAAAAGGGACCGCCACCACCGCAGCAAGATTCAGTGTCAAGAGTTAGGAATGTATAGTAATGGATTTCCAGTACGACATGTGCAAGGTTGCTAAGAAGAGTGACCGGCGAAGAAGGGGCACATCAGGAACTAGTGTAATGGAATATCCTGACTTAACGGGCGTGATTTGAAAATATTGGGTTTGGCCATCATTCATTCGAAAAACCCCTCTCAGCAATGGGCGCCCCAAGTTTTCGAATCGCGGTGATAAAAATCAACTTGGGTACCGTGTTGCCTGGGCGCCCCAACTTTTGGACCGCAAAATGATATTCTCACTATATATAGTACTAGTAAGAGTATATAATAGGTAAATGTAAAAAAATAAAATTTGATCGACATCTATAAAGTATGAGTGTATATTTGGTTCTTGTACTTTTTATATCATGTAGAACTCAACGATT
Source organism: Avena insularis (assembly GCA_023614405.1). Taxonomy (NCBI): domain Eukaryota; kingdom Viridiplantae; phylum Streptophyta; class Magnoliopsida; order Poales; family Poaceae; genus Avena; species Avena insularis. The sequence continues at coordinate 609,014,498 of CM042686.1, forward strand.
ATTAGCTATCTGATACTTGAAAATCCTAGTAACATAGTCTAGAGAAACGAGGGAGAAGATTCTAGAATGATGGAGAAGTGTGTTTTGAGGTTTGTGCATAGCATTCATTATGCGGAAGACTATCAATAGAATCTTCTAGATGCTAGAATGGAAAAGAAGATCCAACAACTAGAAATGTTGGGATTCATGAGTCCTGAGCCAATAGTCAATATTAAAAGTTATTCTTACAGTGGTAAGATAATATAAGTAAGACTATCAATAGTATCTTCAAGATGCTAGAATGGAAAAGAAGATCCAACGACTACCAATATTGGGATTCACCAATCCTGATCCATCCAAGGGTCAATATTCAAAGTTATTCGTAAACTATATAGTGGTAAGATAACGTAAGAAAGACTAAAAATATATGCTAGAATGGAAAAGAAGATCCAACAGTAGAAATTTTGGGGTTTGCGATTCTTGATCAAACAGTCAATATTCAAAGTTATTCATACATTATATAGTTGTAAGATAAGAGGATCTAACAGCTAGCTAGCATCAATGTTGGGATTCGCAGGACATGATTCAACGGTCAATATTCAAAGTTATTTGTACACTATATATAATAGTGGTAAGATAAGAGAAAAGAAAGAATATCAATAGCATATTATTGATGCTATAAAATTGAGAGAAGATCCAACGGCTGACAATGTTGGGATTCACGAGTTTTGATCCAATTGTCAACATTCAGAGTTATTTGTACACTATATAGTGATAAGATAAGATAATAAAGACTATTAGTTAATACTATCGATCTTCTAGATGCTGGAATCGAAATGAAGATCCAACAGCTAGCAATGTTGGGATTCACGAGTCTTGATCCAACGCTCAACGAATAACTTCAAATACTGATCACTGGATCAAGAATTGTGATTCCCAAAATTGCCAGCCATTGGATCTGCTTTTCCATTCTAGCATATAAAATATACTATTGATAGTCTTTAGCACAACAGACACTATGCACAAACCTCAAAACCCACTTCTCCTGCATTCTAGAATGTCCCCCCTCTTTTCTCTAGACCATGTTACCAAAATTTTCAAGTATATTAGGTATAGATAATCAATGTTGAGTTCAACATGATACAAATACAAGAACCTAATATACCCATACAATATACATGTCGGTCAAATTTATAAGTTTTGAGCTTTACCCATTATATAATCTTACCAACATATAGTGTACGAATAACTTTGAACTTTGACCATTGCATCAAGACTCGTGGAGCCAAACATTACAAATAATTGGATCTTCTTTTCCATCATAGCATCTAGAAGATTATTTTTTGAAAGTAGAACCTAGAAGATTCTATTGATAGTCTTTAGAGCAAGCCTAGCAACACCCCTACATTTTCTCACCTATGTGTGTATGTGATACATTGCAAATGTATCTATAATTTTTGATGTTCCATGCTTGGTTTTATCCACTTTCTTGTGTTTTGTCCACACTTTGGAGTACTTATCATATGATTTCTTGGACTAACCTATTAACAAGAGCCACAGTGCTAGCTGCCTGTTTTCTGCTGTTTTTGGTTCGTTAGAAAATGAATATTCTCGGAATTGGACGGGACAAAAGCCAAAGTGCCTATTTTTCCGGAAGTCATCAGATGCCAGAATACGAGACGGAGACGTGGGGCAGCCACACCACTGGCCGTGGCGAGGCCTCAGCGCTAGGTGGTGCAGCCAACCCCAGCACCCCCTCGGCCTCTCCTTCCTCCTATAATATGCCCTCGGGACAAAAATCCTAAGTACACGATCAAAAATCCACGAAAGAGTTTGTAGCCGCCGTCATCTCCATCCCTAGATCGGGAGGGATCTGAAGCTCTTCCCGGCACCCTGCCGGAGAGGGGAATCACCCTAGAGGCCTTCTTCATCACCATGCAAGCCTCCGGTGTGATGCGTGAGTAGTTCATCCTTGGACTAGGGATCCATGTAGTAGCTAGATGGTTGGTTCTCCTCCTTTGTGCTTTCATGCCTAGATCTTGTGAGCTCCATTCATGATCAAGATCATCTATTTGTAATTCTGTATGTTGTATTTGCGGGGATCCGATGGATATTGAGATGCTATTTCAGATTGATCATTGATTTTATCATGTCTTTGTTATTTGTGATCTTGCATGCTTTCCGTTGTTAGTAGCTATCTTGGCCAAGTAGATGCTAGCAACACCAAGAGTTAGTATTTATGCTTGATAGTGGGTTCATGCCTCCGTAACTGGGAAGTGACAGAAATCTCTAAGGTACTAGATGTGCTGTTGCTACTAGGGAGAAAACAACAATCCTTTGTTCATAGAACAATCGTATTGTTTACTTTAACGCAATTCGTAAAGCAATAATCTGTTGCTTGCAACTTAATACTGGAGGGGGCTCGGATGATAACCTGAAGGTGGATTATTAGTCATAGATGTAGTTGGATGGCGGTCTATGTATAAGGTTGTGATGCCCAATCAAGTTCCAAAGGAGTTAAGATGATTAGTATATGCATGTATTGCTTTCTCGATGTTTGTCAATTGTCCCGCTGTAATTTGTTCACCCAGCATGTTATCTATCTTAAGGAGATCCAACTCTAGTGAACTATGGATCCCGGTCCTTGTATTTTACATACAATCTACAAACTGTTTACTGCTTTGTGTTTACTTTCTACAAACATTCTACTTCCTTCCATTCGATACGTTTAACCCTTTGTTTTCAGCAAAACACGGTGAGATTGACAACCTCATCGCAAGTTGGGGACAAAGTTATGTGGTTGTGTTGTGCAGGTCTCCACGTTGCTACTAGCACTGGTAGTGCGCCCTGCCAAGGCTCAGCTAGCAACACCTTTGGGGTGTTTCCTTGCTCCTACTAGTTCGATTAAACCTTGGTTCCATAACTGAGGGAAACTTGTTGTGCTCATCATACCTTCCTCTTGGGGTTCCCAACAAGCTCTACATCAACACTGAGCCATCCGTATGTAGGGGCCTTCCCTTAAAAAAATCCTCTCCTAAATTTTGATTATCTCCAGGAGCACAAACAGCAGGAATTTGACCTACAAGTGTTGCTGTTCGTAACCATCAATGATTGGCCTGCTCTTAGTAACATTTCAAGACAGACGAACAAAGGATACAATGCATGCACGCACTGTTTAGATGAGACTGAAAGTATATATCTAGATAAATGTAGAAAGAATGTGTACCCATACAATCGTCGTTTTCTTCCGCCTAGTCATCCCTTAAAGAAGAAAGGCAAGCATTTCAATGGCAAGGCAGAAACCCGGACGAAGCCTGTCCCCTGTAGTGGTGCTGATGTATTTGGTATGGTCAAGGATTTGGATGTAATCTTTGGAAAGGGTCCTGGAGGATAACCTGTTCCGAAAGACCCCATTACCGGACACGCACCCATGTGGAAGAAGAAATCTATATTTTGGGAGCTACCCTATTGGAAAGTGCATGAGGTCCGCTCTGCAATCGACGTGACGCACCTGACGAAGAATCTTTGCATGAATATTCTAGGCTTCCTGGGCTTGTATGGGAAGTCAATAGATAACCCAGCAACACGGGAGGACTAGCAACATCGTAAAGGACGAGACGGCAAGCATCCAGGGCAGTTTCAAGGGCTTGCCAGTTACGCTCTTACCAAAGAAGAGAAGGAAATCTTTTTTGAAGTCCTTTTCAGTATCAAGGTCCTGTCTGGCTTCTCGTTGAATATAAGGGGAATAGTAAATATGAAAGAGAAAAAATTTCAAAACCTAAAGTCTCATGACTGCCATGTGCTTATGACGCAATTGATCCGGTTGCATTGAGGGGAATTCTACCAGAAAATGTTCGACTAGCAATTGTGAAGGTATGTGCATTCCTCAATGCAATTTCTCAGAAGGTAATCGATCGAGAAAGTCTATCAGGGTTACAGATTGATGTGGTCCAATGTCTGGTCAGCTTCGAGTTGTTGTTCCCGCCATCCATCTTCAATATTATGAAGCACCTCCTAGTTCACCTAGTCGAAGAGATAAGAATTCTCGGTCCTGTGTTTCGACACAATATGTTCCCCTTCGAGAGGTTCATGGGAGTCTTAAAGAAATATGTTCATAACCGTGCTAGACTAGAAGGAAGCATCTCCATGGGCTATGGAACAGAGGAGGTCATTGAGTTTTGTGTTGACTTTCTTCCTGACCTTAAGCCGATTGGTATTCTTGAATCTCGGTATGAGGGGAGGATGACTGGAAAAGGCACAGTAGAAAGAAAATCAATGGTATGTAGGGACAGGCATTCTTTCACTCAAGCACACTACACAGTTCTACACAATTCCACCGTGGTGGCTCCGTATATCGAGAAACACAAGAATATTCTAAGCTCCGAAAACCCGGGGAAGCCTGAAACCTTGATTAAAGGGGAACACGAGAAGAATTTTGGCAATTGGTTGCAGACACATCTCATGAATAACACTACTATTGGAGATGAGTTGTACTCGTTGGCCAGGTTACCATCTTCGACTATATGTACTTTCCAAGGGTATGAGATAAATGGGCATACATTTTACATGATCACCCAAGATTAAAAGAGCACCAACCAAAAAAGTGGTGTCCGCTTTGATGCAACAGATGACAATGGGCAGAAGGACACATATTATGGGTACATAGAGGAGATATGGGAACTTGACTATGGACCTACTTTTAAGGTCCATTTGTTTCGGTGCAAATGGGTCAAGCTGATAGGAGGCGGGGTACATGTAGACCAAAAGTACGGCATGACAACTGTGGATCTCAACAATCTTGCATACATGGATGAACCATTCTTCCTAGCCAATGATGTGGCTCAGGTTATCTATGTGAAGGACATGTCTACCAAACCGAGAAAAAGGAAAGATAAGGAAAAGAGTACAGAATACGATGAGCCAAAGCGCCACATAGTTCTTTTAGGGAAAAGAAACATCATGTGAGTGGATGACAAGACAGACATGTCAGAAGATTACAATAAGGTTCATGAAATTCCGCCCTTCAAAGTGAAAACTGACCCAAGCATCCTGTTAAATGATGAAGATTCTCTATGGTTACGGTGTAGAAGAAAACCACAACACAAGATGTTGGTGATGTGTAATAATGTATTAAACCTTTTATTTGAGACATAAATCTATGTAATGTATTAAACCTTTTATTTGAGACATAAAGGTCCCCTTTCATGTAATACATCTTGCTCAATCAAACTAGACATTGACGACCGGGTTCTGAGCCGCGGGAGGTGATCACCCAAAGAGAAGGAACCATCACAATAGAAGGAACCCACAAACACTAAGGATACATAGCACAACTGAAAATTAAGATACATAGCACAACTAAAAATTAAGAAACATGCCTAATGTTGGAGTGATTCAGTCATGCTCCTGCCTAGCCCTATAATACGTGCCATTGTAGTCGTCGTAATCGCCGGCGCCGTCGTCGCTGTCGTCATCGGGGTCGCCGTAGTGGAACCTTGAAGGTTGGGCACGCGTGGGCTGGATTTGAGGGTACCGCAGGCGGGGGGTATTGCCGGTCGTGTTGTAGGCCATGACACTCTGGAGAGTCTAGCCGCGCCACCACAGCCGACGACCGGCCTCGTTGAAGTTTGAAGGAGGTGGGCCATCCTCCTCGTGCCTAGCGAGCGCCCTCTCATGCCGATTGATGAAGAAGGCTTCCCATGTCGGGAAATAGTCGGGATGCCAGTTGGGATTCCTCCGCTGCTCTGGCGTGAGCTCGAGGTAGTAGTGGTTCGTGATGGCCATCCGGCGCTCCACACCTAGAGGGACAGGAGGGACCGGCACGCCTCTAGCACTCAGCATCCAGCTAGTGGGGACGCGGTACCCCGGTGGGCAGGGGTAGTTCGAGGCGCAAAGCGCCTCTGCCTCCCGGGTGGTTAGAGATAGGATGGAAGCCATGGGAAGAGAATGATGAGTCTAGATGTGATATGTAAATGGAGGCCAAGCGTAAATATATATATATTGAAAAAATGGCGGGAAGACAGAGGTGGGAACCGGTGGAAAGCGTGGGAACGCAGTGGCGCGGGAAACTTTCATCCTGGGTGGGGGCTCAAATCGGGACAAAAGATGGGGGGCCTTATCTGGGGGAGGCTTATCTGGGAGGGCCTTATCTGGGGGTGGCTAACCTTTAGTACCAGCTGGTGGGTGCAATCGGGACTAAAGGTGGTTTTTGTGTCATCTAACAAAACTGTCGGTGGGTTAAGGACGCGTGGGTAACCTTTAGTACCGGGTGGGGGCTCAAACCGGGACTAAAGATGTCGGTAGGATAAGGACGCGTGGGTGGACGCACTGCTCGATGAGATAAAGCATGTAGCGCATGATGCCTTGTCGGAGGAAGAAGACAAAGTAGAAGCGGTGCCGTGCCTATAAAAGGAGCATCGATACGCCATGGCAAGCAACTCAACAAGCCAACATGGATGGAGAGTTTCATCCCCATGGATGGAGGAAAGGGTTGGGAAATCTCCCATGGTGGAACTTCTCGAAGATACCCTTGGTGCACACGCCCTATGTCATCTTCGGAAGTTCCGCCTCGGAAAATATTTTCCTTCTAGCCTGTGAAAGACTCCATCTCCGCCTCCCTAGGGTTAGAGGTATGGTGGAAGCCATGGGATAGAGTGGAGAGAGGCGGCAGATATGATTCTAGATGTGCTATGGCAACAACCAAGCCTACATATATATAGTGAGAAATGCCGGGAAGTCAGAGGAGGGAAGCCTAAACCGTAAACCCTAAAGGGGCTACCCTCGTACGGAGAAAGCTATAGGGGTAGACGATCCGAGGCCCCCGGTCTAGGGTTTCGCCGGAGGAAGACCACCGGAGCGTCGGAATCACATGAAAATGGCAAAATGGTTAATAGTTTGACTAGTTAGAATAATTATTTTATAAAACAGAAAATGGATTTGAATCTCTTATTCAAATTCAAGCACTTTTTATGTTAAAAATTTAGTGAGATTCAAAAATATGCAAAATATAATAGTTAATGCATTTTTAAATTGGAAATGGCAAAATGGTTATTAGTTTCACTAGTTAGAATAATTACTTTATAAAATAGAAAATAGATTTGGATTACTTATTCAAATTCAAATACTTTTCATGTTGAAAATTTTCTCAAATTCATAAGTATGCAAAAACTGTATAATTCAAATGTTTAAAAAATCTAATAGCTAGAAATTGTAATATTTGAAAAAACAGGCGCCAACTTAGGCCCAGCGCACGCAAATTTGGGCCTTTAATCGCGGCCCAAAACACCATCCGGGACTAAAGGCTCTGCAGGCGAAAAGGCACCCAAAGCCTTTAGTCCCGGTGAGTGGATGAAACCGGGACTAAAGACCCCTTCCCTTTTGTCCCGGTTTATGCCACGCACCGGAACTAAATGGTGGGGGGTATTTATTGTGCCGCCTTCTTCCCCGGTCGAATCCATCGGCCGGAGCGAGGAGTAGCACTACGCCGCCAGGCTGCCAAAATTTACCTCGCTACCTCGCCGCCTCTCTCACGTAGCCACCGCCAGCCGTGTTGCCCGGCATCAGCCTCTCGAGACGCAGCGCGCCCACGCTGCTGGGAGGTAATCCCTCCCCCCACCACGCGCTCTGCCTCCTCTCGTCCCTCAGCCCAATGAGCCCGGCCAGGCACACCACCCGGCCAATTTTTTAATAATAATTATTACTATATGTTAATAATTATTAGTACTATATGTTAATAATTATTAGTAGTATATATATTAATTTCTTGTATTTTTTGTATATTAATTAAGAATTATTACTAGTAATAGATAGAATTATTACTAGTATTACTAGTATAGTATATATTAATTTCTAGTGTATCTTTTTTATATTTCTAGTGTATGTTTTTTTATTAATTTCTAGTATACTATATATTAATTTCTAGTATAGTATATATTTCTAGTATAGTATATATTAATTTCTAGTGTATGTTTTTTAATTTCTTGTATCTTTTTTATATTGTAATATTTATTACTAGTATATAAATATAGTATATATATATATGTTTGTGTATATATATATATTTATTACTAGTAATAATATATATAGTAGTATATTATATAGTATGTAGTATTATAGTGTCGATTGAGACAGACAAGCATTAATGCTAAATAAAGATAAGCTGAAGAAATAACTACCCTAAGTCCGGTAGTGCTCGCGGGCCCCCAGACTTAGGGTTAGGGTGGTGGTGCTCGTGGGCCCCCGGACTTAGGGTTAGGGTGGTAGTGCTCGCGGGAACCCGGACTTAGGGTTAATGTGGTAGTGCTCGCGGGCCCCCAGACTTAGGGTTAGGGTGATGGTGCTCGCGGGCCCCCGGACTTAGGGTCAATGTGCTAGTGCTCGCGGCCCCCCGGACTTAGGGTTATGGTGGTGGTGCTCGCGGGCCCCCGGACTTAGGGTTAGGGTTAGGGCATCACTAGAATTTTGCTATTGTTTAGTATTATTGTAGCAAATTGCGTGTTCATATTATTGTTTAGTATTATTTTATGCAGCAATATTGAATGAAAAATGTTATTGTGTGCATTTTGTAGAAAACTATGGATCCAATCTAGAGAGACCTAGCACAGGAAGAAATTCTCGAGGATATGATCAACGACACCCCCCATGTTGATCCACCCGAATCTCCATCGATTTATCTGAACCCCTCCGGTGAGGAAGAGGCACTACTAGGAAACAACTTATAGATAGATAAGATACTCAGTGGCGCATATGTAAAAATATGCGCCACAGATATATATTAGTGGTGCACTAGAAAAAATGCGCCACAGAAGTTTGGCAGTTCAGTGGCGCACGAAACCAATATGCGCCACAGAAGTCCATATTTTTGTGGCGCATATTTTCTTTTGCGCCACTGAAGTGTCAAACTTCTGTGGTGCATATAGACGTATGCGCCACAGAAGGTTGATGGGACCAAGCAGCAAAAAAAGGGGGAGAAACTTCTGTGGCGCATATGTCCATATGCGCCACAGAAAGTGATGTTTCTGTGGCGCATATAGGTGTATGCGCCACAGAACAAGCATATAAGGGGAAACATATCCCACCCCCCCCCACCCCGTGGATCGCCTTTTCAGTTTTGTACAAAATAAACAAAAATGATAGAAACTTCAAAAAAATAATTCTCATCTCCAAAAAAATAAAAAAGAGGGAGAAACTTCTGTGCCGCATTTCCCCAATATGTGCCACAGAAGTCTTGGGCGGGATTCGAAATTTGAATCCCGCCAGTGCCCCTTCTCCTTATATTCCTCCACTTCTTCTCCTTCTTCTCCCCTTCTCCTCCACTTCTACTCCCCTCCATACTTCTCCCCTCCATACTTCTCCCTCCTCTTCTCCTCCCTTCCATACTTCTCCCCTTCTCCTCCACTTCTCCATCCACTATTCCTCCCCTTCACACTTCTCCCTCCACTCTCCGGCGACATCCACCTCCGACCATGGCTACCTCAGTGACCTCCTCCACCTAGATGACCTCCTCCTCCGGCGACATCCAACACCACCGGCTACCTCCTCCACCACCATCTCCGGCGGTCTCCTCCAACCATCTCCGGCGAGCCCTTCCTCCACCTCCGGCAGCCTCCTACTACTACTACTCTGACCACCTCCGACGGCCTCCTTCTCCTCCGGCCATCACATTTGATCCACCTCCGGCGACCCCCCTAGCTCCGGCCAGATCTGGCCCGGTTTTTTTTTGAAATTTGAAAAAAACTTTTGTGGTGCATATTGGCCTTATGCGCCACAGAAGTTTTAGATCTGGCCCGCCTTTTTTTTTGAATTTTGGAAAACAACTTATGTGGCGCATATTGGCATATATCGATTTTTTTTTTACTTCATGCGCATTTTGAAATGCGCCACTGAAGTTAGTTATCGATGTGGTATCAGATGGCGGAACTAAATGCGCCACAAAAGTTGAAAAAAGGTGCGCCACAGAAGAGCTGTTTCCTAGTAGTGAGGAGGTCGACCGAAATGATCAAGGAGAAGCCGACGACGAGGTATATATATGAAGTCTGGTGATCAATAGATGCATTAACTGAGTTCTATATATATATAAATTGACGAATGTTTCTTCTCTTAGCCCTCCACATCGAGCAAAAAAAATTCCAAATGAGGCTCGACCAAAAAGTTGGATGCATCTACGCGTTATACAATTACGCGGGTATCACCACGGGGTGAACCGTTGGAACCCGAAAAGGCTAAAACTGTATTTAAACAACAATACGGAGTTATGGTTAGGGATCGCATCCCGATCACCGTTCGAGAGTGGAATAATACCAAAGGGGCGAAAGAGGGTGAGTATGTCGCCGACGGGTGCAAAGAGGGTCTTTGGAATGACCTCATGACACATTTCACCCTGCCAGAATGTGAGGATGATGCCGACACAGTTGCATTGAGGAACAAAGTCAAGCAGTGGACTCTTACGAAGATGGCCGAACTATTCAAGAACTGGAAGAAAGCATTATGGCAAAAGTATCAGAAGACGAAGACTCCTCCTAAATTTGAATGCTATCTAACGAAGCAGCAGGCTAACTGGGATGCATTTGTGAAGTACAAGGAGTCACAACCTGCTATGGAAATGTCGGAAAAAACAAGAAAAATGCCGCGATGAAGAGATATCACCATCACCTGGGTCCAGGGGGCTACGCGGCTGCCATGCCAAAGTGGGATGCTAAAGAGAATGAGCTACTTGCTAAAGGGATCACTCCAGAACCAATACGCGAAGAATGGGATCTGAGGGCAAGGAATTGGTTCCTTGGGCATGGGAGTGAGTACGATGAAAGTACAGGGGACCTTATTTGCAGTGACGGGATTAGGATACCCGGGATACATGGCAGAAAGTGTTGAAGGAGATTAAAGCGGGGACAACAAAGTTCCGTCCTGATAGAGTGAAAGACTTGCTGACAAAGGTCCTCGGGAATGACGAACGTGGAGGACGTGTACGAGGCCTTGGCCCTAGTTATACATAGGAGATGGGGTTTCCCAAAGACAAAGATACTTATAGGAGCCGAGAGAGAGCAAAGAGGCGACGGCAGGAGGAGGAGGGAGACAGGTTCACCGAGTTGCTAGGAACACTTCGAATGCATCAGCACAGATTAGCCGAACTTGAGGAGCAGTGCTCTGCAAGATCTGTACTCGATATTACCGCCGTCCCATCTCGGCGAGAAGCAGCGTGGCTGAATTGGAGGTCCCTTGCGTATGGTAGATGGCGGTCGGCTACCCGTGGATGGAATCAAGGAGCATCTCTTGTGAGCTCCATCGAAAGGTGAAGATCCTATCCATCAAGGTGGCGGTCGGATGTGTTTTACCTTGTCCACTGCGACGCTGGCATGGCCATGAGATTCCAGCTGGCTATGCTAAAGTTGCTGTGGATGAAATCGCAATGGGGTGGGACTCAATGGAGCTTGACATCCCTGGACCTGAAGGTGAGAGGACACTCGGAGAAGTACTGGGTGGTATCATTCTATGGGACAAGAACAACATCAAGCTTCCAGGCTAGACGCCAAAGCCAACACCGCCTCCGAGTGGTCGCATGTCACCTTCACCTCCATCACCTCCAAGAAGCCCACCCCATGACTACGACCACCACAGCCCGAGTCCATCTCGATCTCCGCCGTAGCCTCCGATTAGTACTAAACGACACAGGAGCCCAAAATGACAAATGTCGCCCCTCCCAAGAGTACCTCATAAGAATCTTCCCATCAGACCTTACGATCATACTAACGAGGAAAAAACATATGATCGTAAAAGGCGAATGTGTCATAACTTCAAAAGAAGAAACTGAGCCCGGTATACACCGAGAAGCAAAAAGCGTATGCACTTTCTTTTCTGAAGACAAAATCGCAATATGAATTGCACCATAAGCCAGATGACTATCGACGCACACTTCAGAAGGTAGTGAAGAAGAGCAAATCAAGTAGAAGTGCAAGCGGCAAATCATCAGGTCAAAGTGCAACCGAGAAAAGAATGGACGTCCCCCAGCTCAGGAAACAGGCCAAAACATCGATCCCACCCCTCCAGGTGTTATCCTATGACACTCCCCAGCAGGATATGGATGAAGCTAAGAAGCTTGCGGCCGCTATGAATGTGACTGTTGAGGAATAGCTAGATGCCGAGGATGACAAGTTACCCAAGGTTCAGGTAGTCCCTACATATGTCCTAGGGAAGCATCTAGTCAGCTTTGAGCAGTTCCAACAACTGCCAACACAAATGCGGAGTTTACATAACTAGTACTTGAAAGCCATAAAGCATGAGAGAATAATGATCGTGGCGAAAGTCCCACATGACTACTACTTCCGAGAAGAAGAGGTCCATGTTGAGTTTCCAGAACTCCTCCAGTTATACATTTTCGACGCCCTCGACAAAAGTCTCATGAGTTGCTATTGTCTGTAAGTTGTTGAATTCATTGTCTATATATAAGTTGTTCATTTTTTTCAGTTGTTCAGTTCATTGCATGTAATTATCCTAATTATATCCTTTTGTACTCTATTATTATGCAGAATGAAGATCATGGAATGTAAAAGAAGGTCAATCTTTAGTGTTGGGTTCATTGACCTAGATAAAATACATGTAAAGACGCTAACGACAAAACCCGAGGAGACGCAGGAAAACCTTCTAAGGTTTCTAACGGAGCAAAATTTCTATGACCACATACTGTTTCCTTACAATTTCGTGTGAGGGTCTTACTCTATTGTACACATTCTCTTTTGCTTACTCGATCTTAAGTGATATTGATGAGTTACTGATGTATATATAAACGTGTACAGTTTCCACTGGATTCTCATGGACATTCAACTTGATAAGGGAAGAGTTAAAGTCATGGACCCATTAAAGAGACCCCTGGAAATGTTTAGGGACATGCAGGACATGCTCCAGAGGTAATTTTCGCGCTACATCGGTCTCTTTCGTTGATTTTCTGAGATATCACGTAATAAATAACTCATTCATTTTCTTTACCGGGTAGGGTTTGGAACTAATTCAAGAGTGCGGTTACGGGTGACTTTAGTGAGAAGCTGACGTTTAAGCCGGTCTCGGTAAGTAGTACGCGCATCTCTTTACTTCTAGTTTCAATACAATTATGATGCTGGATTATTATTTTGATTGAATTCTATTCTCGTAAAGTGAGCGAGGCAGCCACCAAAGACGAATCTATGTGGATTCTACGTTTGCGAGTTCATTCGCATGTTTACCAGTGAGCTGAATGATTATAGAGCCGATGTAAGCAATACATTCATAACATTATTTTATTACCGTCACTTTTTGTTATCATGATTGATATTCATATTGATCTCCTTTTCTTATATAGTTCGAGAAAATGCGGGATCAGCTCCTACCAGAGCAACGCGTAGTAGCAATTGCTGAAGAACTGGCAGGATTCTTGATGAACGAGATGATATATGACGCCGGAGAATTTAGTGTGAATAGGCGCCGATGATCCCTGACCGTGTAATTGAATAGACGGGCTCTAGTCCTGATAATTGTGATCTCCATGTGTAACTATCATGTATATATTTGTATCCTCGATCTTAAGAGAAGTTATCTTATGTATGCACGAACATGTACGGTATGTGGTATCGTAGAAAACTATTTTGAAATAAAAAAAAGGATACAAATTGAATTCTCTGCCACGGCAGAGAACCATTTGTCCCGTTCAAATGTAAGAACGTACTAATGGGGGCACCAACGCCCGTAGAGACCACGTGGATGCCCATTGGTCCCTGGTAAGAGGGCGGGACTAGTGGGTGGGCCTTTAGTCCGCCTCCTCGGTCCAGTTACTGTGACCAGGACTAAAGCCCCTTATGGGCCGGGACTAGAGGCCCGTTCTCCACTAGTGACCCTAAATTAGCACCCCTATATCATAGCAACAATATTTTAATAGGACAGAGCTCACTTTATCAATTTGTTTTCACCCATCAACTCAGTGATCCACGTAAGGCCCATAGGTTGGGGAGGTCGTGGTCGCCCTAGACGCACCACAAAATTATGACTAGGCGATCGAATGTGGGAAGCAGAATCAGTGTTCCATCCAATCGCTTATCCTTGTCATCATCATAGATATTTTCCACCAGCATCGGCTTCATCAGCAACATTGATTGTCCCCTCGCTTCACTAATCTGCCACATTAATCTCAGATCACCTCCTTCATATTTATTCTCTCCCCTTCCCCGCACCAAACCATCTTTAATCCCCCGCTTCCAGCAACCATCTCCATCCCCGTCTGTCATCCATGGCCACCTTCCATTTGTCGCCTGCCTTACCAGAGCGCAAAGACCCCGACATCGCCGCACAGGAGGACAATGACCTGCACATTTGGGCATTCTCCCCGCGAAGAACACTATGGCAGCTGGCGTGCGCCTTCCTCGATGTCAGGTACGGTCACCGCAAGTACCGTATGTATAGCCTCCAAGACAATCCGGACAGGACATTGAAGGTCAACTTCGTCAACTTCAGGGATGTCTGTCTCGTCTATGTCCAGACCCTCCAGTGCGGCTGCGAGATGGTGGCGTTCACCGGTGCCAACATTTTCACCAACTACTAGGACCAGTTCCTCAACAACGGCAACTTCATCCATACTGTCCTCCCGGAGCTGCTGATGGCTCCGGAGGTGCCACCGATGGCTCAGGAGGTGCCACCGCCTTATCTAGAGGTGCCAATCAGTCAGGAGCCGACTATGTCGCTGGAGCTCGCGTTGGTGCCGATGTCAAACGAGATGCCGAACCTACACTAGTTTAGCAGAGAGTCCTATACATGTAAACTTGTGCTGTTATGTTAATGGTTGAATGAAGTTTCTTTTGGTACTATCGTCAAAAAAGTTTCTTTTGGTACAACTCACTTTACCCTATAGTACTAGTAGTACTGCGAATGGCGATCTTTTGAATATCCACCCCCTGGATGTTTGTTAAGGAGGTGAAAATTTCAAAACCTGCAAAGTTTGAATTGCTACTCTATTGTAGTAGTAATACTTTTTGCTGCCAAGGACCAAAATGGTTCCCACCAGTGTAGCTGACGAACACGCCAGTAATAGACACGGAGTCACCGACATAAGGCATGTCGTCGGTCGATGCGCGTGCGTAGCGCCATGTTGCGGACAAGGGAGAGATCAACCGACCGGGGTGTGGGTGGTGATGAGGGAGTGAAGGAGAGAGAAAACACAATGTATTTTTTGTGCATATATATTGTAAAACTTCAGAAATTACGCTACTCACTTTACCGTACCTCGTGTCAGGAACCCATCCTAGATTTGCTCTGACATCACTACGCCTTCAAATCCACCTCTTCACAGCTCTCTCGCTGCCTCCTCTGGGCTCATAGTCTCTTCCCGCTATTTATTTTTTTAACAGAAAAAGGAAATAAATTCTTCTTACTTGCTTTTCAGAAAATAAATTCCTGTCACTTGGAAAATTGAATTTAATTCTTTTTTAATGTCTTCAAATGTTTCAAAATATGGACAAATTTGTAGGCATGCAAATTCTTTTTTAATGTCTTCAAATGTCTTCAAATGTTTTATACTCATTGAGAACTATGCTTAAATTCATTTAAATTTCACGACCTACTTTTAGATTAGAATTTTACACGTGCAGTGGGAGTAGATTTTACATCAAGGACCTAAAAAAGGAAAATTACATTGAGGTCCATACATTTAGCACAAAGGACCCTAACATTGAGCAAACAAAATAGTCGAGCTCGGCTCCTTATCGAGACAGCAGTTGATAGTGCCATACATTTCATACTACTTCCTCTTTGATTGCTTTCAAAATATGGCCAAATCTGTCGCCATGCAAATTCTTGGATATGGGATTATCAACATAAAGTATGATGTACAGATATGGCCATGACCTTGTGGTCGCTCGGCTTAAAATCTAAGAAAATTCATACTCATTGGCATCTAAGCTTAAATTTGTTTCAATTTCACCACTAACTTTTACATCAATGACCTCAATATAGGGAAAATTACATCAAGGTCCATACATTTAGCACAAAGGACCTGGTTTATGGTTCTTAGCAATATCTGTAGATGAATCTTGCCTTCTTATCCATACCGAGGATGTTACTGATGACGAATTTTATGGCGGTACTTATTATAGTCATGACAATCATGTCGTTGATCATAGTGTTGATCGATGCGGTCACACTTACCGCACCTATGCTACTGGGTTTAGCTACAAGTTATACTCAAAGGACACAGCTTACTTGTATCCACCTAAGTCATGGATAGCGATTGTTGACCTGGGAGCATATTCCCTTTTCCTTGTATCCAACTACCCAATTAACATTGCGGTAGGAGGTGCACATGTTGCCCCTAGATATCTCACGAGAAGCAGTTGTGTCTACACCTCCTAAAGGGAATATGCCCGAGAGGTAATAATAAAGTGGTTATTATCTTATTCCTTTTTATGATAAATTTTTATTTGCATTTTATAATTGTATTAATTGGAAACGTTAACACATGTGTGTTCGATAAACAAATAAAGGGTTCAACTTCAAAGTGCAAGTCCAAAGGTATTAGTATTTGACTATACATGCTTTGAACTGTGTCATATGTATGGTGCCACTGTTAATGTTGATAGAATCTTTTAAAAGGAAAAAGGAAATGTTGAAAGAGAATCTATGAAATATTTGGTAGAAAAGAATAGATTGGGAATGTCCATAGATGATATACAGGTTTTGGTTGTATTCTTTGCTTGTTAAACAATGTGGTTCTTGGGTATTGGTTATCGAATTGGTTGGTATGAAATGTCATATAGAACAACGCAATTCATGAACTACAATGGCTTAAGTAACTACCAAGAGAATATGTGATGATGTTCATCGAAAACAAATAAAGTGTTATTGTGTTTATCGTTGACATCAAAGCATGCCTTCAAGATTTGTTTAATTTATTGTTATTTTGTTCCGATATTATGAGAACAATGTTTGTTCAAATATTTACCATATTCCATAGAAGATAGATGAAGTTTTACAAGTCTAGTTGGAGAAATCACATCCATAAAACTAATGATAAATTGTTGCAAGACAAACGATTCAAAGATCACTCATGAAGTGACATCCCCGTTTAAATTATATTGGAATGAAAACATGAAGAAACTCCATGTTGATGGATTTTTGGAGTCTTTGATTTTGATCAAATGACGATTGTGATACTTTCCTCGAGATAAATGAAATTCCGTTCATAGGCCAAAGGGGAACAGGTGACTAACTTATTGGAAATTGTGCATGTTGATGTATATAGTCCATTATATGTAGCCATGTGCGGTGGATCTTTCGACTTCATATGCTTTCTCCGAAAATTTGAGTGAATATATATGTATATTTACTTAATAAGGAAGAAGTATTAAACATTTGAAAATTGTTCAAAGACTCTCAAGATGAAGTGAAAATCATTGTAACGAGAAAATGAAGAATTTATGATTAGATCATAAAGGATGATATTTGAGTATATGTTTAGCAAAACACCTAAGATTTCAGGAATTGTTCCATGGATTTGCATTTCCCGATAAACCATAGGAGTATGGTATGTTCGAGAGATCAAATCGAACCTTGTTTTACATGGTAAGATCAAAGTTGTCATTTATAAAACTTCCATTATGTTTTAAGGATTAAATCTCTAGAGACTACCACTTTTACACTGAAAAGAGCACCATCGTGATCCATTGAAATGACACCATAAAGGTTATGGTTTGGGATAAGATCCGAGTTGTTTTTTCTTAAATTTTGGTATGCTATGCATAAGTAAAATGTTTACAACCAAAGTAGGATAAGCACGTATTTTTAGGTTATCCCAAAGAATTTGTTGGGTATTCTTCCATAACACCGAAGACAAAAGAGTTTGTTGCTTGAAATGTGAAGTTTCTTAAAGAAGGAATTTTTCACAAAAGTTAACTGGGAGGACAATAGAACTTTTATTAGATTGATGAACCTAAGCAACATGTGCTAAGTGGCACAACGCCAGAAAGTGTCCCAGATGCGTCTAAAATTCTCATCGCTCCAGTGATTACAAAGGTTGTGATCTTGGCGATTAGAGTTCCTACTGAACTGTGTGGGCCGGTAAGAATCAAATAGTAAGATTTGAAATAGAAGTTGTTATTGTTTTGAAAATTATGAACCCACTACATGCAAAGAAGATATGATGGGCCCTGACTCCATAAAATGAGTAGAAGTCATAATAATTCATGATAGTTTCCATACACAAGAAATCAAGTTTTTGAACTTGGAGGACCCTCTGGAAAGGCATAAATCCTATCGGTTGTATTTGGATCTATAAAGAAATAGACATGGATGTTTCGCATCTATGAAATAGTCAACATGTTGGAAAGGAGTTTACGACAATGTTCAAGGAGTTGACTATGAAAAGATTTGATCTTTCATAGCGATATTTAGTCCTGACGGACTAATATAGTAACCACTACATATAATTGGGTATATGGTAGTTGAACAAACAAAATAAAGTTCTTCTAGTAGAATGGTTACCTAGGACGTGTACATGACATGGTCCGAAGGATTTTTGTTAATTCAAAGGATGCTAAAAGGACATGCAAACTTCAATGGTTGAAGTGAGCATAGCGGAGTTGGAATTTTCACCGTGATGAAATTGTTAAAAGGTTTTGGTTTCATCGGAGACGATGAAGATGCTTGCATTTGCAAGAAATTAAGTGGGAGCACTAAGACATATTTCTAATACATTATGTAGATGACATGGTGTTCATTGGAAATGACGTATCTTTTATTGACACAAATGTGTGCCTTAGTGTGCTAAGTAGACTAGTTAAGTATTGTTTCGTGATATTGTATCCTGTATGTATTTATAGACAATAGTACCGACCAAGCTTACGAGGAGGAGGAGTTCTACCAAGAGGAGGAGGAAGAAAACTTCAACCACTACACTACACAAGGCAAGCCATCATTAACAATGCAAGCCAACCCTTGCAAGATAGATAACCTAAGCAAAGGCATTGGGAATGCTTTGGTTATACCATTTTGGACTTATACCTATTCCAAGTTTTAATTCCAAGCTTTACTTTCTTTAATTTACCAAAGTCCTTTACTGGTTTAAAGGTAGCATAAAGAGTATAAACCTTGACCTATCTAGTGAGGCTTAAATGTCCTTCTATGGCATGAGATTTACATTAGCATCCCACCTTAGTTAACACTATTAACTTAGTAGTTTAGAGCTAAACCAAAACATGATTCACTTTAGATGGGAATACTTGGTGAAAATGACTTGTGAAAACCTTGGAATGATGAATCATTCTATTGAGATGTTTTGACGTGTGTTGAGAAACACAAATGGTTTATGATGATGAAAATGTTAAGGCATGAGCCTTAACCCTTTTAAAAAAACTGATGGTTGGGTTTGGATGCGATACCATTCCAATATTACCGTACAACCACAATACCTGAATTGGGTAAAGCTTAGCCGGAAGTTTATATGCATTAGTATTAGCTCCCTCGCAGGGGAGGTTTGAGCTGAGGCTACCTCCCAATGTTGTCCACCTATGTAGTGCCCAAGATGACAGATGGTCATGGTTGGGAGGCCATGCTCATAGGAGAGGTGCTTATACTAGCGTGTGTAAAGGAAAGGTTATGTTTGATTATCTGCATACTAAGTATGATGATTCAAGGTTATCCCTGACAGATGTATCGAATCTTGTGGTGAAAGTGTACCACCTCTGCAGAGTGTCAAACTATTCAAATAGTCGCGTCCACGGTTATGGATAGTTGGAGTGGCCATGTTGTTCCGTTGTCAGATGTTTTCAAAACAACTAATGAAATGAACTGTGACATGACTTGACCACAATAGAGTTGTGACTATGATGATTAAGTTCCCACTTAGGTGTTTTCAAACTTCTTTTATCTTTCTTTGTTTCAGAACTCATCTTAGGTATCAATCTTAACTTTACAAATAAACTTAGAGTTAGCTTTCCTATTAGAACTATCTTACTTGTTAGTGATATTTTGCGAGTACTTAAAGAGTACTCATGGCTTTTGTCCCTGGCTATTCCTATGGCCAGACTATGAAGGAGATTACCAAGATGAAGGACAGCAGGACGACTATGATAACTAGGACTATCTTCCATCGTCAGCATTGCGTGTGACTCTCAAGATGGACCCCACCGCTATGCTATTTATTCGGCTACTTGATTATACTAAGACTGGATCATGAGATCCTATATTTATGTAAGACCCTATTTATGGTTTGTAATGGATGATGTACTATGAGATCCAATCTGTTATGTCTAGCAAAAATGGTCATCCTGAGATTGCGATGTATGGCATAATAGGCATCTGGGATTAAAAATCCGGGAGTTGACAAGTTGGTATTAGAGCCATCCTGACCATAAGAGACTCTAGTTAGAATGGACGTCCGAACAAAAACTTAGTTTGAAAACCAAAGTGAGTACTTATGAAAACTATTTCCTCTCTTACCCTTGGGAATCCTTGCTTTCAAAAAGATTCATGTTCCTCCAAATTCTTACATTACTACATAAAACTTGGACACACTGGATCGCTTCACTAACTTTCTCATCCTAAATTCTTATAGATGGAAGCCCAATACAGCAAGTTCTACCAGTTGGGCAACGAAGGCAAACTAATCTTCGATAGGGATTTGGATGCACTTTTTGAGTTCTTGGAGCATCCTCATCTAGAATTCCTTGGAGCTCAACTCCCAGGTCCACCAGGAGGAGATTTACAATGGCTAGTGACTGCTGATCTTAGAGGCAAGATAGAAGCACTGGTATCTGGGAGGATTCAGTTCTCCGTGAGGGATAACAACTAGCTAGATGGATTAGCCAGGGCAATGCATTAAGCTCTCGCACGTCTGTGTGCCCTCAGTGTCAACCTAATCCAAGGAACCCGCTTTGTTCACTATGCAAGGCGTGATTCCATGGGAATGCCGCTCGAGATGCCAAGTCACCCAATACTGAAGCGCCAAGTGGAGAACCTTGACTTCCTACTGTACGACAGACAGAAGGCGTTGGACAATGCCAGAGAGCTCGCCAACCACAACCTCGCTATTGCTGCCCAGAAGGCCCAGGCTTTCTCACTGCTAGTCCAAGATCATCAGTCTCTGCGCCATCAACGCGCCAAGAAGGATCGCACCATCGACCGTCTTTGCAAGAAGGTGGCTGACCTCGAGAAGACCATCAAGGAGCAAGAAGCTCAGCTTGCCGTAAAGGAAGAAGAAGAGGAAGGTGAAGATATCCAAGGGGATATTGACTCCTACCTCAGCAATGATGATGACTTTCTGGAGGAAGATGCCATGGACTTCTACACCGACGATGATGACTCCGACTTCATCGATGATGAGTAGATGCACTAGAGCACTGTCGTAGCATGAGATGTATCGGTGCCATTGTATCGTAGCTTACAGAATGGTTCTTAAAACCATCTGTTTTCCTTTGATGTTGTGGTCTGTGTGTGTGTTTGTATCGTGTTCTTTGCTTGAATGAATGAAAAGAAGTTAGTTGCAAAAACCTGAGTCAAACTCAAAATTTTAGCTTTAAAATCAAAACCATGAACCATAGAACGTTCCATATTACCCCTTTATCTATCGCAATCTTCAGATGACTCGTGGAAACCATGGAGGGAGCCGCTCATCGCAATACCCAATGCTGCAGATTCTGCAGACTCTCATTGCAGACTGTGAAGGAAGCAGGGCAGAGCGCCAAGCGAATCTAGCAACACTGCAGCAAATTGCCCAGATGGCTCACAACAATCATAACCATGGAAATCAGGATCATCATGTATCCAAACTCAAAAACTTCCAGAATATAAATCCCCCAATCTCTAGTACTTCAGAGAACCCACTAGATGCTGATGACTGGTTGCAGGTGATGGAGAACAATCTAGAAGTAGTAGGAGTGGATGCCAACGAGAAGGTTCTTTTTGCCACCCACTACTTGGCAGGAGATGCAAGAGCATGGTGGAACAACATCGGCACAATGAACCATGTTCAACTGATGACATGGGAAGCCTTCAAAATCAAGTTCAGCCGCACCCACGTGCCGTAGGGTCTAGTCACCCAAATGACGGATGAATTCAGAGAGTTGAAGCAAGGCAGAATGACTGTAGTGGAGTACCATGACAGATCCATGTCCTTAGCAAGGTATGCACCTGATGAGATCAACATGGAGGCCAAGAAGAAGGAGAGATTCTTGAACGGTCTGCATGATGAGATGCAGACTGTCCTTGTCAACATTTGTTTTGAGGATCTCGAAGAGCTAGTCGACTCTACCATTCATATGAAATGGAAGATTAACCAGGCAAACGACAACAACAAATGTCGTATGATGCACCAAGCTGGATCCAACAGTCACCAGAAGTACCGTCCCAACCCTTCTGCGGGATATGCACGGAGGAACAACCGACCCCCAATGTCTCGCCCAAGCTACCCCAACCGTAGCGGAGGAAATGTGAAATCCGGAGGAAACAATAATCACCCTGGCAACACCAATAATTTCAATCGTGCACCTCCCAAGAACAACAACAACAACACTGCACCTAGAACTGGAAGCAATGTTGTTCCCGTGGCAGCGAAAGACAAGTCTTAGATCACTTGTTTCGAGTGTGGAGTGAAGGGTCACTATTCAAATGATTGCCCCAAGAAGATTGCCGCCACTTCCAATGAGAATGCCCTAGCTCAATAGCAGCGTCGTGTTCAACCAGGAAGAAGATTCCCCCCAGGGAACCCTCACAACCGCAACAGCCGTCTCTTCCACATGAACGGCGAAGAAGCCCAAGAAGCGCCAGATATAGTGCTGGGTATGTTTTCTATCAACTTAGTTTTAGCAAGAGTGTTGTTTGATTCTGGAGCATCGCACTCATTTGTCACCGAAGAATTTGCATGCACTAGTAAGATTCACCCAACCAACTTGAAGCATGTGATGATAGTTCAAATCCCTAGTTCAACTGCAAAAGCTAGAAAAATTTGCAAAGTTGTACCTATCAGAATACATGGGATAGATTTTTATACCAATCTAATAGTACTTGGAACCAAAGGTTTGGAAGTAGTACTAGGAATGGATTGGATGTCAAAGCATAAAGGATTTGATAGACTGTTCCAAGAAAGCCACCACCATGACCAGTAGCTCTGTTGTAATAGTAGAGCATATATCGGAAACCTTACCCCGTCAATTCAAGTGCAATAAGAGTCTAGCCCTACCCACCATTGACCAAGTCAGAGTAGTCTGCGAATACGCCGACGTATTCCCAGATGAATTGCCAGGTATGCCCCCGGATAGGGATATTAAGTTCATTATTGAACTAATCTCCGGAACCGTACCCATAGCCCAGAGACCCTATAGCATGAACCCCTGAAAGTTAGTAGAATTGAAGAAGCAGCTGGATGCTATGTTGGCAACATGCTTGATTCAACCAAGCGCATCGCCATGGAGATCGCCAGTGTTATTCGTCGATAAGAAAGATGGAGGCAACCGTCTATGCACCGATTACCGGAAGCTGAATGATGTCACCATCAAAAACAAGTACCCATTGCCAAAGATAGAGGATCTATTTGATCAGTTGACTGGAGCAAATGTGTTCTCTAAAATCGATCTTAGGACTGGTTATCACCAAATTAAGATTCATGCAATGGATATTCTTAAGACCGCCTTTACTACTCGTTATGGTTTATACGAGTATACAGTCATGTCTTTTGGATTAACCAATGCCCCTGCTTATTTCATGAATCTCATGAATAAGAGCTTTATGAATTTTCTGGATAAGTTTGTCGTTGTGTTTATCGATGATATACTTATCTACTCCAAGTCAGAAGAAGAGCATAAGCAACATCTGAGAATCATCCTTCAAACCCTTAGAGAGCATCGGTTGTATGCCAAGTTCACCAAATGTGAGTTTTGGCTGAAAGAAGTAGGATTCCTAGGACATATTGTGTCTGCCGGAGGAGTCGCTGTTGATCCCGCCAAGATCAAAGATGTCCAAGAATGGGAAGCCCCAACCACTCAAACCCAAGTCCGTGCATTTCTCGGATTAACGGGATATTACCACAAGTTCGTAGAAGGATTCTCTAGCATCGCCAGACCCATGCCCCAATTGTTGAAGGACAAGAAGTTTGAATGGACCGACAAATGTGAAGCCAGTTTCCAAGAGCTGAAGAAGAGATTGATTTCATCCCCAATATTGATCATGCCAGATATCAAGAAGCTGTTTGATGTGTATTGTGATGCATCCAACATTGTTCTCGGATGTGTATTGATGCAAGAAGGCAAAGTCATCGCTTATCTGTCTTGACAACTGAAGCAGCATGAGTAGAACTATCTGACCCATGATCTCGAGTTAGCAGCCGTAGTGTTGGCCTTGAAGACATGGCGTCATTATCTTATGGGTAAACGCTGTGAGATTTACTCGGATCACAAAAGCTTGAAGTATATTTTCACCCATAAGGAGCTGAATATGAGGCAAAGGAGATGGATAGAGTTAATCAAGGATTTTGACCTTGACATTCACTATCACCCCGGTAAAGCCAATGTGGTAGCGGAAGCTCTTAGCAGATTGCCGTGTAGGCTAAACACCATGATCAAGGAAAAGCAGCCAAGTTTGTATGAGGAGTTGGAGTAGTTCAGAACTGAGCTAGTTAGAAAAGGATTTCTAGCTAGCATTGAACTTCAACCGACATTGATTAGTCATATCAAGGAAGCCCAAAAGGGAAATGAAAGTATCGACAGAATCAAACATCGTATTGGTACAGGAAAGGTACCAGAATTCACTGAAGACGAAGAAGGAGTTCTATGGTACAAAGGCCGTATCTATGTGCCAGCAGATTCGGAACTAAAGCAAGTTATCATGCAAGAAGTTCATGATACTCTTTATTCTATCCACCCTAGAGGAACGAAGATGTATCAAGATTTGACGGAGCAATTTTGGTGGCACAAGATGAAGAGAGAAATCGGAAGCTACATCGCCAAGTGTGATATTTGTTAGAGACTCAAAGCAGAACATCAGAGACCTGCAGGACTGTTGCAACCATTGTAGATTCCAAATGGAAATGGGATTCCGTCGGAATGGACTTCATCACCGGTTTACCTACTTCAAGTAGGGGAAATGACTCAATCTGGGTCATCGTTGATAGACTATCCAAAGTAGCTCATTTTATACCTGTCAAGGCAACCTACCAGAGTTCGAAGCTAGCAACGTTGTATATCACCAAAATTGTTAGTCTGCATGGAACCCCCAAGACCATAGTATCAGATCGAGGAACCAATTTACCTCGAGATTTTGGTAGAAAGTCCAAGAAGGATTAGGAACCAAGTTGAATTTTAGTACAGCTTATCACCCGCAAACTGATGGATAGACTGAAAGAGTCAACCAAATCTTAGAAGATATGTTGAGAGCTTGTGTGTTAGAGTATGGATCAAAATGGGAAGACTCCCTGCCTTTCGCAGAATTCTCATACAACAACAGTTATCAAGCCAGTTTGCAAATGGCACCATTTGAGTTCCTATACGGAAGGAAGTGCCGTACCCCTTTGAATTGGTCGCAAGTAGGAAGAGAGTCAGATTTTTGGACCCGACATTCTCTGAGAAGCTGAAGAGAAGGTTCACAAAGTCTGTGAGCACCTCAAGACAGCCCAATCAAGACAGAAGAGTTATGCTGATAAGAGAAGGAGAGACCTGACTTTCAATGTCAGAGATTTTGTATATCTCAAGGTTTCCCCATTGAAAGGAACCTAGTGTTTTAGTCTGAAAGGGAAGTTAACCCCTAGATATATCGGACCCTTCAAGATTCTGAACCGTCGAGGAGAAGTATCGTATCAACTGGAACTGCCATAAGAGATGTCTGCCATCCACAATGTGTTCCATATCTCGTTACTTCGCAAATGCCTAGAAGTGCCGGAGAAGACCGAAGTTTTCAAGAACATCGATCACCGAGCTGTTGATATCAACAAGGACCTGACATATCGTGAAGTGCCCATCCGTATCTTTAAGGAATCTTATAGAACCACCAGGACCAGGAGTGTCAAATTTCTCAAGATTCAATGGAGCAACCATACCGAAGAAGAAGCCACTTGGGAGTGAGAAGATTACATTAGGACTGAGTTCCCAGATCTCTTTAGTTCCTAGTTTTCTTTCTTAAATCTCGGGACGAGATTTTGTTTAAGGGGGAAGGTTTGTAACATCCCAAAACTTTAAACCAAGTGATCAAGATCAAATCTACCCGATTTAGGGTTAACAAAAAAAATTCTATTTAAAAATCTTTAAGCATTCATATGTGTGTGCATTTAAATAGGAGTTGTTTTGAATTGCTATGATTGAGTGATCTATTGGTTGTAAAATGATTATACGGTGAATTACACATCATCTAGATCATTCCCAAACAAATCCCAAAGAAAAAGAAATCAAAAAGGAATAAAATAAGGAAATGGTCATTTGTGCCATTTTAACTAACTAGCCCACTTTGGCCATTCCTAGGACTCAATTGCTAACAGAGAAAATTGTGGATATTTGTACCCCTTGCTAGTACAAGTATTGATGTGCCAAGGCCCACATTGTTTCATCCCAAAAACATTCAAACTATAAATTTAAATGACATTTGAAAATTGAATGTAGTTAATATCTATAGATCACACTTTCTCAAAAACTACTCAAATGAACTCCATTTCAAAATCCCAAGCAAACCTAGATACTCAAGCAGAAGTTACACCACTCCACCAAAAATCTCCCAAAAATTCAAATATTTTCTTCATGCGGCCATTATGTCGAACAATTAGTGAGCACTAATCAAATGGCCTAACTAATACCGTTGCTAGTTAAGCCCTTGTCCCCCTCTAAACCCTCTCTGCACTCCTCTGTCCCCCTATCATCTAACCAAGCCCAGACCATTACCCCCCCTTCGCCGCAGCGCTAGTGCCGTGCCGCCCAAGTATGGTCACCGCCGGCCGAACGCGGGCAGCGTGCCAGAGACCAAGCCGCGCCATTCCAGCACGTCCCCTAGCACCGCCTAACCCTACCGCACCTCCCTGTCCACCCCTCGATCGCTGCCAGCCCCTGGACCACCCCACATCGTCACCGCCCTTTCTCTCTACGCTATGCGCAGCGCACGCTTGAGCGTGATCACCTCCAGCACGCAGCAAACCGCGCCGCGACACCATATCGCGCACGACGCTCCGCCATCAACCCAACACCGTGCCAGACACGACCGTGCACCACCGCGCGCATAGTCGCCAGGAGCCACGTCGAGCACCGCCTCTGTCTCCCAGAGCACGGGAAGCTCCTGACCATTAGGCACCGCCCCTAGGCATGTCATTGCGCCATAGATGACTGACAGCAGACCGCCCACCGTCCGCTTACCTCGCCCATGCCGGTAGCCCACCTGTTTCGCCGTCACGTACGAGCCGCGCCATGCTTCTCTGCCCACTCGTCGAGCCTATATAAGGAGGCCTCCCCCGCATCATCTCTTCACACCATTCCACTCCCCTCTCTCCACTGACCATTTCCCCTCTCTCGCTGGAGCCGCTCCAGCCGCCATTCGCCAGAATTGCACTGGAGGTAGCCGCTGTAGAGGAGGAGAAGCTCCCGTCGATTCCGTCCACCTCAGCCCCAGCCGCGACCTTGCCTGAGCCTGTCGTCGATCACCAGTTCTTTTGCCCGCCTCGCCGCACTAGTTGGAGCCCTAGTACATCCCCAGTAGACCCCCACCGGCCGTTCAGGGTTCAGTCTCACCGGCGACGAGTCCGTCGTCGATGATGACCGTGAGTCGTTGATCTGCATTCTAATCATGTGGCCCAGATCGCCCCGTACCGTTTCGGGTTTTATGTGTCGCTGACATGCGGACCCCCCTTGCCAGTCGCCCTCCACGCCGCTGAGCGTCACTGGGCCAGCCCATTTACTTTCCCGCGCGACCCAGTTGATTCAAATATAGATTTTTCTGTTTTAGACTTAAATCAATTTTGTCCCTTAGTTCAAAAATCAATTTAGAGAGTTGTGTAAATCCAAATAGAGTGATTCCAATTTTGTTGGAAAGCTACTGAAAATCTCTATCCAAGCCCGTTGGATCTAAATCATTTAGAGTTAGAGATCTCTCCTAGTAGAAATAACAAGACAGAAGCTTTTGCACATTCAAACATTTTTATAAAATCAACCCTAATAGCTTTTGAGTTGATTCCAACTCTCAAAAATCACATTTAACCATATCTATCTGAATATGTAATAATATTATGGTTTGCATGAAGTGACTTTGGACTAGCACCAAAATAATGCTATACAGGCATTTCTAGTCACTTTAAATCATTAATTATTAAACTTTAAGTTATTAAAATGTGATCCAACCCTTAAACCACATTCCCATATGTTAGAATATGTGGTGATGACATGTTTCCACATGATCCCATATTTCAATTGGAGAATATTAAATATTAGTTATTTTTAATGAGTAGAAATTACTTTTCTCAAATAAAAAGAATGAAATTAGTTCATTAAACATTGTGATGCTTGTGATGATAATAGATCATCAAATGTGTGCCTTAGTGTGCTAAGTAGACTAGTTAAGTATTTTTTGGTGATATTGTATCCCGTATTTATTTATAGACGATAGTACCGACCAAGCTTACGAGGAGGAGGAGTTCTACCAAGAGGAGGAGGAAGAAAACTTCAACCACTGCACTACACAAGGCAAGCCATCATTAACAATGCAAGCTAACCCTTGCAAGCTAGATAACCTAAGCAAAGGCATTAGGCATGCTTTGGTTATACCATTTTGGACTTATACCTATTCCAAGTTTTAATTCCAAGCTTTACTTTCTTTACTTTACCAAAGTCCTTTACTGGTTTAAAGGTAGCATAAAGAGTATAAAACTTGACCTATCTAGTGAGACTTAAATGTCATTCTATGGCATGAGATTTACATTAGCATCCCACCTTAGTGAACACTCTTATCTTAGTAGTTTAGAGCTAAACCAAAACTTGATTCACTTTAGATGGGAATACTTGGTGAAGATGACTTGTGAAAACCTTGGAATGATGAGTCATTCTATTGAGATGTTTTGACATGTGTTGAGAAACACAAATGGTTTATGATGATGAAAATGTTAAGTCATGAGCCTTAGTCCTTTAAAAAAACTGATGGTTGGGTTCAGATGCGATACCATTCCAATATTATCGTACAACCACAATACCTGAATTGGGTAAGGCTTAGCCGGAAGTTTATCTGTATTAGTATTAGTTACCTTGTGGGGGAGGTTTGAGAGGAGGCTACCTCTCAATGTTGTCCACCTATGCAGTGCCCAAGATGACAGATGGTCATGGTTGGGAGGCCATGCTCATAGGAGAGGTGCTTATACTAGGGTGTGTAAAGGAAAGGTTATGTTTGATTATCTGCATACTAAGTATGATGATTCGGGGTTATCCCTGACAGATGTATCGAATATTGTGGTGAAAGTGTACCACCTCTATAGAGTGTCAAACTATTAGAATAGCCGCGTCCGCGGTTATGGACAGTTGGAGTGGCCATACTGTTCCGATGTTAGATGTTTTCAAAACAACTTATGAAATGAACTATCACATGACTTGACCACAATAGAGTTGTGAATGTGATGATTAAGTTCCCACTTAGGTGTTTTCAAACTTCTTTTATCTTTCTTTGTTTCATAACTCAGCTTAGGTTTCAAACTTAACTTTACAAATAAACTTAGAGTTAGCTTTCCTATTAGAACTATCTTACTTGTTAGTGATAGTTTGCGAGTACTTAAAGAGTACTCATGGCTTTTGTCCCTGGGTATTCCTATGGCCAGACTATAAAGGAAATTACCAAGATGAAGGACAGCAGGACGGATATGATAACTAGGACTATCTTCCAGCGTCAGCATTGCCTGTGACTCTGAAGATGGACCCCACCGTTACGCTATTTATTCCGCTACTTGATTGTACTGAGACTGGATCATGAGATCCTTTATTTGTGTAAGACCCTATTTATTGTTTGTAATGGATGATGTACTATGATATCCAATCTGTTATGTCTCGCAAAAATGGTCATCCTGGGATTGTGATGTATGGCATAACAGGCATCTAGGATTAAAGATCCGGGTGTTGACTTACACGTGGACCTGAAATTGTCAGATCCGTAGATTATGTTAACCACTAGTAAATGCGTATATACAACACCAGAAAGCCATAGGTATTGAATGCATAAGTTTACAAACTATATTATTGACTCTTTTGCAAGTGGGAGACTGAAGGGAATATGCTCGAGAGGCAAAAACAAAGTGGTTATTATCTTATTCCTTGTTTATGAGAAATGTTTATTTTGCATGCTATAATTGTTTTAATTGGAAACGTTAATACATGTGTGTTTCATAAACAAATAAAGGGTTCCTAGTAATGACCCTCTTATAAACTAGCTCGTTCATTAACAAGATGATCAAGGATTCCTGATATTGGAATTGGATCTTGTTAATAACAAGGTCACATCATTGGTGAATGATGTGATGAACATTCATCCAAATTATAGCATTACGATCAAAGTGATTGCGTTTATATTTCTATAACATCATATGAAGTAAACTTAATCCTTAGACCATGAGATCATGTTAATTGCTAACACCGGAAGAGTACTTTGATAACACCAAACGTCACACCGTCCCAGGGTGACTATAAAGGTGGGTTTGGGTACTCTGAAAGTGTTATGTTGGGCCTCATGGATAAAAAGTAGGATTTTTCCATCCCGATGATAGATAGATATACTATGGGCCCTCTCGGTGATATCACATCGAGATAGCTTGCAAGCAAGTGATGTGATCACTAGAATGTTATATCACGGGAACGAGAAAAGAGTGCATGTCGGTAACGAGATCAAACTAGGTATTGAGATACCGATGATCGAATCTCGAACATGTAATATATCATGAGACAAAGGGATTTAGTTACGACGTTAAAGGTTCACATGATCACTAGAGTCATCGTTAAATGTGTGGGAGTCAGTACGGATCTCTAGGTCCCGCTGCTGATTATTGATCAGAGATGGGTCTCGATCATGTCTGCATTCTTCGCGAACCGTAGTGTGACACACTTAAGGTATACCGACACCATTTGGAGAAAATATGTTTCAGATAAAGATTAAAGAAAGCGCTGGAATCATTCCAATGGAAACCAGAATTGTTTCGGGTGAAATTGCAGAAACTGGTTCTGCATGTGATATTGAAATGTTGCAGGAGTTTGTTAATTAAAGTAATTAAAAAAATTCTAAACAAAATAAATAAAAGTGTTTAATTAAATGAGAGGTTGCATTAAATTTGGTGAAAATTTAATGGAGGTGAGTGGAATTTTGAGTGGAAGGCTAATTATGTGAGTGGGAGCTCCACCCACATGAATGTGGAAGAGGTGGGGGCACCTCCCTTGGCTGCCGACCAAGGTGAGGGGCTGCCTCCCTCTCCCTATAAAAGGCACCCCACTCCCTCCTCTCATCTCACACCTCCTCGTGAAAGATCTCTCCCCCTTCTAGAAATTATTCCACATGGTCTCGGATTAGCGAGATACATGTTCCCGGTAGCTTTATCTGGAAAGGAGTTGCTACTTCCGCTGCTTTGCTGGAGCGAGGGACGGAGGTGGTTGATGAATATGAAATATAGCCATCTACAACCACATTTAAGCTGGATATTATTCATATTTTTGATGAAATATCTCTCTAAACCCTACCACTAATGCCTAATGATCAAAGGGGTATGCAATCCTTTCTTATTATTTTTCCCTGCACAGATAATGATCTTTGATGATGGGAATCACAACATTAAAGTCAAAGATAGAAGGTTTCCAACAACCCAAAGAAACCAGGGGTCGTGAAGTGGAGACATACGCTTTAACGACCAACTATACGGCGAGAATAAAATTTCGGCCGTATAGTTCAGGTCATATAGTTGCCATCTACACCGCTAGATCAAACAGATCAACTTTCATGAAGGGAACCCTATATAAAGAGGCTCCAGGCGACGAGAAAATCTCTCACGTAGATGCTATTCGCTAGCCACCCCCAGAAACCTCCATCCAGAAAACCGAAGAGCTGTCGGAGAAATAGACTTAGATCTAATCTCCAAACCCTTCTCCACCACCATAGACATATTCCACCACTTGTAATAGTAGATCTCATCTTTGATTGGCAACATTGTAAGACTATTTTCTATCAATCTCATGATTTCCATTGCAATGTTTATGATCGTTTATTTCATCTCTATTCGTGAGTAATTCTCTTTGGGCTAAGGGCTTCGGCCTAGCCATGCATATTTTGTGCATGTTATTTAACATAGATGTGATCATGTATTAGTTTGTATGACATGATGATTATTGTATCCTCTCTTGCCTCAATCCAAGGACTTGTCAAGTACCCAAGACCCCGAGGATTGAGCCAGGTATAGGGAGTATGAGTAATGAATAATCTGCATATTGGGAACCCAAGTGACGGAAGGGGTAGTATGGTTGTATGTGAGGGATTTGAAGGAAATATGCCCTGAGAGGCAATAATAAAGTTGTTATTATGTATTCCTTGTATACGATAGATGTTTATTTTGCATGCTATAATTGTATTGATCGGAAACATCAATACATATGTGTTTAATAAACAAAAAGGGTTCCTAGTTATGCCTCTCTTATAGACTACCTTGTTGATTAACAAGATTATCAAGGTTTCCTGATCATGGACATTGGATGTTTTTAATAACAAGGTCACAACAGTTGTGAAATGATGTGATGAACACTCATCCGAAGTATAGCATTACGATCAAGTCATTATGTTTATATTGCTATAACATCATACTAAGTAATCTTTATCCTTAGACCATGAGATCATGTTAATTGCTAACATCGGAAGAGTATCTTGATAACATCAAACGTCACACCGTAATAGGGTGACTATAAAGATGGGTTCAGTGCTACGAAGGTGTTATGTTGAGGCTCATGGATCAAGAGTGGAATTTGTCAATCTCGATGACGGATAGATATACTCTGGGCCCTCTCGGTGATATCACATTAAGATAGCTTGCAAGCAAGTGATGTGATCACTAGAATGTTATATCACGGGAACGAGAAAAGAGTGCATGTTGGTAACAAGATCAAACTAGGTATTTAGATACCGATGATCGAATCTCGGACATGTATTATATCATGAGACAAAGGGATTAAATTACTAGCGTTAAAGGTTCTCACGATCATAGAAGTCATCGTTGAATATGCAGGAGTCAGTATGGATCTCTAGGTCCCACTTCTAATTATTGATCTGAGAGGAGTCTCAATCATGTCTGCATTATTCGCGAACCGTAGGGTGACAAACTTAAGAGTTACCGGACACCATTTTGGAGCACCTATGTTTCAGACGAAAGAATTGCAAAGCGCAGGAATTGTGTCGATAGAAACTGGAATTGTTTCAGGTGAAATTACAGAAAGTGGTTCTACATGTGATATTGAAATATTGCAAGGGGTTATATGTGAATGTTAGTTAATTAACGTAATTAATAAAATTCTGAATAAATTTAATAAAAGAGTTTTATTAAATGAGAGAGCATTAAACTTAGAGAATTTAATGCATTTAAAGTGGAGACTTTAAAAGGGAATGTGAAGAGGCATTTTAATGTGGAGGGAGTTACCACCACATGAAAGGAGGAGGGGCCATGGAGGGGGTACCCCCCCTCCTCCTATAAAAGGCCCCCATCTTCCTCCTTCTTCCTCACACCTCCTCGTGAAGGATCTATGTCCCTATCTAGAATTATTGCCGCATGGTCTCGGATTAGCGAGATACATGTTCCCGGTGGCATTTCGTCCGGAAGGAGTTGCTGCTTCCGCTGGATCGCTGGAGTGAGGAGGTGGAGGTTTTCCGGTGGCTTGAACATGTGTACGAGGACGGATGCGCTGCTGATTTGCAGCGCTCGGACTTCCACACGATCTTGAGATCGACAAGTGTACGACTACATCAACCACGAGTTCCTACTCGTTAACAAAACTCGTTGTCTTCGAGGGTAAGGTCTCGATGGAAGTATGTCCACCCGTTGCTCTGTACCTAGTAGATAGATCTTGGCGTATAGTTCTCATCGTAGGAATTTTTTTGTTTTCTATGCTGCAGACCCAACAGGATTTACTTGGGATTTACGGTGACGTCACTATGCACATGACTAGTTCTCTTTCTTCTATGGATGAGACTATTAGGTTATTGCTATAAGAGGCTCCGGAGGCAATAGAAATTATGGATGCACTGCCCACATATAATTATCTTGCTCTAATAATTACATGTATACTTTATTATTATCTTTTATTCCCATTAGATGTTTTGCACAGCTACAGGTGAAACCGAAAGCCCTATGCCCGCTCCCTCCATCATCGACAACAACAAAAGACAGCAAACTCTTGGTCCGGTAAAACACAAAAAGAATTCTAAAACCCGAAGGTCCGTTAAAGTAACTTCACTATGCTTTATGCTTCACGAGGATTCAATAACCTAGGTCTACTAGGGAAAAAGAGCTATACTACATTCGTAATCCGGATCGAAGGTATCAACCCTTTTTCTGGCGCCGTTGTCGGTGAAGCAATTGCTACCCTGGTGAGGTTAGTAGGAACCTTGCTAGTTTTAATTCTTGTTTTTAATTTTGTTAGTTTGCTTTCAGTCTTTATTTAAAAACCAAAAAAAATAGTTACTCTTTAAGTTCTTGTTTTTACTATCATAAGTCTTTGTTTAAGAAAACCCAAAAACATAGGAAATATGGCTGAAAAGAAGCTTGGGGAGTTTGCAACTCCCAACAATGATTATTTGCATACTCCTATTACTCAACAAGCAATTGCTACTGATGATTATGAAATTAAGCCCCATTATTTAAGTTTGGTTCAACATAATCAATTTGGGGATCTACTGTTCAGGACACAGGTATGCACTTGAATACTTTCACTAAAATATGTGATATGATGCGCATAAAATATGTTGACCCTGATGCGGTAAAATTGCGCTTATTTCCTTTATCTCTTAGAGGAAGAGCAAAAGAATGGTTGCTATCTTTTCCTAGATATACTATTTCATCATGGGTGGAGTGTACTTATTTATTTATGACTAAAATTTTCCCACCTACAAAGGCTATGTAACTAAGATCTAATGTTATTGGTTTTAGACAGGAAAAGCGTGAGAAACTTTCCCAGTCATGGGATGGAAGATTTGTTAATTTTCCATTTATTTTATAATGCTCTTAACAATGTGTCTAAGTCTATGCTTGATACTGCAGTTGGAGGAACATTTATGGGCAAACATATTACCGAAGCAAAGCAGTAGCTAGACAATAAGCAAGACAACTATGCGCAGTGGAATGTGGATAGATCAAACACGAAGAAGGTGAACTCCATCCCACCACCAGAAAATGAAGTACTCAATGTTAAGCTGGAAGAGCTCATATTAGCCGTAAAAGGTAAGGAAAAATAGGTAAGACCTATCCTAGAAAAAAATATTGAAGAAATAAACTTCATAACTCGTAATGATTATAATCCTGCTTGGAAGAAGAATTATAATCCTAATTTTTAGAAACACTATTCTAGTCCTGCAGGTAAAATAATAAGATGGGAACAAGTAATGGTAGTCTCCAAGAAACACTGAAGTCCTTCATAGACTCACAAAATGAGAAAAACAATATCCTTGTTAAAATAACGGAGAACCATGATGCTATGCTTAGTAAATTATCTACCAAGCTGTAAGTTTGAGAAATGATTTGTAGGCCCTCCATGAAAGAACAAGGATTGTCGAGGCACAGTTAGCTAAGATACATGAGAGTTAAACTCTCATTTTAGCTAATTTGTAGGTAAAGCTGAGCCCAATCCTGTTGAAGACCTCAATATGATGAGAATCCAAAGGGAGGAGCCTGAAGAACTTGATTATAGTAATGCTCCTTCACCCAATTACACCATTGAAGATCTTGTAAAAAGGATCAATATCAAGATTCCGGTAAATGAAGGAAATTATGAAGCTATGTATCAACACATTACTAATCAAGTAGCAATAAAGGTATGTGAGCTTGAGGGAGAATATAAGAAAATTGCTAAAAATTTACCTGTCAAGCTTGATGATATATTTGAGCCTACTATTAAGATTAAAATTTGGACGAATGAGATAGCTGCACTTTGTGATCTAGGTGCGAGCGTTTCAACAATTCATAAAAGTCTTTTTAATAAGTTAAATCTTGGCTCTTTTGAAATCACCGAGTTAAAATTAAATCTGGCAGATTCTACCTATAATCAAGCTGTAGGGATTAAAGAAAATACTTAAGTATACATTAAAGGTTGTCCTGCTCTTATTGATTTTGTTATTGTTGACATGCACGAAGATGCTACTGCTCCTATTATATTAGGCCGTCCATTCTTAAGAACTATTAAGGCTTTGGTTAATATACATGAAGGGAACGTGAAGCTTCTATTGCCTTTGTGGGATCCTTTTGTTATTCATTTTCCCATGAAGAAGAAAGCCAAGCATGATGAAAAGGAGGTCATCAATTTGAAGGCCAAATATTTTGGAGTGGGTGTTCCACTCATCTAGCCTAAGTGAGCAACATCAAGGTCAAGCTATTGACCATAAAAGAGCGATGCATGGGAGGCAACCCATGTGAAATAAAGGTTTTAGTAAAGTTTTTAAGTTTTATGTTTAATAAAGAGTTCTAGAAAGCTGTAGTTGAGGAGAATAAGATCGGTAGTACTAAAAATCCTGCTTTATACATGCTGATGTTGGTCGACAATTTTTATTGTCAGTTTTCTGTCAAAAACAAGGTGTTTCACTAAGTTTCAGGATAAGAAATAATTCTGGAAGAAACATAATTTTTTTATGACTATAGAAGGTTCTACGACCAACTATATGGCGGGAATAAAAATTCTAGCCATATAGTTCCGGTCATATAGACATCTTTGCCATCGACAAATTTTCTTTTCCAGGTACTGAAGGTTTAATGACCAACTATACGGCAGGAAAAAAATTCTGGATGTATAGTTTCGGCTGTATAGATATCGATGCCTTCGTAAAATTTCTTTTCTAGGTATAGAAAGTTTGACAACCAACTATACGGTAGGGATGAAAAATCCCGGCCGTATAGTTATGGCCGTATAATTGTGCCGCCAGGTGGAAACCCTAACTTTTTTGACAGCAAACCAACTATACGGCAGGAACAAATTGTTTAGACCATATAGTTTGGCCGTATAGTTGCGTCCAACCACAAAATTGCCATAGGAAGGTACCCCAACACCAAAACTTCAATCTTTTTCTCTCTTCTACCTCTAAACTCTCACAAAACCTCAAGAGATCTTCATATCTACTTAATTTTGTTCGATTTTCTCGCACACAAGTGATCTACGTATGTTTCTCCTATGATCCTCCAATTACTTTTTGCCAATTCATCTTCGATCCGTTATCATTATCAATCTAGGTTGATACCTACTATGAACTATTGACATGATTCTCTTGCCTAGATTATTATTTTGAGGGAACTATTTAGTGTGCTAAGATGAGGAATATGTTATGCTTATTATTGTTGGATCAAAAAGTTTGATTTCTTGTTTTTCCTTATTATTTAGATGATGAACACAAGGAGCCAAACTTGTGCTCGTTATGCTGCTAGTGCTTCTCGAGCTGCCACTCAAGAACACATGGGGATACGGTTCAGGGATGACCTCCAACGTGATCGCTTCAACATGATCAAGAACCGCGAAGTGAAGGCAAGCAAGTAGGCTTGCCCCATTATATTGAATCAACTCGATATTTCTAATGACTTCAATTTACTTTGCAATAGGGTTGGCCTAAAAAACTTTGTATTCAATTATGTGCCTACTTATCTCCGGTTAACTCTTGAATTTCTAAGTTTCTTTGCAAAGCACAATTAAAGCATGGAAAGGAGAGGATATGATTTCTTTCCGACTTATGAAGAACAATTATGCTTTATCACTAGATGAATGGTGTGCATGTTTTAATTTTCCAAACAATAATGATAATGACTTATGCGCATCCTTTACTGGCTTAGACCCTTCCCTAGAACAATATTATAATGGAGTGAGTTTCACTTCTAGAGTAAGCAAGCGGAATAATATTCAACATCCTGCAATTCACTTTGTTATTGCTAACACTTTATAGGCACGAAATGAGTTCACAAGACTCAATAATGAGGACATATTAGTGCTTGCAAAAGTTGCTTTGAACAACACCAACTTTTCACTCAACTTGGGCGCAATTCTTGCGCGGTACCTAGAGTACAAATCCTCCCAAATCCAAGGACATGTCACAGGTGGAGGCGTCATCACCGTGCTTGCCATTGCCCTAGGCATCGACCTAGGTGAGTTACAACCAGTGCTAGGTGAGCGACGTGTTGGTTTCTCTACTTTAAAACCTTGTGGAGTTGGGCGTCTCTACCTCTCTCCTTTGCCTAATTCCTGGAGATTGGGCGTCTCTACCTCTCTCCTTTGCCTAATGGACTTTTCTCTATCGAGGAAGGGCATTTGTTATAAGAGTTGCAGGTTGAGCAACAGCAACCCGAGGAGGATATTCTGGATGAGGATGAGGACCAAGAAGAGGAGCAGCCACCAACCCAGTTTGCTACTGATACATTGCAAATGTATCTATAATTTTTGATGTTCCATGCTTGGTTTTATCCACTTTCTTGTGTTTTGTCCACACTTTGGAGTACTTTTCATATGATTTCTTGGACTAACCTATTAACAAGAGCCACAGTGCCAGCTGCCTATTTTCTGCTGTTTTTGGTTCCAGGAAAGTCAGAAATTGAATATTCTCGGAATTGGACGGGACAAAAGCCAAAGTGCCTATTTTTCCGGAAGTCATCAGATGCCAGAGTACGAGACGGAGAGAGAGGCCAGGGGGCCACCACACCACCGGGCCGCATGGCCCAGCCTGGCCCGCGCCAGGGGGTGGTCTGGCCACCTCTGGCACCCCCTCGGCCTCTCCTTCCGCCTATAAGATGCCCTCAGGACGAAAACCCTAAGGACCCGATCAAAAATCCATGAAAGAGTCTATAGCCACCGTCATATCCATCCCTAGATTGGGAGGGATCTGAAGCTCTTCCCGGCACCCTGCCGGAGAGGGGAATTCACCCTGGAGGCCTTCTTCATCACCATGCAAGCCTCCGGTGTGATGCGTGAGTAGTTCATCCTTAGACTAAGGATCAATGTAGTAGCTAGATGGCTGGTTCTCCTCCTTTGTTCTTTCATGTTTAGATCTTGTGAGCTCCGTTCATGATCAAGATCATTTATTTGTAATTCTGCATGTTGTGTTTGTGGGGATCCGATGGATATTGAGATGCTACTTCAGATTGATTATTGATTCTATCATGTCTTTGTTATCTGTGATCTTGCATGCTCTCCATTGTTAGTAGCTATCTTGGCCAAGAAGATGCTAGCAACTCCAAGAGTTAGTATTTATGCTCGATAGTGGGTTCATGCCTCTGGTAATCTGGGGAAGTGACATAAATCTCTAAGGTACTAGATGTGTTGTTGCTACTAGGGAGAAAACAACAATCCTTTGTTCATAGACAAATTGTATTGTTTACTTTACACACAGTTCGTAAAGCAATAATTTGTTGCTTGCAACTTAATACTGGAGGGGGTTCAGATGATAACCTGAAGGTGGATTATTAGTCATAGATGTAGTTGGATGGCGGTCTATGTATAATGTTGTAATGCCCAATCAAGTTTCAAAGGAGTCAAGATGATTATTATATGCATGTATTGTTTTCTCGATGTTTGTCAATTGCCCCGCTGTAATTTGTTCACCCAACATGTTATCTATCTTAAGGAGAGCCACCTATAGTGAACTATGGATCCCGGTCCTTTTCTTTTACATACAATCTACAAATTGTTTACTCCTTTGTGTTTACTTTCTGCAAACTATTACTTCCTTCCATTCGATACGTTTCATCCTTTGTTTTCAGCAAAACACGGTGAGATTGACAACCTCATCGCAAGTTGGGGACAAAGTTCTGTGGTTGTGTTGTGTAGGTCTCCACGTTGCTACTAGCACCGGTAGTGCGCCCTGCCAAGGCTCAGCTAGCAACACCTTTGGGGTGTTTCCTTGCTCCTACTGGTTCGATTAAACCTTGGTTTCATAACTGAGGGAAACTTGCTGCTGTGCTCATCATACCTTCCTCTTGGGGTTCCCAACGAGCTCTACGTCAATTTGCTTAGTTTCTATTTGCTTTGTTTGCTTGTTTTTTTTATCAAAAACACAAAAAAAAAATAGTTTTACTAGTTTGCTTTCTTATTTGAAAACCCCAAAAAAAATGACTACTCTTGAAAACACTAAGTTGTGTGACTTCACTAGCACCAACAACAATGATTTTATGAGCACACCTATTGCTCCACCTGTGCCTGAAGATACTCTCTTTAAGATAAAACCTACTTTACTCAATCTTTTTATGAGAGAACAATTTTCTGGTATTGGTAATGAAGATGCCGATGTCCATCTAAATAACGTTGTTGAACTTTGTAAGATGCAAAAGCATAGGGTTGTAGATGCTGATATTGTTAAGCTGAAATTGTTTCCTTTCTCTTTGAAAGGAAAAGCTAAAGAATGGTTGAATTCCTTAACTAGGAATAGTATTGATTCTTGGACTAAATGCAAAGATGCTTTCATTGGAAAATACTATCCTCCTGCTAAGATTATATCTATGAGAAGTGAAATAATGAAGTTTAAACTATCTGATAATGAGCATGTTGCTCAAGCTTGGGAAAGAATGAAATCTTTGGTAAAGAATTGTCCCACTCATGGACTGACTACTTGGAAGATCATCCAAACTTTTTATGAAGGATTGAACTATTCTTAGAGGAACCTATTGAACTCTGCTGCTGGAGGTACCTTTATGACCATCACTTTGCGTGCTGCAACATAAATTCTAGACAATATGATGGTTAACTATTCTGAGTGGCATACTGAGAGAGCTCCACAAGGTAAGAAGGTAAATTCTGTCGAGGAAACGTCCTCCTTGAGTGATATGATTGATATTATTATGTCTATGCTTGTGAATGGGAAAACCCATATTGATCCAAATAATGTTCCCTTAGCCTCTTTGGTTGCTCAAGAAGAGCAAGTTGATGTGAACTTTATAAGAAATAATAATTTTGGC
The DNA here is from genome assembly GCA_023614405.1 of Avena insularis. Taxonomy (NCBI): domain Eukaryota; kingdom Viridiplantae; phylum Streptophyta; class Magnoliopsida; order Poales; family Poaceae; genus Avena; species Avena insularis. Next base: position 609,055,569 of record CM042686.1, read on the forward strand.
AATAATGCTTATAGGAGTAATTTGGGTAACAACAATTATAAGCCATATCCTCCCAACAATGGTAATGCTTACGGAAATTCCGACAACAATAATAGGAGTGCTCCCTCTGAACTTGAAGTCATGCTTAACGACTTTATTAGTAAGCAAACTGCTTTCAATAAATCTATTGAATAAAAACTCTCTAATGCTGAAAGGAATATAGCATCTTTGGCTGAAGCTCGATCTTCTTTGAATAAAATGGTTGCTAAACCTGAAACTAATGATAATCCCTTTGCAGCTACTAATGCTATACAAGTAAGAATTGATGAAAATGTTAGACTATTAGCTGAATTACATGCTAAGTGGGAAAAAGAAGATGAAATTGCTAGAAACATTACTGTTTCTACTATTACCTCCACTAGTGTTGAGGTTAGTAATAGTTCTACTACTTTAGATGATAATTTTGATTTTGATCTTGATGGTTGCAATATCTCTGAAGTTATTAAGTTCCTACAAAAGCTTGCTAAAAGTCCTAATGCTAGTTCTATGAACATGGCCTTTACAAAACACATTACTGATGCTCTCATAAAGATTAAAGAAGAAAAGATGAAACATAAAGCTTCTATTCCTATAAAACAAGAAGATGGTTGGGAGCCCATCATTAATGTGAAAGTGAATGACTTTGATTTCAAAGCTTTATGTGATCTTGATAGTAGTGTTTCTATTATGCCTATAAGGATTTATGATATGCTTGATTTGCCTCCGCTTGAAGATTGTTATTTGAATGTCCCACTTGATGATAATTCTAAAAAGAAACTCATGGGGAGTCTTAATGATGTTCTTATTATGGTTAACAATGCTTATGTCCCTGTTGATTGATGGCTCAATGCACGGCGCCCAGAAAAGTGCTGGTGCATGGTTGATGTAGAGCTCGTTGGGAACCCTAAAAGGAAGGTATGATGAGCACATCAACAAGTTTCCCACAAATAGATGATCTTGATCATGAACGGAGCTCACAAGATCTAAACATGAAAGCACAAAGGAGGAGAACCCACCATCTAGCTACTACATGGATCCGTAGTCCAAGGTTGAACTACTCACGCATCACACCGGAGGCTTGCATGGTGATGAAGAAGGCCTCCAGGGTGAATTCCCCTCTCTGGCAGGGTGCCGGGACGAGCTTAAGATCCCTCCTGATATAGGGATGGAGATGACGGCGGCGATAGATTCTTTCGTGGATTTTTTGATCAGGCCCTTAGGGTTTTCGTCCTGAGGGAAATATATAGGCAGAAGGAGAGGCCGAGGGGGTGTCGGGAGCGGCCATACCACCCCCTGGCGTGGGCCAGGCCTGGCCGCGCGGCCAGGTGGTGTGGTGGCCCCCTGCCTCCTCTCCGTCTCGTATTCTGGCACTTGATGACTTCCGGAAAAATAGGCACTTTGGCTTTTGTCCCGTCCAATTCCGAGAATATTCATTTTCTAACTTTCCTAGAACCAAAAACAGCAGAAAACAGGCAGCTGACACTGTGGCTCTTGTTAATAGGTTAGTCCAAGAAATCATATGAAAAGTACCTCAAAGTTGGAACAAAACACAGGAAAGTGGATAAAACTAAGCATGGAACATCAAAAATTATAGATACATTTGCAATGTATCAACATCCCCAAGCTTAACTCCTGCTCGTCCTCGAGTAGGTAAGTGATAAAAAGAAAGAATAATTTTTGAGGTGACATGCACCATCAAAGACTTGATCAAAGTATTTGTCAAACATTCAAAGCTGTGATCATAGTACTTCAATCATAACATGAAATACAAAGTTCTAGCAATAAGCAAAGAAACTATGATGCCACATGAAAAGGCAAAAACAAAAGATTCATGAATAACAATGCCTTGTAAGACGTTTGTTTGTTTCTCATAAATAAAACATAGCATAATAGTATTCAGCTTGTCCCTCAATAGAGTAGCAAATATAAACGCATAGGACACCTTCAAAGTTCATAAGAGTGACTAGATACAATAGTTTAAAACAAGCAATAACAAGTTATGCATCAATCAACTAGTCTTGGGACAATGCACATAGAACTAAGAATGACCACTATGCTCTCAAAGTAGGTGCATAAAGATAGAAGGTGGAGACTCAATATAATGGTGGAAGAAAGGCCTTTGTAAAAGGAAGTAGGGATTCAAGTCTCATAAAGAGCTTCCAAAAATTATGGTACTTATAGCTTTCAGCTCTCATTGCCCCTATCATAAGCATCTTTAAGGTGATTAAGGTTAAAGTGACACAACTATGAGGATATGCTTGATAAGTTATAAACTGAAATCTCATGCCCCTTACATACGAAGAACGATCCTCATGCTACTCAACTTTAGTCACGATTAAGCTCTTGTCATTGTAAGTACACGTGTATCATTAAGAACCGCCAACAGGGTACCCCTTGCACATGATACGGGAGCTTTCCCATAATCAAAATGACAAGGCAAGAAGACAATGAGCTTCTCAGCAATCTTTTTATTTGCTATTTGCATAGGATTTTATTGAGGATGCTTCATAGAGTGCTCAGCAAGTTTCCACCATGATTAGGCATGGCTTAGGCTAGCGGCCTAGGCGTTTCTCTAACACACATACAAACTCCATGATCTTACTAGTTCCACTTTTATTTCACACCGCCGGGATCCGTAAGCAAAAGAACATGATATCAACGGGGTACAAAGTACAAGTGTAATGTTGAAAGCATTCCCCATGAAACATGGTTCTGCTAATTTCAACTTATAAAGCGCAAGGATAAATGCAACAAAGAAGGACCCAATGGTTCAAGTTTATTAGATGCAAAAAAGTAAAGTGTGCCATCAAGTTCGTGAGAGCTTTAATCACTAGTTTTCTCATAACAAGTTTAATTTGGAAGGTAAACAAAAGCATGAATATACTTGGAATAACATAAGCTAGTAGGTAGGTATGGTGGACTATTTGGAAAAACTTGGTTTAGGGAGTTGGATGCATGAGTGGAACTCATACTTGTTTGTGGAGGCTAGCAAAAGACTGGGAGCGACAAACTAAGAGAGCAATAATGGCCATAATCATGCAGAGCGTCAAAACATCATTGATCAAAACATAAAGTGAGACTACAAGTTGAAAACTAAAGGATAATAAAGGCTAATGGTGACTTGAGATACTCATAACATGGTGTGAGCATGCGCCAAGTCAACCCAAATAAAGCATCAAAGGAGAATACCACGATACTATGTTTTAATATGCTAAAACAACGCATGATTCATCCAAGGCACATTAAGCAATCTCAATTGTTTATAACAACTCATGCTACAGCAATACTAAGCATAAAGCCAAAACAATATCAATCATGCCATGACAAAGCATAGGCCACAGTCAAAAACGAGCTCTTTTTACCACATAAGCATGAACGTCCTACTCTTTTCCAAACCAAAACAAACTATTTGCAAACCAATGTATGAAAGAGGGGGTCCAAACAATTTATTCAACATACTAAGAAAACCAAAGCAAACTAAAAACCAAAACGAAAACGAAAAAGAAGACGCTCCAAGAACAACAAAACTGTGCATGAAACAATAAAAATGAAGCGTTTGGAAGAAACCTAGGATTTTTATTGATGAAGAAGGGGATGCCTTGGGCATCCCCAAGCTTTGACTCTTGTACTTCTTGGATATTTCCTGGGGTGACACACGTGGAATCCACAATCTTGAGCTTTAGTCCATCCTTCATCTCATTACTCATTCCTTCCATACACCTGAAATTTTCCCTTCATACAAAACTTCACACAATCTTTATTAGCAACATTAGTGCACTCAAGATAAATAAGTCTTAAGGTTCAGTTGTAACACCAAATAAAATTCCATTAGAACACTAGATACTGTAGCACTTCCCTCAAAAATCTCAATTCCCAAAAGAACTGAATAAGGAACCAACAAGAAGCAAATGCAGAAAATGGCAGAAATCTGTCAAAACAGACCAGCAGGTAAAGATGAATTTTTTCGAAAACCTTCTGTTGCTCAAATCAAGAAGTGTTGAACTAACGAAAGTTATACAACAACCTGGGTCTGAAGCACAAAAATTCACGCCTCAAAAAGTCATTCAGAGATTTTACACGAATTTTTACGGTGAAGCACAGAAATCTATTTCGGGACAACAACTTTCCCAATCATTACTTCTCTCTCATTAGAGGTTACTCTTGGCAAAAAAAGCCAATAAAAAGGATAAGGAGCGGTTATTACAGAGGTAATAACTTCCATGACTCATCTAAAACTTTTGGGTTATCTCCCAATAAGTACTTTTCTTTAACGCCTTTAAGTTAGGCATAAGAAGCAAAGAAAGAATCAAGTGTTCTCCAATGAAGAAGCATTAAGACCAAATTTCTTGCCCTTACCTCTCTTATTTTTATTCTTAACCTTGGGGAAAATATGATTGTTTGGTGGAGAATAAAGGTGCATGGTCCCCTTTCCCACATCTACTATTGCTCCAAGGAGTTCTAATAGGGACCTTCCAAGTGTAATTTGTCCTTTTCCTGCACATTCAATAACAAGATAATTAGTAGAAATCATTTTCCCAAGGATCTTTGTAAACACTCCTTCAACTATTCCAAGAGGTAATATGGTAGTATTATTAGCAAGAGATATTTCTTTTACTCCTTCAATAAGCCCCCAAGTATTCAGAGATTTATAAATATCTTTGGGCATCAGACAAAATTCAGACATGATATCGCAGCGAGCTTGAAAAGTTTTAGTGCTTATCTCAATCTTTACTGTAGGGCGCCACTTTGATGGTTCAGAATTTATTGGAACATAATTGTGATGCTCCCTAAGCGTATTATAGCAATTTTCTAAGCTAGTAGTGCTAGTCTCAAGAGTGTTCAATCTAGCAAATATTTTTGCGAAAGAAATATCAGTTTGGCTAGGCAAGTTGTAAGTGTGGATCAACTTCTTTATAGCATTGATGGCATCATCCTCATTATATTGGAGGAAATCTCCTCCCACAACAACATCTAAATCATATATATAGCAAAGAGCAATTCCAAGGTAAAAACTGTTAAGGAACAAGCTTTGAGTCATTTTAGGCTTAGTTTTTTCATGTAGATCAGAGATTCTAGCCCAAGCTTCTTTAAAACTTTCCTCAATTCCTTTTTTAAAAGTGAAAATCATTTCCTCGGGTGACATAGTGATTGGAGCAAGGCTAGACATAGTGGCAACTTAGGATAGGAACTAATTTTTTGTGTTTTTGAAATAAGAAAACAAACTAGTTAAACTAATTTTTTTGTGTTTTTGAATAAAAAAAAGCAAACAAAGCAAAAAGAAACTAATCAAAACAAAAATAACAAAGTAAAGAGATTGGTTATGAGGGACTCCCCTTGTGAAGATGTCCTTGACTCCCCGGCAACGGCGCCAGAAAAATGCTTGATAGCTCAATGAACGGCGCCCAGAAAAGTGTTGGTGCATGGTTGATGTAGAGCTCGTTGGGAACCCCAAGAGGAAGGTATGATGAGCACAACAACAAGTTTCCCTCAGTATGAAACCAAGGTTTAATCGAACCAGTAGGAGCAAGGAAACACCCCAAAGGTGTTACTAGCTGAGCTTTGGCAGGGCGCACTACCGGTGCTAGTAGCAACGTGGAGACCTGCACAACACAACCACAGAACGTTGTCCCCAACTTGCAATGAGGTTGTCAATCTCACCGTGTTTTGCGGAAAACAAACGATTAAACGTATCGAATGGAAAGAAGTAAAAGTTTGCAGAAAGTAAACACAAAGAAGTAAAAGATTGTAGATTGTATGTAAAAGATAAGGATCGGGATCCATAGTTCAGTAGAGGTGGCTCTCCTTAAGATAGATAACATGTTGGGTGAAGAAATTCCAGCGGGCAATTGACAAACATCAAGAAAGCAATTCATGCATATACTAATCATCTTGACTCCTTTGAGACTTGATTGGGCATTTGAACATTATACATAGACCGCCATCCAACTGTATCAATGACTAATAATCCACCTTTAGGTTATCATCCGAACCCCCTCCAATATTAAGTTGCAAGCAACAGATTATTGCTTTACGAACTGCGTGTAAAGTAAACAATATGATTGTTCTATGAACAAAGGATTGTTGTTTTCTCCCTAGTAGCAACATCACATCTAGTACCTTAGAGATTTCTGTCACTTCCCCAGATTACCAGAGGCATGAACCCGCTATCGAGCATAAATACTAACTCTTGGAGTTGCTAGCATCTACTTGGCCAAGATAGCTGCTAACAACGGAAAGCATGCAAGTTCACAAATAACAAAGACATGATGGAATCAATAATCAATCTGAAATAGCATCTCAATATCCATCGGATCCCCGCAAACACAACATGCAGAATTACAAATAGATGATCTTGATCATGAACGGAGCTCACACGATCTAAACATGAAATCACAAAGGAGGAGAACCAGCCATCTATCTACTACATGGATCCGTAGTCCAAGGATGAACTACATGGATCCGTAGTCCAAGGAGGCTTGCATGGTGATGAAGAAGGCCTCCAGGGTGAATTCCGCTCTCCGGCAGGGTGCCGGGAAGAGCTTCAGATCCCTCCCGATCTAGGGATGGAGATGACGGCGGCTACAGATTCTTTCGTGGATTTTTTGATCGGGCTGTTGGGTGGATACCCCCGGGTAGGGTCACTCCGGGGTATAAGGGCCGAATTAGCCAAGATTCGGCAGAGCCAAAGCGTATGCTGGCCGGGTCAACTCAAGGCAGGCCAGATCACGGAGTAACCCGGACCAGGGGGGGTCGCCTAACATTGTCTTATCCGACTTAAGGAGTAAGTCAGAAATGCTTGTCTAACTTGTATGCAGGAATAGGTGTGGCCGGATCTACTATGATCCGGATCCTCGCTTAGCTTCTGGGAGAAGGAAGGAATATCTCTGGTCAAAAAAGAAGGTCCGATACGCACTGCATGAGCGAAGAAAGCAAGGGCAGGACCACCAGATTGTGGCGAATAAGGTGACGACGCCACGTCGGTGGCCGCGTGCATGAGAGGCTTACGTAGCTAAAGCATGTATGACGCGGGGGAAAAAGCACCCCGGTCGGGTTACCACTTTGGGAGGAGGCATATTCTTAGGAATATGCCTCCACGTATGCCCTAGGCAGAGACCGAGCCACCTCTATATAAGGGGGGCTAGAGTTCCTGAAGAAGGTGTTGGATTCTATGTGGGGTTGAGTTCTGGTCAGTTGAGTTTCCTTGTGTACCAGTTTGGCTAGGGTTTTGGAAGTAAACTGTAGGCAAGAGTAAGAGAGCTCCTTCTTCCTCCTCTCGCCAATACAGCTCAAGGAGCACCTGTAATCTCGCAGATATAGAAATACAAACTTCTGTGTGGAGAATCACTCCACTATCCCTCCCTGGATTCCCCTAGCGTGTATTAGTCCCCACCTTTCGCCTATCCATGGCATCTGCCGTGACACCACCACGACAGTTAGCGCCCACCGTGGGGCTAACGGCGCTAGCAGGGGTGAAGATCCGGACGGGAAACCTCATCGGCACCGGCGAACGTGTCGCCTCCGGGCTCGTTCAGCGCTTTGGAGCGCTGGACTTCATCAGTGACAACGCTGGCTGCTTCAAGCACGCCAGCAGCCTCTTCGTCAAGCTCGGTGCGCACAAGGTCTACGTTGCGGTGGACGTCTCATGCGTTCATCCTCGCCGTGTTGTCGATGCGGGGGAACCACCCCTCACTGTGGCTCACGGGGCACGTATAGCTCGCTCCCCGGACCATGCGAAGGTGATGATGACTGCGCCGGGTGCGGGGGCAAGCAAGGACCCAACACCAGACCCGGAGGTAACACCTAAGGCACCGAGGAAAGCTAGAGGACCTCCACTAGAGAGGCCTGAGAACGTGCTGAGGGAGGCTATGGATAGCTTGGCTAACCCGGTAGCAGCAGTCGTAGATCCGGCTCAGGCACAGGCCGAGCTAGAAGAAACTCGGCAAAAGATACTGGAGGGTGCAAAGAAAATAGCCGCGGCTCAACAGTCGCTAAACATGACACTGCATGAGTATGCTAAGGCAAACAAAGTTGATACGGTAAAAGTAAAAGGGAGAAATCTCATAAGCGAGATGAACAGAGAAGGTGATGATGGAGCAGAAGGGTCGGAAAACTATCTGTCTGTGGGGTTGCCGAAGTATAGTACACCGGCGAAGAACCTCATAGCAGCAGATGCGGCTGCGTCTGAGTTAGAGGGTCTGACAGGTGAGGCCCGTCAGAGACAACAAGATAGGGTTAACGAGATGGTTCGGATCGCGAATAGACAGAACGAAGAGCTGCTCAGAGGTAACCCGGAGAGAGTTGGAGGTTCCAGAATCGTCCATTCGGTGATGGGTAACCCGGAGAAATCCGCTGGAGCCACATCATCGCCTCATGGCGGTCCAAGGAGAGAGGAAGTAGTAACCTCGGACAGACGGAACAAGCAGATCGTCCCATATGACCCAACACGTGCGGGAAAAGAAAAAGAAATGTGGAAAAATGATGATCGACGGAGTGTGAGCCGAGGTGAAGCTGGCCGAGGTAACCACGACCAAGGCAATGCCGGTCAAGGGAATGCTGCCAACAGCAATGCCGGATAGCGAAACTCTGTAGGAGCAGGTCAACCGCAGCAGCGGAATATACCAAGGCAACAGCAAAGTGCCGGCCGAGGTATGCAGCAGAGAGGTGCGCAACGAGAGCAAAACCGATACAACGACAGTGATTCGGAGATGATGAACGCGGGATACCCGAGACCGGACTATCATGTGATAGGGTCAAGATTGGGAAGCAGGGATTTGATGCCGGATGATGCCAGGTTAAAGCTGGATCGCCTGTATAGGTTGAAACAGATCGAATGTCAAGGTCCCCCGGGTCCAGCATGCTTCGGACCCCGGATCATGAAGGAGCCGCCAGTACCCAATTTCCAGCTGCCCAGAGGCACAAAGACGTATGACGGCAGTACCAAGCCAGAGGATTGGCTGATAAACTATGCTACAACTGTGAAAATTGCCACAGGCAACTTGAGATGGGCTGTACGCTACGTACCCCAGATGTTGGAAGGTCCGGCCAGAGTATGGCTAAATAACTTACCACCCGGAAGCATCAACTGCTGGATAGATTTCAAGAAATGTTTATCAGCAACTTCTCAAGTACGTATCAGAGGCCGAATAGACCGCAGACCCTAGCGATGTGCAAGCAGAGATCTAACAAGACGGACCATGAATTCTTAACCTGGTGGTGTACCGTAAGAAACTCGTGTGAGGGAGTCATAGAGTCACAGGCCATAGCATGGTTCGCACAAGGGTGCAGATATGGCAGTGAGTTGTGGATGAAGTTGCAAAGGAAAATGCTAGTTACATTGGCAGAGATGATCCGGATTGCAGATTCGTATGCTTTGGGTGATCCGACTCAACCCAGGATCGCGTCAAACGAGTCAAACGAGGAGTACTATCAGAGGGACGGAGCCGGGTCATCCCGGAGGAATGATTACAGAGGGAAAAGGAGAGATGATAGACCGGATCATCGGCACAGTTCGCAACAAGTTGCGGCTATGAATCAAGATCAACCCGGAGCAGGGAGTAACCAACGCCAGAAAATGGGAGGGCAATGGACTCCCAGAAACGATGGCAAGAAAACATGGACTGCGGAGCAGAAGAAACAGTGGCAGGAAAAGAAAGACCGTCCGAGGTATACCTACAAGTCAATGTTGGACCAGCCGTGTAAGTTTCACACGCCAAATCCGAACAGCCCGGCGGGTCACACAACAAGGCAATGTGAGTGGATGCGTAAGATAGAACAAGGTGGTCCGGGGAATGCTCAGGCACCCCGGAATGATCAACCTCGGCAGGAGTTACCCCGGCAGCAATTGCTCTCTAGAGCGAACACGCAACAGCTATTGCTGCCTCCCCGTCCGCCGAGGTATGACAACAATGAGAGAATGGATGCAGTGCATCAGGTGCAAAATCAGCAACAACCGGATCAGAGGTACCCCGGAAACGAGGAAAGGAATGAGTATAGAGAACATCACCAGAGCTACTCCATGTTCACAACTGGGGAAACAGATAGGAAAAGCTTACAGCACCGACATATGGAGGTTAATGCGGTTATGCCTGCAGTGACGAGGTACATGCCTTGGTCAGACCAGGAAATCACCTGGAGCATCAAAGATCATCCTAAGCTTATGCCGAGCCTAGGCTCGTATGCGCTAGTGTTAGATCCGACATTCATTGGACCAAACATTAATGTGAGGTTCTCCAAGGTACTGATTGACAATGGCAGTAGCATTAACATCATGTATGCAGATACGATGCGCAAGTTGGGCATCTCGGAGAACATGCTCCAGGCTACGAGAACAACTTTCCATGGCATTGTACCAGGCATCTCTTGTGAGCCAATAGGCAAAGTCCGGGTCGACGTGCTATTCGACACGAGGGATAACTGCCGAACTGAGAATCTGGAGTTTGAGGTGGTCAACTTGGAAAGTGCGTATCACGCATTACTCGGAAGACCAACACTGAACAAGTTCATGGCAAGCTGTCACATTAGTTATCTGAAGATGAAGCTGCCTAGGCCAAATGGGGCAATTACCATTGCTGGGGATTTCCGACGTTCCATTGAGTGCGCTTCAGCCGGATCTAACCTAGCCGAGTCACTCGTGATTGCGCAAGAGAAAAGAAAAATCCAGGAGGTGGCAGCATTAGCTCAGTCCACGCAGCAATATATGCCGGCGTTAAGTAACCCGCACGGTAGCGTTTCATTTCAAGCCGCAAAGGACACCAAGAAGATCCCGGTTGATAACATGTTCCCGGAGCGCACCGTAACAATTGGTGCCGGGTTAACGGACAAATAGGAAAGCGATCTCGTCAACTTCCTCCGTGAGACTCGGGATATTTTTGCTTGGTCCACACAGGACTTGCAAGGTGTTCCGAGGGAGTTGGCCGAGCACTCTTTACACGTAAGACCCGGAGCAAGGCCGGTGAAGCAACCTCTTCGCCGCTTCGCCGAGGATAGGAGAAAAGTCATTGGTGACGAGATAGCTCGGTTGCTAGGAGCGAGATTTATCATGGAAGTACTATATCCGGATTGGCTCTCTAATCCGGTGCTGGTAGAAAAGAAGAAGGATGATCCGAACGTGGTAGTGGTTTGGCGTATGTGTATCGATTACACGAACCTGAACAAGGCATGTCCAAAAGATCCATTTCCACTGCCGAGGATAGATCAGGTCATAGACTCAACCGCAGGATGTGAACTGTTGTCATTCATTGACGCGTATTCTGGTTTCCACCAGATACCTCTGAACCCGGATGATCAAATAAAAACTGCGTTTATTACCCCGTACGGGGCTTATTGCTATCGCACTATGCCGTTTGGTTTACGTAATGCAGGTGCAACGTACCAAAGATGTATGCAAAAACGTTTGCACGACCAAATAGGTCAAAACGTACAAGTCTACGTGAATGATGTGGTTATCAAGACCAAGGAAAGCGCAACGCTCCTTGACGACATAAGGCAAACATTGGCGAACTTGAGAAGGTTCCAAATGAAACTTAACCCTGAAAAATGTACCTTCGGTGTCCCGACTGGAAAATTACTCGGATTTCTCGTCTCCAACCGAGGTATCGAAGTTAATCCAACTAAGATCCGAGCCATCGAACGAATGGAGCTATCGAAGTGTCTTAACGATGTCCAGAAGTTCACTGGGTGCCTGGCATCGTTGAGTCGGTTTGTATGTCGGTTGGGAGAAAAGGCATTGCCCCTCTACCAGCTCATGAAAAAGTCAGATAAGTTTGTTTGGACGCCACAGGCCGATGAATCTTTTGCCCACTTAAAAAAGATGTTGGCCACTACACCAGTGTTAGCTTCTCCACTATCAAAGGAGCCGATGTGGCTCTACATAGCCAAAACCAACCGAGTTGTAACTGCAGTGATTGTAGTGGAGCGCGATGAAGAGGGTAAGTCGGTGCAGAGGCCAGTGTATTACTTGAGCGAGGTATTGTCTGCCTCAAAACAGAACTACCCGCACTTTCAAAAGGTGGCATATGGTGTCTATATGGCGGCAAAGAAGTTAAAGCACTACTTTGAGGAGCATCCCATCAAAGTGATATGCGAAGCCCCCATATCCAAGATAATGGGTAACAAGGATGCGAATGGCAGAATTGCGAAATGGGCAATTGAGCTAGCACCTTATGCGCCCCAATATGACAGAAGAGAAGCAATCAAGTCTCAGGCTGTGGCGGACTTTTTTGTGGATTGGGCCGAGGTACAATACGAACCACCGCCACCGGATCCGAACTACTGGAGGATGCACTTTGACGGGTCGAAAACCAAAACCGGATTAGGCGCCGGGATTGTGCTCACCTCACCAAAGAAGGATCAGCTAAAGTACGTCTTGCAGATCCATTTCGCGGCATCGAATAATGTCGCTGAGTACGAGGCTCTTGTGCATGGGCTCAAAGTGGCAAAGGAGATTGGCATACGTCGGATAATATGCTTCGGCGACTCGGATCTGGTGGTGCAGCAAGTGTCCGGAGTGTGGGACGCCCTGGATCCAAACATGGCACTATACAGATTTCATGTGCAGAAGATCTCTGGTTACTTTGAAGGGTGTGAATTTCACCATGTACCTCGAGTGGAAAACAAAGCTGCCGACATGCTGTCAAAGCTCGGATCGACCCGACAGGCAATTCCACCGGGTGTAGCATTGGAGCACCTCAGAAAACCGTCTATCAGGCCATCCCCAGGAACCAACTCGATCTATGTCCCGGAGAATATGGAATCCGGAGATGAGCCCATGGACATTGACATGGGAGGTAGTACGCGAGACCCGGGGACTGCATCAGCAAACCCGGGGACTGCCTCAGTAGACCCGAGGACTACCTCGCTAGACCTGGGGACTGCTAAGCGTGATCCGGCTGAAGTTATGCCAGTGGATCAGATGGAAATTTATGAGGAGATGTTCCCTCCACGAGCGATACCAGCTTGGGCACTACCTATATTCCAATTCTTGAAAGATGGAATGTTACCCACTGAGGAGGTGTTAGCCAGGCAAACTCAGAGGAGAGCCAAAGCATACACAATCATCAATTCCGAGTTGTACAAACGGAGTGTAACCAACATCCTCCAGCGGTGTGTTGACCCGGAAGGACTCAACATCCTCCGAGATATACACCAAGGAGAATGCGGGCATCATGCCTCATCCCGAGCCCTAGTGGCAAAAGCATTCCGGCATGGTTTCTACTGGCCAAGTTCCTTTGAACAAGCGGAAGATCTGGTGAGATAATGCAATGGTTGTCAGATGTACGCCACCAAGACACATATGCCTATGTCGGAACTCAAGACCATACCAATCACGTGGCCATTTGCTGTATGGTGCTTGGATATGGTTGGCCCGTTCAAACCGACGAGAGGAAACATGACACACATTTTGGTCATGGTGGACAAGTTTACAAAATGGATTGAAGTGAAACCTATAAGAAAATGTGATGGAGCTACGGCCATGACATTTCTCAAAGACATCATCTTGAGATACGGTTATCCACACAGTATTATAAAGTATAATGGCACAAATTTTGCTGAGGGAGCATTTGTGCGATTCTGCCGGGATAAGAAGATCCGGCTGGACGTAGCCTCGGTAGCCCACCCCGCATCGAACGGACAAGTGGAAAGATCCAACGGATTAGTGTTATCCGGGATAAAACCCCGGCTCATTGAGCCGCTGCAAAGATCAGCGGGGTGCTGGATAGAAGAACTACCAGCGGTACTATGGAGTTTAAGAACAACTCCGAATCGATCAACAAATTTATCGCTATTTTTTTACGGTATATGGGAAGCTGTATTACCAGCCGACATAGAGCATGATTCGCCTAGAGTCACCCAATACACAGAAGCCGAAGTGCAAAAAGCCTGGCAGAATGATGTTGATCTGCTGAAAGAAGCGAGAGAACTGGCACTGTCCAGATCCGCCATATATCAGCAAAATCTCCGACGCTATCATAGCCGGAAAGTGTGCCCCCGGGTCTTCCGAGAAGGCGATCTGGTGCTCCGGTTGGTACAACATACTACTGGCATGCATAAACTACCCCCCCCCATGGGAAGGGCCATTTATTGTGAGCAAAGCATTGCACAATGATTCCTACTATCTTTTAGATGCAAAGCCACAGGAAAAGAACAAGGCGGACAGGTCCGGAGAGGAGTCTAAGCGACCGTGGAATGTAGCACTACTTCGTCCCTTCTACACTTAGCTAAGAAGTGTATGTATCCGAGTCGTCTCATATGTCGGTATGTATGTCGGTAATGAGCTTATCAATGAAATAGGAGCGCCTCGAGCAGTAACTCGGGGACTGCGTTAATAATGTTTGTTGTTATTTTTTATGCGGTAGCTGGAATAATAATGTGTGAGCACCAAAAACCCAACCCTTCGACTTGCTGCTGTCAAACAAGAATTGGCTTCATGGCAAGCAAGGGAACAAGTTTGGAATTGCATAGCACATGAAAAACCACTAAGTAAGCGAACTTATTCGAGCTAATGTTTGTTTTTTCGGACTAACCCTGTATTTATTTTCAAGTTATTATGCTGAATTATTTTGAGCCAAGCCTCAAAGTTTCTAAGTATTGTTAAAACAATTCTTGAAGCTCGGATTCGTAAGTCGTAAAACGGAATCAAGGTAGACACGGATCGAGCCAGAGAATTGGACGAACAAGAAAATGAAACTCGGGGACTAGGCCCAAGTTAATCCGCCATACAAACATAGTAGCAAAATGTCACATATCCAGCATACAATTGCACCCGGCATACCGGGGATCTGATAAATTTTCAAGTTTTTTCAACTAAGGAGCAGCAGGAGGAGGAAGTTCGGTGTCGTCGTCGCTGTCTTCAATATCTGAAGCAGCATCTTCTCCGTCCTCACCCGACCCATCCTCCACGTTCTCAATATGCTCATTCCCACCAGACTCCAGAAAGCTCGGTCCTTCAACCCAGTCAAGGATGGGAGAATATTCGACGAGGCTATAAGCGCAAGCCTGGCGCCGAGCTACCAACTCCGGATCATCGGTCCATTTGGATCCGGTGCGCCGGCGTGTAAGAAGGCTGAGATCGATCTTTTCATACCATGTAAGAATATGGTGAAGGAGGGTATCTGCTGCGGCTCGCCCGGCGGACTCTCTCTAGAGGTCAAGCTGGGTCTCAATCTCCAACAGCTTTTCGGCAAGGAGTGTGATCCTTTTCGGAGCGCTCTCGCTTGGCCAGAATGTGTTGTAGATCCGGACTGCAACGTCAAGGAGATCTTTCCCATAGTTCTTGATGGTTTCCACGCGAGCTGACACGCTGACCAATAGGTCCTCCATGTCTAAGGGGATGCTCTCACCATCGGGAGCGACAGGAGTACCCCTCTCTCGGCGGAACTTGGCAACGGCAGCGCTTGCAATGGGAGTACCCTCCGGAAAGTGGTCTGGAAACAAGGCAAAGGAAGATGCTGAAGCAAAGACATATGAGCTAACCCGGAAAATTATGTTGGATAAAAGAAAGGAACTTACGTGAGATATGGCGGTGGATCCGGGTCAACTCCTTGATGCAATCGTCACGTCTCTTGCAAAGTTGTTCAAGCTCAGCGACCGCCGACCCAAGCTGGACCTCAGATTCTTTAAGCAGGTCCTGGTCCTTGGAGATCTAGAGAGTGAGGCACTCACGCTCTTCCGAGAAGTTCTGGCCAACCTTTTGGAGTTCGGTTCGGTGCTGGGCCTTCATCTTCTCCATCTCAGCCTTGAGCTTGGCAATCTCATTGTCCTTAGTCTGGAGGAGAGCAAGCTCGTCATCTTTCTTCTTCAGCTCGGCCTGATATTGCCCTGCTTGTTCGAGAAAATGCAGCATCATATCAGGCACGGGCACACTATCCTCAAGCGATGCTGAAATAGTATGTTGACCCGACAGAGCCGAGGAGTGAATGTTTGCCGAGCCAAGGAAAAGAAGAAATGGAAAACACTACGAGGTCGAACAATAGAGAACATACCCCGGATTTCCTCCAAGTTCTTCCGCATGATCTTATTCTCAGCCTCCACCCCAACTGCAGAAACATAATTAGGAGATTAGTTCAGCGGAAGAAGGTGAAGAAAAACGGAGAGGTGCAGAGGGAGAAAATTACCCCTCTTTTCATGTTCTGCACCAAGTGCAGCATGCTTGGCGCGTAGCATCTTGTGGGTATCAAGCAGGCGTTGGAATTCAGCGCTCCGGCGATTAGTGGTTACCTGAAAAAAGTACAGAAGTGTAAAATTAGCTTAGTGCATATTCGAAGTGTACAAGATCCGGGCCAAGTGGAACTTAACCCGGCTCTAGGTGTGTGCATATTCGAAGTGTACAAGATCCGGGCCAAGTGGAACTTAACCCGGCTCTAGGTGTGTGCATATTCGAAGTGTACAAGATCCAGGCCAAGTGGAACTTAACCCGGCTCTAGGTGTGTGCATATTCGAAGTGTACAAGATCCAGGCCAAGTGGAACTTAACCCGACTCTAGGTGTGTGCATATTCGAAGTGTACAAGATCCGGGCCAAGTGGAACTTAACCCGGCTCTAGGTGTGTGCATATTCGAAGTATACAAGATCCGGGCCAAGTGGAACTTAACCCGGCTCTAGGTGTGTGCATATTCGAAGTGTACAAGATCCGGGCCAAGTGGAACTTAACCCGGCTCTAGGTGTGTGCATATTTGAAGTTTACATGCAGCTACGTTAGTTTTCTAATGAGCATCCGGCCGAGTAACAAGTTACTCCACCGGAGGCTTGGGGACTAATGGTTATTATCTATAGCATGTAAAGGAGAAACGACATACCTCCATCATTCGCCCAGCGAGGTTAATTGCCTTAGCGGCAGTATTCATCTGGGCGGAAAACTCTGCGGGGCCGAACTTTTCCGGGAGATCGTCGTTGTGGACAAACTCCGCCTTGTTCCAGTTCATGACGAACTCGATAAGGCTCGGAGGGTACCGTTCGCCGGTGGGCATATGGGGTGCCACCAAGCCCTTTGTGTGCGCTTCCTGCCTCTCGACCAGGGCAAGGGCTGGGCTGGTGTGCAGAACCATCTGATGCACATCAGTTGGCTCGGCAGGAACATCCTTCGCCCCTGGTGATTTCTTGGGAAGCATCGACGACAAGGTTCGCTGCCCAGCCTCGACAGATGCATACTTGGTGGTATCCGGAGCCTTTTTGCCCTTAGCTTGTTGGGAAGATATAACCGCAGTGGATTTACCCTTTGAAGCTGCTGGAGTGGTTCCTCCCCGAGCTTGGGATGACTTGGACGAGGCAGACGAACTTGGCACGGGAGCTCTGGTAGCGGGACCGGGAGCTATTGTTGGTTTCTTTGGTGCCAGGACAGGCGCTGGCTCGGTCGCTGGTCCTGGAGCTGCTGCTGGTGCTGGTGTTGTGGTAGACTCGGTGGTTGCTGGTTGCGGTGATGCCGAAGTGATGGACGCCGTCACCTCGGCTGGACCGACCCCTCCTGCTCCGAGGTCGCATTCCTCTCGACGAGGCACTGCGGAACCCGGAGCAGCTGCAGAACCCTCAGGAATAGGGCTCAGCGGGTGTGACTCGTCGTCACGAGGAGGAGAAGGGCCAGGCTGAATAGGTGAGGAGATGCTTGATCCGCTCTGAGGGACCTCCACCGGAGCCCTGAAAAAGAGAATAATGTCAGAAGAGAAATTACCACGATGCAAGGAAACGTGAGTTACGCAACGAAAAATGACTTACGCATCCGAGGTTTCAGCCTCCCTGGGTTTCTGAGCCCTTCGCGCCGGGGCTTTGCCTTCTCGCTTGGAGGCAGTCTTGTCTCCGGCCTTCTTTTTCCTTTTGGTAGGCTGAGAAGGTTCGGAGGAAGAACTTGACGCGGCTCCGCGCTTCTTCTTCGACGCCACCAGAATCGGCTCGCCCGTAGCAAGTGGGGGATCCTCGTGGATATGCCCACCGGGGTTAGCTGATGCCGGAAAGGGAAAAGAAAGAGGGATAGCCTCAATAGGTTCAACCACGTCGATATCCGAGTCATCCTCATCATCGGGCCAATCTCTAAGAGAAGAGAATTTACCGCTGGGTCGTTTGGTGGCGTCGGTCATAGGGAGGAACATCTCCTGGTCCGGCTCCTCCTCATCTGGGATTTCTCGGTCCGGCGCCGACTTAAGGGTCGGATCCGTACCATCCTCGAGAGTTTGCTGAAGGAACAGCTAAGAAAACGCATGAAAAACAGAGTCAAAAATACGACAAAAACCAACACATACTTGATCCGAAATAAGTTTGCCCCATGAAGCTTGCCGCGGGAGGGGGCCTGTCACGATAGTAGTGCTCAATTCCCCACGTCCATTCGGTGGAGAAATCCTTGTGGGTGGTGAAAAGAGCCTTAACCCGGCGGAAGATCTCCGTGTTGCTCAACTCGAAGGAGGAAGTTCGGTTGGGGTCGCAGCTGAAACTCATGTGGAACAACTTGTGAGTGCGCTTATAGAGGGGAGAGATTCGGTTGCGCACGAACGTGATCATAGCATCCTCGTTGCGCAATCCAAGTTTCTTCAGCTCCGCGAACCTCTTGTTAACTTGGTTGGCCAGAGCTGTAGGCTTCTTGGGGACCTCCTCCCTGAAATCCGTGTCAGGTGGACTCGGAGCGTAGGGAAGCAACCGAATCAAATCTTCGGTACCCTCGTTCCGGACGTAGAAGAAGGTCCGGGCCCATCCTTTGCATGAGTCAAGCCCGGTAACCCAGGGAAAGACGGAAAACCTCCGGGGCGAGATGGAGGCAGCTCCGAATTGAGTAAGCTGCTTGTCCTCCGACTCAATGTGGATGTTGGGGACGACGTTGCGACGAAGGCCGAAGAACCGAATCCACAACTCCTTCGTGGGCCATAGTCTGGTGTAGCCTTTGGTCGTAGAGACAAAGGCGAAAAGGGAGGTGATAGCGTTCGCCGGGAGATGATGTGGTTGCAAGTGATAGGTCCTAACCCAATCCCGGAAGAAATCGCTCACCGGAAGACCAAATCCCCGTTGGAAATGGGACAGGAATACAACAAACTCACCCAGATTGGGTGAGGGGGCCAGTTCCGTGGAGGGGACACGAGCGGCGACGCCGGCAGGAATGCGCCTGGTCCGGTAGAGCCAGTCAAGATCATCTTGACAGACCCATGACCCGGACCACGTGCCGCGGTCCACCGCGACGGCGTCCTCCTCCTTTCCTGCTCGGCGACGACGAGCTCCTCTTCAGTCATTTCGTATCCGCTATCCTCGCTGGAGCTAGCGGCGGCGGGGATCTATGGCCTAGATTGGCGTGGACCCATGGCGAAGAAGCTGCGCAGCGGGGGCTGCGGTGCGGAGGCACGGAGAAGGTGCGGCGGCGGCGGCGCTGCTGCTAGAGAGCACCGGCGGCGGCGTGGTCGCAGGGAAGACAAAGGACAAACGCAACGATCAGAGGGGCGCAGAGGTGGAAAAACACTAAGGGATGCGCCCCTCCCCTATTTAACTACCCCAGAGATGGGTGAGTAGGATTGCGCTGCGCCAACGAGCCACACGGTGTGGCCGTGTATCACCTGCATCAGCCAATCGCAAAAGAGCCACACGGAGGGCCACAGGGCGGAAGTGATCCCATGACGTGACACGCTGGTGCGGTAAACGAGGAGGCAGACGTGACGTGACCCTCGCACAGTAATAACTGACAATTACTGCGGTGGTTACTGTGCAGGCCCTTAAAATGAGGCAATGTAATGATTAGTCTCCACGTGGGTTGGCATATGAGAGAAGGAAGCAAGGCCCGGATCCGAGCCAAAATGGTAACCGGCCGGCAAGTGAAAACTTGAGATGTGCAGAGGGAAAGTAAAACCATGGGATCCGAGCCAAATTGGTGACCCGGCCGGCAAGTGAAAACTTGGAACGTGCGAAGGGAACGTAAATCCATATAATCCGAGATAAGGAGCTAACCCGGAATTAAACGTTCGAGGCTCGAACATAAATGAACCTGATGTGGCTTTAGTGGCCAAGGCAGCTAAGACCGCACCAGCTTCGGGGACTAATGTTGGGGGGATACCCCCGGGTAGGGTCACTCCGGGGTATAAGTGCCGAATTAGCCAAGGTTCGGACGAGCCAAAGCGTATGCTGGCCGGGTCAACTCAAGGCAGGCCAGATCATGGAGTAACACAGACCAGGGGGGTCGCCTAACATTGTCTTATCCGACTTAAGGAGTAAGTCGGAAATGCTTGTCTAACTTGTATGCAGGAACATGTGTGGCCGAATCTACTATGATCCGGATCCTCGCTTAGCTTCTGGGAGAAGGAAGGAATCTCTCTGGTAAAAAAAGAAGGTCCGATACGCACTGCATGAGCGAAGAAAGCAAGGGCAGGACCACCAGATTGTGGCAGACAAGGGTGACGACGCTCACGTCGGCTGATGCAGGTGCCGCAGAGGCTTACGTAGCTAAAGCATGTATGACGCGGGGAAAAAGCACCCTGGTCGGGTTACCACTTTGGAAGGAGGCATATTCTTAGGAATATGCCTCCACGTATGCCCTAGGCAGAGACCAAGCCACCTCTATATAAGGGGGGCTAGGGTTCCTGAAGAAGGGGTTGGATTCTCTGTGGGGTTGAGTTCTGGTCGGTTGAGTTTCCTTGTGTACCAGTTTGGCTAGGGTTTTGGAAGTAAACTGTAGGCAAGAATAAGAGAGCTCCTTCTTCCTCCTCTCGCCAATACAGCTCAAGGAACACTTGTAATCTCGCAGATATAGAAATACAAACTTCTGTGTGGAGAATCACTCCACTATCCCTCCCTGGATTCCCCTAGCGTGTATTAGTCCCCACCTAGGTGGTGTGGTGGCCCCCTAGCTCCTCTTCGTCTCGTATTCTGGCACTTGATGACTTCCGGAAAAATAGGGACTTTGGCTTTTGTCCCGTCCAATTCCGAGAATATTCATTTTCTGACTTTCCTGGAACCAAAAACAGCAGAAAACAGGCAGCTGGCAGTGTGGCTCTTGAAAAACAGCAGAAAACATTTTCTGACTTTTCTTTAACACCTTTAAGTTAGGCATAAGAAGCAAGAAAAAGAATCAAGTATCCTCAAATGAAGAAGCATTAAGACCAAATTTTGTTTTCATAGGGGAAGCAAAAGAAATCTTCTCTCTCTTCTTAGGGAAGTGTTCTATACCTTTCTTGAGTGGGATTTGATATTTAATGGTGCCTTCTTTCATATCAATAATGGCACCAACAGTTCTAAGAAAAGGTCTTCCCAAAGTAATAGGACAAGAAGCATTGTGTTCAACATCCAAAACATAGAAATCAATGATACATTGCAAATGTATCTATAATTTTTGATGTTCCATGCTTGGTTTTATCCACTTTCTTGTGTTTTGTCCACACATTGGAGTACTTTTCATATGATTTCTTGGACTAACCTATTCACAAGAGCCACAGTGCCAGCTGCCTGTTTTATGCTGCTTTTGGTTCCAGGAAAGTCAGAAAATGAATATTGTCGGAATTAGACGGGACAAAAGCCAAAGTGCCTATTTTTCCGGAAGTCATCAGATGCCAGAGTACGAGACGGAGAGGGGCCAGGGGCCACCACACCACCTGGCCACGCGGCCAAGCCTGGACCGCGCCAGGGGGTGGTCTGGCCGCCTCTGGCACCCCCTCGGCCTATCCTTCCGCCTATAAGATGCCCTCGGGACGAAAACCATAAGGACCCGATCAAAAATCCACGAAAGAGTCTGTAGCCTCCGTCATCTCCATCCCTAGATCGGGAGGGATCTAAAGCTCTTCCTAGCACCCTGCCGGCGAGGGGAATTCACCCCGGAGCCCTTCTTCATCACCATGCAAGCCTCCGGTGTGATGCGTGAGTAGTTCATTCTTGGAATACGGATCCATGTAGTAGCTAGATGGATGGTTCTCCTCCTTTGTGCTTTCATGTTTAGATCTTGTGAGCTCCGTTCATGATCAAGATCATCTATTTGTAATTCTGCATGTTGTGTTTGCGGGGATCCGATGGATATTGAGATGCTATTTCAGATTGAGTATTGATTCTATCATATCTTTGTTATTGGTGATCTTGCATGCTTTGCGTTGTTAGTAGCTATCTTGGCCAAGTAGATGCTAGCAACTCCAAGAGTTAGTATTTATGCTCGATAGTGGGTTCCTGCCTCTGGTAATCTGGGGAAGTGACAGAAATCTCTAAGGTACTAGATGTGTTGTTTCTACTAGGGAGAAAACAACAATCCTTTGTTCAAAGAACAGTCTGATTGTTTACTTTACATGCAGTTCGTAAAGCAATAATTTGTTGCTTGCAACTTAATAATGGAGGGGGTTCGGATGATAACCTGAAGGTGGATTATTAGTCATAGATGTAGTTGGATGGCAGTCTATGTATAATGTTGTAATGCCTAATCAAGTTCCAAAGGAGTCAAGATGATTATTATATGCATGTATTGCTTTCTCAATGTTTGTCAAGTGCCCCGCTGTAATTTGTTCACCCAGCATGTTATCTATCTTAAGGAGAGCCACCTCTAGTGAACTATGGATCCCGGTCCTTTTCTTTTACATACAATCTACAAACTGTTTACTCCTTTGTGTTTACTTTCTGCAAACTATTAATTTTTTCCATTCGATACGTTTAATCCTTTGTTTTCAGCAAAACACGGTGAGATTGACAACCTCATCGCAAGTTGGGGACAAAGTTCTGTGGTTATGTTGTGCCGGTTTCCACGTTGCTACTAGCACCGGTAGTGCGCCCTGCCAAGGCTCAGCTAGCAACACCTTTGGGGTGTTTCCTTGCTCCTACTAGTTGATTAAACCTTGGTTTCATAACTGAGGGAAACTTGCTGCTGTGCTCATCATACCTTCCTCTTGGGGTTCCCAATGAGCTCTACATCAATCACGAGCCATTAGCTACACACCAAGACTTCCAAGCAGTTGGAGGAACTGTGGAGAGAATGCAAAACCTCTCCTTGAACCTCCGAGAAACAACTAGTAATTTATCAACTCAATTTGCAAACTAGAGTTACAACTTTTTCTCGTCACCACAATGATCTGAAGGGCTTGCAAAAGCCTAAGCTTTGGGAAGTTTCCTCATTATCTTTATTTGGTGTTCATTTGTTTTATTTATTTCGAGGTTATGTAACTTGTGTTGGTTTCCCCAACATTTAATCTTTAGTTACTTTTATTTGTTTTAGAGATTTTCTAGCCGAGCTTTGCCACCAATTTTCTATTCTTGAATTCCCTCTCTTAAAAATAGCAAAAATATTTTTCCATTTATCTTTATTTTACCTCTTTCTTCTTTTCTATTCTCCTTGTGGCTTTCACATATTAGGAGAGTGATCGACTTCGAGTTTCCAAGAAGCAAATCAAAAGGCAAGAGAGAAGTGAAACCAATCGTGAGAGGTATGCCTTAAGAATCCCCACTTTTGAAGTTTGAGAAACTCATTCTAGTTATTAGTAAATTATAAGATGTTATATTGGTGGAGTGAGTATTTATACTATAGTAAAATTTTGTTTACATGGGTATTTAGTTGGGTACGTTTTGTTCCAGCTCTTGTAGTTAACCAAGTCTTGCCTAAAAATTTGCTAAACAATTGTAATAAGAAAAAGTCTCACAATTTAAGGTTTGTCTGTTGTGTTTAGTCTTGAAGGCTTATTTCTAGAGACACTCAACACCACAGAAAATAATGATTGACTTCATAGAATACTTTAAAAGGATTTGTTCAATTGAATTAATGTTTAGCGGGTTTTGTGAGCATGCCAAAGTTTGACTTGTGAATCATTTAATAATATAGCTTTATGCATGTCAAACTTGATGGGATGCCAACAACTCCGCTAGCCTACGAAAGATCTTCATGGAGGAAACTCCTAGATTTGGGCTATGAGTAGATTAAGCATATGTAGAAGCAATGCTATAATAGGTAAGATTCTTGGCATTCTCGGGTAGTTGTGTGCATGATGGAATCACTCCTCTGGCTGTTATAAGTAATAATTGTACAAAAGGAACAAAACTGAAATTATTGAAGGACAATGAATAGAAAAGTAGTGCTTGAAAAGTCTTGATTCATTGATGTGGGAGAATTGAGATACTCTAGCGTATATGTTTTTCATGACCAACTCTCACACTCTTAATTTTACATGATTATACTTTATTGTTCAAAGGCAAGCCTATGAGTTGATTACATGACATGGAATAAAGTTTACACATTTGAATCATCCATATTGACAATAATTTTGCTGCGCTATAAGGATGCATAAAAACCCATATGATATGCTTGCCATTACTCTATCTATGCTAAAAAAATTCAGATTCATAATGTGGAGGAAACTTGAGACTACGATCATCATCTTGTTATTTCTGTTGAAATGCCGAGTTCCTTTTTGATTTTGGTTTTCTTGCTCGAGGATGATCAAGTTTAAGCTTGGGGAGGTTGATGGCTGTGAAATATATCCATCTACATCCACATTTAAACTGGATATTGTTCATATTTTTTATGAAATATATCTCTAAACCATGCCAATGCCTAATGATCAAAGGGGTATGCAATCCTTTCTTTCTATCATTCCCTGCGCAGATAATGACGTTTGATGATGGGAATAAAATTCTGGCCGTATAGTTGTCATCGACCAACCTGAGACAGACACTTTAACGACCAACTATATGGCGTGAATAAAATTCCGGCCCTATAGTTCCGGTCGTATATTTGTCATCGACACCGCAAGGTCAAACATAACAACTTTCGTGAAGGGGCCCCTATATAAAGAGGCTCCGGGCGACGAGAAATGATCTCATGCGGACGCTAGTCGCCAGCCGCCCCTAGAAACCTCCATCCACAACACCGAAGAGCCGCTGGAGGAATAGACTTAGAACTAATCTCCAAACCCTTCTCCATCACCATAGCCATATTCCACCACTTGTTATAGTAGATCTCATCTACGATTGGCGACATTGTATGACTATTTGCTATCAATCTCATGATTTCTATTGCAATGTTTCTGATGGTTGATTTTATCTCTATGCGTGAGTAACATCACTATTCTTTCTGCTCCCAAGAGAATTCGATAACCTAGGTCTAGTAGGGAAAAAGAGTTGTACTACATCCATAATCCGTATCGAAGGTATCAATTGTCGGGGTACCGGACATGTGTGCGATCACAGATGCACTGCTGCTTTGTGGTGCTTGACTTGGTGGTGCTAGACCTATTGGACTTGGTGGTGCTTGACCTGTTGGACTTGCTGGTGCTAGACTTTCCAGACTCGCTGGACTTCATCGCGATCTTGAGATCGACAAGTGTGTACGACTACATCAACCACGAAATCAGTTTCGTTAACAATGCTTTGTCGATATTCAAGGGTATGTTCTCTATGGATGTATATCCACCCGTTGATTGTATCTAGGTAGATAGATCTTAGTGCTTATATGTTCACGTCGTAGGAATTTTTTTGTTTTCTATGATGCAAACCCAACACCTCCCACCATGCAATAGGACTTGGATATACGTCGTTTCCTGAAATAAGTTGCTTCATTCTAAATACCAAAGAAGAAGTTGTTGGTTTCTCAACCAACGTTGCATGGAAATCTCCAGTGACTCCATTAAGGTTCATCCCGAGCTTCGTCAATGCCCACGGTTGGAACCAAACTACCGTAAGTAATCATAATACTATGTACTAGGATAGTTCAGTTGGTATCAGCCCTGTTGAACTATTTTTGCTACAAAGTAGTACTAGTATAGTAGTACTTCTTGTATTTTCGAATATTTTGTACTATATACTAATACTTGTTTAGATCAAGGGCAGGAGATGGTACTGCTTTTCATTTGTTCTGTCTTTGCTAGTAACTAAGAATTTTATAGAACTAATACTGATGTACTAGTACTTGTTTAGATCAAGTGAAGTAGATGATCTTGCTTGTCTTTTGTAACTTGGTGATACATCATAAACGTATCTATAATTTTTGATGCTCCATGCTTGTTTTGTATCAACTATGTTATGTTTTCACTAGTGGAGAATTGCTTATCAGTGGAGCATATTTTTTGCTATCAATGGCGCATATGGAATGTGCCACTACTATTGTGCCACTAATAATTAAGTATCAATGACGCATATAAAATATGCTCCATTGGTAATGGGACAACCAGTGGCGTATAATCTTCAATATGTGCCATTGATGTTTTACTAGTGGAGCATATATTTCCAAATGCGTCACTGATGTTAGATGCGTCAGTGGATGAATAAAATATGCGCCACTGATGGTTCCTACAGGTATACAGAATACATGCCTCTCAGGTGTGTATACAAGTATTTATATAGGTACATATACATATATTTATACAAGTACACATCAATATATAAATAGATATCATAGTACAAATATAATTATACATCATCACATCAATTAGAACCCGACATAGTGATAAGTGCCCGAATATTATACAAGTCTTGCATACAACAAGTTGATGATCATCTCATACATTGGTCCGAAGATCTCGGGGCTCGGAGGGGTCCGGGTTCGGTCTCGGACTCCGGGAGGAAGAGCTCGGCATTCCGTGAAGGGGTACTTGTCGTATCAGCGTCAATTGCCTCTGGGTTCCATGATGGAGATCTTGTTGTCCAGTGTCCCTCGGCTCCATGTCGGTGCGCTTGGCGGAGTAACAAAGCCGCAACAGGAATCTTGTTTGAGGCAACTTCTCGGTACATGCGAAACCTCGCCTTGCAATCACATGGTACCACAGTCACACCATCTACAACAGAACCATCTCAACGCTCCATGGGCAAGAGCAATGCAAGCTCGGCCGTCACACGGACATCTGCATTAGCCGTTTGACGACAAATATTAGATGCTCTCCGAGTTTCAACCTAGATATTTGTTACTCCCTTCACCCAGAAATAACTAATATGGATTTGTCTAAACTCGAGTGTATCTACACACTAAAATATGTCTAGATACATTTGAATCTAAATAAACCTAAGTCAGTTATTTATGGACGGAGGGAGTAGATGAATTCTCTATATGCTTGGGGATTTGTTTATTATGCAGTACGACAAGTGGACTCTTTTCCATTACATTTGTCTGGTAGTCATAGCTCTGTCACAATAGAATCTAGCTGAAGTACATTAAGAATGGCAGAAAAACTTAAATTAGTACATTTAGTGATTTTATCGGTCAGATCACGAGAACATACCCCTTTTACTTATACTTTATTAAATTAGAAGATTCCATTCATCTAGCCTTTGACCACAGAAAGGACAAATAATGTGAGCAATCTAAGAAGGAATAGAAGACTATTTACCACACATAGCTTATTGGAATCGAACAAATTCTTAGATCTAGTTGCATTCAGGATATTACCTGCTGTGATACACTACCAAACTGCAGCTCCCAGTCTAGCAGACTCAGATTTACCTACATGAACTTTAGCATCCATGCTGCAAAAGGTGTCTGAATGTGAAAAAACATTATGCTACATGCATAACTAATTCTAACTGTGGGAGATGATGAAAATTTCTACTCCCGCCAAGCTTCATCTTGCGGTGAAGTAATCCATAGAATGGTTTCCCAGATTGCATGTGTATAGAGGGCACACTAAACTTGTAAGTAATTGCCAGAAGTAACTTAGAGACCAAACCTTGTCATATATCAATCAATAAACAGAGATAAAATGAGCTCTCGCTTTGCCTACAAAAGTCTTCCAAAGATTCAGCCTATGGCTGGTGCCCTCGATGCTTGCACGA
This sequence comes from Avena insularis, assembly GCA_023614405.1. NCBI lineage: Eukaryota > Viridiplantae > Streptophyta > Magnoliopsida > Poales > Poaceae > Avena > Avena insularis. Next base: position 609,083,264 of record CM042686.1, read on the forward strand.
TGAAAGAATCAAGAGCGTCAAATAATAAATCCTCAAAGGATGGGGAATCAAAAGAAGGTAAGATAGGTAGGGAGAATGAGCATAACTACAGGATGCAGTGGCCATGGATAGTACAATTCCTGCACACAACCATAGTCACAAGGAGGCCATGTGTCGTTCATACAATATCTCAAATAACTTGTAGACGGGACGACTTGTAGGCAGGGCTCACGTGGGCGGTGAAGACTAGCGAGGCAGAGGATGGTGGCTTCGGTCTTACGCAGCAGCACCAAGAGGGTGGCGCGTGTAGAGGCGGCATTGTCGGCCACGGAAGGCGCACATGGAGGCAGCAACAAGGCGCGGTACGAGCAGAGACGAGGAGAATGCAGTGCTTGGGGCGGCAACACCATGCGGGGATGTGCACAGAGGCTGGGAGCTGGGCTCGGGCGACAGAGGCAGCGGATGGGAGACGGAGGTGGACGCGGCGGCTGGAAGAGGTGGCCAGAGGCGGTCTCCGGCGAGGCCAGATGCGGCGGCGGCTGCTCACGAGGGAAGGACGCGGGGTCGAGGCGGCGTGCTAGTGGGGCTCGCTGGCCATGAGGGAGACGACGGCAAACCCGGTGTAGAGGAGGTGGCCGACGAGGCCCGCTCGGCCTTGGAGGCGCGGGGCAGCCTGGCGCGGCGGCCGGACGCTGTAGGACAGGGGCTCGGGGTCGAGCCCCACGGAGAGGAAGGCGGCCGGAGGAGGAGGTGACTCGAGGTGGTCGGACGGAGGAAGCAAGCAGCGTCCCTGACGGTGTTCAAAGCGGCGGGGCGGTGAGGCGGCACAATGGCGTCTTGTAGAGGTTAGGAGGACGGGGCCGTGCGGCCGGAAGCAGCGGTCAGCGGGCACCCAGGGGAAGCTCAGCGACGGGCGCTTCACAGCAGGGGAGGAGAAGACGCGGCTCGCGACGCTGAAGAGGCGGTGCGCGGCTGCAGCCGGAACAAGGGCGGCTAGGTCACGCGGTTGGTGGGGAAGCGGGTAAAGGGCGTGCGAGGTGGGGTGGGTTTGACCGCACGCGGGCCGAGGCATAGGCGCGTGGCGAGGGGTGGAGTACACCCGACGCGGTGCTGTGTGTGTGGCGGCGGCGGGTAGGTCTAGGCTAGCTTATGTTTGCAATATGCGCCATTGGCAAAAAAATAAGCGCCATTCATTAATGGCACATTTTTTTTGCAATATGCACCATTAGCAAAAAAAAATCAGTGGTGCATCTCCAATATGCGCCATTGTTAATCCTACCATCATTCTGAGTGGTGGGGTCCAGGTGAGGCCCACCAATTATCAATGGCGCATATTGAGGAAGATGCGCCATTGGTGAGGATAATATCAATGACGCATATTTCATATGCGCCATTGATATTTGGTCCACATCCCTCCGGGGTGCCGGGACCATATTATCAATGGCGCATTTTTTTAGATGTGCTCCATTGGTTAAACAAAATATCAGTGGAGCATACTTTCAAATTTACCACTGATAATTATTAGTGGAGCATATTCAAAAAAATGTTCCACCGATAATAAATCTATCCATAAGCCTTTCTCTACTAGTGTTTGTCTACACTTTGAGGCATTTTTATACATTTTCTGGAACTAACCTATTAACAAGATGCCGTAGTGCTAGTTGCTTTTTTTCTGTTGTTTTTGGTTTCAGAAAAGCTAGTAAATAAATATTCTCAGAATGGGACGAAACAAAAGCCGAAGTTCCTATTTTTCCCGACACGACACGAAGTCCAAATCAGACACGAAGGAGATCCATGAGGCGACCACACCATAGGGTGGTGCGGCCCCCCTGGGCACGTCAGGCCCTAGTGTGGGCCCCTCAGGCAGCCACCGACCTCACCCCTTCGCCTACATAACCCCCCGAGACGAAAACCCTAGGGAGAAGATTAGAATTCCACCAAAAGTTCCATAGCGCCGCCGCCACCGAAGAGGAGATTCGGGGGGGCATAAGTCTCTGTTTCGGTACCCTACCGGGACGAGTAAGTGCCCTCGGAGCCATCTCCATCGCTTTTGCTGACTCCCATGATGAGGAGGGAGTAGTTCTCTCTCGAGGCGAAGGGCTCTACCGGTAGGTATGTGTTCATCTCTCTCTATGCGTGATCGTATTGGGTTCATGTGCTTTGTAAACTAGTTGAATAATTAGATCTATTCTGCTACTCAAGTGCTTTAATTAATCTCTGCTTATCCCCATGTGTGTGAAGTTGACAGTCTGGACACCATGTGGCACTTAGGATAAGGTTACAGAAATTCTTATCATGAGTATAATTTGAGTTGGATGTCTCTATGAGATTGTGGTGTTTTTTGGAACCATCTAGCGCTCAAGGTGATAGTGAGGGGTTATCTAGATATGGAATGCGAATTTTAAGGTGTGCTGTTATAGCCCTACATCATCCAACCGGAGAGTAGTTCAGTGTAGCATAATGAAGAGAAGATATTTATATGAGAGTGTCCACTAGTGAAAGTACGATCCCTAGGCCTTGTTTCTAAGCATTGAAACACCGTTTACAATCAGTCATGTTACATGTTTTGTTGCTGCCACTCTTATTTCAGACTACACTTGCAACTTATAATCAGCCATATTACTTGTATTTCACTATCTCTTCGCCGAACTACTGCACCTATACACTTGACAAGTGTATGGAGTGTGTTCGGGACACAAGAGACATCTTGTATCTTGATTGTAGGGTTGATTGAGAGGTATAACATTGACCACTTCCTCTTGGAGTTCGATAAACCTTGGGTGATCCTCTTAAGGGAAACTTGCTGCTGTTCTACAAACCTCTGCATTCGAAGGCCCAACACTGTGGACAAGAATATAAGCGTGCGTAGACATCACTTGGCCTTGTCATAAACTCATAATCTAGATGAGGCTTTGGGCATTTTGAGTTACCTATGGAGGTCACACACATGCATTGATGTGAGAAGGAGGAATGCATACAAAAGCAGACTTGATCGTCAATTTTGTTTCTTCCAATGACGAGTGTTCGGAGAAAAGGGAAAACTGAATATGTCACTTTGAAATGCTGCTGAATATGTCCAAGTGCCACTGAATGTGAACTGGGAATCCGTCGATATTTTTCTTTCTTATTATGTACTTCTAAATCTTTCGAATGCTACTAAACATGTCAATAGTTTGTTCGGTACTTGTTCAGATCGACCGGCCAAGTACAGAATATGGTCTCACTTTCCTTTTGAATTAGGCCTTGCTACATATATTGAATTTCAATATCCCCATTGCTGAACCTGTCAATTATTTTGGTCATTGTTTGTGTACTGCCAACAGGTCACTTTGAAATATTGTCTGACTCTGTCATGTGCTGCTAAATATGAACCGGGAATCTGTTCGATATTTTTACAATCTTATTTTGTACTGCTGAATCTTTCCAATGGTACTAAATATGTCAAATGTTCTATCATTACTAGTAGTACAATATTTTGTAGAAGAAAATGTGATGTACTGGTACTTGTTTAGATGAAGTCATCAGATTGTCTTGCTTTTCTTTTGAAACTTAGCATTGTCACAATTATCTAGATCAGTGATGGCCCAAAATATATCGAGCTCGTTGGGGAACCCCAAGAGGAAGGTATGATGAGAACATCAGCATGTCTTCCCTCAGTTATGAAACCAAGGTTATCGAACCAGTAGGACCAAGGAAACATCTCCAAGGTGTTGCTAGCTGGCCTTTAGCATGGCGCACTATCTGTGCTAGCAGCAACGTGGAAACCTGCACAACACAACCACATAACTTTGCCCACAACTTATAGTTTGGTTGTCAATCTCACCGGTTTTGCTGAAAACTAAGGATTAAACGTGTCAAGTGGAAGAAAGTAAAAGCTTTCAGAAAGTAAATATAAAATAGTAAATAGTTGTAGATTGATGATAAAAAAAGGACCGGGGTCCATAGTTTACTAGTGGTGGCTCTCCTTAAGATAGATAACATGTTGGGTGAATAAATTACAGCGGGGCAATTGTCAAACATCGAGAAAGCATACATCCATATACTAATCATCTTGACTCCTTTGAGATTCGACTGGGCATTACAACATTATACATAGACCGTAATCCAACTGCATCTATGACTAATAATCCACCTTCAGGTTATCATTTGAACCCCCACCAGTATTAAGTTGCAAGCAATAGATTATTGCAGTATGCATTGCGTGTAAAGTAAACAATACGATTGTTCTATGAACAAATGATTGTTGTTTTCTCCCTAGTAGCAACAGCACATCTAGTACCTTAGAGATTTTTGTCACTTCCCCAGATTACTAGAGGCATGAACCCAGTATCGAGCATAATTACTAACTCTTGGAGTTGCTAGCATCTACTTGGCCAAGATAGCTACTAACAACGGAGAGCATGCAAGGCATAAATAATAAAGACATGATAGAATCAATAATCAATCTGAAATAGCATTTCAATATCCATCGGATCCCTTCAAACACAACATGTAGGATTACAAATAGATGATCTTGATTATGAACGGAGCTCACAAGATCTAAATATGATAACACAAAGGAGAAGAATGATACGTCCATTTTCCATCACTATTCTATGTCCTAATTCACTATTATTCATTGATATATTTCATATTGAGAGGTTATACGTATGTTATTTCATCTATTTTTGCATGGTTGATGACTTTTGGAGCATGGACCGCTGCAGTCAGGATTCTGATGGAAAAGGTGCTGTTTGGAGGCAAAATTCGCGAAGATCAGAAAATCCGGGAAAATATACGGAAAATCCTATTTTTCCAGAAGACTCAGGATGCCAGAAGATGGAGTGGAGGTGGGCCATAGGGGGCCCACACCACCCCATGGCGCGGGCAGGCCTAGGCCGCGCCAGGGAGTGGTGTGGCCACCCTGGCCCACTCCAGCCTCTCCCCTCTGGCGTATATCATCCCCACGAAACCCTAAGACTCGGGGAGCGACCACAGAAAGATTCCGCGGCCTCTGTGGGGTGAAAAATACTGAGAGAGAAAGATCTCTCCGGCAGACAAATTTCTGCCGGGGGAATTCCTTGCCGGAGAGGGGAGATCGTCGCCATCAACACCACCATCAAGCTGGACTTCATCGGGATCATCATCATCATCACCACCACCATCATCACCATCAGCACCCTCATCACCATCTCCATATTGCTGTAACAATTGCGTTGAATCTTGCATAGTTCATAGGGGAAACTTTCCCGGTGTTAATTACTCTTTGTAGTTGATGCTATTGAGTGAACCATTGAATTATTGTTTATGTTCAGATTGTTATACATCATTATTCCATCTCTGATCATGATCCATATGATGTCTTGTGATTAGTTCGTTTTGTTCTTGAGGACATGGGAGAAGTCTTGTTGTTAGTAGTGGAGTTGCGTTGAGAAAGATTCAATAGATTGTTAATTAAGTTGTGGTGTACTTCTTCTAGTGGTGTCATGTGAACATCGACTACATGACACTTCACCTATATGGGCCTAGGGGAATGCATTGTGTATTTGGGTGCTAATCATAGGGGTTGCCGGAGTGACAGAAACCTGAAGCCCCGTTTGGAAACCATTGCACAAGGGACGTAAGGGTCTTAGATTTTAAAGCTGTGGTTAGGTTTCTACCTTAATTACTTTCTTGTACTTATGGATGTTTGCAACGGGTATAATCACAAGTATATATTAGTCTTGTATGGGGCGGTACATTAGCACAGGTTCACCCACACAACACTATGCAAGCTAAAGAAGATTAATCAACTATATGAAGCGAAAGCACTTGACAGTCTTCCCATGTGTCCTCGAGAACGCTTGGTCATCTATAGAAATACAACCGGCTTGTCCTTTGCTGCATAAAGGATTGGGCCACTTGCTGCATTTATTCCTACAGTCTTTTATTTACTCGTACTTTGTTTACTTGCTTTATCGAAAACCCCTAAAAATCCGTTTGCTAAGTATTTGCAGAGAATTCCTAATCCATACCACTAGCCAGCACCTTCTGCTCCTCATTGGGTTCGACACTTTTACTTATCGAAAATACTGTGATACACCCCCTATACTTGTGGGTCATCAAGACTATTTTCTGGCGCCGTTGCCGGGGAGTGAAGCGCTATTGGAGAGTGGAACTGGTAAAGGAAACTTCTAGTGTGAGTATTGTTTACTTCTGTTAGTTGCTTTATTTTCGTTATGGATAATTCGCTGAGTTTCTTATTTGGTAATGCTACTACCACTTCTAAGGTAGTAGATAATCCACCACCTGCTGAGAAAGATGTTTTCAAAATACCTACAAGAATTATTGGTCGTGATATGGACAACTATTATGTAGGGGATGGAACTGTCCATCCCGGTGATCATTTACTCTTTATACACGAATTATGCGGGTTGTTCAAGTGTGCAGGTATTACTACAGATCAAGTTAAGAAGAAGTTATTCTCATTATCACTGAAAGGAAGAGCTGAGGAATGGTATAAGCTGCTGAAGAATGGTCAAGCTCTGGAATGGGAGGAAATAGTGCCTCTCTTTTATTCAAAGTTTTATCCTCCTAGTGAGATTCATAAAGATTGGAATCAAATATACAACTTTTGGCCTCATGATGGAGAGAGTACAGCTCAAGCTTGGGGGGAGATTGAAGTTACTAATGCTCAAATGTCCCATTCATGAGCTCCCCAACAATATTATTATCAACAACTTTTATTCAAGGCTCCCTCTACATGATAAAGATTTATTGGATGCTTCTTGCGCTGAATCATTCACTCGTATGGAAGAAGAAGCTAAATGGGACTTTCTAGATCGTATTCAAGACAATGCTGAAGCTTGGGAGAATGACAAAGGTAGAAAGTCAGGTATAAATTATGATTATGAATGCATTGAATCTTTTATGGGAACTGATGACTTTCAAAATATTAGTAATCTTTATGGTCTTGATTTGCAAGTTATTACAAATTGCTTTAAGGCCTTTTCTTCCTATATCGAAATTCCAAAAAGGGGATGGAACAAATACCATGCACCTTACAAAGATATTGTTGACTATGCTCCTATTGGACGTGCTGATTATTGCATCATTGACCCCATTTTACCTGAACCTTATATCGAGAAGATTCCCTTCCCCGAAAAGGTAAAGGACCATCCTATGATAACTAATGTAATCACTAAAAGTGAAAAAAGAACTGTAAACCTAATGAGCAAATGAACATTGAACCTGTGGTAGCAATTGTGAAAGACCTTGTCACTAAAAGCGCAGAAGATGGGCACATAGTCTTTTGTGAGGATGCTTCTAATATTGTTTCACATCCCAATAGAACTAAAAAGGCTAGTGTTCCTGTGCTTTCTGTTAGAATTGGTGATCATTGCTATTATGGTTTATGTGATATTGGTGCAAGTTCAAGTGCTATTCCTTATGAGCTTTACAGAGAAATTATGCATGAGATCAGTCCTTGCGAGTTGGAAGAGATTGATGTGGTTATTCACCTTTCTAATAGAGAGACCATCTCTCCAATTGGTATTGTACGAGACGTGGAAGTTCTTTGTGGTAAGATTAAGTACCCCGCTGATTTTCTAGTACTTGGTTCGGCTGCTAGTAAAACCTACCCTATCATTTTTGGGAGACCTTTTTTGAGCACTTGTGGAGCTATTATTGATTGCAAGAGGGAGAAAATCTTGACTAAATTTGATGGGGAATCTTATGAGTTTAATTTTTTGAAATTTACTAAAGAACCTTGCGAAGAGGAAACCCATAATGAGGATTTTAGGGTTGAATAACTTGCTTCTATTTCTCTTGCTCCTAACAATGCTTTGCAGCAATTTATGGAAGATCATGAAAGTGAAATCTTCATGGAAGAAAGGAATGAGATTGACAGGATCCTCCATGATCAACCTAAGATGCTTAAGCACGACTTGCCAGTGGAAGACTTGGGTACCATTATGCCACCTAAAAAGGATCTGGTTTTCGACCTAAAACCTCTCCCTGATGATCTTAAATATGCTTTTATTGATGATAAAAGATATATCCTGTTATTATTAGCGCTAAACTTTCAGGGGAGGAAGAAGAAAGATTATTGGAAGTTTTGAGGAAACACCGAGGAGCTATGGGCTATACTCTGGATGATTTGAAAGGGATTTCACCTACTATATGTCAGCATTCTATCAACATAGAACCAGATGCGAAGCCATTAGTGGAGCACCAACGACGTTTAAATCCTAAGATGAAGGAAGTGGTAAGGAATAAGGTATTGAAACTCCTTGATGCTGGTATTATTTGCCCTATTGCTGATAGTGAATGGGTTAGTCCTGTTCATTGTGTTCCTAAAAAAGGAGGTATTACCGTTGTTCCTAATGATAATGATGAACTTATTCCTCAAAGAATAGTGGTAGGCTATAGGATGTGCATCGATTTTAAGAAAGTCAATAAAGTTACTAAGAAAGACCACTACCTGCTTCCTTTTATTGATCAAATGTTGGAAAGGTTGTCTAAAAAGACCCATTTTTGTTTTCTTGATGGTTATTCTGGTTTCTCTCAAAATGCTGTTAAGCAACAAGATCAAGAAAAAACTACTTTTACTTGCCCTTATGGAACTTATGCTTATAGACGTATGCCTTTTGGTTTATGTAATGCTCCTGCTACTTTCCAAAGGTGCATTATGGATGATTTTTCTGTCTATGGAACTTCTTTTGATAATTGTCTGCACAACCTTGATAAAGTTTTGCAGAGATGTGAAGAAACTAATCTTGTTCTTAATTGGGAGAAATGCCACTTCATGGTTAATGAAGGGATTGTTCTTGGGCATAAAGTTTCTGAAAGAGGCATAGAAGTTGATAGAGCTAACGTTGAGGCAATTGAGAAGATGCCATGCCCAAGAGACATCAAAGGTATTCGTAGTATCCTTGGTCATGCTAGATTCTATTGAAGGTTTATTAAAGACTTCTCTAGGATATCAAAACCCCTTACTAATCTTCTTCAAAAAGATGTACCTTTCATTTTTGATGATGATTGTAAGGAAGCTTTTGAAACCCTTAAGAAGGCTTTAACTATAGCCCCTATTGTTCAACCACCTGATTGGAATTTACCCTTTGAAATAATGTGTGATGCTAGTGATTTTGCTGTAGGTGCTGTCCTTGGGCAACGTATTGATAAAAAGCTAAACATTATCCATTATGCTAGTAAGACTCTAGACGCTACTCAAAGGAATTATGCTACTACTGAAAAGGAATTTCTAGCTGTTGTTTTTTCTTATGATAAGTTTAGGCCCTATATTGTGGACTCAAAAGTAACCATTCATACTGATCATGCTGCTATTAAATATCTGATGACAAAGAAGGACGTTAAGCCTACGCTTATTAGATGGGTACTGCTTTTACAAGAGTTTGATCTACACATAGTAGATAGGAAGGGTGCTGAAAATCCTGTAGCTGATAATTTATCTCGCTTGGAAAACATCTCTTTTGATCCTATGCCTGTTAATGATAGTTTCCCAAATGAACAGTTAGCCGCAATAGGGTTGAGCTTTCGAGGAAGCCCTTGGTATGCTGATTATGCTAACTTTATTGTCTCCAAGTATTTGCCTCCAACTTTTACAGCTCAGCAAAGAAGAAAGTTCTTTTATGATTTGAGGCATTATTTTTGGGATGACCCACACTTATACAAAGAAGGAGTTGATGGTATTATGCGAAGATGTGTTCCAGAATATGAGCAAAAAGAGATATTGCATAAATGTCATGGTAGCGCCTATGGAGGACATCATGTAGGAGATAGAACTGCACGAAAGGTACTACAATCAGGTTTCTACTGGCCTTCCCTTTTTAAGGATGCAAGAAAATTTGTTTTATCTTGTGATGAATGTCAGCGTCTTGGTAATATTTCTAGACGCAATGAAATGCCAATGAACTACTCTCTAGTTATTGAACCTTTTGATTGTTGGGGATTCGACTTTATGGGTCCTTTTCCTCCTTCGAAGGGTTACACTCATATTCTTTTTGACCTTGATTATGTTACTAAGTGGGTAGAAGCCATTCCTACGAAAAGTGCTGACAGGGAAACCTCTCTAAAAATGCTTAAGGACGTTACCTTTCCTAGGTTTGGAGTGCCTAGGTATCTCATGACTGATGGGGGTTCTCATTTCATTCATGGCGGTTTTAGGAAGACCCTCGCTAAATATGATGTTAATCATAGAATTGCTTCAGCTTATCACCCTCAAACTAGCGGGCAAGTAGAGTTATCAAATAGAGAAATTAAATCTATCTTGCAAAAGACTGTTAATAGGTCTAGAAAAAACTGGGCTAAGAAGTTGAGTGACGCTTTATGGGCTTATAGAACTGCTTATAAAAATCCTATGGGAATGTCTCCTTATAAAATGGTTTATGGGAAAGCTTGCCACTTACCCTTAGAGTTAGAACACAAAGCTTACTGGGCAGTGAAAGAACTAAATAGAGATTGTAAGCTCGCTGGTGAGAAAATATTATTTCACTTCAGTTCTTTAGATGAATGGAGGAGTGAATCCTATGAGAATGCTAGGCTCTTTAAGGAAAAATTTAAAAGATCGCATGACAAGCGAATACTTAAGAGAGAATTTCATGTTGGTGATAAAGTTCTATTGTATAGGTCTCGTCTCAGATTTTTGGCAGGAAAGCTACTATCAAAATGGGAAGGACCTTTCATCATTGAAGAAGTATACCATTCAGGAGCAATAAAATTTCTTCTCTAAAAGATAATAGTACACAAGTAGTGAATGGACAGCGACTCAAACACTATATTGCTGGAGATTCTTACAATGAAGATGTTGATGCCTTTCAAGTTATGACTCAGAAAAATTCATTGAGGACCAAATTCAGAGACCTGCAGAGTCTGTTTCCAACTAGGTAACAGTTCTGGTAAGAAAAGTTCTGCGAAAATACTATCCAACTATATTTTTGCAGTTTTCAGTCAATATGGAAAGCTACGAAGCGAAAAAGGGACGGAAAAGGAGCCAGGGTGGCCCACACCACCCCTTGGCGCGGTCCCACCCCTGGCTGCGCCACCAGGTGGTGAGGCCACCCAGACTCGCCTCGACTGCTTTCTCCCAAAGACCTTCCTTTTGATATGAAACTTCGTAATATATAACCCCCCGGATCCCCCGAGGTCCATATATCGTGTTTTCGTCGTGTTTTTGTTTCGATCTGTTTCTGTCAGGACGTACTCTTTGAAAGCTTAGAAGCACAATGGTGTCCGCCAAGGATAAAGGGAAGGAACCCATGGAGGAGGATCTTCAAGACCCCAAGCAGGGGCTGGTACCTTTAGTCTCTTGCCCTGCATTAGCGAAAGCCCTACGAGTCACTAAGGAGTTCTGCGATAAGTATCAAGACCTGCAGAGGAAGGTGGACATGCTTCAATGGGAGAATAATAGGCTTCGCAAGATGCCGGAAGATTTCCTCACGACAACTAAGAAAATATTACCACCACCTCCGAAGGAGTAATTCGTCATCAGGTTTGGCATCCCCTTGGTTTGTTCAAAGCTTGGGGGAGTGCCGCGGTATCATATCACTATCTTCTAACTTTTACCTTATTAGTAGAGTCATATCATGAATAGAGGAGTTATTTTGTAGTATGGTTTGCATTATGGAAGTGTCCCCTCTCTCGTTAGATTTGTATCCCTTGGTGTATGTTTCTGTTATGGAATATTAATGAGAAGTTCTATCATTCACCCTTTTGCATAGCTTATATTAGTTTTCAATTTGCGGTTATATGATTGATCTTGTTGTTAGTATTGGTAGCACTTTGGGATCATTGAGTTAATTTAGTTGGTTTTGGCAAACCTGGCTCGGTCAGTAGCAACACCTTTTTGAGAGTTGAAAAGAAAAAGATAGTAGTACTCTAAAGAAAAATAATTTCATCGTCTTTCTTTCTTGATTTGCTCATAAGTCTAGTATTCTCTAGTTAAAATCTTTTGTGCTTCCAAGGAAGATTGCATGTTTGTTTTTATCATTTGTATGTTTGATTGTTTCCTTCAACTCTTGTACTTGCTGCCTAGCCTTGCTAGCCAAAAACCTGTACAAAGAGGGTATTCTTCTCGTCCATCCACCTCCTTTAAACCAAAACCTTTGACATTTGTCTCCACCATACCTAACTAGTAGCATTATTGCTATTCCAAGTAAATTCTTTTTTTGTCTACCTCCCAAATTAAACTTGTTATGTGAAAATTAGTGATTAAATCTCTCACGAACTTGATGGCACACTTTACTTTCTTGCATTTAATAAACTTGAACCATTGGGTCCTTCTTTGTTGCGTATATGCTTGCGCTTTATGAGTTGAAGTTAGCCGAACCATGTATCATGGGGACCGCTTTCAACACTTCATTGGTACTTGTACCTAGTTGATATCATGTTCTTTTGCTTATGGATCCCGGCGGTGTGAAATAAAAGTGGAACTTGTAAGATCATGGAGTTTATATGCGTGTTAGAGAAACGTCTGGGCCGCTAGCCTAAGACATGCCTAATCATGGTGGAAACTTGCAGCATAACTATAATGAGCATTCTATGAAGCATCCTCAATAAAAACCTATGCAAATAGCAAATAAAAAGATCGCTGAGATGCTCACTGTTTGCTTGCCTTGCCATTTTGATTATGGGATAGCTCCTGTATCATGTGCAAGGGGTACCCCCTTGGCGGTTCTCGATGATATGCATGCATTTACAATGACAAGAGCTTGCTCGTGACTAAAGTTGAGTAGCATGAGGATCGGTACTCATAAGTAAGGGGCATGAGGTTTCAACTTATAACTTGTCAAGCATATCCTCTTAGTTGTGTCACTTTAACCTTAATCACCTAAAGATGCCTATGATAGGGGCAATGAGAGCTGAAAGCTAGTAAGTATCATAATTTTTGGGAGCTCTTTATGAGACTTGCAATCCCTGCTTCCCTCTTTGAAGGGCCTTTTCTTTTACTTTGTAGTTGAGTCAATAAACCTATTCCCTTCTATCTCAGCAAGTATTTTGAGTTGATGTGTTTCATTCATTCATATGATGATTTATGCAATCATGTTTCTTATGTTCCTTGCTTTGCAGATTGCTCTTATCTTGATGTTTACTACTTTGAAAGCTATCATTGAAAAACCAGCTATTTGTGAACTCCAGCAAATTATCAACTATTCTTCGACCAAGAGCTAAGTTTGCTATTACCAATTATGATTCACTTCATGTATCTTTATTGTGTTTCTTTTACTCATTGCAAGTTGAGTTATATAATATTGAGTTGTCTTCTATTATGATCTATGTATTTGATGAATGTGATGCTTCTTGTCCGTATTCTTTTATCGACTCTTCACTCCATAAACCTGAGGTCATGTTTATTGAGCTCAGTTATCGCTTGAGGACAAGCGAAGTCTAAGCTTGGGGGGAGTTAATATGTCCATTTTGCATCACTATTCTATGTCTTAATTGACTATTATTCATTGATATATTTCGTATTGAGAGGTGATACTTATGTTATTTCATGGTTGATGACTTTTGGAGCATGGACCGCTGCAGTCAGGATTCTGATGGAAAAGGTGGTGTTTGGAGGCAAAATTCGCGAAGATTAGAAAATCCGGGAAAATATACGGAAAATCCTATTTTTCCAGAAGACTCGGGATGCTAGAAGATGGAGTGGAGGTGGGCCATAGGGGGCCCACACCACCCCATGGCGCGGGCAGGCCTAGGCCGCGCCTGGGAGTGGTGTGGCCACCCTGGCCCACTCCAGCCTCTCCCCTCTGGCAAATATCATCCCCACGAAACCCTAAGACTCGGCGAGCGACCACAGAAGATTACGCCTCACAGGGCAGAAAACACCGAGAGAAAGATCTCTCCGTGCAGATTTCACGGGGAATTCCTTCCTGGAGAGGGGAGATCGTCGCCATCAACACCACCATCAAGCTAGACTTCATCGGGATCAACATCAGCATCATCACCACCATCATCACCATCAGCACCCTTATCACCATCTCCATATTGCTGTAACAATTGCGTTGAATCTTGCATTGTTCATAGGGGAAACTTTCCCGGTGTTGATTACTCTTTGTAGTTCATGCTATTGAGTGAACCATTGAATTATTGTTTATGTTCAGATTGCTATACATCATTATTCCATCTCTGATCATGATCGATATGATGTATTGTGAGTAGTTCATTTTGTTCTTGAGGACATGGGAGAAGTCTTGTTGTTAGTCGTGGAGTTGCGTTGAGAAAGATTCAATAGATTGTTATTTAAGTTGTGGTGTACTTCTTCTAGTGGTGTCATGTGAACGTCGACTACATGACACTTCACCTATATGGGCCTAGGGGAATGCATTGTGTATTTGGGTACTAATCGTAGGGGTTGCCGGAGTGACAGAAACCTGAACCCCCGTTAGGAAATCATTGCACAAGGGACGTAAGGGTCTTAGAGTTTAAAGTTGTGGTTAGGTTTCTACCTTAATTACATTCTTGTACTTACGGATGTTTGCAAGGGGTATAATCACAAGTATGTATTAGTCTTGGATGGGATGGTACATTAGCACAGGTTCACCCACACAACACTTAGCTAGCTAAAGAAGATTAATCAACTATATGAAGCGAAAACACTTGACAGTCTTCCCATGTGTCCTCGAGAACGTTTGGTCATCTATAGAAATACAACCGGCTTGTCCTTTGCTGCATAAAGGATTGGGCCACTTGTTGCATTTATTCCTACTGTCTTTTATTTACTCGTACTTTGTTTACTTGCTTTATTGAAAACCCCTAAAAATCCGTTTGCTAAGTATTTACAGAGAATTTCTGATCCATACCACTAGCCAGCACCTTCTGCTCCTCGTTGGGTTCGACACTCTTACATATCGAAAATACTACGATACACCCCCTATACTTGTGGGTCATCAAAGAACCAGCCATCTAGCTACTACATGGACCTGTAGTCCAAGGTTGAACTACTCACGCATCACACTGGAGGCTTGCATGGTGATGAAGAAGGCCTCTCGAGTGAATTCCGCTATCCAACAGTGTGCCAGGAAGAGCTTCAGATCCCTCCCAATCTAGGGATGGAGATGATGGCGGCTACAGACCCTTTCGTGGAATTTTTATCGGGTACTTAGGGTTTCTATATCGGAGGAATCTTATAGTTGGAAGGGGAGGCCGAGGGGGTGCCCTAGGCATCCACACCACGTCCTGGCATGGCCAGGCCTGGCCCGTGCGGCCAGGTGGTGTGGTGGCCCTCTGGCCCCTCTTCGTCTCGTATTCTGGCTCCGTGTCCCCCTCGGTGAAAAACAGACTTTGGCTTTCGTCCCGTCCAATTCTGAGAATATTCATTTTATGACTTCCTGGGAACAAAAACAGCAGAAAATAGGCAGTTGTCACCGTGGCATCTTGTTAATAGGTTAGTCGGGGAAAATATATGAAAAGTACTCCAAAGTTGGAACAAAATATAAGAAAGTAGATAAAAAACCAAGCATGGAACATCAAAAATGATGGACACGTTAACAACGTATCAACATCCCCAAGCTTAACTCATGCTCGTCCTCGAGCAGGTAAGTGATAAAAAGAAAGAATAATTTTTGAGGTGACATGCACCATCAAAGACCGAACCTCAAGCTACTCAACTTTAGTCACAAGTAAGCTCTTGTCATTGTAAGTACATATGTATCATAAAGGACCGCCAACGGGGTATCCCTTGCACATGATACAGGAGCTATTCCATAATCAAAATGACAAGGCAAGCAGACAAGGAGCATCTCAGGGATCTTTTTATTTGCTATTTGCATAGGTTTTTATTGACGATGCTTCATAAAGTGCTGATTATGGTTATGCTGAAAGTTTCCACCATGATTAGGCATGGCTTAGGCTAGCGGCCCAGGCGTTTCTCTAACACACATACAAACTCCATGATCTTACAAGTTCCACTTTTATTTCAGACCACCGGGATCCATAAGCAAAAGAACATGATATCAACGGGGTAAAATGTACAAGTGAAATGTTGAAAGCGTTCCCCATGATACATGGTTCTGCTAATTTCAACTTATAAAGCGCAAGCATATACGCAGCAAAGATGGATACAATGGTTCAAGTTTATTAAATGCAAGAAAAGTAAAGTGTGCCATCAAGTTCATGAGAGCTTTAATCACTAATTTTCACATAACAAGTTTCATTTGGATGGTAGATAAAAACATGAATATACTTGGAATGGCAAATGCTAATAGGTAGGTATGGTGGACTCTTTGGAATAACTTGGTTTTAGGAGTTGGATGCATGAGTGGAACTCATACTTGATTACGGAGGCTAGCAAAAGACTAGGAGCGACCAACTAAGAGAGAAATAATGGCCATAATCATGCAAAGCGACAAAACATCATTGATTAAAGCATAAAGTGATATTACAAGTCGAAAACTAAAGGATCATCAAGGCAATGGTGACTTGGGATAGTCATAACATGGTGTGAGCATGCGCCAAGTCAACCCAAATAAAGCATCAACGTAGAATACCACAATATTATGCTTTAATATGCTAAAACAACGCATGATTCTTCCAAACCATATTAAGCAATATCAGTTGATTATAACATGTCATGCTACAGCAAAGATCACTAAGCATAAAGCCAAAACAATATCAAGCATGGCATGACAAAGCATAGGCCATAGTGAAAAACAAGCTATCTTTACCACTTAAGCATGAACTTTCGTACTCTTTTCCAATCCAAACCAAACTTTTTGAAAACCAATATATGAAAGAGGGGGTCCAACGAATTTATTCAGCAAACTAAGAAAACCAAGCAAATGAAAAACCAAAACGAAAATGAAAAAAAATACGCTCCAAGAACAACACAACTGTGCATGAAACAATAAAAATGAAGTGTTCATAAGAAACCTGAGATTTTTATTGATGAAGAAGGGGCTGCCTTGGGCATCCCCAAGCTTTGACGCTTGTACTTCTTGGATATTTCTTGGGGTGACACGCATGGCATCCCCAAGCTTGAGCTTTAGTCCATTCTTCATCTCATTAATCATTTTCTTTCCATACACCTGAAGATAATAGGTCTTTAGTTTCAGTTTCAACACCAATAAAACTTCCACTAAATACGAATTTTTTCGAAGATCTTCTATTGCTCAAATCAAAAAGTGTTGAACTAACGAAAGTTAGATAACAACCTGGGGCAGAAGCACAAAAATTCACGCCTCAAAAGGACGTATAGAGATTTTACACGAATTTTTACGGTGAAGCACAAAAATCTGTTTCGGGGCAGCAACTTTCCCCATCATTACATCTCTCTCATTAGAGGTTACTCTTGGCACAAAAAGCAAATAAAAAGGATAAGGAGCGGTTATTACAGAAGTAATAACTTCTAAGGCTCATCTAAAACTTTTGGGTTATCTCCCAATAAGTATTTTTCTTTAACGCCTTTAAGTTAGGCAACAGAAGCAAGAAAAAGAATCAAGTGTTCTCAGATGAAGAAGCATTAAGAGTGACTAGCTAAATACCCGTGCATTGCTTCGGGTGATTCGTTCTCTTCTAACTTTTGGGGAGCCCTACTTCTAGAAATTCAGCTATCTACACGCCACCTCACTACTCTCCACTTTCGACCAGCGAATGGATGCGTCCCGACTCCCTCTCGCCGGCACAAGTCTCCTCTCCCTTTTCTTTTGCTTTGAAGCGTCGTCCTTTTCACCCCTTTCTTGAATTCAACGACGCGCCGCCCAACTCGGGACCTGCAATCATAATTTTGACGAGATGTGAATTTGGAAGAACCTCTTTCCTCATGTGTTCTATGTTTAAAAACGAAATAAATAATGTGATCGGAAGTCCCTAATCTAATCTTAATCCTTGATTTAGATTTGACGATTGGTATTGCGGTGGATGATAATAAAGATGATGGCAACAGTAGTTAGAAGTTACTACCTCGGACCCATAATGCAAGATGTTAATACAACCAATATATGCTTACATATTGGTCGTAATCAGTTATTATATTGTAAGACTAAATAGTATGCATGGAACAAATGCTTCAAATATTAATAGTCTTCGCAAAGCAGGGAAAATTGCATTCATCAATGTTCATCCAGATAACTGGTGGAAATTTAATACAAATTAAAAGAGAAAGTTGGGCATATATGAGAAAGAAAGTGCACTTGGCAATGAAAAAGAATCTCTTATAGGAGTTCATACATAACATAATATTTAAAAAAAAAAGCGGTCGCACGTTTAAACGTGCTACAACGTGCTATGTAATAATGTCTTTAACCTGAATTATTTCTATCGGATGATGTAGAAAATGTTGTTGGAAACACAAGAACAACTATTCTAACTCAAAGAGTAAACGATCAGTTCATGTTCTCTACTTTAACATAAACATGGTTAACTTTATTTTTCTCTCTTCACTTCCTTCATACACGCATGCGAGAAAAACATTCATTCACAAAGTGATCATATTTATGCTCAGAATTAACGGCTTCAGTGTAGACTCAATTTGGAAATCTTCTTGCATCTCTTCAGTTAGCAAAAAATTCACAAGCATATGCTTGTTCCTGTTGTAGAACCCCACAGAACTTCAAAAGCAGGTCTATTCAGATTTCAGTAGCTATTCTTTGTGTATCCATTGACGCTGTAGCGCTACAGATCAACTCATCCACACACATCTAGCTAGTATTACGCACGGCAAAGCTAGAACAACATCACCGGCCAGCCACGTGAGGAAGACAACTTGCACGCAGTGACGCACACGCGTGCAGGAATGACGCAAGTCGCAACCGCTCGGCCGCGCAGCACCAGCTCGGCGGCGGCCACGATGCAGGCAGGCAGTTCATAGGTCGCATCCATCCCCGCGCCCTACGCATGCCTGAAATCGGGGGCCGCCCGCCCTACCCCAGCTACTTGTACTACGGGGTCACGACCAGCGCCGGGCCAAGAGGAAGGGCGATGGAAATCGATGGTGGCGATCGCCACCAACTCGACCACGTCTGCCAGCGCCTCCCCGAACAAGATCGAACTCATCTTCTGCCTTGCTAGGTCCTCCTCAAGTGCGCCTCCCCAGCTCGCCCATCGGCCGCCTATTCCTTCCTCATCAGCGAGGAAGAGCGGAAGACGACGAGTAGGAGCTGGACAGGGGCTCAGCCGCGGGAGGGCCTGGAGTTCCTGGAAGGGGAGGTTCGGGCCTCCGTGCTACTGTTCCACCGGCCGGAGGAGGTGGAGGTCGCTGGTGGCCGGAGATCGAGGGGATGGCGGCCAGATGCTCCATCGGCGGAAGAGTGGGCAATGTTGACCCACCGCCTGTGCGGGTCAGAGTTGTGGAAGATTGGATGGAAAAACCAAACAGTAGGCATTGGCCGAAGAGAGGCATGCCGAGCAGCACGACGTCGGAGGTCGGCATGGATTTATTTCCAGTATTTCTTTTCCCGACCAGGATTCCACTTGGCGGTGGCAGTGGCAGGTAAATACCTAGAAGAAGCAGGGGCAAAGTTGTCCAAAAAAATCGGACGGAATTTCTGTGCAAACGAACCTACCTCAAGCAAAATTTTAGTATAGATACCGGAAATATCTTCAACAAGGAAAGGTATCTCGTCCAAATAAGTTCTAGAGGATCCTTTATCAATGCTCTTCGGTTCACTATTTTCATCAAACGGGTTTTCAGGAACAATCCAATGAAAATTATTTTCTATGGCTTCATGCATTGCTACAAGTTTGAAATGTATTGGTGTCTTAATTTCCTCGCCATTAGGTTCGGTTTTGTTCATCTTTTCTCGTGTACCAACAACATCTACACATGAGCCTAGCATATTAAAATGTTCAAAGACTTTTCTAGCTTCCTTAGCAACATCATAAAATTCCTTAAGCAAAGTTTTCAGAATAAAATCTCTCTTTTCAGGGACCTCAATTTCCTTATGTTTAAGAAACATTACTTGCATTAAGGGGTTAAGCTTAACAAACCTAGCTTCAATCATGTGAACTAAAGAAGCTACAACAATTTCATAATTTGGAGCAAGTTCTGCAAGGGATCTATCCTCAATATCCCCGTGCTTACTAACATAATTAAAGAACTCTTACATATTATCTTTCCCAATTATAGAGCCACTACCTATTGAAAGGTCTTTCAAGATGAATTTATGGATCAACATGGTGAGCTAAGAAAGAGGTAACAACTATAGTAAGACTTAATTTTTTTGTGTTTTTAATAAAGAAAGCAAACTAGCAAAACTAATTTTTGGGTGTTTTTGATAAAGAAACAAGCAAACAAAGCAGAAATAAAGTAAAGAGATTGATTATGAGGGACTCCCCTTGTGAAGATGTCCTTGACTCTCCGGTAACGGTGCCAGAAAATATGCTTGATGGCCCAAAATATATCGAGCTTGTTGGGGAACCCCAAGAGAAAGGTATGATAAGCACATCAGCAAGTGTTCCCTCAGTTATGAAACCAAGGTTATCGAACCAGTAGGAGCAAGGAAACACCTCCAAGTTGTTGCTAGCTGGCCTTTGGCAGGGGCGCACTACCGGTGCTAGCAACAACATGGAAACCTGCACAACACAACCACAAAACTTTGCCCCCAACTTACAGTGAGGTTGTCAATCTCACCGATTTTGCTGAAAACAAAGGATTAAACTATCGAGTGGAAGAAAGTAAAAGCTTGTAGAAAGTAAACAGTTGTAGATTGATGATAAAAGAAAGGACCGGGGTCGATAGTTCACTAGTGGTGGCTCTCCTTAAGATAGATATCATGTTGGGTGAACAAATTATAGCGGGGCAATTGACAAACATCGAGAAAACATACATGCATATACTAATCATCTTGACTCCTTTGAGATTCGATTGGGCATTACAACATTATACATAGACCATAATCCAAATGCATCTATGACTAATAATCCACCTTCAGGTTATCATTCGAACCCCCTTCACTATTAAGTTGCAAGTAACAGATAATTGCATTACGCATTGCGTGTATAGTAAACAATACGATTGTTCTATGAACAAAGGATTGTTGTTTTCTCCCTAGTAGCAACAACACATCTAGTACCTTCGACATTTCTGTCACTTCCCCAGATTACTAGAGGCATGAACCCACTATCGAGCAATAAATACTACCTCTTGGAGTTTCTAGCATCTACTTGGCCAAGATAGCTACTAACGACGGAAAGCATGCAATATCACAAATAACAAATACATGATAGAATCAATAATAAATCTGAAATAACATCTCAATATCCATCGGATCCCCGCAAACACAACATGTAGGATTACAAATAGATGATCTTGATCATGAACGGAGCTCACAAGATCTAAACATGATAGCACAAAGGAGAAGAACCAGCCATCTAGCTACTACATGGACCCGTAGTCCAAGGATGAACTACTCACGCATCCCACCGGAGGCTTGCATGGTGATGAAGAAGGCCTCCAGGGTGAATTCCCCTCTCTGGCAGGGTGCCAAGAAGAGCTTCAGATCCCTCCCAATCTAGGGGTGGAGATGACGGCGGCTATAGACTCTTTCGTGGAATTTCTATCGGGTACTTAGGGTATATGTATCGGAGGCATCTTATAGTCGGAAGGGGAGGCCGAGGGGGTGCCCTAGGTGGCCACACCACCCCCTGGCGCGGCCAGGCCTGGCCCGTGCGGTCAAGCCTGGCCAGTTGGTGTGGCGGCCCTCTGGACCCTCGGTGAAAAACTGACTTTGGCTTTGTCCCGTCAAATTCCGAGAATATTCATTTTCTGACTTCCTGGAACGAAACACAACAGGAAACGAGCAGCTGGCAGTGTGGCATCTTGTTAATAGGTTAGTCCAAGAATGTATATGAAAAGTACTCCAAAGTTGGAACAAAACATAAGAAAGTAGATAAAAACCAAGCATGGAACATCAAAAATTATGGATACGTTAACAACGTATCAATGAGTCTTGGGTATTTTGGCTTGCTATGGGAGGTCACACGGGCATTGACGTAAAGAGGAGGTACTCACACAAAAGAAGACTTGATCATCAGTTTTGCATGCTCCAATGATCAAGTCTCTTCGGTGAACAGTCCAAAATGATCGTGCGCCTGGTTTTTTTTTGAGCTGGACAAGAGTTGATTCTCTCTTTACTGCTATTGAATTTCAAGGAGGAAAGCTACTGAATCTCTCAAATGTTCTGTTGTTGCTATTACTAAAGCATTTTGTGGAAATACTGATGTACTGGTACTTTCTTAAATCAAGGCAGTAGATAGTCTTGCTTTTCTTTTGCAACATGGCCTTGTCACAATCTAGATGAGAATTGGGCACTTTGGGTTGCTTTTCTTTTGGAACATGGCCTTGTCACACAGGCATTGGGATAACCCCCAAGTGCAGGGGATGACCGTAGTACAATTCAATAAGTATTTGAGTGACGAACCCACGAGGAGCTAAAGGTAAACTATCTATTCTCTACATCCCTATAACCCCCTTATATGGCCTTTTATGCAAAGATAGGATCTAGAGTGTGTATGTGTGGTTGTTTTGAATATTAACTAGAATGTGGTAAATTGTTGGAAGTAATTAGTATGAAAAAACTAGTGCAAGTAAAATAGATCTAGTGAAGTGGAGTGATGGCGAGTTTTCTCAAGGGAGTAAATGTTTAGGAAAATTGCTGTGTCATTAATTTGGTTGTCACAATTAGTGAAACACATATTTTAGCTAGATGCATGAGTACTAAACACAATAAAGCATAAACAACTTGATGATGAAAATCCCAAGGCACTATAATCTAGAGGAACAATATGATTAATTAAGGACATATGTCTAGCAGGTGACACTCCTAACCATCACATCAAACTTATATGGATAAATTCTATTGTTTCTTCTAGCGGTGGAGCTCTAAATCACAGAGTAGTCAAGTAAATGAACTACCACACACCCTAGTGATTGGTCCCTAAGCCAAGTTAATGTGCTAACAAGGGATTCATTAGGACAAATATGTCCAACCACCGCTTTAAGTTCCAAGGTCCCTAGTATATTCTGCGTTAATTAACCATGAATTAATATAGCTCGCATATAAGACTGGAACACGGTTTCTGTTCAACTCCCTCCGTTCCTCCTACTAATAACATGTAACGGTGATAACCTTGTGCATCCCCCAACATATGTGTGCACTCATATATTAGTACATAAGACCATCATAGAAGATCACAAACTTGTATGCAACCAAAATGATCTAGATCACAATTTCCATGAACAATCACTACTGAAACATCAACATAAACTTACAATAGATCATGGGAAAGTAAAATATTGCCTCATACAGAATGTTTGCCATGAGATTACATGAGGTATATGGAGGGGATCTCACTATAGATGGTGATGGAGATGTGCCTCTCCAAGGGGGATAGGCGGCCATGCAAGGAGAGGAGGTGGTGCCGGCGGCAGGGAGGCCCTTCACAAAGTTCACTAGGTTCAATCATTAAGCAATAACTAAAGAAAGTGAGCTATAAAGTGATATCTTTCACACTCTACAGACATGCTCAATAATAGGTAGACTTGTGTTGAAACAAATGAGAGGTAAAACAAACCTGCAATCATACTTAGATGAACCTATAGAATAATTGGAAGACTCTTTCCTATCATTAGCATGGGTTTTTATGCCTTTCTACTTTGGGCCACTTCTTAGTTTCATGCCCTTGACCCCGAAGACTCACTTCTTAGTTTTATGTCTTCCCTTTAGATATTTTTATATCAAGTAAGCATGGATTAAACATGTTCAAAGGCTTATATAACTTCCAAACTCTATTTCATTAAGTTTATGATTGATCAATAGTTCATCATTAGTGTTTGGTTCCATTTACCCCATCAAAAGCATCTTTAAATACTTTATGTGCTTTACCCACTACAAGTTGAATGTCTCATGTCTGTTAACCACAAGTACTCATTATCGCATGCTACTCAAGTTTAGATTACAAGAAATTCACCATTATGCGCATACATTTCCAAACTAGGTGCACTGAGGTACCTCTTTCCCCTTTGCACGAAGGCCCCTGAGAAGAACATCCATACTTAGATGACAAGACTAAAAGACAAATGAAACATCTCGGCATCTTTTATTTACTATTTGCATAGATTTTTATTTGAACGCCTCATAGAATATTCATGTTGTAAATTTCCACCATAATATCTTTTAGGCATTTTTAACATGGCTTATATTAGCGGTCCAGTGCTCCCTCTAACACATACACATACTAGAATATTCTCGATTTTATCCTGTTCATTTCACAATGTTAAGCATCAACAAGGGAGTGTCATGCATAAACCTTCCCCTTAATTGTTTGAAAGATTTCCCCATGTCAGCATACACATGCTAACAATCAACTCATAGTTTGTCAAGCACATAACTTATTTATCATTAGTTAAGTTTCCCCTTTTGTTTGTGCCATCAGGTTCATGTCACCCCAGAACCAACTTCTCTATCACAACCATAACCATAAGAGCAGTATTATTTGGAAGCTAAATAAAACAAGGCACACGATAAATATAGTTGGAATAAAATTTATGCTATATAGTTGGAATAAATATAGCTTTGCTTCTATAGGAAGTTTTTGGGATAGCAAAAAGATCTACATGTATGCCATTGGATCCATAGTGCCCAACATTTATCATCACACAATGCTACTTAGTATTAAACATCAATGTATATGAGAAAAAGGCATCACTAAATAAGGCACTATAAAATTATCATTCATTAAAGTATTTGAGCTAGCAACACTAAGCATAACTTTGAATTTCAGCTTTTTTCTTTCATTCCCTTTTCTTTTGATTGCACACAACTCATTCTCATCAAGGAATTTAATCACGGGATAGATTGGTTCAGTAGATATTTCCTAATCATGCAAAAAATCTATCATGGTGGTTTCATTTATTCTCAAGGAAACATGCAAAACTAGACATAAAACTAGAAAAAGACGCTCCAAGTTTCTACGATCATTCTATGTTGCTCAAAAAACAAAGTTTAGGGGTTTGCAAACCGAGAGTTTGATAGGTCCAGTGGGATGCCTTGTGACGAGGGTTTAAATCATCAATGCCGATTGTTACGGACTTGGGTTTTGGAGAAGGAGGGAGCGCAGGAGGCATCGATCGGCTATCAAACAAGCACACAGGGATGCAAGGTTTACCCATGTTCTAGCCTCGTAGAGGTCCCTACTCATGCTTGTCTGCTCTTGGAATTAATGGAGGAATCGAAGATTATAGGGATCCGCAGATGCCATCTAGCGAGAGTTGTGGAAACTAGGGTTGCGTGTCTCCTCCTAGCTGCCCCCTCCTAGCCTTTGTATAGATAGGCTAGGTCTCAGTGTAGGTCAGTCGATTCTGAGTTAGGGTTTTCCCTTTAAACTTTCTATCTTTGGCTTCTTCTTGTCTCGCAAGCAACCAAGAGTCCGTGGGCCACTCGAGTTCTCCATTTGGGCCTTGGCAACGCCGTGGGCTTCCGTTGTATCCAGGCCGTATATACCAAACTTGAGTACCTGTAGGGTATACCCATGTCAGTAGCCCCCGAGTGTCCAGTGGAATCGTAGGTTCAACTGGGGACTTTATGAAGCCTTTCGTGTACATGATTGAGTATTTTTTGACTGTTCAGTTCATGTCATAGGGATTGTTGATATGCGTGCCTGATTAACCGATGTATCGATGTCAGTTAACCGCCTTAGGGCAAAACAGACGCAATCTACTCAAACTCGAGTCCCCGGACTCGAATTTGGAAAAGTGCAAGCGTAATCCGACTTAGCCCACAGAGGTCTTACAGGAGTCGAATTCCAGTGTCTAGATGTGAGCACTCGACGCGTCCGTCAAGGCATGTTCATTGTACCTGCAGGTACATATATGTTTCAGGTAGTGAGCAGGAGATGCGTTGCCAGGCCTTATTCAGGTCATATCTTCACACTTTAAGCGCGGTATCCGAATTTTTTGTCATCGCGGAGATGATTCGGGTGGCCTAGGAGACGTAGTCTCTTTGTATGAGGCAGAGTCACCATAGCATTCTAGTGTGGATGTTATCAACACATAGTATGGTGTACAAATAATCACAGGGTGCGCGACTAGCGCTCCCTATGGGTGTAGCCCCCGAGTGCCTGGTTGAGTCGAAGACTTAGGTAGGGACTAAAAAACTTTTGCGACTGTTGTCGTCTTTTGTTGATTATTTCAGTCGAATTTGCTTCCGGCGCTCCCTATGGGAGTAACCCATGATCCATAATCGAATCGTAGATTCAAGTGGTTGGGTATGATTTGAATGTTCATATTCCTGCATAAAAAGAAATCATAGGGTGTGCGACCAGCGCTCCCTATGGGAGTAGCCCCCGAGTGCTTGGTGGAGTCAAAGACTCGAGCAAGGACTATAGTAGTCGAAGTCTTCTAGTGTTCATCTTGATGACATCAGTGCTGACGATGTGATGACCTCAGGTGCCCGCTTGAGCGGTTTTGACGGTACGTGACGAGCGGTGGGCCCCACTTTCTGACTTTGATTTGACCGGGCGTGCGTAATCTTCCGTTTTAACTGTGTCTCCTCGATTTCCACGCGTAATGGAGATAGTGGGGGACGGTTCGTGTTTCGGCCTCTCCACGTGTCGACCGCGATGTGCGCCACGCGTCCAGTAGGGTTTCTGCTAGCCATTGAATTGCATCTGCAAGGGGCTTAAGTAGCAGCGCAGCTGCGGTAATTTTCCCATCTACCCTTTCTCTGCTTGTGCTTCCATCGCCATTACCGCCGATCTCTGCTTCTTAGAGCTTGTCCTCTTCGTGGCGCTGGACCAACTCCGCGTGTTCCCGAGCTATTTCCTCCGCTCACACCGCCATCGCAAGATGGGGAAAAAGAAGGGAGGCACCACCGCTGAGTTCGCCACCGCCATTGTTGCTGCCAAGAAGAAGGGGGGCTCCACCACCGTGCGTACCAGCACCGCCGACACTAGGAAGAAGAAGAGCGCGGGTACCCTCGTCACAAATGGTGCGTGGCACGCATCCATCATCAAATCATCCGAGCTCCATCTTCTCCGTCAAGATGGAGTATTTTCATCCGTGGTGGATGACTCGCGAGTGCCAGGTGGCGAGGTAACTCCTTGTCCTCCTGCTGGTTTCTGGGTGATGTTTCTAGCGTTCATCATCCCCGGTCTTTCCCTGCCCCTGCATCCTTTCTTCAGGGGTCTCCTTTGCTTCTACGGGCTCCAGCTGCATCAGCTGTCCCCAAACACTATTCTCCACATTGCATGCTATATTACACTTTGCGAGTGCTAGCTCGGAATCAAGCCACACTTTGGCCTCTTTAAGAGGATTTTCAAGCTGAAGCGCCAGTCAGCATCTGGTTCCGTAGTCTACGACGTAGGAGGCTGCGGAATCCATGTCGACTCCTCCACCACATATTTTGATATCAAGCTCATGGTGTCCGTCCAAGGGTGGAGGGACAAGTGGTTCTACATCCGCGACCAGAAGGCCGACGGAGAGCACTACGGACTCGCGCCCTTCGACCCCGTGACACCATGCAAAAGGAGGCATTCTTGGAAGAACGTGGTGATGCCTGGCGAGTCTGAGGAGACGGAAGTGCTGTACAAGTGCGTCTACGAACTCGAAAGTCGCATGGGTAAAGAAGAGGGAGGCGCCACCCTCATTCGCACGTGGTTGCGCCGTCGCATCCAGCCCCTGCAGGCCAGAGTCCACCCCATGTTCCAATGGGCTGCCGCGAACGATGTCACTCGCGTATCTGCCAATGGCATTTCCGCGGGTGAAGTAGACAAGAGGTTGCGAATGGTGACAAAGTATACCACCAAGGAGGTTCTCCTAGGCGAGCCAGTCATGCCTCCCTTCGACGCCTCTAACCCTCCTCCTAAGGTAGACTTGTGCTACGAAGTAGCATTATTTGTCGATTGCTTCTGATTTCTTGATGTATACTGAAGGTGTCTCCCAGTTTGCCTTCTCTTCCCGAGGGGGTTATTCCTCGTGAAGTAGATGAAGAGGACGAGTCGGAATCGACCGTCCCACTTGAAGAGGAGGAGGAAGCCCCCGAGTCCAGCGGTCCAGACACTCGCAAGTGTTCTCGCAGCGAGGATGAGGATGCTTCGTCTGCATCAACTCCAGAAGGCCCATCTATTGGTGCAGAGGAGCCAATTCCCGTTGTTCCTGTAAGCTCCATGGCGCCATTTGCTCGCAAGAAGATGCGGGTGCCGAAGGAGCAAACCTTCGACTTTGATAAATTTGACTGGTAAGTCTATAACTCTCATCTTGGTTCCTTTTGGAGTTGCATTTCCTGATGCTGGATTTTGTTTCATAGTCAAGAGGCGTCGTCGTCTTCTAGTGATGTCCAATTTGTAAAAGAGTCTGGAGTCGCGGACTCCAAGGCCAAGGAAGTGGCTGAACAATCTTCCTCTCCTCCATTGGCGGCCCACTCCGAGCACAACTCATCGAGTTCTCCACATGCTGGAGATCACCAGATGGTTGCTCGGACGACTGCGCGGCAATCGTTTTGGAGTCTCTGGAGGAGCATGTAAGTGTGATTTTGTTTTGCAATCCAATTTGTGGTCCATGCTATCTGCTGATCTTTTATTTTTCTCCTGAGGTAGCTCATTGTGAAGGAAGTTGCTCGTTTGGCGGAGCAGGTAGTTGCGATGGGTTGTCAGCACGCAATGCTGGACAATCGCCATTGCATCGTTGAAGGTTAGTATTTGCTTCTTCCTCTTTGTTCTTGTGAGATTTATACATTCGATTGATGGTCCATCTTGTATTTTTGCAGCTGAGCATAACAAACTTCTTTGTGATGCTGCTTCTCTTGAAAAGACGCTTGCCGCGGCGGTGAAGAGTCGCGACGAGGCAGTCACTGCGCTGGATGAATTGCAGAAACGCGAAGAGGGTTTACGCACCTCCATCGCTGCGAGGGAAAAGTTGTATGAAGAACAGCTCGTTTCTATTGCCAAGTCTCTATCAGGTATTCTTTCATCTGAATTTTTATTGTTTTCTTTCTTCAATGTCTTGTTGTTGTACTAAGTGTTTGCTCTATATAGATACTGGCGGTCTGGGCTTTGACGCCCAGTCACTTCGTCGTGATGATGCTTTGGTAAGCGCCGTCGTGGCAGTCGAGGACCGCCGCGCTTCCCTTCAAGGGACGCTGACTAAGGCCAAGGTTATGCTCAGTCGCATCTGCGAGGAGCTGACGCCCAAGGCTGAGCTGATTGAGAACTTGGAGGACCTATTGGAGTCCCTCACTAGAGGTATTCCCGTGGACTTCAGGAAATCGCAGCGTGCGGTTGGCGCTTCCATGGCACTCGCAATGGTGCAATCCCATGGAGTGGAGGTGGATCCTACTACGGTCTTCAAGGCGATGCCCGTTGGCGCAGATGGTCAACAGGTAGTTTTTGCTCCTTTAGCAACTGTCTGCAGCAAGTACGGACCGCAACTCATCAACACAGTCGCCAAGTATTATGAGGAGCTGCAGCGAGCCAAGAAGACAGCGAAGGATGTGCCGTCAGGGGCTGGCGGGAAGTCTGTGGTGTCTAAGACTGCCACGGACTCGATGAGGCTCCCAAAGTCGAAGTCCAAGTCGAAGAAGCAGGCTGCTCCTTAGTAGTTATATTGTAATAGTTAATATTTTGACATCCTTTTGTTGAAATCATGTCGTTGGCCAAGTGTGTATGTTGATACTTTTGTCATGTTTGAATGCACTTGTGCTTTTTATCCATGTATTGCTTGGTCCCTTATTCGTTCTTGATTGGCTTGTGATAGGGTACATCGAGTGGTCCTTCGGGTGATCCGTGGGATCTGCCATCCGTTGGTGAGACATTGGCGCAGTCGCATTCAAGGGTGGATGAGTTGTCCCTGCTTTCGCGACTGCACGATCGCGTTAAGCAGCAGGAACGTGAGTTGCCCGTCCTCCGTGGTAACGCGGATGTATGGAAGCCGAGGGCGGAGAAGGCCACCTCCCGAGAGCAATATCTATTGGAGGAGGTGATGCATCTGGGCGATCAGTTCAAGTGTTAGCTTCCTTCCCTCTTATCTTTTCTTGTACTCAATCGCGGTAGTTCCTTATCTTCATACTTTGCCTTTTGCTTGGTATAGTTGTTAGTGCGCGTCATCCGCGGGATGAGAAAGACACGATCGCCATTCGCATGAACGACCTGACCCAGGAACAACTTCAGGCAAGTGGGTACATCTGGGTGGATCATGGTCGCACAATCGCACTTGTGACCCTGCATGATCGTGCTTCTCGAGTACTCCACTTTCTGAAGAAAGAGCAGTCGTGCTTGAGGAATATCTACCAGATGATGTTTCTGCTGGATACCATCCCTTCGAGCTTGTTGGCTCTCCTGGCTAAGTTTCAGTATTTGAGTGCAGTTCGCGAGTGTGTGCGGAAGAAGTTAGTGGTTGGTGCCAAGGCTGCTTTGTCATGAATGCGGTGCATAGGCCTGATGTGGACGTTGTGGCTGTTGCTGCCGGGCCGCCGACTCCGCCGGCAGGTTCGACCTGGAATATGGTTCCTCATTACGAGGCGGTGGATCGCCCAACAGAGGAAATCGTCGACTTCTTTGAGGAACAGACAAAGGTTCTTCTATTGCAGCAGTAGTTTAACTTGTATCCTGCACATAAGTATACCAGTGTTGTAAAAGTTTGTATGGATATATTGGATGTAATTAATTTATATTTGATATGTAAAGAGCTTGCTAGCTTGTATGTTTTGTGAGTGTATGTGTACTCTGCATTTCCTTTTCGTTAGCCTGACTTATTTTATCTCAGCACCTTGCCAACCTGTTAGGTGCATTGCAACTCGGTTGGTGTTTTATCAAGGGTTCGATTGATGTTGAGTCTGTTGGGCCACGTAGAGAAAAACAAAACTTTTTCTTACGTGGTGAACCCAAGGTCTAGCTGAGGTAGTAGGCCACGAGAATTACCACTAGACGCGTGGTTGCGGAATCAATGAAGCACGTCGCTTGATGCAGTGCAGTCCTCACGATCCGTTCCAATCCACGATCGTCGAAGTGCTGAACATACAGCACCTCCGCTAGTATCCACACGGACGAGGAGGAGCGTCGGTGATGGACTGCTAGGTCCGGTACGGCGGCGACAGGACTGGACTGGAGCTAGGGTTTCCAACACATGGAGTGACCTAACCCTGTGCTCTAAGCACCTACGCCCCAGCTTATATAGGGAGTGAAAGTGGGCTCCACTCACTTGTGGCCTATTCACTAGAAGGCCTAGATTAGTAATTTCGAGTCCAACTCACTGACTCTGTCCGTTTCCTTTTCGGGTCCAACCCAAATATGCTCCCGCTCTTAAGTGTGTGACCCGACTGGCTCATGGTGACCCAGACAAGATCCGAGAATCACTCGTGACCGATCAGTTAGTAGCGGCTCCTAGCAGAACGTGCCAACTCCCAAGTATCAAAGAGTCATGATGACATACCTTCCAATGCAACTTTCGTCTGAGTCCCTTTTGCCTCACGATATACCTTGTCGAACTATATGCGAATAACGTCATCCCTTAAATAGTTCGACTCTCTTTCTCGATCCGAGATAAGTGATTCATCCAACTAACTCTTAGTCGGTCGCCTCGGTTAAAACTTAACCGAGTCACGCATGGCCATGATTTCCGAATCATATCTTCCGAGAGGGCCCAGAGAATATCACTCCAGATGGAGGGGAAAAATCCCGTCTTGGTTATTCACATCACGTAGCTTGATTCTCAGTCGACCCGAACTCCGCCTTTATTACTGCTAGTGACGGAATAACGTTTGACAGAACTAAGTCAGTGATCCTCAACACACCCAATACACTTGTCAGGTGTATAGGTGCACTAGTTCGGCAAAGAGATAGTGAAATACAAGTGGTATGGATAATTATAAGTGGTAACGGTGATAGAAAATAGCTTGATGGAATGGAATAGACTGAAGGCAAACTGAAATAGAGATGGAAGCAAGCAAACATGTAACAGATCTAGTTGCAAACGGTGTTTCAATGCTTAGAAACAAGGCCTAGGGATCATACTTTCACTAGTGAACACTCTCATATAAATATATCTTTCTTTATGATACTACGCTGAACTACTCTCCGGTTGGACACTCTAATCGATGGTAGGGCTATAACAGGACACCTCAAAGTCCGCTTTCCCCATCTAGATAACCCCACACTATCACCTTGAGCACTAGATGGTTCAAACAAACACCACAATTTCATAAAGACATCCAACTCCAAATATAACTCATAACAAGTATTTGTAATCTCTAGCCTAAGTGCCACCATGGTGTGCACGCTGTCACTTTCATACACATGGGGAGAGAAGAGACCTATTAAAGCACTTGAGTAGAAAGGTAGATCTATAGATTACAAAGCTCATGATCACAATATGATCATGCATAGAGAGAGAGATGAACACATAGCTACCGGTAGAACCCTTAGCCTCGAGAGAGAT
This sequence comes from Avena insularis, assembly GCA_023614405.1. Lineage (NCBI taxonomy): Eukaryota > Viridiplantae > Streptophyta > Magnoliopsida > Poales > Poaceae > Avena > Avena insularis. Next base: position 609,115,584 of record CM042686.1, read on the forward strand.
CTACTCCCTCCTCATCATGGTAATCAGCAACGGTGATGGAGATGGTGGTGGAGATCGATGGAGATGGCTCCTAGGGCACTTCCCCATCTCGGCAGGGTGCCGGAACAGAGACTTTCTGTCCCTCGAATCTCCCCTTCTGTGGCGGCGGTGCTACGGAACTTTTCGTGGCTGGAGGCTTGATTATTTAGGGTTTCCGTATCAGAGGCAATATTTAGGCGGCAGGAGAGTCCGAGGGGGTGCCTGGGGCGGCCAGACCACCCCTGGCGTGGGCCACGCCTGGCCGCATGGCTGTGGTGTGGTGTGGCCCCCCCCCCCTCTCCGTCGTGATTCTGGCTCCAGATGTCTCCCGGTAAAATAATAACTTTGGCTTTTGTCAGGTCCAATTCTGAGAATATTCATTTTCTGACTTCCTAGAACAAAAAACAGCAGAAAACAGGCAGCTGGCAGTGCCTCTTGTTAATAGGTTAGTCCAAGAAATCATATGAAAAGTACTCCAAAGTGTGGACAAAACACAAGAAAGTACATAAAACCAAGCATGGAACATCAAAAATTATAGATACATTTGCAATGTATCATGCGCCTCATGCTTCGGCTGTGGAAGTGACTTTGTCAACGGATCCGCAATGTTTGCATCTGTGTGTACCTTGCATAACTTGATATCACCTTGATCCACGAACTGGCGAATAAGGTGGTACCGCATGAGTATATGTTTGTTCTTCTGTTGTTGTCTAGGGTCCTTAGCTTGTGCAATAGCACCATTGTTGTCACAATACATGTCTAACAGATTGGACAAGCCCTGAACCACACCAAGATCCATGAGGAAATTCCTCATCCAAATGGCTTCTTTTGCCGGCTCCGAGGCAGCAATATACTCAGCTTATGTTGTAAACGCAAACACCATCTCTTGCTTCGAACTCTTCCAACTCACAGCCCCTTCGTTTATCACAAACACATATCCGGATTGCGAACAAGAATCATCCGAGTCAGTGAGATAACTCGCATCCGTGTCACCCTTTACACTGAGTTCAACCTCACCTCCATAAACCAGTAACATATCCTTAGTACTTCTCAAGTACTTGAGGTTATTTTTAGCCGCTGCCTAGTGGATCTCTCCAGGGTCAGCCCGGTATCTGCTCACAACACTTAGAGCATAGGAAACATCTGTCCTAGTACAAATCATAGCATACATGATGGATCCGACTGCAGAAGCATATGGAATTGCACTCATCCGACTTCGCTCAACAGTTGTCGAAGGACACTGATTCTTGCTAAGTTTTACGCCATGGGACATCGGTAAGAACCCCTTCTTAGACGATTCCATGTTGAACTTCTTCAAAACTTTGTCCAAATATGTACTCTGACTCAATCCAATGAGCCTCCTTGATCTATCGCTATAGATCCGGATTCCTAGTATGTAAGTCGCCTCACCCAAGTCTTTCATCGAAAAACTCTTTTCCAATGATTCCTTGGTTTCTTGCAACATCTGGACATCATTTCCAATCAATAATATGTCATCCACATATAAGATCAGAAAGTTTACTTTGCTCCCACTAAACTTGTATAAACAAGAATCAAGATCACTTTTGATGAAGCCAAACGATTTGACTACCTCATCAATACGAATGTTCCAACTCCGAGATGCTTCCTTCAACCCATAAATGGATTTCTGAAGTTTGCATACCTTGTCAGCATTAGCCGGATCGACAAAACCCTCGGGCTATATCATATACACGTCCTCGGTTAAATTTCCATTAAGGAAAGTCGTCTTGACATCCATCTGCCATATCTCATATCGAAATAGGCTACTATAGCTAACATGATCCGATCTGACTTAAGCATCGCCACGGGAGAGAAAGTCTCATCGTAGTCAACTCCTTGAACCTGTCGGTCGTGGTGGTGTCATGGCAGATGCCATGGATAGGCTAAAGGTGGGGACTAATACACGCTAGGGGAATCCAGGGTGGGATAGTGGAGTGATTCTCCACACAGAAGTTTGTATTGCTCTCCTTCCAAGATTACAAGTGCTCCTTGAGCTGTATTGGCGAGAGGAGGAAGAAGGAGCTCTCTTACTCTCACCCACAGATCACACCTAAAACCTTAGCCCAATAAGAATAGAAGAAAAACCCAACCCCCTTCTATTGAAACCCTAGCCCCCCTTAATAGAGGGGGCTTGGTCCCTGCCTAGGGCATACGTGGAGGCATATTCCTCTCAAAGTGGTAACCCGACCGGGGTGCTTTTCCCCCTCGTCACACATGCTTTAGCTACGTGAGCCTCTGCGGCGCCCGCGTCAGCCGACATGGGCGTCGTCACCCTTGTCGGCCATGACCCGGTGGTCCTGCCCTTGCCGGCTTCGCTCATGCAGTGCGTACCGGGCCTTTTTTTTGACAGCGAGATTCCTTCCTTCTCCCGGAAGCTAAACGGGACCCGGATCATGGTAGATCCGGCTATAGCTGTTCCTGCATATAAGTTAGACAAGCACTTCCGACTTACTCCTTAAGTCAGCTGAGATAATGTTAGGCGCCCCCCTGGTCCGGGTTACTCCGTGATCCGGCCTGCCTTGTGGTGACCCGGCCATCATCCGCTTTGACCTTGCCGAACCTCGGCTAACTCGGCCTTTATACCCCGGAGTGACCCTACCCGGGGGTATCCCCCCAACATTAGTCCCAAAAGCTGGTGCGGTCTTAGCTGCCTTGGCCGCTAAGGCCACTTCAGGTTCATTTATGTTCGAGCCTTGGACGTTATTTCCAAGTTAGCTCTTTATCTCGGATTATATGGATTTACGTTCCCTTCGCACGTTCCAAGTTTTCACTTGCCGTCCGGGTTACCACTTTGAATCGGATCTCATGGTTTTACTTTCCCTCTGCACATTCTAAGTTTTTACTTGTTGTCTGGGTTACCATGGTTCGATCCGGGCCTTGTTTCCTTCTTTCATATGCCAACCCACGTGGAGGCCAATCATTACGTTGTCTTATTTTAAGGGCCTGCACAGTACCCGCCCGATAATTGTCGATTATCACTGCAAGGTCACGTCACCTGCCTCCTCGTTTACCGCATCAGTGCGTCACGTCACGGGATCGCCTCTACCCTGTGGCCCTCCGTGTGGCTCCTCACGGATTGGCCGAGGCAGGTGATACACGGCCACACCATGTGGCTCATTTGCAGGGTGCGATCCCACTCACCCCTTTAGGGAGTGGTTAAAAAGCGGAGGGGCGCACCCCTTATGATTTTTTCCTCTTATGCGCCCCTCTGCCCATTGCTCTTCTTCTTCGTCTTCCTCGTGACCGCGCCGCCGCCAGTGCTCCTAGCAGCAGCACCGCCGCCGCACTTTCCTGCCTCTGCGTCGCGGCCACCGCTGCGCAACTCCCTTGCCACGGGTCCTCGCCAATCCAGGCCTCTGACCCCCGCTGCCGCTAGCGCCAAATGAGGGTAGCGGAGGAGGATCTTGTCGTCGCCGAGCAAGAAATGGAGGAGGACACCGCTGCGGCGGACCGTGGCGCTTGGGCCGGGTCTTGGGTCTGTCAAGATGACCTTGACTGGCTTTACTGGACCAGACGCATCCCTACCGGCGTCGTCGCTCGTCTCCCCTCCACCGAACTGGCCCCCTCACCCAATCCGGGTGAGTTCGTCGTGTTCTTGTACCACTTCCAACGGGGGTTCGGCTTGCCGATGAGCGACTTATTCTGGGATTGTCTTAGCACCTACAAGTTGCAGCCACACCACCTTCCAGCCAACGCTATCACTTCTCTCTGCTTTTGCTTCTACGATCGAAGGCTACACCGGACTGTGGCCCACGAAGGAGCTGTGGATCCGGTTTTTCGGCCTTCGTCGTAACGTCATCCCCAACATCCAAGTTGAGTCGGAGGACAAGTAGCTCACCCAATTCGGAGCTGCGTCCATCTCACCCCGGAGGACTTCCGTTTTCCCCCGGGTCACCGGGCTTGACTTCTGCAAAGGATGGGCCCAGACCTTCTTCTATGTCCGGAATACGGGCACTGAAGATTTGATTCGGTTTATCCCCTATACTCCGGGTCCACCTAACCCGGAATTTTGGGAGGAGATCTCCATAAGCCCACGGCCTTGGCCAACCAGGTTAACAAGAGGTTCGCGGAACTGAAGAAGCTCGGATTGTGCAACGAGGATGCCATGATCACGTTCGTGCGCAACCGAATCTCTCCCCTCCAGAAGCGCACCCACAAGGTGTGCCACATGAGTTTCGGCCGCGACCCCAACCGGACCTCCTCCTTCGAGCTGAGCAACACGGAGATTTATCGCCAGGTTAAGGCTCTCTTCACCACCCACAAGGATTTCTCCGCCGAGTGGATGTGGGGAATTGAGCACTTTTGTCGTGACAGGATCCCTCCCGCGGTAAGCTTCACGGGGCAAACTTACTTTGGATTAAATATATGTCGGTTTCTATTGTATTTTTGACTCTGTTCTTCGTTCTTTTTCTTAGCTATTCCTTCAGCAAACCCTTGAGGACGGCACGGATCCGACCCTTAAGTGGGCGCCGGACCGAGAAACCCCGGATGAGGAGGAGCCAGACCAGGAGATGTTTCTCCCTATGACCGACGCTACAAAACGACCCAGCGGTAAATTCTCTTCTCTTAGAGACTGGCCCGATGATGAGGATGGCTCGGATGTCGACGTGATTGAACCTGTTGAGGCTGTCCCTCTTTCTTTTGCCTTTCCGGCATCAGCTAACCTCGGTGGGCATATCCACGAGGATCCTCCGCTTGCTACAGGCGAACCGGTTACGGTGGCGCCAAAGAAGAAGCGTGGAGCCGCACCAAGTTCCTCCTCCGGACCTTCTCAGCCCGCAAAAAGGCAAAAGAAGGCCGGAGACAAAACTGCCTCCAAGCCGTCAGGAAAAGCCCCGGCACGAAGGGCTCGGAAACCCAAGGAGGCCCAAACCTCGGATGCGTAAGTCATTTTTCCTTGTGTAACTCACTTTTCCTTGCATTGTTGTAATTTCTCTTCTGACATTATTCTCTTTTGTAGGGCTCCGGTGGAGGTCCCTCAGAGCGGATCTAGCATCTCCTCACCGCTCCGACCTAGCCCTTCCCCCCCCTCATGATGACGAGTCACGTCCGCTGAGCCCTATTCCAGAGGGTTCCGCGGCTGCTCCGGGTTCCGCATTACCTCGTCAAGAGGAGCACAACCTCGGAGCAGGAGAGGCCGGCCTAGCCGGGGCGACGGGATCCACAACTTCGGCATCACCGCAACCAGCAGCCACCGAGACTACCTCGGCACTAGCACCGACCCCAGCACCAGCAACAGCTCCAGTACCAGTGACCGAACCAGCATCAGCACCCGTTCCGGCACAAAGAAAATCAACAACCACACCAAGTCCAGCTATAAGAGCTCCAGCGCCAAGTTCTTCCGCCTCGTCCGAGTCATCTCAACCTCGGTGAGGAACTACCCCAGCAGCTCCTAAGGGGAAATCCGCTGCAGTTACTTCTTCCCAGCAAGCCAAGGGCAAAAAGGCTCCGGATGCTACCAAGTCACCATTCGTCCAGGCTGGGCAGCGAACCCTAGCGTCAATGCTTCCCAAGAAAGCTCCAGCAGCGAAGGATGCCCCTGCCGAGCCAACTGACGCGCAGCAAATGGTTATGCATACTAGCCCAGCCCTTGCCTTGGTTGAGAGGAAAGAAGCGCATGCGAAGGGCTTGGTGGAACCCCATATGGTCACCGGTGAGTGGTACCCTCCGAGCCTGATTGACTTCGTCATGAACTGGAACAAGGCGGAGTTCGTCCACAACGACGATCTCCCGGAAAAGTTCGGCCCTGCAGAATTTTCTGCCCAAATGAACACAGCCGCTAAGGCAATTAACCTCGCGGGGCGGATGATGGAGGTATGTCGCTTCTCCTTTACATGCTGTAGATAATAACCATTAGTCCCCGAGCCTCCGGGGGAGTGACTTGTTACTTGGCCGGATGCTCATTAGAAAACTAACATAGCTCTATGAGAACTTCGAATATGCACACACCTAGAGCCGGGTTAAGTTCCACTTGGCCCGGATCTTGTACGCTTCGAATATGCACACACCTAGAGCCGGGTTAAGTTCCACTTGTCCCGGATCTTATACCCTTCGAATATGCACACACCTAGAGCCGGGTTAAGTTCCACTTGGCCCGGATCTTACACACTTCGAATATGCACACACCTAGAGCCGGGTTAAGTTCCACTTGGCCCGGATCTTGTACACTTCGAATATGCACACACCTAGAGCCGGGTTAAGTTCCACTTGGACCGGATCTTGTACACTTCGAATATGGCACACATCTAGAGCCGGGTTAAGTTCCACTTGGCCCGGATCTTGCACACTTCGAATATGCACACACCTAGAGCCGGGTTAAGTTCCACTTGGCCCAGATCTTGTACACTTCGAATATGCACACACGTAGAGCCAGGTTAAGTTCCACTTGGCCCGGATCTTGTACACTTCGAATATGCACACACCTAGAGCCGGGTTAAGTTCCACTTCGCCCGGATCTTGTACACTTCGAATATGCACACACCTAGAGCCGGGTTAAGTTCCACTTGGCCTGGGCTAATTTATGCTCCTGTACTTTTTTCAGGTGACCACCAATCGCCGGAGTGCTGAATTCCAACGCCTGCTGGATACCCACAAGATGCTACGTGCAAAGCACGTTGCACTTCTCGCGAAACATGAGAAAAATGGTAAGTTTCTCCCTTGGCGCTTTTCCGTTTTTCTTCATCTTCTTCTGCCGAACTAAACTCATCATTCGCTTTCTGCAGCTGGGGTAGAGGCTGAGAACAAGATCATGCGGAAGAACTTGGAGCAAATCAAGGGTATGTCTTTTTTGTCCGACCTTGTAGTGTTTTCCATTTCCTTTTCTCCTTGTCTCGGTAAACATTCATTCCTCGGCTCTGCCGGGTCAACATACTATTTCAGCATCGCTTGAGGATAGTGTGCCCGTGCCTGATATGATGCTGCATTTTCTCGAATAAGCAGGGCAACATCAAGCCGAGCTGAAGAAAAAAGATGATGAGCTCGCTCTCCTCCGGACCTAGGACAATGAGATTGCCAAGATCAAGGACAAGATGGAGAAGATGAAGGCCCAGCACCAAACCGAGCTCCAAAAGGTTGGCCAGAACTTTACAGAAGAGCGCGAGCGCCTTACTCTCCAGATCTCCAAGGACCAGGACCTACTCAAAGAATCCGACATCCAGCTTGGATCGGCAAACGTTGAGCTTGAGCAACTTCGCAAGAGACGCGATGACTGCATCAAGGAGTTGACCCGGATCCTTAGCCATATATCACGTAAGTTCCTTCCGACATACTTTTCCGGGTTACTTCATATGTCTTTTCTTTACCTTCTTCCCTTGTCTTGCTTCCAGGCAAATTTCCTGAGAGCATCACTATTGCAGGCACAGCGGTTGCAGATTTTCGCCGGGCGAGGGGTACTCCTGTCGCTCCTGATGGTGAGGAGATTCCTTATGACATGGAGGACCTGTTGGTCAGCTTGTCATCTCGCGTGGAACTCATCAAGAATTATGGAAAGGATATCCTCGACGCTGCAGTTCGCATCTTCAACATGTTCTGGCCTGGAGAAGATAGCCCAGAGACCACCGCCATTCTCGTCGAGAAGCTAATGGAGACTGAGACCCAGCTCTATCTCTGGAGAGAGTCTGCTGGGCGTGCTGCGGCTGATACTATCCTTCACCACATACTCACATGGTATGAGAAGATCGACCTCAGCCTCCTTACACGCCTGCGCACAGGATCCAGATGGACTAATGACCCGGAGTGGGTAGCTCGGTGCCAGGCTTGCGCCTACAGCCTCATCGAATATTCTCCTATCCATGAATGGGTTGAAGGACCGAGCTTCCTGGAATCCGCTGGGGACGAGAATGCTGAGAACGCTGAAGACGGGTCGAAGGAGGACGAAGAAGGCGATGCCTTGGATATTGAAGACAGCGAAGACGACGCCGAACTTCCTCCTCCTGCTGCTCCTTAGGTCAAAAAAACTTGAAAATTTATCAGATCCCCGGTATGCCGAGCGGAACTGTATCCCGTGTATATGTGATATTTTTCTACTAAGTTCTTATGCCGGGTGAACTTGGGCGTAGTCCCCGAGTTTCTTTTTCTTGTTCGTCCAATCTTTTGGCTCGGATCGTGTATACCTTGATTTGGTTTTATAACTTACGAATCTGAGCTTCAAAAATTGTCTTAACAATTCTAAGAAACTTTAAGACTTAGCTCAAAAATAAAGCTGCATAATAACTTGAAAATAACTATAGGGTTAGTCCGAAAAACAAACGTTAGCTCGAATAAATTCTTTTCCTTAGTCGCTTTTCATGTGCTACGCAATTCCAAACTTGTTCTCTTGCTTGCCATGAAGACAATTCTTGTTGGACAACAGCAAGTCGAAGAGTTGGGTTTTTGGTGCTCACACATTACTAATCCAAGTTAAGTAGAACAACTTATTCTAGCTAACGCACAAGAGACAACAACAAAAGTTATTAAGGCAGTCCCCGAGTTACTGCTCGAGGTGCTAACATGTCATTGATAAGCTCATTGCCGACATACATACCGACATATGAGACGACTCAGATACATACACTTCTTAGCTAAGTGTAGAAAGGACGAAGTAGTGCTACATTGCATGGTCGCTTAGATTCCTCTCCGGACCTATCCGCCTTGTTCTTTTCTTGTGGCTTTGCATCTATAAGATAATAAGAATCATTGTGCAATGCTTTGCCCATGATGAATGGCCCTTCCCATGGGGGGGGATAATTTGTGCATGCCAGCAGTACGTTGTACCAACCGGAGCACCAGATCGCCTTCCCAAAAGACTCGGGGGCACACTTTCCGGCTATGATAGCGTCGGAGATTTTGCTGATATATGGCGGATCTGGACAGTGCCAGTTCTCTCGCTCCTTCCAGCAAATCAACATCATTTTGCTGGGCTTCTTGCACTTCGGCTTCTGTGTATTGGGTGACCCTAGGCGAATCATGCTCTATGTCGGCTGGTAATACAGCTTCTGCCCCATATACCAGAAAAAACGGCGTATAGCCTGTTGATCGATTCGGAGTTGTTCTTAAACTCCACAGTACCGCTGGTAGTTCTTCTATCCAGCACCCCGCTGATCTTTGCAGCGGCTCAATAAGCCGGGGTTTTATCCTGGATAGCACTAATCCGTTGGATCTTTCCACTTGTCCGTTTGATGCGGGGTGGGCTACCGAGGCTACGTCCAGCCGGATCTTCTTATCCCGGCAGAAACGCGCAAATGCTCCTTCCGCAAAATTTGTGCCATTATCAGTTATGATACTGTGTGGGTAACCGTACCTCAGGATTATATCTTTGAGAAACGTTACGGCCGTAGCCCCATCACATTTCCTAATAGGCTTTACTTCGATCCACTTCGTAAATTTTTCCACCATGACCAAAATGTGAGTCATGTTTCCCCTTGCTGGTTTAAACGGACCGACCATATCCAAGCACCATACGGCAAATGGCCATGTGATTGGTATGGTCTTGAGTTCCGACATGGGCATATGTGTCTTGGTAGCGTACCTCTGACAACCATTACATTTTCTCACCAGATCTTCTGCTTGCTCTAAGGCACTTGGCCAATAGAATCCATGTCGGAAAGCTTTTGCCACCAATTCTCGGGATGAGGCATGATGCCCACATTCCCCTTGGTGTATATCTCGGAGGATGTCAAGCCCTTCTTCCGGGTCAACACATCGCTGGAGGACATTGGTCACACTTCTTTTGTATAGCTCGGAATTGATAATCGTGTATGCTTTTGCTCTCCTCTGAGTTTGCCTGGCTAACACCTCCTCAGTGGGTAATGTTCCATCTTTCAGGAATTGAAATATAGGCAGTGCCCAAGATGGTATTGCTCGTGCAGGGAACACATCCTCATCAATTTCCATCTGATCCACCGGCATAACTTCAGCCAGATCACGCTGAGCAGTCCCCGGGTCCGGCGAGGTAGTCCCGGTTTTTGAGGCAGCCCGGTTTGCTGATGTAGTCCCCGGGTTTCGCGCACTACCTCCCATGTCAATGTCCATGGGCTCAGCTCCGGATTCTGTATCTTCTGGGACATTGATCGAGTCGGTTCCTAGGGACGGCCTGATAGATGGTTTTCTGAAGTGTTCCAATGCTACACCCGGTGGAATTGCCTGTCGGGTTGATCCGAGCTTCGATAGCATGTCGGTAGCCTCATTTTCCACCCGGGGTACATGGTGAAATTCACACCCCTCAAAGTAACCAGATATCTTCTGTACGTGAAATCTGTACAGTGCTATGTTTGGATCCAGGGCGTCCCACACTCCGGACACTTGCTGCAGCACCAAATCCGAGTCGCCAAAGCATATGATCCGACGTATCCCAATCTCTTTTGCCACTTTGAGCCGATGCACAAGTGCTTCGTACTCAGAGACATTGTTTGATGCCGCGAAATGGATCTGCAATACGTATTTTAGCTGGTCCTTCTTTGGCGAGGTAAGCACAACTCCGGCGCCTAATCCGGTTTTGGTTTTCGACCCGTCAAAGTGCATCCTCCAGTAGTTCAGATCTGGTGGTGGTGGTTCGTATTGTACCTCGGCCCAATCTACAAAAAAGTCCGCCACAGCCTGAGACTTGATTGCTTCTCTTCTGTCATATTGGGGCGCATAAGGAGCTAGCTCAGTTGCCCATTTTGCAATTCTGCCACTCGCATCCTTGTTACCCATTATCTCGGATATGGGAGCTTCACATATTACTTTGATGGGGTGCTCCTCAAAGTAATGCTTTAACTTCTTTGCCGCCATATAAACACCATATCCCACCATTTGAAAGTGCGGGTAGTTCTGTTTTGAGGCAGATAATACCTCGCTCAAGTAATACACTGGCCTCTGCACCCTCTTCATCGTGCTCTACTACAATCACTGCAGTTACAACCCGGTTGGTTGCGGCTATGTAGAGCAACATTGGCTCCTTTGATAGTGGAGAGGCTAACACTGGGGCAGTGGCCAACATCTTTTTTATGTGGGCAAAGGCTTCATCGGCCTGTGGCGTCCAAACGAACTTATCTGACTTTTTCATGAGTTGGTAGATAGGCAATGCCTTTTCTCCCAACCGACATACAAACCGACTCAACGATGCTAGGCACCCACTGAACTTCTGGACATCGTTGAGACACTTCGGCAGCTCCATTCGTTCAATGGCCCGGATCTTAGTTGGATTGACTTCGATACCTCGGCTGGAGACGAGAAATCTGAGTAATTTCCCAGCCGGGACACCGAAGGTACATTTTTCCGGGTTAAGCTTCATTCGGAACCTCCTCAAGTTTGCGAATGTCTGCCTGATGTCGTCAAGGAGCGTTTTGCTTTCCTTGGTCTTGATAACCACATCATCCACATATACTTGTACGTTTTGACCTATTTGGTCCTGCAAACATTTTTGCATACATCTTTGGTACGTTGCACCTGCATTACGTAAGCCAAACGGCATAGTGCGATAGCAATAAGCCCCGTACGAGGTGATAAATGCGGTCTTTATTTGATCATCCAGATTCAGAGGTATCTGCTGGAAACCAGAATATGCATCAATGAATGACAACAGTTCACATCCCGCGGTTGAGTCTATGACCTGATCTATCCTCGGCAGTGGAAATGGATCTTTTGGACACGCCTTGTTCAGGTTCGTGTAATCGATACACATACGCCAAACTACTGCCACGTTCGGATCATCCTTCTTCTTTTCTACCAGCACCGGATTAGAGAGCCAATCCGGATATAGTACTTCCATGATAAATCCTGCTGCTAGCAACCGAGCTATTTCGTCTCCAATGACTTTTCTCCTATCCTCGGCGAAGCGGCGGAGAGGTTGCTTCACTGGCCTTGCTCCAGGTCTTACGTTCAAAGAGTGCTCGGCCAACTCCCTCGGAACACCTTCCAAGTCCTGTGTGGACCAAGCAAAAATGTCCCGATTCTCACGGAGGAAGATGACGAGCTCGCTTTCCTATTTATCAGTTAACCCGGCACCAATTGTTACAGTGCGCTCCGGGAACATGTCATCAACTGGAACCTTCTTGGTACCTTTCGCGGCTTGGAAAGAGACAGATCCATGCGGGTTACTCAGCACCGGCATATACTGTTGCGCAGACTGAGCCAAAGCTGCCACCTCTTGAATTTTCCTTTTCTCCTGCGCGATCACAACTGACTCGGCTAAGTTAGACCCGGCTGAGGCACACTCAATGGAACGTCGGAAATCTCCTGCAATGGTAATCACTCCATTTGGACCAGGCAACTTCATCTTCAGATAACTGATGTGGCAGCTTGCCATGAACTTGTTCAATGCTGGCCTTCCGAGTAACACGTGATACGCAGTTTCCAAGTTCACCACCTCAAACTCCAGATTCTCAGTTCGACAGTTATCTCTTGTGCAGAACAATACGTCGACTCGGACTTTGCCTATGGGCTCACAAGAAATGCCTGGTACAATACCATGGAAAGTTGTCCTTGTAGCCTAGAGCATGTTCTCCGAGATACCCAAACTTGCGCATTGTATCCGCATACATAATGTTGATACTACTACCATTGTCAATCAGTACCATGGAGAACCTCACATTGATGTTAGGCCCAATGAATGTCGGGTCCAGCACTAACACATACGAACCAGGGCCTGGCATAAGCTTGGGATGATCCTTTATGCTCCAGGTGATTTCCTGGTCCGACCAAGGAATGTACCTCATCACTGCCGGCATCACTGCATTCACCTCCATATGCCTACGCTGCAGGCTTTTTCTGTCAGTTTCCTCAGTGGTGAACACGCAATAGCTCTGATGGTGCTCCCTGTACTCATTTCTCCCCTCATTTCCGGGGTACCTCTGATCCGGCTGATGTTGGTTTTCCACTTGATGCACCGCATCCCTTCTCTCAATGTTATCATACCTCGGCGGAGGGGGAGGCAACTTAGCTGTTGCGTGTTCGCTCCAGAGAGCAGTTGCTGATGGGGTAACTCCTGCCGAGGCTGATCATTCTGGGGTGCCTAAGCATTCCCCGAACCACCTTGTTCAATCTTGCGCATCCACTCACATTGCCTCGTCGTATGACCCGCTGGATTACTCGGATTTGGCGTGTGAAACTTACATGGCTAGTCCAACATCGACTCATAGGTATACCTCAGACGGTCTTTCTTTTCTTGCCACTATCTCTTTTGCTCCGGTGTCCATGTTTTCTTGCCATCAGTTCTTGGAGTCCATTGCCCTCCAGTTTTCTGGCGCTGATTGCTCCCTGCTCCGGGTTGATCTTGATTCACAGCCGCAACTTGTTGCAAACCGTAGCGACGATCCGGTCTATCGTCTCTTCTTTTTCCTCTGTAGTTATTCCTCCGAGATGACCCGACTCCATCCCTCTGATAGTATTCCTCGTTCGACTCGTTTGTTTTTTGACGCGAGCCTAGGTTGAGTTGGATCACCCAAAGCATACGAATCGGCAATCCGGATCATCTCTACCAATGTAATTGGCATTTTCCTTTGCAACTTCATCCACAGCTCGCTGCCATATCTGCACCCTTGCGCAAACGACACTATGGCCTGTGACTCTATGACACCCTCAAACGAGTTTCTCATGGTACACCACCGGGTCAAGAATTCACGATCTGTCTCATTAGGCCTTTGTTTGGCCTATGATATGTACTTGAGAAATTGCTAATAAACATTTCCTCAAAATCTATCCAGCAGTTGATGCTTCCTGGTGGTAAATTGTTCAGCCATACTCTTGCCGGCCCTTCCAATATCTGGGGTATGTATCGTACAACCCATCTCAAGTTGCCAGTGGCAATTTTCACAGCCGTAGCATAGTTTATCAGCCAATCCTCTGGCCTTGTACTGCCGTCATATGTCTTCGTGCCTCTAGACAGCTGGAAGTTGGGTACCGGTGGCTCCTTCATGATCTGGGGTCCAAAGCACGCTGGACCCGGTGGACCTTGACATTCAATCTGTTCCGACCTATACAGGCGATCCAGTTTTAACCTGGCATCATCCGGCATCAAATCCCTGCTTCCCAATCTTGACCCTATCACATGGTAGTCCGGTATTGGGTATCCCGCGTTCACCATCTCCGAATCACCGTCGTTGTACCAGTTTTGCTCTTGTGGCGCACCTCTCTGTTGCATACCTCGGCCGGCGCTTTGCTCTTGCCTTGGTATATTCCGCTGCTACGGTTGTCCTGATCCCGCCGAGTTTCGCTGTCCGGCATTGCCATTGGCAGCGTTCCCTTGACCGGCATTGCCTTGGTCGTGGTTACCTCGGCCAGCTTTACCTCGTCTCACACTCCGTCGATCATCATTTTTTCGTGCTTCTTTTCCTTTTCCTGCCCGCATCGGGTCGTATGGGACGATGTATTTGTTTCGTCTGGCCGAGTTTACTACCTCTTCTCTCCTTGGACCACCATGAGGAGATGATGCGGCTCCAGCGGATTTCTCTGGGTTACCCATCGCCGAATGGACGATTTTGGAAGCTCCATCTCTCTCTGGGTTAGCTCTATGTAGCTCTTCGTTCTGTCTGTTCGCAATCTGAACCAGCTCGTTAACCCTATATTGTTGTCTTTGACAGGCCTCACCCGTCAGACCCTCTAACTCAGATGCAGCCGCATCCACTGCTCTAAGGTTCTTCGCTGGGGTACTATACTTCGGCATCCCCACGGACAAACAGTTTTCCGATTCCTCGGCACCATTATCACCTTCTCTTTTCATCTCACTCATGAGATTTCTGCCTTTTACCTTTACCGTATCAACTTTGTTTGCCTTTGCATACTCATGCAGCGTCATGTTCAACGACTGCTGAGACGCGGATATTTTCTTTGCGCCTTCTAGTATCTTTTGCCTAGTTTCCTCCACCTCGGCCTGCGCCCGAGTCGGATCTACTTCTGCTACTACAGGGTTTGCCAAGCTATTCATCTCCTCTCTCAGCACATTTTCTGGTCTCTCTAGTGGAGGACCTCTAGCTTTCCTTGGTGCCTTAGGCGTTACCTCCGGATCTAGCGCCGGATCCCTGTTTGCGCCCGCACTAGGCGCGATCATCATCACCTATGCATGGTCCGGGGACCGAACGATACGCGCCCCGCGAGCCACGGTTAGGGGTGGTTCCCCTGCTTCGACGATGCGGCGCGGATGAGTGCACGTTACGTCCACATAAACGTAGACCTTGTGCGCGCCGAGCTTGACAAAGAGGCCGTTCTTGAGCTGCGTCCGAAGCAGCGTTCAAGCTAGGTGACGAAATCCAGCGCTCCGAAGCGCTGAACGAGCCCGAAGACGATGCGTTCGCCAGTGGCGATGAAGTTTCCCGTCTGGATCTTGACCCCTACTAGCGCCACTAGCCCCATGGTGGGCGCCAACTGTCGTGGTGGTGTCATGGCAGATGCCATGGATAGGCTAAAGGTGGGGACTAATACACGCTAGGGGAATCCAGGGAGGGATAGTGGAGTGATTCTCCACACAGAAGTTTGTATTGCTCTCCTTCCAAGATTACATGTTCTCCTTGAGCTGTATTGGCGAGAGGAGGAAGAAGGAGCTCTCTTACTCTCACCCACAGATCACACCTAAAACCTTAGCTCAATCAGAATAGAAGAAAAAGCCAACCCCCTTCTACTGAAACCCTAGCCCCCCTTATATAGAGGGGGCTTGGTCTCTGCCTAGGGCATACGTGGAGGCATAGAATATGCCTCCTCTCAAAGTGGTAACCCGACCGGGGTGCTTTTCCCCCGCGTCACGCATGCTTTAGCTACGTGAGCCTCTGCGGCGTCACCCTTGTCGGCCATGACCCGGTGGTCCTGCCCTTGCCTGCTTCGCTCATGCTGTGCGTACCGGGCCTTCTTTTTGACCAGCGAGATTCCTTCCTTCTCCCGGAAGCTAAACGGGACCCGGATCATGGTAGATCCGGCTATACCTATTCCTACATATAAGTTAGACAAGCACTTCGGACTTACTCCTTCAGTCGGCTGAGATAATGTTAGGCGACCCCCTGGTCCGGGTTACTCTGTGACCCGGCCTGCCTTGAGGTGACCCGGCCAGCATCCGCTTTGACCTTGCCGAACCTCGGCTAACTCGGCCTTTATACCCCGGAGTGACCCTACCCGGGGGTATCCCCCAACACTGTCGGAACCCCTTCGTGACAAGCCGTGCTTTATAGATAGAAACATTTCCATCCATATCAGTTTTCTTCTTAAAGACCCATTTGCACTCGACTGGTCTTGCAGCGTCTGGCAGATTAACCAAGTTCCAAACTTGATTTTCATCCATGGACTTTATTTTGGATCTCATGGCTCCAAGCCATGACTCAGAATCAGAACCCACCATCGCTTCCGAATAAGTTGCCGGCTCATCACTGTCTAACAGTAACACATCACGAACACTTCGCAATCTAGCCGATCTTCGTAGTGTCGGTGTTGTTTCTGGCTCAAGTACCACGACCGGCTCAACCTCCAAGGCTTTTGCTGACTCGCTACTGGCCGGTGCCTCTCGAATTTCTTCGAGTTGCACCTTGCTCCCACTGACTCCCCAACTGAGAAACTCTTTCTCAAGGAAGACACCGTTCCAAGCGACAAACACTTTGCCCTCTTCTCGGTTGTAGAAGTAGTAGCCCAAGGTTTCCCTCAGATACCCCACGAAAATACACTTATCTGACTTGGCCGTAAGCTTGTCCGACTGAAGTCGCTTGAAAAAATCTTCACAACCCCAAATCTTAAGAAAAGACAAACTCGGCTTTTTGCCAGTCCACATCTCATGCGGTGTCTTCTCTACCGACTTTGATGGTACTCTGTTTAGTGTGAATGTTGCAGTTTCTAGACAATAACCCCAAAATGATAAAGGAAGATCTGTCCGACTCATCATAGATCGTACCATGTCTAACAAGGTCCGATTCCGCCTTTCAGACACACCGTTTCTCTACGGCGTTCCCGGCGGAGTGAGCTGCGGAACTATTCCACAACTCTTCAGATGTTCATCAAACTCATGGCTCATGTACTCGCCTCCTTGGTCCAACCGAAGAAACTTTATTTTCTTGCCAAGTTGATTCTATACCTCATTCTGGAATTCCTTGAATTTTTCAAAGGCTTCGGACTTATGTTTCATCAAGTTGATATATCCATATCTACTCAAATCATTAGTAAAGGTAATGAAGTACTCATAACCACCTCTGGATGTCATGCTCATCGGGCCACATACATCACTATGTACTAGTCCTAATAAGTCGGATGCCCTTTCACAACTCTTTGAAAAAGGTGTATTGGTCATTTTGCTGAGTAGGCAGGATTCGCATGTCTCAAACGACTCCAAGTTGAACGAAGTTAGGAGTGCATCATCATGGAGCTTCTTCGTGCGTTTCCAGCTTATATGACCAAGCCGACAATACCAAAAGTAAGTCATATTCAGATCATTTCGGTTTAACCTTTTCACATTAATGTTATAGACAGATTCACCTTCAAGATTCAAAATAAATAACCCGTCATGGACAGGTGCAAAGCCGTGAAACATATCATTCAAATATAAAGAACAACCATTATTCTTAATATTCGACTCATAGCCTTGTATCATCAAACATGAGGCAGAAATAATGTTTCGACTAAGCACTGGAACATAATAACAATTATTTAGCTCCATTAAGAATCCAGAAGGTAAATGAAGTTGCATCATGCCGACTTCCAATGCAGCGACTCTCGCTTTGTTGCCGACTCGAATGTCAACCTCGCCTCTCGCCATGATTCTAGTTCTTACCAGTCCCTGCAATGAATTGCATATGTGAATGACTGATCCGGTATCATATACCCAAGAACTACCAGTTGCATCGGCAAGATAAATGTCTATAACATTGCAAACAAGCGTACTTGAGCCGGAAGTCACACCTCCACTCTTGGCTTTGTCAGCCAGATACTTGCTGTAATTCCTCTTCCAGTGGCCATCCGACTTGTAGTAGAAGCAAGTGGATCCGGCTGCAGGAGATGGCTTAGTCCCCGAGGAAGCGCTTTGGACTGGGTCCTCAGCCTTACCTCCCGACTTTGCCTTCTTCTTCTTAGTCCAAGAACTCTTCTTGAACTTAGCCTTATTCTGCACCATCAACACTTGACTGGTACCTTTCTTGAGATCCGCCTCAGCCTGCTTGAGCATCCCATGTAATTCAGTGAGCTTCTTATCCATACCATGCATGTGGTAGTTCGATATGAACTGGCTATACGCACTAGGAAGAGAGTTCAGAATTATGTCTGTAGCGAACTCTTTCCTAATGGGATAGCCAAGCCTTTCCAGAGACTGCACGTAACCAACCATCTTGATCACATGCGGACTCAGTGGATCGCCATCCTTAAGCTTGCAGCTCAAGAAAGACTGAGAGACTTGATACCTCTCAGTCTTTGCCTGATCCTGGAACATACTTTCGAGGCTTTCAATCATATCATAGGCCTCAACATTCTCGAACTGCTGCTGCAAGTCCAGTTCCATGTGAGCAAGCATAAGACAACTAATCTCCGTGGATTCATCACAAATCCGACGGTAGGCATTAATCAGGAAACCTTGATCATCTTGTTAATCAACGAGCTAGTTTATAAGAGAGGCATTACTAGGAATCCTTTATTTGTTTATGAAACACACATGTATTAACGTTTCCAATTAAAACAATTATAGCATGCAAAATAAACATTTATCATAAACAAGGAATAAGATAATAACCACTTTATTATTGCCTCTCGGGCATATTCCCTTCAGTCTCCCACTTGCACTAGAGTCAATAATATAGTCTGTAAACTTACGCATTCAATACCTATGGCTTTCTGGTGTTGTATATACGCGTTTACTAGTGGTTAACATAATCTACGGATCTGACAATTTCAGGTCCACGTGTATTTGCATGTCTTTGCGTCTCTATGCATGAGTCATTCTCTAATGAGATGGCATTGTATACATTTAGTCCTTTGGTGATACCTTTGGTTCCTTTGGGTTAAATTATGTTCATATAATTGTCGTACAATATATCTTCATGGTACTAGCCCACTGTGAATCACACATAGTTTGAGAACAAACTACTTAACCAAATTCCCTCCTTTGCTGCTACTATAGAGGTCATATACTTAGGCTTTTGTTGTAGTATCAGTCACAATGTATCAACTTTGGGACTCATCCAAATCCATCATGGAACCTCCTTTCCATTAGATTGTGCTGCCCATAGTTTAAATTGAGATAAATTTAATTTGTATCTTGTGACAAACTAGTATCAATGTAACACTTTACAATGAACTATTTGTCACTTATACATGATATATGCTTAGTTCTTCCAAAGCTCATAACCATATCTTTACTATCGCCGAATGATCATATTATGAATCATTCTGGTATATTCTCATAACATTTAGAGCATAGGACATATCTGGATATGTACATATCATGGTATACATTGTTGATCAAAATATTCCTGTGATTTCACTCACCAAGTGTCAATACACTTGAATCTTGATTCTACCCTTTTCATGCGGCAAGAACATTTCTCATCGTTTCCATATTAAACCCTTTGAATATCTCATATATGTACGTCTAGCACAACCATATTAGCATTCAAATCTATCCATATAGACATTGATGCAAAATATTCCGGTTTTTCCCAAGT
Organism: Avena insularis; assembly: GCA_023614405.1. Taxonomy (NCBI): domain Eukaryota; kingdom Viridiplantae; phylum Streptophyta; class Magnoliopsida; order Poales; family Poaceae; genus Avena; species Avena insularis. The sequence goes on from CM042686.1 coordinate 609,135,197, forward strand.
CTTTCATCAAAATAAAATTTTAATGAAATTCTTAACGTGTGTCAATAAGAGATACATCATTTCCAATCAACACCATGTCATCTACATAATGTATTAGAAATATGTCTCAACGCTCCCACTTAATTTCTTGCAAATGCAAGCATCTTCGTTGTCTCTGATGAAATTAAACCTTTTAACAGTTTCATCACGGTGAAAATTCCAACTCCGCTATGCTCACTTCAACCATTGAAGTTTGCATGTCCTTTTAACATCCTTTGAATTAACCAAAACCCTTCTGACTGTGTCATGTACACGTCCTAGGTAACCATTCTACTAGAAGAACTTTGTTTTGTTTATTCAACTACCATATACAAAATTATATGTAGTGGTTGCTATATTAGTCGATCAAGACTAAATATCGCTATGAAAGATCAAATATTTTCATAGTCAACTCCTTGAACATTGTCATAAACTCCTTTCCGTCATGTTGACTATTTCATATATGTGAAACATCCATGTCTATTTCTGTATAGATCCAAATACAACCGACAGGCTTTGCGCCTTTCCGGAGGGTCCTCCAAGTTCAAAAACTTGATTTCTCGTGTATGGAAACTATCACGAATTATTATGACGTCTAGTCATTTTATGGAGTCGGGGCCCATCATAGCTTATTTGCATGTAGTCGGTTCATCATTTTGAAAACAATAACGACTTCTATTTAAAATCTTACTATTTGATTCTTACCGACCCACACAGTTCAATAGGAACTCTAATCTCCAAGATCACAACCTTTGTAATCACGGGAGCCATGAGAATTTTAGATGCCTCTGGGACACTTTCCGGCGTGGCTCTACTTAGCACATGTTGCTTAGGTTCATCAATCTAATAAAAGGTCTATTATCCTCCCACTTAACTTTTGTGAAAAATTCCTTCTTTAAGAAACTTCACATTCCAAGCAACAAACTCTTTTGTCTTCGGTGTTATGGAAGAATACCAAACAAATTCTTTGGGATAACCTACAAATACGTGCTTATACGACTTTGGTTGTAAACATTTTACTTATGCATTGCGTACCAAAATTTAAGAAAAAAATAACTCGGATTTTATCCAAAACCATAACCTTTATGGTGTCATTTCAATGGATCACGATGGTGCTCTTTTCAGTGTAAAAGCGGTAGTCTCTAGAGATTTAATCCTTAAAACATAATGGCTGTTTTATAAATGACAACTTTGATCTTACCATGTAAAATAAGGTTCGATTTGATCCCTCAAATATACCATAGTCCTATGGTTTATCGGGAAATGCAAATCCATGGAACAATTCCTCAACTCTTAGGTGTTTTGCTAAACATATAACTCAAATATCATCCTTTATGATCCAATCATAAATTGTTCATTTTCTCCTTACAATGATTTTCATTTCATCTTGAAAGTCTTTGAACAATTTTCAAATGTTTAATACTTCTTCCTTATTAAGTAAATATACAGATATATTCATTCGGAGAAAGCATATGAAGTCGAAAGATCCACCGCACATGGCTACATATAATGGACTATATACATCAACATGCACAATTTCCAATAAGTTAGTGACCTATTCCCCTTTGGCCTATGAACAGAATTTCAATTATCTCGAGGAAAGTCTCACAATCATCATTTGATCAAAATCAAAGACTCCAAAAATCCATCAACATGAGATTATTCATGTTTTCTTTCCAATATAATTTAAACGACAATGTCACTTCATAAGTGATCTTTCAATCGTTTGTCTTGCGACATTTTAGCATTATTTTTATGGACATAATTTCTCCAACTAGACTTGTAAAACTTCATCTATCTTCTATGGAATACGGTAAATATTTGAAAAACCATTGTTCTCATCATATCGGAACAAAATAACAATAAATTAAACAAATCTTGAAGGCATGCTTTGATGTCAATGATGAACACAATAACACTTTATTTGTTTTCAATGAACATCATAACATATTCTATTGCTAGTTACTTAGGCCATTGTAGTTCATGAATTGCGTTTTTCTATATGACATTTCATACCAACCAGTTCGGTATCCAATACCCAAGAACCACATTGTTTAACAAGCAAAGAATACAATGATAACTTGTATATCATCTATATACCTTAGCTGGACATTTCCAGTCTATCCTTTTCTACCAAATATTTCAAAGATACTCTTTCAACATTTCCTTTTTCCTTTTAAAAGAATCTATCAACATTAACAGTGGCACCATACATATGACACATAGTTCAAAGCATGTATAGTCAAATACTAATACCTTTGGACTTGCACTTTGAAGTTGAACCCTTTATTTGTTTATCAAACACACATGTATTAACGTTTCCAATTAATACAATTATAGCATGCAAAATAAACATTTACCATAAAAAAGGAATAAGATAATAACCACTTTATTATTACCTCTCGGGCATATTCCCTTCAGGAGGTGTAGACACGATTGCTTCTTGTGAGATATCTAGGGGCAACATCTGCACCGCCTACTACAATGTTAATTGGGTAGTTCAATACAAGGAAAAGGGAATATGCTCCCAGGTCAACAATCACTATCCATGTCTTAGGTGGATACAAGTAAGAAGTGTCCTTTGAGTACAACTTGTAGCCAAACCCAGTAGCATAGGTGCGATAAGTGCGACCACAGCGATCAACACTAGGATCAGCAACAGGATTGCCATGACTATAATAAGTACCGCCATAAAATTCCTCATTAGTAACATCGTTGGTATGGATAAGAAGGGAAGACTCATCTACAGATATTACGAAGAACCATAAACCAGGTCCTTTGTGCTAAATGTATGGACCTTGATGTAAAATGTACTCCGACCGACATTATAAAATTCTAACCTAAAAGTAAGTGGTGAAATTTAAATTAATTTGAGGTTAGTTGTCAACGAGTATGAACCATGCTTGGATTTAAAGACGAACAACAAAGGTTAGGGCCATATATACATTATACTTTATGATGATGATACCATATCCAAGAATTTTCATGCCGACAAATTTGGCCATATTTTGAAACAATCGAAGATGAAGTAGTAGGAATAGTATGGCTCGATCAGCTGCTCTCTCGAGAAGGAGCCGAACCCGACTTAATTCCTTGCTCAATTTGAGGGTCCTTTGTGCTAAATCTATGGACCTCGATGTAATTTTCCCTTTTTGAGGCCCTTGATGTAAAATGTACTCCCACCGACCATGTAAAATGCTAACCTAAAAGTAAGTGGTGAAATTTAAACGAATTTAAGCTTAGTTGCAAACGAGTGAACATTCTTAGATTTCAAGCCGAACGACCACAAGGTCATGGCCATATCTCTACATCATACTTTATGTTGATGATCCCATATCGAAGAATTTGCATGCCGACATAGTTTGCCATATTTTGAAAACAATCGAAGAGGAAGTAGTATGAAACATATGGCTCGATCAGCTGTTCTCTGTAGAAGGAGCCGAACCCGACTATTTTTCTTACTTAATTTTAGGGGGGTTGTGCTAAATGTATGGACCTCAATGTAATTTTCCATATTTTAGGTCCTTGATCTAAAATGTACTTCATCCGCCGATGTAAAATTCTAACCTAAAAGTGTAAGTGGTGAAATTCAGACGATTGTAAGCATACTTGCCAACGAGTATGACCATTCTTGGATATCAAGACGAACGACCAAGGTCAAGGCCATATCAACATCATATTTTATGCTCATGATCCCAAATGAGAGAATTTGCATGGCGACAAATTTGACCATATTCTAGAAACAATCAAAGAGGAAGTAGTATGAAGATTTTGTCTTAGATCAACTGATCTCTCGAGAAGCAGTAGAACCAAGAAAAAATCCTTTTTGGGCCCTTTATGCTAAACATATAGACCTTGATGTAATTTTTGCTTTTTTGAGGTCCCTGATGTAAAATGTACTTTGACCGACTATGTAAAAGTCTAAACTCAAAGTAAGTGGTGAAATTTAACAAATTTAAGCTTAGTTGTCAACGAGTGTGAACCATTCTTGGATTTCAAGACGAATGGCCAAGGTCAAGGCCATATCTACATCATACTTTATGTTGATGATCCCATATCCAAGAATTTGCATGCCGACAAATTTGGCCATATTTTGAAAACAATCAAATATGAAGTAGTATGAAGAGTATGGCTCGATCAGCTACTCTATCGAGAATTAGCTAAACCCGAATGTTTTCCTTGCTTAATTTTAGGGTCCTTTTTGCTAAATGTATGGACCTCAATGTAATTTTCCCCTTTTGAGGTCCTTGGTGTAAAATGTACTCCGACCGACCTTGTAAAATGCTAACCTAAAAGTAAGTGGTGAAATTCAAACGAATTGAAGCTTAGTTGCCAACGAGTATGAACATTCTTGGATTTCAAGCCGAATAACCACAAGGTTAGGGCCATATATCTACATCATACTTTATGTTGATGATCCCATATCGAAGAATTTGCATGGCGACATATTTGGCCATATTTTGAAAACAATCAAAGAGGAAGTAGTATGAAATGTATGGCTCTATCAGCTTCTCTCTCGAGAAGGAGCCGAACCCGACTATTTTCTTTGCTCAATTTTAGGGTCCTTTGTGCTAAATGTATGGACCTCAATGTAATTTTCCCTTTTTTAGGTCCTAGATGTAAAATGTAATCCCACTGCCCGTGTAAAGATCTAACCTAAAAGCTAGTGGTGAAACTGAAACAAATTTAAGCTTAGATGCTGACAAGTATGAATATTCTTGGATTTTAAGCCGAGCGACCACAAAGTCATGGCCATATCTCTACATCATACTTTATGTTGATGATCCCATATCCAAGAATTTGCATGGGGAGAGATTTGGCCATATTTTGAAAGCAATCGCAGAGGAAGTAGTATGAAATGTATGGCTCGATCAGCTTCTCTCTCGAGGAGCCAAGCCCGACTATTTTGTTTGCTCAATGTTAGGGTCCTTTGTGATAAATGTATGGACCTCAATGTAATTTTCCCTTTTTTAGGTCCTTGATGTAAAATCTACTTGCACTGTCTGTGTAAAATTCTAACCTAAAATTCGGTGGTGAAATTTAAACGAATTTAAGCATAGTTCTCAACGAGTATGAAAAATTCTTGGATTTCAAGACAAACGACCAAGGTCAAGGCCATATCTACATCATAATTTATGCTTATGATCCCATATCCAAGAATTTGCATGTCGAAAAATTTGGCCATCTTTTGAAAACATTTGAAGATATGAAAAAAAGAATTAATTTCAATTTTCCAGGTGACATGAATTTATTTTTTGAAAAGAAAGTAAGAAGAATTTATTTCCTTTTTATGTTAAAAAATAAATAGCAAGAAGAGACTATGAGCCCAGAGGAGGCAACGAGAGAGCTGTGAAGAGGTGGATTTGAAGGCGTAGTGATGTAAGAGCAAAGCTAGGATGGGTTCCTGACACGAGGTACATGGTAAAGTGAGTAGAGTAATTTCTGAAGTTTTACAATATATATGCACAAAAAATAAATTGTTTTTTCTCTCTCCTTCACTCCATCATCACCACCCACCCCCCGGCCGGTTGATCTCTCCATTGTCCGCAACATGGCGCTATGCACGCACATCGACCAATGACATGCCCTGTGTCGGTGACTCTGTGTCTATTATTGGCGTGTTCATCAGCTATGCTGGTGGGAACCGTTTTGGTCCTTGGCAGCAAAAAGTATTACTACTACAATAGAGTAGAAATTCAAACTTTCTCGGTTTTGAAATTTTCACCTCCTTCACAAACATCCAGGGGGATGGAAATTTTCACCTCCTTCACAAACATGTTTTCCTGGCCTTTCCTTCTAACCGGGGCTTTTAGTCCCTGTTGGAGCCACTAACCGGGACTAGAGATATTTCCCGCCATTTCCAACTGCTTCTCGCCATGTTTTCCCGCCCTTTTCTTCTAACTGGGGCTTTTAGTTCTGGTTGGAGGCACTAACCGGGACTAGACATATTTCCCACCATTTTCCACCACTTCCCTCCATGTTTTCCCGCCCTTTCATTCTAACCGGGGATTTTAGTCCTGGCTGAAGCCACTAACCGGGACTAGGGATATTTCACACAGCTTTCCCACCATGTTTTACCGCCCTTTCCTTCTAACTGGGGCTTTTAGTCCAGGTTGGAGCCACTAACCAGGACTAGAGATATTTCCTACCATTTCCCACCGCTTGCTGTCATGGTTTCCCGCCCTTTCCTTCTAACCGGGGCTTTTAGTCCCGGTTGGATCCACTAACCGGGACTAGAGATATCTCCCACCACTTCCTGCCATGTTTTCCTGCCCTTTCCTTCTAACCGGGGCTTTTAGTCCCGGTTGGAGTCACTAACCGGGACTAGAGATATTTCCCACCATTTCCCACCGCTTTCCTGCCATGTTTTCCCCCCCTTTCCTTCTAACTAGGGATTTTAGTCCCGGTTGGAGCCACTAACTGGGACTATAGATATTTCCCACCATTTCCCACTGCTTCCCGTCATGTTTTCTCACCCTTTCCTTCTAACTGGGGCTTTTAGTCCCGGTTGGAGCAACTAACCGGGACTAAAGATATTTCCTGCCATTTCCCACCGCTTCCCTCCATGTTTCCCGCACTTTCCCTCTATATCTAGGCCGACCGCGCCATGGCTATACACACATCAACACCTTCCTCACTTACAACAATGGACACCTCATACTGGTCTATTTTGATTCTCGAGGAAACCGAGGCGCTGTGTGCCTCTAGCTACCCATGCCCCCTGGGCTACTGGCTACCTACCAACTGGAAGTTGACCGCTGGAGGGGTTCCTGTCCCTCCTGTGCCTCAAGGTTCTACCTACCAGGCGGCCATCACGAACCACTTCTACCTCGAGCTCACACCGGAGCAGCGGATGGATCCCCATTGGGATCCCGACATCTACGACACCTGGAATGCCTTCTTTGCTAACTGGTATGAATGGGAGCTCGCCAGGTACGAGGGTGATAGCCCGCCCCCGGTGAACCACAATGAAGCCGATCATCGCCTATGCTAGGAGAACCGGACTATCATCGATGCGATGCGCTACATCGCCTAGGGAGATCATCCTCTCCTGTGGTGCCCGCACATTGACCCTCCACAGAGCCACAAGAAGGTGGCGGTGGTGCCCGTCGTAAATGCGTCATCATCCAGAGCCCTCCCCGTCGTCATGAATCCAAGGCCGGAGTGGCAGGTGCCTCGGAATAAGCCTTGGCTGGGCTTAGGATCCAGCCGCATGCGCCTAGCAACGACGACGAAGACGAATACGACCCGGAAGTTGTGGACTATAGGGTAAGACATGAGTATGACTAAAAGACCCCTTTAGTCCCAGTTTGTGGCTGGACTAGGACTAAAGGGGGTCCTTTAGTCCCGATTCCGTAGTCCCAGTTAGGAAACCAAGACTACAACTTTCCCAAACTATGAAGATGCCTGAAGACCGGATCCTTAGGCATCTCCCAGAAGTTCGCCATAGTGTTGTCCCTGCTCTCGCACACCATCTTGCAGTTTATAACTTCTGTAGCTAGATCAATGCGTCGGTGATCTAACTAATTTCACATTTTAGGGAGTGCCTCTATGGCCAGTTTGTGGAAGATGCCTCATGACTTGATCCTTAGGCATCTCCCTCAAGCAGGTCGTAGTGTTGTCCCTGATCACGCACAACATCTCTTGTTGATAGTTGATAACTTTACAAGGATGCCTATTTATAGATTAAGTGGCACAACATAGTGTCAACAGTCACGACAATGTCGACACTCAGCCCTGGCATAGTGCCACCATCCACCAAAATAGTGTCGTCACTCACTAGCATAGTGCCGCCACTCACGAAATAGTGTTGGCATTCACTTGCATAGTGTCGCCACCCACGTTTAGTCCTGGATGGTGTCTCCAACCTGGAGTACACAAAGGTCCATATTTAGTCCCGGTTGGAGACACCATCTTGGACTAAATCATTTGACCATAGTTTTCAAACGAGAAATATTTGAAATGGGCATAAGAAATTAAAAAACGATCTGAACAAATTAAATATTTCGTGTGGTGTCATATTATGTGACATAGTTGCAAGGAATAATACCAAACATGGTATATTGATTATGGATCAAAAAAACTTTTACAAAATGACATAAAATGTTTAATACGTTATTGCACATCACCAACATCCCTATCTGGTGTTGTGGTTTTCTTCTATGTCGTGGCCATGGAGAATCTTCATCATTTAACAGGATGTTTGGTTCAATTTTCACTTTCAAGGGTAGAACTTCATGAAACTTATTATAATCTTTTAACACGTCTGTCTTGTCATCCACTCCCATGATGTTTCTTTTCCCTAAAAGAACTATGTGGCCCTTTGGCTCATCGGACGATTTGTTCTTTTGCTGATTTCTGTTCCTTGGTTCGGTAGACATGTCCTTCACATAGAAAACCTAAGCCACTTCATTGGCTAGGATGAATGGTTCGTCCATGTACACAAGATTGTTGAGATCCACTATTGTCATGCCGTAATTTTGGTCTACATGTACCACGTGTCCTATCATCTTGACCCATTTGCACTGAAACAAAGGGACCTTAAAAGTAGGTCCATAGTCAAGTTCCCATATCTCCTCTATATACCCATAATATGTGTCTTCTTCCCATTGTTATCTGTTGCATCAAAGCGGACACCACTATTTTGGTTGGTGCTCTTTTTATCTTGGACGATCATGTAAAATGTATTCTCATTTATCTCGTACCCTTGTAATGTACATATAATCGAAGATGGTAACCTAGCCAACAAGTACAACTGATCTCCAATAGTGGTGTTATTCATGAGATGTGTCTGCCACCAACTTCTGAAAGTCTTCTCGTGTTCCCCTTTAATCCAGGAGTCAGGCTTCCCCGGGTTTTCAGAGCGTAGAATATTCTTGTGTTTCTCGAGATACGGAGCCACCACGGTGCAACTATGTAGAACTATGTCATGTGCTTGAGTGAAAGAATGCCCGTCCCTACATACCATTGCTTTCCTTCCTAGTGTGCTTTTTCCAGTCAGCCTCCCCTCATACCGAGATTCAGGAACACCAATCGGCTTAAGGTTAGGAAGAAAGTCAACACAAAACTCAATGACCTCCTATGTTCCATAGCCCTTGGATATGCTTCCTTTTGGCCTAGCACGGTTATGAACATATTTCTTTAAGACTCCGATGAACCTCTCAAGGGGGAACATATTGTGTAGAAACACAGGACCGATAATTCTAATCTCTTAGACTAGGTGAACTAGGAGGTGCATCATAATATTGAAGCACTCGAAGCTGACCCGACATTGGACCACATCAATCTGTAAACCTGATAAACCTTCTAGATCGATTACCTTTTGAGACATTGCATTGAGGAATGCACATACCTTCACAATGGTAGTCGAACATTTTCTTGTAGAATTCCCCTAAATGAAGCCGGAAGCAATTGCGTCATAAGCACGTGGCAGTCATGAGACTTTAGATTTTGGATTTTTTTCTCTTTCATAATTAATATTCCCTTTATATTAGACCAGAAGCCAGACGAGACCTTGATACTGAAAAGGACTTCAAAAAATATTTCCTTCTCTTCTTTGGTAAGAGCATAGCTGGCAGGCCCTTGAAACTGCCTTGGATGCATGTCATCTCATCATTTATGTTGTTGCTGGTCCTCTCGTGTTGTCGGGGTATCTTTTGACTTCCCATACAAGCCCATGAAGCCTAGAATATTCACGCAAAGTTTCTACGATAGGTGCATCACGTCAGGCCCTTCTTTGTTTGCTTCTCTTGATTCTTTCTTGGTTCTTTTTTCTTATTTTAGGTTTTAGGTGTTTGGATATTTATACTCCGTTAAAATAAAGGTATTAAATTTTTAAATATCTACAAAAATAAAGTACCAAGTTTTACCCATTTCAGATGTTAAAAATTGAAACATATATTTGGAGTTGAAAATTTCTACACGCTGCTGTTTTCCAAACGATTTTATGACTTTTTCTATAACTCCGGTTGAGCTAAATTTTCTAATGAAGTTACAACTTTTCATCCTATATACAAATAAAATGGCTAAAATTCCTTATATGTTTAAGTGGGCGACATAAATACATTCTGCAGCTGCTGTTTTTATGGAGAAAATCTGTCTTTTGTTGCAAGAGTGGTCTTTTCGAGTTTTGATTTGATTCTTTTTGAGTCTTTTGATATTTTATGGGTATTGGCCAATTAAGTAACTCTCTGGACATTTAAAAAGAATTTTTAGTTGGGGCTTTTTTCACAGAAAGAACTATATCTTTGTACCACTAATGTCACCCCATAGAAAAGAAATGGGAGAAAGTTTTATGTTGAAGTTTTTTCACAGGGAATGGAGGAACACCACACTAATAGTTATCCAATAATGGTGAAGATCATAATCTTGGGGATTCCCAAGGTGACATGAGTATACCCTACAGGTACTTGAGTTTGATATATACGGCCTGGATACAGCGGAAGCCCACGGCGTTGCCAAGGCTCAAATGGAGAACTCGAGTGGCCCATGGACTCTTGGTTGCTTGCGAAACAATAAGAAGCCAAAGATAGAAAGTTTAAAGGGAAAACCCTAACTTGTAACCGACTTGACCTTCTACCCGAGGCCTAGCCTATCTATATAAAGGCTAGGATGGGGCGGCGAGGAGGAGACACGCAACCCGAGTTTCCACAATTCTCGCCAGATTGCATCTGCGCACCCTTGTAATTTTCGATTCCTCCATTAATTCCAAGAGCAGACAAGAAGGAGTAGGGACCTCTACGAGGCCTAAACTGGGGTAAACCTTGCGTCCCTGTGTGCTTGTTTGCTAGCCGACTGATGCCTCGAGCGCTCCCTCCTTCTCCAAAACCCAAGTCCATAACGATGGGCATTGATGAGTTAAACCCTCGTCAATTAGAGCCGTCTATGGGAATTGGGAGTGCTGATGTTGCGGCTTCTTCGGCCCCATCAACTGCGATCTACAACTCTGCAACATGGGATATTCGCCAGCTGTTCAGCGTGTTCGACTTCACCGTCCACACGTCGGCCACTCGCCCGACTCTCGAGTCCGTGGGCGATGGAATCAGCCTGGCGATCGGGAGCTTCCGCTTCCAAGTTGGTCAGGTGGGCACGCTTCACATGCCTGACCAGCCTACGACACCCGCGATTGCTCCAGCATTATGGTTCCCGCCACCAATCGGCACCCTCAGCAAGCTCAACACCTCAGCAGCACTTGAGAGCATGGACAGCGACAGCAGTTGCGGATCCGATCTGGGTAACCTAGCGACGGAAGATGGAGTCTACGGCTCCGGATCCGAAAGTTGTGGAAGTAACAGCTTCCCCAACCACTTCATGTGCGCCGTCATCAATGCCGGAGACACCAACGCCAATCGTGAAAATGATGGCAACGTATCTGATCCACCCAATGGCGGACCACCCAACGACGACCCCACCAACGGTGGCAATGGCACGCCCGTCAACAACGGAGGGGCAGTCGAACCTCCAACCATGGTGAACGAGCACACTGGTGAACGTAAAAACGCTAGCTGATGGGCTACCATTGGCTATTCAAGGAGGAGTACAAACGCTAGCTACACGCAAGCGCGCAACTCGAAGAGCGTAAAAAGGCGGCAGATGAGTCGAGTCTTCGTCGAGCTGGGCTCTCCTCCCACGGAGGATCCTCCTCCAAGGGCAACAAGTATGTGGCCAACAAGAGGCGATCTCGGATGGCCCATCTCACCAAGTAGGAGCGCATAGAAGCTGCAAAAGTCCTCTACTTCAGCTCTATGACAGTCGACACACGGGGCAACATGGTCCCAAAGACACCGCAAGCTGCGGTAACAGCGGCCACCATGTACCTCCTCAACAACCAGCTGCCAGCTGGAGATCCTCGAGCCGCCATGCACCAATCTACGATCGCGGGCTTGGGGCTAGTCGAGGCCGCTCTCGACAAGGAACCAACACTAGAGCCGAAGATAGGCAAGGCTCTGGAAAAATGCTATTCCTCACCCTCGTCCAGTGACGACAGTCACGATCTGTCTCGACGTCGCCGCTAACAGCGACACGACCACAACTACGATGTGCGCGATTACCTCACACAGCGCAAAATCGACAAATCAAGGGCACGACGTGCCTACTCTACTGACTCATATGACGAAGATGTGGAGCTCTGCGGCGCCAGATGCTTCAGCAGAGCTATCAGGCAGAAGCGAATTCCCAAGGGGTTCAAGCTCCCATCGGAGAACCCAAAGTTTGACGGTCTGTAGGACCCAAAAATCTAGTTGGAGGACCATATCTCCGCCATCAGGCTCCACGGCGGGAGCCGAAGCATGGCCATGCAATGCCTGCAGCTACAACTGCAGGGCGTCGCCCGCGCATGGCTCAACAATCTCCCCCGCGGATCCATTCGCAACTGGGAAGAGCTGGTCTACAGCTTTGTACGCAACTTCAAGGGCACTTACAAAAGGCCCGCATCAATCGAAGAGCTGAGGAGCTGCCAGCAAAGGTCGGGTGAATTGCTACGCTCGTACATCCAAAGGTGATCCATCATCAAGAACTCCGCAGGAAACATCTCGGAGGATCGTGCAATCGACGCATTCAACGGCGGTGTTCGCCGCATAGAGCTCAGGGAGGAGCTGGGCCGCTCGAAGCCCAAAACGATTGACCACCTGATGGAAATGGCGAATCGGTGGGCAGATGGAGAAGACTCGGTGAAAAACCGCGTTCACTCCGACGATGAAGTGGAACTCGAACGTAGACGTGACCGCCGAAGCAAGCGTCGAATGCGCATCTACAATGACCGCAACGACGTCAATATGGTCGAAGCAGGCTACGCCGAAAAACACGATGACAACCACAACAGCGGTTATCGCAACGGTGGATAACACGACTCCGGGAAAACCACGCAAGTATGGCAATGACGCACTCGCGAAGAGGCACCTGTGACATCTATCGAGGACAAACTGTCCGGGCCATGCAACGTGCACTTCTACATTGACAAGCACGACGGCAAGAAGAAATCCAGCCACCTCCTCAAGGACCTCCGGGAGTTCCTCAAACTCCATGAGGGCCTGGCTCGGATGAATCGCGACGCGATCAACAAGGGCTATGGAACCACCCCAGGCGCCGTGGCACATGGAGCTCCTCCACCACCGCCCGGACCACCACCGCCCGTGGCTGCGCCAGTCCAGCATCATGGAGGCGAGCCGTACCCACGGACAGTAGGCAACATGATGATCCAAAAGGGATGCCCCTCAAATTGGGTGCAGAAGGCCATCACTCGCCAAGTCAACTTGGCGACAAATTCCCCGCCCTCCACCACTGAGTACCTCAATGGAAGCAACTCTTGCATCACCTTCGACAAGAGCGATCATCCATGCCAAGTCCCTCATCCAGGACACTGTCCCCTCGTACTCGAGGCACTGATCGGAGGCTTCAACACAAGTCGCGTCTTCATGGATGGCGGAAGCGGCATTAACCTCATGTTCGCGAGTACCTTGTGTGCAATGCGGATCCCTCTGACTTGTCTGGAGGTCTCAGACACTACGTTCCACGGCATCATCCCAAGCAAGGGCATATATCCCCTGGGAAAAATTAACCTTCGGCATCTTCGGCACACTGAAAAACTTTTGACGTGAACGCATCGACTTTGAAGTCGTCGACTGGCCTTCACAGTACCACTGCATCCTCGGACGCGTCGCGTTCGGTAGGTTCATGGCAGTGGCGCACTACGCCTACCTGCAGATGAAAATGCCAGGTCCAAACATCGTCATCACAATCAACGGGAGCTTCGAGAGGTCCGACAGCTGCAATAGGGAATTCAACAGAATCTCCTAGTCCTTCGGCATGCAGGAGGAGCTCGCAATATCGAAGGAGTCGACAAACAACAGTCTGCCTCCCCTGAGATGACCAAGTTCACCCGGTCTGTCCTTCAACTCGTCGGTGCACATGAAGGAAGTCCAGGTCCACCCAACAGACCCGACGAAGACGACCCTCATCGCCAACAACTTGAGTTCCGCATAGGAACTCGTGCTCGTCGAATTCCTCTGTGAGCACTGGGAAATCTTCGCCTGGTGTCCAGTGGACATGCCAGGGGTTCCCAGGGAATTCTCCGAGCACGCACTCAATGTCAACCCAAACGCAAGGCCAGTCAAGCAGACAATTCGGCGACTGTCTGAACGAAGAGAAAAAGCGGTCGAAATGGAGATCAATAGACTCCTCGACGCAAACTTCATACGCAAGATCAAGGAAAGCACTTGGCTCGCTAATATAGTGCTGGTGCCCAGAAAATACACGGATATCCTACGGATGTGCGTGGACTTCACCTCCCTGAATAAGCACTGCCCAAAGGATCACTTCCCGCTGTCGTGAATCGACCAAATCATCTACTCTACCACAGGATGTGAGCGTCTATGCTTCCTCGACGCCTACTCATGCTATAATCAGATTCGAATGAAAGAGGAAGACCAAGAAAACCGACGTTTGCAACACCTTTTGGTGTGTTCTGCTACAATACAATGCCCTTCGGGCTCAAAAACACAGGAGCCACCTATCAGCGGTGCATGCAGGCTTGCCTCAAGAGTCAACTTGGTCGCAATATCAAAGTCTATGTTGATGGCATCGTCATTAAAACAAAAGTTGAAGCCTCCCTAATCGACGACTCACGCGAGACCATCACCAACCTTGACCGCTACCGGATCAAGCTCAATCCGGACAAATGCTCCTTCGGCATACCATCTGGGTAACTACTCGGGTACCTCATCTCCGCGAGGGGGATTGAAGCGAACCCAAAGAAAATAAAATCCATACTGGCCATGGAGTAGACAAAAATTGTAAGAGGCGTTCAGCAACTGGCTCGGCGAGTCACGGCGCTCAGCCGGTTCATCAGTCGAATGGGCGAAAAAGTACTACCTTTCTACCAACTTCTCCGCAAAACCGACAAGTTCGAGTGGACCGACGAGGCGCAAGAAGCATTCGAAGACCTCAAGCGTCTACTATCCACCTCGCCAGTTCTGGTGTTCTCTGCATGAAAAAGAACCACTGCTGCTCTACATCTCTGCCACCAGCCAGGTGGTCATCATGGTGCTCGTGGTGGAATGTGCCACGGAAAACAAGGTCCATGGAGTCCAGCGCCTAGTCTACTACCTCAGCGAGGTCCTCACACCAACAAAGCAGCAGTACCCGCACTACCAGAAGCTAGCATACGACGTCTTCATGAGAGCTAGGCGACTGCACCGCTACTTCCAGGAGCACCCAATCGTGGTGGTCAATGACACCCCGCTTGCACATATCCTAAACAACCTCGACGCCACCAGACGAGTCACACTTTGGGGAATCGAGATGTCTCCATGAGACATTACATACGAGAAGCGTGACGCGATCAAGTCGCATGTCCTCCCTGATTTCCTCGTGCACTGGATGGAGAACCAACTCCCTGAAAAGCCATATATGTCTTACCCCTGGACAATGCACTTCGATGGATCCAAACGAAAGGACGGGGCTGGCGCAGGTGTCATACTGACATCACCCCAGGGAGAAAAGCTGAAATATATTCTGCAAATGTAGTTCACTGCCTCCAACAATGAAGCTGAATACGAGGAACTTCTGCACGTGATGCGAATGGCGAAATCCTGCGCCGCCAAAAGGCTCATCATTTACGGCGACTCAAAACCGGAGGTCAACCAAATGATGCACGAGTGCGACGTGCTGAACGACAACATGATCGCCTACCTCGACCTCTACGACACACTCGAAGGGGACTTCGACGGCTGTGAACTGCAACATGTAGGCCGCGAAAGCAATGAAGAGGCGGACGCACTCGCCAACATTGGCTCCACCTGCGCCCCCATACCACCTGGGGTATTTCTCGGGCGTATCTGCGAATGCTCCATCAAGCCAAAGGCCATAGAGAAGAAAACAAGCCCAACAACGGACTCGGGGGCTACGCCACCCAATGAGCCAATGGCACTCGACGACCTGGAGCTTGACACAGGACTCGAGGTACCAATGGGTGTCATGATGATCGAGCCATCTTGGACTCAACCCTACATAACATATCTCCTCAGCAAGAGGCTGCCAGATGACATGACTGACGCGTGACACATCGCGCGGCGATCCAAGGCATTCGTCGTCATCAACGACGAACTATATAAGCGCAGCATCATAGGAGTACTCCAACGGTGCGTCTCCAACATGGACAGAAGGGAAGTCCTCCTCGACATCCATGAAGGGACTTGCGGGCACCATGCCGGCAGTCACGCACTCGTCTCCAAAGCTCTACGAGCTAGATTCTACTAGCCCACGGTCATGCGCGACGCCAAGGACATCATCCAGTGATGCAACGCTTGACAGTGATTCGTGGACAAACCGCACGTACCTGGCGTGGAACTGCGGCCAATACCATTGGCTTTGTCCTTTGCGCAATGGGGACTCGACATGGTCGGCAAGCTCCCAAGGTCCTCGCGAGGGGGATACGTCTACCTCCTGGTCGCAGTCGACAAATTCACCAAGTGGATAGGGGCCATGCCGGTGACAAACCAATCAGGAGCTAGTGCCGTCAAGTTTTCTTCGAGTCCATTGTTTACCGCTTCGGAGTGCCACATAGCATCATCACGGACAACGGGATGAATTTCACCTCCAAGGAGTTCTAGACTTTCTGCGAAAACCTGGGAATCAACATAAGCTATGCCTCCGTAGCCCATCCACAGACCAACGGTCAAGTCAAAAAGGCCAACGGCCTCATCTGTGGTGGAATCAACAAGCAACTCTGATGTCTACGCACTTCTATTCTTGTAGACAGTTGTTGGGCCTCCAAGTGCAGAGGTTTGTAGAACAACAGCAAGTTTCCCTTAAGTGGATCACCCAAGGTTTATCGAACTCAGGGAGGAAGTGGTCAAAGGTATCCCCTCTCAAGCAACCCTGCAGTCAAGATACAAGAATTCTCTTGTGTCCCCAACACACCCAATACACTTGTCAGGTGTATAGGTGCACTAGTTCGGGAAAGAGATAGTGAAATACAGGTGGTATGAATAATTATAAGTGTTAACGATGCTAGCAAATATCTTGATGGCGTGGAAAAGACTAAAGTAAAACTGAAATAAAGATGGAAGCAAGCAAATATGTAATATATCTAATAGCAAACGGTGTTTCAATGCTTAGAAACAAGGCCTAGGGATCATACTTTCACTAGTGAACAATCTCATATAAATATCTTCTCTTTATGATACTACGCTGAACTACTCTCTGGTTGGACACTCTAATCGTTGGTAGGGCTACAACAGCACACCTCAAAGTTCATCTTTCCCATCTAGATAACCCCACACTGTCACCTTGAGTACTAGATGGGTCCAACAAACACCACAATTTCATAAAAACATCCAACTCCAAATATAACTCATAACAAGTATTTGTAATCTCTAGCCTAAGTGCCACCATGGTGTGCACACTGTCAACTTCACACACATGGGGAGAGCAGAGATCTATCAAAGCACTTGAGTAGAAAGGTAGATCTATAGATTACAAGCTCATGATCTCAATAAGATCATGCATAGAGAGAGAGATGAACACATAGCTATCGATAGAACCCTTAGCCTCGAGAGATAACTACTCCCTCCTCATCATGGGAATCAGCAATGGTGATGGAGATGGTGGTGGAGATCGATGGACATGGCTTCGGGGGCACTTCCCCATCCCGGCAGGGTGCCGGAACAGAGACTTTATGTCCCCTGAATCTCCCCTTCGGTGGCGGCGCCGCTACGGAACTTTTCGTGGATTTTTGATTGATGATCTAGGGTTTTGCCTCGGGAGGAATATATAGGCAAAGGAGGCAAGGTCGGTGGCCAGCCAGGGGGCCCACTGAAGGAAATATGCCCTGAGAGGCAATAATAAAGCTGTTATTATGTATTCCTTATATATGATAGATGTTTATTTTGCATGGTAGAATTGTATTGGTCGGAAACATCAATACATGCGTGTTCAATAAACAAAAAGGGTTCCTAGTTATGCCTCTCTTATAGACTAGCTTGTTGATTAATAAGATGATCAAGGTTTCCTGATCATGGACATTGGAGGTTGTTAATAACAAGGTCACACCATTGGTGGAATGATATGATGAACATTCATCCGAAGTATAGCATTACGATCAAGTCATTATGTTTATATTGCTATAACATCATACGAAGTAATCTTTATCCTTAGACCATGAGATCATGTTAATTGCTAACACCTGAAGAGTATCTTGATAACATCAAACGTCACACTGTAACAGGGTGACTATAAAGATGGGTTCAGTACTACGAAGGTGTTATGTTGAGGCTCATGGATCAAGAGTGGAATTTGTCAATCCTGATGACGGATAGATATACTCTGGGCCCTCTCGGTGATATCACATTGAGATAGCTTGCAAGCAAGTGATGTGATCACTAGAATGTTATACCACGGGAACAAGGAAAGAGTGCATGTCGGTAACGAGATCAAACTAGGTATGGAGATACCGATGATTGAATCTTGGACATGTAATATATCGCGAGACAAAGGGATTTAGTTACAAGTGTTCAATGTTCTCACGATCACAGAAGTCATCGTTGAATGTGTAGGAGTCGGTACGGATCTCCAGGTCCCGCTGCTTATTATTAATTGGAGAAGGGTCTCGATCATGTCTGCATTATTCGCGAACCATAGGGTGACACAGTTAAGAGTTACCGGACACCATTTTGGAGCACATATGTTTCAGACGGAAGAATTGCAAAGCGCAGGAATTGTTTCAATAGAAACCGGAAATTGTTTCGGGTGAAATTGCAGAAAGTGGTTCTGCATGTGATATTGAAATATTGCAAGGGGCTATATGTGAATCTTTGTTAATTAAAATAATTAACAAAATTCTGAATAAATTTAATAAAAGAGTTTTATTAAATGAGAGAGCATTAAACTTGGAGAATTTTAATGCATTTAAAGTGGAGACTTTAAAAGGGAATGTGAAGAGGCATTTTAATGTGGAGGGGTTACCACCACATGAATGGGGGAGGTGAGGGTTCACCCCCCCCATGCGCCGGCCATGGAGAGGAGCGGCACCCCCCTCCTCCTATAAAAGGCCACCCATTCCCTCCTTCATCCTCACACCTCCTTGTTAAGGATCTCTCTCCCCCTCTAGAATTATTCCCCCATGGTCTCGGATTAGCGAGATACATGTTCCCGGTGGCATTTAAATGCGGAAGGAGTTCTGCTTCCTGGATCGCTGGAGAGAGGAGGTGGATTTTGTCCAGTGGCTTGAGCGTGTGTGCAGTCGGATGCACGCTGAGTTGCGAGCTTGACTTCCTCACGATCTTGAGATCGGCAAGTGTACGACTACATCAACCACGAGTTCCTACTCGTTAACAAAACTCATTGTCTTCGAGGGTAAGTTCTCGTGGGATGTATATCCACCCGTTGATTTGTACCTAGTAGATATATCTTGGCGTGTAGTTCACACCGTAGGAAATTTTTTGCTTTCTATGCTGCGGACCCAACAGTGGTATCAGAGCCTGATCTATGCGTAGGTGCTTTCCACGGGTGGGACACATATGTTTATATGTGGGCGATGATGATCATGTTATTGCATCTTCTATGTATTTTGGATATTGGTGGCATTGTGGCATGAAGCGGCCCGGACCAACCTTACATGTCATCGTATATGAGACCGGTTCCACGACTGACATGCAACTTGTTTTGCATAAGTGGTTGGCGGGTGTCTGTCTCTCCTACTATAGTCAATATATATTTTACAACGAGTTTCTAATAACTTAATTATCCTCGGCGTGGTTCATGTTTGTAGGTCAGAACGGTTCTATCTCCGAAAGCCCTAAGCCACGTAAAACTTGCAATTGATAAATTAGAGGCGTCTAGTTTAGATCGTTGTTGGGCTAGTGTATTGATATGGTATTGTTGTAAGTAGATGTATGATAGATACTCGTACAACACATTCAACGTGTAAGTTCCATAGACCTTGTCCTTACACACAAAGGAATGATAGAGATCATACCACGATGAAAATGATAGATATCAAATGCATGGACCATATCCTCTCACTTTACACATTAGATGTAAGCATCTTATACTGCTAGTTTGGCGCTTTTGGTAGCATTGTAAGAGGATACCTCATTTAGATATCAAGATAAAATATGTTCTTCCTTGAGTATGCACCGTTCTATGGATCGTGTTTCGAGACATCATGTGATGATCGGGTGTACTCGACTCTACGCTTTCATACAACGGGTGTAAGACAGTTTTACACACACGAGTACTAAGGTTCTTACTTGGCGAGCCTAGCATGTACAGACATGGCCTCGGAACACGGACCGAAAGGTTAAGCATGATTCATATGGTTGATATGATGCCCATATAGATGCTCGCCTTTGAAGCTACACCGACTCAAGTGATGATCGGACTTGGTGTAGTGGATTTGGTTCATGTAATCACCAAAAAGGCACGAGTGATGACGTTTTTGAGTGGGAGTTCATTAGTAATTTGGATTAGTTGAACTCAATCTATCATAAACTTAGTCTAAATAAACTTTACAAATTCTATTGTAGATGGCACCACCTGCTTTTAATGGTAGCAACGTCACCAACTGGGCTATGAATTTGAGGATTCTCCTCACTGCTGCACAAAAGCAATATGTGCTAGATGCGCCACTAGGCCCCCCACCAGCTCCTGATGCCCCTGACGAGGAAAAAAATGTCTATGTGACTCGTCAGGAGGACCACAACTTAGTTCATTGTGGCATACTTTATGGGCTAGAGCCAGAACTTCGAAAGCGTTTCGAAAGTGGCAATTCCTTTGATACCATGGGATAATTGAAAATGATTTTCGATACCCATGCTGCTGTAGAGAGTTAAAATGCAACTGGAAAGTTCTTCAGCTGCAAAATTAAGGAAAACAACTCCGTTAGTGAGCACGTACTCAAAATGTCTGGGTACGCCGTTAAGCTTGTGTCCTTGGGAATAACGATTCCCATTGACTTGGGAATACGTCGTGTTCTCCAATCTCTTCCACCTAGCTACAAGAGTTTCGTGATGAACTATAATATGCAGGGCATGAACTAGACTCTTCCCGAGCTTTTGTCAATGCTTAAGACTGCAGAAGTGGAGATTAGGAAAGAACATCAACTGTTGATGATCAATAGGACCACCGGTTTCAAGAAGGACAAGAAAGGCAAGCACAAGGGAAAGAAGGGTGGCAAATCTGTTGTTGCGCTTGAAAAGAAACCCCGAGATGGCCGTAAGTCCGATACTGAGTGCTACTATTGTAAGGGGACTGACCATTGGAAGCGCAACTGCCCCAAGTATTTGGCGGACAAGAAGTCCGGCAAGGCAAAAAAGGTATATGTGATATACATGTTATTGATGTGTACTTGACTAGTACTCGCAGTAGCACCTGGGTATTTGATACGGGATCAGTTGCTAATATATGTAACTCGATTCAGGGGCTGCGGAACAAGCGAGAACTAGCAAGGGATGAGGTGACAATGCGGGTCGGCAATGGATCAATAGTTGATATGATCGCCATCGGAACGCTGCCTCTCCATATGCCATCGGGATTAGTCATAAACCTAAATAATTGTTATTTGGTGCCTGCACTTAGCATGAACATTGTATCTGGATCATGTTTGATGCAAAGTGGTTATTCGTTTAAATCTGAAAACAATGGTTGTTCGATTTATATGGATAATATCTTTTATGGTCATGCATCTATGTTGAATGGTTTATTTCTAATGGATCTCGATAGTAATATTACACATATTCATAATGTTAATGCTAAAAAGATTAAACTTGATGATGATATATCTGCATATATGTGGCACTGCCGTCTAGGTCATATTGGCGTTAAACGCATGAAGAAACTCCATTCTGATGGACTTTTGGAATCACTTGATTTTGTATCATTTGATACATGTGAGCCATGCCTTATGGGCAAGATGACTAGAATGCCCCTTTCCGGTTCAATGGAACGGGCGATAGATCTATTAGAAATCATACATACTAATGTGTGTGGACCAATGAGTGTGTCGGCGCGAGGTGGATATCGTTATTTTGTTACTTTCACGGATGATTTGAGTAGATACGGGTATATCTATTTGATGAAACACAAGTCTAAACTTTTGAAAAGTTCAAGGAATTTCAGAATGAAGTGGAAAATCATCGTAATAGAAAGATCAAATTTATACGGTCTGACCGTGGAGGAGAATATCTAAGTTACGATTTTAGCACACACATGAAAGAGTGTGGAATAGTTTCACAACTCACGCCTGCCGGAACACCACAACGTAATGGTGTGTCAGAATGTCGTAATCGTACCTTATTGGATATGGTTCGATCTATGATGTCTCTGACTGACTTGCCACTGTCATTTTGGGGTTATGCACTGGAAACAGCTGCATTCACTTTAAATCGGGCACCATCTAAATCCGTTGAAACGACACCGTATGAATTATGGTTTGGAAACAAACCTAAGCTGTCATTTCTTAAAGTTTGGGGATGCGATGTTTATGTGAAGAAACTTCAACCGGATAAACTCGAACCCAAAGCAGAAAAATGCATCTTCATAGGATACCCTAAGGAAACGATTGGGTATACCTTCTATCATAGATCCGAGGGCAAGGTCTTTGTTGACAAGAATGGATCCTTTCTTGAGAAGGAGTTTCTCGCGAAAGGTGTGAGTAGTCGGAAGGTAGAACTAGAAGAGGTTATTGAACCTTCTCTTCATGAAATGGCGAGTGGCGCAGCACCGGAAGTTGTTTCGGAGTTGACTTCACCTAATGAAGAGAGAGCTAATGATATTGATCATGAAACTCCGAAAGAGGAAACTACCAAACCTCGCAGGTCAAGCAGGACACGTGCAGCTCCTGAACTGTACGACAATCCTGTTGTGAATTTCATGGTTGATGAAATGGATGACCCTGCGACGTATGAAGAAGCGTTGATGAGCCCGGATTCCAACAAATGGCTAGAAGCCATGAAATCCGAAATGGAATCCATGTACGAGAACTAAGTTTGGACCTTGGTGGACTTACCTCACGATCGAAAGGCCTTTGAGAATAAATGGGTTTTCAAAAGAAAAACGGATGTTGATGGTAATGTGACCATCTATAAGGCTCAACTTGTCGCAAAGGGGTTTCAAAAAATTCATGGAGTTGACTACGATGAGACATTCTCTCCCGTAGCGATGCTTAAGTCAGTTAGGATTATGTTAGCAATTGCTGCATATTTGGATTATGAAATATGGCAGATGGATGTCAAAACTGCATTCCTCAATGGTAATATTGAAGAAGAGTTGTACATGATACAACCTAAGGGTTTTGTCGATCCTAAGGATGCTAATAAGGTATGCTAACTTCAGCGATCCATCTATGGACTAAAGCAAGCATCCCGAAGTTGGAATCTCCGCTTTGATGAGGTGATCAAAGAGTTTGGATTTGTCCAAACTTATGGAGAGGCTTGTATTTACATGAAAGTGAGTGGGAGCAATGTGGCATTTCTGATATTATTGATTGGAAATGATATAGATCTTTTAAACAGTGTTAAAAGTTATATAAACAACAAATTTTCGATGGAAGACCTTGGTAAAGCGTCATATATATTAGGCATTAAAATCTATAGAGATAGATCAAGGCGCCTAATTGGGCTATCGCAGGGTAAATACCTTGATAAGATATTAAAGAAGTTTAATATGGACGAAAGTAAGAAGGGGTTCTTACCTATGTTGCAAGGCAAGACATTGAGTAAGACTCAAAGTCTAGCTACGGCGGAAAAAAGAGAGATGATGGATAAGATCCCCTATGCCTCGGCCATAGGCTCTATTATGTATGCCATGCTATGTACAAGACCGGATGTGGCACATGCTATTAGTTTGACTAGTAGGTACCAATCTGATCCAGGTTCGGAACACTGGATAGCTGTAAAGAACATCCTTAAGTACTTGAGAAGAACTAGGGATATGTTTCTTATATACGGAGGTGAAGAAGAGATAGTCGCTAAGTGTTATGTCGATGCTAGCTTTGTCGTGGTGGTATCATGGCAGATGCCATGGATAGGCTAAAGGTGGGGACTAATATGCGCTAGGGGAATCCAGGGAGGGATAGTAGAGTGATTCTCTACACAGAAGCTTTGTATTGATGTTCTATATCCAGGATTACAAGTGCTCCTTGAGCTGTATTGACAAGAGGAGGAAGAAGAAACTCTCTTACTCTTGCCTACTATCTAGCCTAAGAACCCTAGATCCACTAGTTCAACCAACTAGAATTCTCCCCACCCCCTCTACCAGAACCCTAACCCCCCTTATATAGTGGTGGTTCGGTCCTGGCCTAGCGCATACGTGGAGGCATATTCCTAAGAATATGCCCCCTCCCAAAGTAGTAACCCGATAGGGGTGCTTTTCCCCCGCGTCACACTTGCTTTAGCGACGTAGCCTCTGCGGCACCCGCGTCAGCCGACGTGAGCGTCGTCACCCTTGTCGGCCACGATCCGGTGGTCCTGCCCTTGCTTTATTCGCTCAACCAGTACGTACTGGACCTTCTTTTTTGACCAGAGAGATTCCTTCCTTCTCCTAGAAGCCAAGCGAGGATCCGGATCACAGTAGATCCAGCCACACCTGTTCCTGCATTTAAGTTAGACAAGCATTTCTGACTTACTCCTTAAGTCGGACGAGACAACATTAGGCATCCCCCCTGGCCCGGGTTACTCCGTGATCTGGCCTGCCTTGAGGTGACTCGGCCAGCATCCGCTTTGACCTTGCCGACCCTCGGCTAACTCGGCCCTTATACCCCGGAGTGACCCTACCCGGGGGTATCCCCCCAACATTAGTCCCCGAAGCTGGTGCGGTCTTAGCGGCCTTGGTCGCTAAGGCCACATCAGGTTCATTCATATTCGAGCCTTGGACGTTTAGTTCCGGGTTAACTTCTTGTCTCGGATTATATGGATTTACGTTCCCTTCGCACGCTCCAAGTTTTCACTTGCCGGCCGGGTCACCACTTTGGCTCGGATCCTATGGTTTTACTTTCCCTCTGCACATTTCAAGTTTTAACTTGTCGGCCGGGTTATCATTGTGGCTCAGATCTGGGTCTTGCTTCCTTCTCTCATACGCCAACCCACGTAAAGGTTAATCATTACGTTGCCTCATTTTAAGGGCTCGCACAAGAATCGCTGCAAAGAATCGCTGCTGATTATCGTGGCGTGGGTTACGCCACTGCTCCTCGTTTACCGCAACTGCACGTCGTGTCATGGGATCATATTTACTCTGTGGACCCCGGTGTGGCTTCTCTCTGATTGGCTGATGCCGGTGATACACGGCCACACCGTGTGGCTCTCCGGCGCAGCACGATCCCACTCATCGATCACTGGGGGCAGTTAAATAGGGGAGGGTCGCGTCCCTTAGAACTTTTCCATCTCCGCGCCCCTTTACCCGTTCCTCTTCTTCTTCCTCGCGATCCAGCTGTTGTAGCAGCGCGCCACAGACCTTTCTCCGTGCCTCCGCACCGCAGCCACCGCTTCACAACTGCTTAGCCACGGGTCCTCGTCAATCTAGACCACAGAGCCCCGCCGCCACTAGCTCCAGCGAGGACAGCGGATTCGAGATGACGAAGGAGGAGCTCATCGTCGTCGAGCAGGAGATGGAGGAGGACACCGGCGCGGCGGACCGCGGCGCGTGGGCCGGTTCGTGGGTCTGCCAGGACGACATCGACTGGCTCTACCGAACCTGGCGTATTCCCGCCGGCGTCGCCACTTGTCTCCCCTCCTCGGAATTGGCCCCCTCACCCAATCCGGGTGAGTTCGTTGTTTTCCTATCCCATTTCCAACGGGGATTTGGTCTTCTGGTGAGTGATTTCTTCCGGGACTGGGTCCGGACCTATCATTTGCATCCACATCATCTTCCGGCGAACGCCATCACCTCTCTGCCCGCTTTCGTCTTTACGATCGAGGGCTACACCGGACTATGGCCCACAAAGGAGCTGTGGATTCGGTTCTTCGGCCTCCGTCGCAACGTCGTCCCCAACATCCACGTTGAGTCGGAGGACAAGTAGCTCACTCAGTTCGGAGCTGCCTCGATCTCGCCCCGGAGATTTTCAATCTTTCCCCGGGTCACCGGGCTTGACTCCTGCAAAGGATGGGCCCGGACCTTCTTCTACATCTGGAACGAGGGTACCGAAGACTTGATTCGTTGTCGCCCACGCCCGGTCCCCCTGACACGGATTTCTGGGAGGAGGTCGCCAAGAAACCTACAGCTCTGGCCAACCAAGTCCACAAAAGGTTCGCGGAGCTGAAGAAGCTCGGATTGCGCAACGAGGATGCCATGATCACATTCGTGCACAATCGAATCTCTCCCCTCCAGCGGCGCACTCACAAGTTGTGCCACATGAGCTTCAGCCGCGACCCCAACCGAACCTCCTCATTCGAGTTGAGCAATATGGAGATCTTTCGCCGGGTCAAGGCTCTTTTCACCACCCATAAGGATTTCTCCGCCGAATGGACGTGGGGAATCGAGCATTACTGCCGTGGATGTGCTCCTCCCGCGGTAAGCTTCGCGGGGTAAACTTATTTCGGATCAATTACATGTCGGTTCTTATCATATTTTTGACTCTGCTATTTGTGCTTTTTTCTCAGCTGTTTCTCCAGCAAACCCTCGAGGATGGCACAGATCCGACCCTTAAGTGGGCCCCGGACCGAGAAATCCCGGATGAGGAGGAGCCGGACCAGGAGATGTTCCTCCCCACAACCGACGCCACCAAATGACCCAGCTGTAAATTCTCTTCTCTTAGAGATTGGCCCGACGATGAGGATGACTCGGATATCGACATGATGGAACCCGTTGAGGCTGTCCCTCTTTCTTTTGCCTTTCCGGCATCAGCTAACCTCGGTGGGCATATCCACGAGGATCCTCCACTTGCCACGGGCGAGCCGGTTCCGGTGGCGTCAAAGAAGAAGCGCGGATCCGCGTCAAGTTCTTCTTCGAACATTCTCAGCCTACCAAAAGGCAAAAGAAGGCCGGAGATAAGACTTCCTCCAAGCGAGCAGGTAAAGCCCCGGCACGGAGGGCCCAAAAACCTAAGGAGGCCGAGACCTCGGATGCGTAAGTCATTTTTCACTGCGCAACACACTTCCCCCTGCATCGGGGTAATTTCACTCCTGACATTATTTTCTTTTGCAGGGCTCCTGTGCATGTCCCTCAAAGCGGATCGAGCATCTCTTCTCCCCTTCGGTCCGGTCGTTCCCCTCCTCGTGACGACGAGTCACGCCCGCTGAGCCCTATTCCGGAGGGCTCTGCGGCTGCTCCGGGTTCCGCAGTACCTCCTCAAGAGGAACACGACCTCGGATCAGGAGGGGTCGGTTCGGCCGAGGCAACGGCATCCGCCACTTCGGCATTGGCGCAACCAGCAACCACCAAGTCCACCGCAACTCCAGCACCAGCAGCAGCTCCAGTACCAGCCACCAAACCAGCGCCTGTCCCGGCTCCGAAGAAACCAACAGCAGCTCCCAGTCCTGCTGCCAAAGCTCCCGTGCCAAGTTCGTCTGCCTCGTTCGAGTCATCCCAAGCTCGGCGAGGAACCACTCCAGCCGCTCCCAAGGGCAAATCCACTGTGGTCACATCCTCCCAGCAAGCTAAAGGCAAGAAGGCTCCGGATGCTGCCAAATCTACCTCCGTCGAGGCCGGGCAGCGAACCTTGTCGTCAATGCTTCCGAAGAAGTCACCAGCAGCGACGGATCGTCCTGCCGAGCCAACCGATGCACAGCAGATGGTTCTTCACACCAGCCCAGCTCTTGCCCTGATTGAGAGGAAGGAAGCTCATGCAAAGGGCTTGGTGGCACCCACATGCCCACTGGCGAACGGTACCCTCTGAGCCTTATCGAGTTCGTCATGAACTGGAATAAGGC
The DNA here is from genome assembly GCA_023614405.1 of Avena insularis. Lineage (NCBI taxonomy): Eukaryota > Viridiplantae > Streptophyta > Magnoliopsida > Poales > Poaceae > Avena > Avena insularis. The sequence goes on from CM042686.1 coordinate 609,163,072, forward strand.
GGAGTTCGTCTACGACGACGATCTCCCGAAAAAGTTCGGCCCTGCGGAATTTTCTGCCCAGATGAACACTGCCGCTAAGGCAATTAACTTGGCGGGGCGAATGATGGAGGTATGTCGTTTCTCCTTTACATGCTGTAGATAATAACCATTAGTCCTCGAGCCTCCGGTGGAGTGACTTGTTACTCGGCCGGATGCTCATTAGAAAACTAAAGTAGCTGCATGTAAACATCAAATATGCACACACCTAGAGCCTGTTTAAGTTCCGCTTGGCCCGGATCTCGTACACTTCGAATATGCACACACCTAGAGCCGGGTTAAGTTTTGCTTGTCCCGGATCTCGTACACTTCGAATATGCACACACCTAGAGCCGGGTTAAGTTTCGCTTGGCCCGGATCTCGTACACTTCGATATGCACACACCTAGAGTCGGTTAAGTTCCCCTTGGCCCGGATCTTGTACACTTCGAATATGCACACACCTAGAGCCGGGTTAAGTTCCGCTTGGCCCGGATCTCGTACACTTCGAATATGCACACACCTAGAGCCGGGTTAAGTTCCGCTTGGCCCGGATCTCGTACACTTCGAATATGCACACACCTAGAGCGGGGTTAAGTTCCGCTTGGCCCGGATCTCGTACACTTCGAATATGCACACACCTAGAGCCGGGTTAAGTTCCACTTGGCCCGGATCTTGTACACTTCGAATATGCACCAAACTAATTTTACACTTCTGTACCTTTGTCAGGTAACTACCAATCGCCGGAGCACCAAATTTCAGCGCCTGCTTGATACCCACAAGATCTTGTGTGCAAAACATGTTGCACTTGGCGCAGAGCATGAAAAGAGGGGTAATTTTCTCCCTCAGCACCTCTCCGTTTCACTTGTTTCTGCCGGACAAACCTCCGCATTTGGTTTTTTGCAGCTGGGGTGGAGGCTGAGAACAAAATTATGGGGAAGAACTTGGAGGAAATCCGAGGTATGTCCTCTTTCGCCCAACCTTGTTGTTTATTCCATTTCTTCTTCTCCTTGGCTCGGCAAACATTCACTCCTCGGCTTTGCCGGGTCAACATACTATTTCAGCATCGCTTGAGGATAGTGTGCCCGTGCGTGATATGATGCTGCATTTTCTCGAACAAGCAGGATAGCATCAAGCCGAGCTGAAGAAGAAGAATGATGAGCTTGCCCTCCTCCGGACCAAGGACGACGAAATAGCCAAACTCAAGGCCGAGATGGAGAAGATGAAGGCCCAACACAAAACCGAGCTCCAAAAAGTTGGCCAGAACTTCACCGAAGAGTGTGAGCGCTTTACCCTCCAGATCTCCAAGGACCAGGACCTGCTTAAGGAATCCGAGGTCCAGCTTGGGTCGGTGCTCGCTGAGCTTGAATAACTTCGCCAGAGACGCGGCAGTTGTATCAAGGAGTTGACCCGGATTCATCGCCATATCTCACGTAAGTTTCTTCCCCTTATCCAACATAGTTTTCCGGGTTAGCTCATATGCCTTTGCTTCAGCATCTTCCCTTTCCTTGTTTTTAGATCACTTTCCGGAGGGTACTCCCATCGCCAGTGCTGCCGTTGCCAAATTCCACCGAGAGAGGGGTACTCCCGTCGCTCCTGATGGTGAGAGCATCCCCTTAGACATGGAGGACCTGTTGGTCAGCATGTCAGCTCGGGTGGAAACCATCAAGAACTATGGGAAAGATCTCCTCGACGTTGCGGTCCGGATGTACAACACTTCTGGCCAAGCGAGAGCGCTCCGAAAAGGATCACACTCCTTGCTGATAAGCTATTGGAAATCGAGACACAACCTGGTCTCTGGAGAGAATCCACCGGGCGTGCCGCAACAGATACCCTCCTCCATCATATCCTTACATGGTACGAGAAGATCGACCCGAGCCTCCTCACACGCCGGTGCACCGGATCCAAATGGACCGATGATCTGGAGTGGGTGGCTGGGCGCCAGGCTTGCGCTTATAGCCTCGTCGAATATTCTCCCATCCATGACTGGGTTGAGGGGCCGAGCTTTCTAGAGTCGGGCGAGAAGGAGCAGATGGAGAACATGGAGGATGGTTCAGGTGAGGATGGAGAAGATGCTGCTTCAGATATTGAAGACAGTGATGATGACGCCGAACTTCCTCCTCCTGCCACTCCTTAGTGGAAAAAACTTGAAAAATTATCAGACCCCCGGTATGCCGGGTGCAATTGTATGCTGAATACATGATATTTTGCTACTATGCTTGTATGCCGGATTAACTTGGGCGTAGTCCCCGAGTTTCATTTTCTTGTTCGTCCAATTCTCCGGCTCAATTCGTGTCTACCTTGATTCGGTTTTACGACTTACGAATCCGAGCTCCAAGAATCGTTTTAACAATACTTAGAAACTGTGAGGCTTGGCTCAAAATAATTCAACATAATAATTTGAAAGTAAATACGGGGTTAGTCCATAAAAACAAACGTTAGCTGGAATAAGATCTATTCCTTAGTGGTTTTTCACGTGCTACGCAATTCCAAACTTGTTCCCTTGCTTGCCATGAAGCCAATTCTTGTTGGACAGCAGGAAGTCGAAGGGTTGGGTTTTTGGTGCTCACACATTACTAGTCCGGGTTAAGCGAAACGAGTCATTCCAGCTAACGCATAAAAAGTAACAACAACCGTTTATTAAGGCAATACCCGAGTTACTGCTCGAGGCTCCGCTACTTCATTGATAAGCTCATTGCCGACATACATACCGACATATGAGATGACTCGGATACATACACTTCTTAGCTAAGTGTAGAAGGGACGAAGTAGTGCTACATTCCACGGTCGCTTCGATTCCTCTCCGGACCTGTCCGCCTTGTTCTTTTCCTGTGGCTTCGCATCTATAAGATAGTAGGAATCATTGTGCAATGCTTTGCTCACAATAAATGGTCCTTCCCATGGGGGGGATAATTTATGCATGCCAGTGGTACGTTGTACCAACCGGAGCACCAGATCACCTTCCCCGAAGACTCGGGGGCACACTTTCCGGCTATGATAGCGTCGGAGATTTTGCTGATATATGGCGGATCTGGACAGTGCCAGTTCTCTCGCTTCTTCCAGCAGATCAACAACATTTTGCCGGGCTTCTTGCACTTCGGCTTTTGTGTATTGGGTGACCCTAGGCGAATCATGCTCTATGTCGGCTGGTAATACAGCTGCTGCCCCATATACCAGAAAGAATGGCGTGTAGCATGTTGATCAATTTGGAGTTGTTCTTAAACTCCACAATACCGCTGGTAGTTCTTCTATCCAGCACCCCACTGATCTTTGCAGCGGCTCAATGAGCCGGGGTTTTATCCCGGATAACACTAATCCGTTGGATCTTTCCACTTGTTCGTTCGATGCAGGGTGGGCTACCGAGGCTACATCGATTCGGATTTTCTTGTCTCGGCAAACGCGCGCAAATGCTCCTTCCGCGAAATTCATTCCATTATCAGTTATAATGTTGTGTGGATAACCGTATCTCAAGATGATGTCTTTGAGAAATGTCACAGCCGTAGCTCCATCACATTTTCTTATAGGCTTCACTTCAATCCATTTTGTAAACTTGTCCACCATGACCAGAATGTGTGTCATGTTTCCTCTCGCTGGTTTGAACGGGTCAACCATATCCAAGCACCACACAGCAAATGGCCATGTAATTGGTATGGTTTTGAGTTCCGACATAGGCATATGTGTCTTGGTGGCGTATCTTTGACAACCATTGCATTTTCTCACCAGATCTTCTGCCTGCTCGAAGGCACTTGGCCAGTAGAATCCATGTCGGAACGCCTTTGCCACTAAGGCCCGGGATGAGGCATGATGCCTGCATTCTCCTTGGTGTATATCTCGGAGGATGTTAAGTCCTTCTTATGGGTCAACACACCGCTGCAGGACATTGGTTACACTCCGTTTGTACAGCTCGAAATTGATGATTGTGTAAGCTTTGGCTCTCCTCTGAGTTTGCCTGGCTAGCACTTCCCTAGTGGGTAACATTCCATCTTTCAAGAATTGGTATATAGGCAGTGCCCAAGCTGGTATTGCTCGCGCAGGGAACATCTCCTCATCAATGTCCATCTGATCCACCGGCATAACTTCAGCCGGATCACGTTGAACAGTCCCCGGGTCTAGCGAGGTAGTCCCCGGGTTTACTGAGGCAGTCCCCGGGTTTGCCGAGGTAGTCCCCGGGTTCGGCGTGCTACCTTCCATGTCAATGTCCATGGGCTCAGCTCCGGATTCCGCGTTTTCCAGGACATAGATTGAGTCCGTTCCTGGGGACGGCCTGATAGATGGTTTTCTGAGGTGCTCCAATGCTACGCCCGGTGGAATTGCCTGTCGGGTCGATCCGAGCTTTGACAGCATGTCGGCAGCTTCGTTTTCCACGCGAGGTACATGGTGAAATTCGCATCCCTCAAAGTAACCCGAGATCTTCTGCACATGAAATCTGTATAGTGCAATGTTTGGATCCAGGGCATCCCACACTCCGGACACTTGCTGTATTACTAGATCCGAGTCGCCAAAGCATATTATCCGACGTATGTCAATCTCCTTTGCCACATTGAGACCATGCACCAGAGCCTCGTACTCAGCGACATTGTTCGATGCCGCGAAATGGATCTGCAATACGTACTTGAGCTGATCCTTCTTTGGCGAGCTAAGCACAACCCCCGGCACCTAACCCGGTTTTGGTTTTCGATCTGTCAAAGTGCATCCTCCAGTAGTTCGCATCTGGTGGCGGTGGTTCGTATTGCACCTCGGCCTAATCTACGAAAAAGTCCGCCACAGCCTGAGACTTGATTGCTTCTCTTCTATCATACTGGGGTGCGTAAGGTGCTAGCTCAATTGCCCATTTCGCAATTCTGCCATTCGCATCTTTGTTACCCATTATCTCAGATATGGGGGCTTCACATATCACTTTGATGGTATGCTCCTCAAAGTAGTGCTTTAACTTCTTTGCAGCCATGTAAACACCGTATGCCACCTTTTGAAAGTGCGGGTAGTTCAGTTTGAGGCAGACAATACCTCGCTCAAGTAATACACTGGCCTCTACACCGACTTACCCTCTTCATCGCGCTCCACTACAATCACTGCACTTACAACTCGGTTGGTTGTGGCTATGTAGAGCAACATTGGCTCCTTTGATAGTGGAGAAGCTAACACTGGTGCAGTGGCCAACATCTTTTTTAAGTGGGCAAAAGCTTCATCGGCCTGTGGCGTCCAAACGAATTTATCTGACTTTTTCATGAGTTGGTAGAGAGGCAGTGCCTTTTCCCCTAACCGACATACAAACCGACTCAACGACGCCAAGCATCCAGTGAACTTCTGGACATCGTTGAGACACTTCGGCATCTCCATTCGTTCGATGGCTCGGATCTTAGTTGGATTAACTTCGATACCTCGGCTGGAGACAAGAAATCCGAGTAATTTCCCACCCGGGACACCGAAGGTACATTTCTCCGGATTAAGCTTCATCCGGAATCTCCTCAAGTTCGCGAATGTTTGCCTTATGTCGTCAAGGAGCGTTGCGCTTTCCTTGGTCTTGATAACCACATCATCCACGTATACTTGTACATTTTGACCTATTTGATCGTGCAAACATTTTTGCATACACCTTTGGTACGTTGCACCTGCATTTCGTAAACCAAAAGACATAGTGCGATAGCAATAAGCCCCGTACGTGGTAATAAACGCAGTTTTTATTTGATCGTCCGGGTTCAGAGGTATCTGGTGGAATCCAGAATATGCGTCAATGAATGACAACAGTTCACATCCCGCGGTTGAGTTGATGACCTGATCTATCCTCGGCAGTGGAAATGGATCTTTTGGACACGCCTTGTTTAGGTTCGTGTAATCGATACACATACGCCAAACCACTGCCACGTTCGGATCATCCTTCTTCTTTTCTACCAACACCAGATTAGAGAGCCAATCCGGATACAGCACTTCCATGATAAATCCAGCCGCTAGCATCCGAGTTATCTCATCACCAATGACCTTTCTCCTATCCTCGGCGAAGCGTCGGAGAGGTTGCTTCACCGGCCTTGCTCCGGGTCTTACGTTCAAAGAGTGCTCGGCCAACTCCCTCGGAACACCTTGCAAGTCCTGTGTGGACCAAGCAAAAATATCCCGATTCTCACGGAGGAAGTTGACGAGCTCGCTTTCCTATTTGTCAGTTAACCTGGCACCAATTGTTACGGTACGCTCCGGAAACATATTATCCACTGGAATCTTCTTGGTGTCCTTTGCGGCTTGAAACGAAACGCTTCCATGCTGCGCGGACTGAGCTAATGCCGCCACCTCTTGGATTTTTATTTTCTCTTGTGCAATTACGAGTGACTCGGCTAGGTTAGACCCGGCTGAGGCGCACTCAATAGAACGTTGGAAATCACCAGCGATGGTAATTGCTCCATTTGGCCTGGGCAACTTCATCTTCAGATAACTAACATGGCAACTTGCCATGAATTTGCTCAGTGCTGGTCTCTCGAGTAATGCGTGATACGCGCTTTCCAAATTCACCACCTCAAACTCCAGATTCTCAGTCCGCCAGTAATTCCTCGTGCCGAATAGCACGTCGACCCGAACTTTGCCTATGGGCTCACAAGAGATGCCTGGTACAATGCCATGGAAAGTTGTTCTTGTAGCCTGGAGCAGGTTCTCCGTGATGCCCAATTTGCGCATCGTATCCGCATACATGATGTTAATGCTACTGCCATTGTCGATCAGTACCTTAGAGAACCTCACATTAATGTTCGGTCCAATGAATGTCGGATCTAACACTAGTGCATACGAGCCTGGACTTGGCATAAGCTTGGGATGATCTTTGACGCTCTAGGTGATTTCCTGGTCTGACCAAGGCATGTACCTTGTCACTGCAGGCATAACCGCGTTAACCTCCATATGTCGGTGCTGCAAGCTCTTCCTATCTGTTTCCTCTGTTGTGAACACACAATAGCTCTGGTGATGTTCCCTATACTCATTCCTTCCCTTGTTTCCGAAGTATCTCTGATCCGGTTGTTGCTGGTTTTCTACCTGATGCACTGGATCCCTTCTCTCATTATTGTCATACCTCGGCGGAGGGGGAGGCAACATTAGTTGTTGCGTGTTTGCTCCGGAGAGCAATTGCTGCCGGGGTAACTCCTGCCGAGGTTGATCATTCCGGGGTGCATGAGCATTCCCCGAACCACCTTGTTCTATCTTACGCATACACTCACATTGCCTCGTTGTGTGACCCGCCGGGCTGTTCGGATTTGGCGTGTGAAACTTACACGGCTGGTCCAACATTGACTCATAGGTATACCTCGGACGGTCTTTCTTTTCTTGCCATTGCTTCTTCTACTCCGGAGTCCATGTTTTCTTGCCATCGTTTCGAGGAGTCCATTGCCCTACCGTTTTCTGGCGTTGGTTGCTCCCTGCTCTGGGTTGATCTTGATTCACAGCTACAACTTGTTGCGAACTATACCGATGATCCGGTCTATCGTCTCTTCTTTTTCCCCTGTAATCGTTCCTTCGGGATGAACCGGCTCCGTCCCTCTGATAGTACTCCTCATTTGACTCATTTGACACGATCTTGGGCTGAGTCAGATCACCCAAAGCATATGAATCCGCAATCCGGATCATCTCTGCCAACGTGACTGGCATTTTCCTTTGCAACTTCATCCACAACTCGCTGCCATATCTGCACCCTTGTGCGAACCATGCTATGGCCTGTGACTCTATGACTCCCTCACACGAGTTTCTCACGGTACACCACCGGGTTAAGAACTCACGATCCGTTTTGTTAGATCTCTGCTTGCACATCGCCAGGGTCTGCAGTCTATTCGGTCTCTGATATGTACTCGAGAAGTTGCTGATAAACATTTCTTCAAAATCTATCTATCAGTTGATGCTTCCAGGTGGTAAATTATTCGGCCATACTCTGGCCGGACCCTCCAACATCTGGGGCACATATCGTACAGCCCATCTCAAGTTGCCTGTTGCAATTTTCACCGCCGTAGCATAGTTTATCAGCCAATCCTCCGGCTTGGTACTGTCGTCATACGTCTTCGTGCCCCTGGGTAATTGGAAGTTGGGTACTGGCGGTTCCTTCATGATCCGGGGTCCAAAGCACGCTAGACCTGGAGGACCTTGACATTCAATCTGTTCCGACCTATACAGGCGGTCCAGCTTTAACCTGGCGTCATCCGGCATCAAATCCCTGCTTCCCAATCTCGACCCTATCACATGATAGTCCGGTCTTATGTATCCCGCGTTCATCATCTCCGAATATCCGTCATTGTATCGGTTTTGCTCTCGTTGTGCTCCTCTCTGTTGCATACCTCGGCCGGCACGTTGCTCTTGCCTTGGTATATTCCGCTGCTATGGTTGACCTGCTCCTGCCGAGTTTTGCTGTCCGGCATTGCCGTTGGCAGCATTCCTTTGACCAGCATTTCCTTGGTCGTGATTACCTCGGCCAGCTTCACCTCGGCTCACACTTCGTCGATCATCATTTTTTTGCATCTCTTTTTCTTTTCCCGCACGCGTTGGGTCGTATGGGACGATCTGCTTGTTCCGTCTGGCCGAGGTTACTACCTCTTCTCTCCTTGGGTCACCATGAGGCGACGATGCGGCTCCAACGGATTTCTCTGGGTTACCCATCGCTGAATGGACGATCTTAGAAGCTCCAACTCTCTCCGGGTTACCTCTCAGCAGCTGCTCGTTCTGCCTATTCGCAATCCGAACCAGCTCATTAACCCGGTCTTGCTGCCTCTGACGGGCCTCACCCGTCAGACCCTCTAGCTCGGACGCTGCGGCATCTGCTGCTCTGAGGTTCTTCGCCGGGGTACTATACTTCGCAACCCCACAGACAGATAATCTTCCGACCCTTCTGGTCCATCATCACCTTCTCTGTTCATCTCGTTTATGAGATTTCTCCCTTTTACTTTTACCATGTCAACTTTGTTTGCCTTTGCATATTCACACAGCGTCATGTTCAACGACTGCTGAGCCGCTGCTATTTTCTTTGCGCCCTCCAGTATCTTTTTCCGGGTTTCCTCTAGCTCGGCCTGTGCCTGAGCCGGATCTACCACTGATGCCACTGGGTTTGCCAAGCTATCCATAGCTTCCCTCAGCACATTTTCAGGCCTCTCTAGTGGAGGACCCCTAGCTTTCCTTGGTGCCTTAAGTGTTACCTCCGGGTCTGGTGCTGGATCCTTGCTCATGCCCGCGCCTGGCGCAGTCATCATCACCTCTGCATGGTCCGACGAGCAACCGGTACGCGCCCCGCGAGCCACAGTGAGGGGTTGTTCTCCCGCATCGACAACGCGACGCGGATGAATGCAAGACACGTCGACAACAACGTAGACCTTGTGCGCACCGAGCTTGACAAAGATGCCGTTGCGCGGAAGGGGGCGCGTGTCGAAGCAGCCAGCGTTGTCGCTGACGTAGTCCAGCGCTGAACGAGCCCGGAGATGATGCGTTCGTCGGTGCCGATGAGGTTTCCCGTCCGGATCTTCACCCCTGCTAGCGCCGCTAGCCCCACGGTGGGCGCCAACTGTCGTGGTGGTGTCACGGCAGATGCCATGGATAGGCTAAAGGTGGGGACTAATATGCGCTAGGGGAATCCAGGGAGGGATAGTAGAGTGATTCTCTACACAAAAGCTTTGTATTGATGTTCTATCTCCAAGATTACAAGTGCTCCTTGAGGTGTATTGACAAGAGGAGGAAGAAGAAACTCTCTCACTCTTGCCTACTATCTAGCCTAAGAACCCTAGATCCACTAGTGCTCAACCAACTAGAATTCTCCCCACCCCCTCTACCAGAACCCTAACCCCCCTTATATAGTGGTGGTTCGGTCCTGGCCTAGGGCATACGTGGAGGCATATTCTTCCCAAACTAGTAACCCGACAGGGGTGCTTTTCCCCCGCGTCACACTTGCTTTAGCGACGTAGCCTCTGTGGCGCCCGCGTCAGCCGACGTGAGCGTGTCACCCTTGTCGGCCACGATCCGGTGGTCCTTCCCTTGCTTTATTCACTCATCCAGTACGTACCAAACCTTCTTTTTTGACCAGAGAGATTCCTTCCTTCTCCTAGAAGCCAAGCGAGGATCCGGATCACAGTAGATCCGGCCACACATGTTCCTGCATTTAAGTTAGACAAGCATTTCCGGCTTACTCCTTAAGTCGGACGAGACAACGTTAGGCGTCCCCCCCTGGCCCGGGTTACTCCGTGATCCGTCCTGCCTTGAGGTGACTCGGCCAACATCCGCTTTGACCTTGCCGACCCTCGGCTAACTCGGCCCTTATACCCCGGAGTGACCATACCCGGGGGTATCCCCCCAACAAACTTTGACACCGATCCAGATGACTCTAAGTCTCAATCCGGATACGTATTTCTCTTGAACGAAGAAGCAGTTAGTTGGAGGAGTTCCAAACAACCTGTGGTGGCTGGATCAACGACGGAGGCGGAACATATTGCTGCTTCAGAAGCAGCGCAGGAAGGAGTTTGGATGAAAGAGTTCATTACAGAACTAGGTGTGGTTCCTGGTGCATTGGACCCAATGTTGATCTATTGTGACAACAATGGCGCCATAGCCAACGCAAAGGAACCGAGGTCTCACAAGAATTCCAAGCATATTAAGCGCCGGTTTCACTCCATCCGCGAGCATGTCAAGGATGGAGATATAAATATTTGTAAAGTACACACGGACCTAAATGTAGAAGATCCATTGACTAAAGTTCTCCCTAGGGCAAAACATGATCAACACCAGAACTCCATGGGTGTTAGATTTATCACTGTGTGAACTAGATTATTGTCTCTAGTGCAAGTGGGAGACTGAAGGAAATATGCCCTGAGAGGCAATAATAAAGTTGTTATTATGTATTCCTTATATATGATAGATGTTTATTTTGCATCCTAGAATTGTATTGATCGGAAACATCAATACATGTGTGTTTAGTAAACAAAAAGGGTTCCTAGTTATGCCTCTCTTATAGACTAGCTTGTTGATTAACAAGATGATCAAGGTTTCCTGATCATGGACATTGGATGTTGTTAATACCAAGGTCACACCATTGGTGGAATGATATGATGAACATTCATCCGAAGTATAGCATTACGATCAATTCATTATGTTTATATTGCTATAACATCATACAAATGAGATCATCTTAATTGCTAACACCGGAAGAGTATCTTGATAACATCAAACGTCACACCGTAACAGGGTGACTATAAAGATGGGTTCAGTACTACGAAGGTGTTATGTTGAGTCTCATGGATTAAGAGTGGAATTTGTCAATCCCGATGACGGATAGATATACTCTGGGCCCTCTCGGTGATATCACATTGAGATAGCTTGCAAGCAAGTGATGTGATCACTAGAATGTTATATCACGGGAATGAGAAAAGAGTGCATGTCGGCAACGAGATCAAACTAGGTATGGAGATACCGATGATCGAATCTCGGAAGTGCAATATATCGCGAGACAAAGGGATTTAGTTACAAGCGTTAAAGGTTCTCACGATCACAGAAGTCATCGTTGAATGTGTAGGAGTTAGTACGGATCTCCAGGTCCCGCTGCTGATTAATGATCGGAGAAGGGTCTCGATCATGTCTACATTATTCGCGAACCATAGGGTGACACACTTAAGAGTTACCGGACACCATTTTGGAGCACATATATTTCAGATGAAAGAATTGCAAAGCGCAGGAATTGTTTCAATAGAAACCGGAAATTGCTTCGGGTGAAATTGCAGAAAGTGGTTCTTGATGTGATATTGAAATATTGCAAGGGGCTATATGTGAATGTTTGTTAATTAAAGTAATTAACAAAATTCTGAATAAATTTAATAAAAGAGTTTTATTAAATGAGAGAGCATTAAACTTGGAGAATTTTAATGCATTTAAAGTGGAGACTTTAAAAGGGAATGTGAAGAGGCATTTTAATGTGGAGGGGTTACCACCACATGAATGGGGGAGGTGAGAGGTCACCCCCCCATGCGCCGTCCATGGAGAGGAGGGGCACCCCCCTCCTCCTATAAAAGGCCACCCATTCCCTCCTTCATCCTCACACCTCCTTGTGAAGGATCTCTCTCCCCCTCTAGAATTATTCCCCCATGGTCTCGGATTAGCGAGATACATGTTCCGGGTGGCATTTCGTCTGGAAGGAGTTGCTGCTTCTGCTGGATCGCTGGAGCGAGAAGGTGGAGGTTGTCCGGTGTCTTGAACGTCAGTGCGAGTACGGATGCGCTGCTGAGTTGTAGCGCTCGGACTTCCTCACTTTCTTGATATTGGCAAGTGTACGACTACATCAACCACGAGTTCCTACTCGTTAACAAAACTCGTTGTCTTCGAGGGTAAGTTCTTGTGGGATGTATATCCACTCGTTTCTTTGTACCTAGTAGATAGATCTTGGCGTGTAGTTCACACCATAGGAAATTTTTTGTTTTCTATGCTCCGGACCCAACACCCACACCATGCCCTGGCGCAGCCTGGGGGTAGCCGCGCCTGGGGGGTGTGGCCACCTGGTGGCCCCTCTCCGAATCTCCTTCTGGCTCCTGAGTCTTCCGGGAAAATAGTAAGTTTGGATTTTATCCCGTCCAATTCCGAGAATATTCATTTTCTAACTTCCTGGAACTAAAAACAGCCGAAAACTGGCAACTGGCACTGTGGCTCTTGTTAATAGGTTAGTCCAATAAATCATATGAAAAGTACTCCAAAATGTGGACAAAACACAAGAAATTACATAAAACCAAGCATGAAACATCAAAAATTATAGATAAATTTGCAATGTATCAACATCCCCAAGCTTAACTCCTGCTCGTCCTCGAGTAGGTAAGTGATAAAAAGAAAGAATAATTTTTGAGGTGACATGCACCATCATAAACTTGACCAAAGTATTTGTAAAACATTGATAGCTGGGATCATGGTACTTCAATCATAACATGAAAAACAAAGTTCTAGGAATAAGGCATAGCAACTATTGTTGGAGATATGCCCAAGAGGCAATAATAAAAGAGGTTATTATTATATCTTTGTGTTTATGATGAATGTTTACATCCCATGCTATAATTGTATTATTAGGAAACACTAATACTTGTGTGTTTTGTAAACATAAAAGAGTCCATAGTAAGCCTCTTGTTGAACTAGCTTGTTGATTGATTGATGATCATGGTTTCCTGATCATAGACATTGGATGTGATCAATAACAAGGTTATATCATTAGGAGAATGATATGATGGACACACACCAATAGTAAGCGTAGCATAAGATCAAGTCATTAAGTTCGTATTGTTGTAAGCTTTGAAATACATAGTAACCTAATCCTTCGACCATGAGGTTATGTTAATCACCATCACCGGATGGGTACTTTGATGACATCAAACGCAGCTTCGTTACTGGGCGGTTATAAAGGTTTCATTGGGTATTCTGAAAGTATGTGTTGAAGCGCATAGACCAAGATTGGGATTTGTCCATCCATATGACGGATAGATATACTCTGGGCCCTCTCGGTGGAATGTCATCTAGATAGGTTGCAAGCATGTGACTGGGTCACAAGGGATGACATAACATGGAACGAGTAAAGAGTACTTATCAGTAACGAGGAAGAACTAGGTATGAAGATACCGACGATCAAACCTCGGATAAGTAGAATATCGCAAGACAAAGGGAATTGGTTTCGTATGTTAAATGGTTCAATCGATCACGAAGTAACCGTTGAGTATGTGGGAGCCGTTATGGATCTCCAGATCCCGCTGATGGTTATTGATGGGAGAGGTGTCTTCATCATGTCTGCATATTCACGAACCGTAGGGTGACACACTTAAGGTTCGAAGTTGTTTGAAGTAGATATGGAATTTGCGTTGGAGACCAAATGTTGTTCAGAGTCTCGGAATGGATCCGGAACATCACGAGGAGATCCGGAATGGTTCGGAGAATAAGATTCATATATTGGGAATCATTTTCTAAGTTAGGAAATGTTCTGGAGGGTTTGTATGGAGATTCTAGAAGGTTTTGGAATGTTCTAGAAGGTTCTAGAGGATTTCTTGGAGTTTGCTTGAAAACCAAGAAAGGGATCAAAGAAACCAAGTGGGGTACTACACGGATTCGTTGGGGAGGAGGACTCCTCCCCCCCAACCCGCCGGCCCAAGGAGGAGGGAGTCCCCCTCCCCAGGCGCGCCTCCCTCCCTTAAATAGAAGGGAGGGGCGCCCCCTCTTGCACCTTGTCTCATAACAATCTCTCTCAGCCGCCTCTCTCCTCCACGTTTCTTCTGCACAGGCATAGGCGAAGCCCTGCAGAATTCTCATCTCCACCACCACCACCATGCCGTCGTGCTGCTGGGATTCCGTGGAGAAGATCTACTACCTTCGTTGCTCGCTGGAACAGGGAGAGGAAGGTCTGCTTCGACTCCGCTGCAGGCGTGTGAAGCGCCTTGAACGCGGCACCGGAAGGATCGTCCACACGATCTTGAGATCGGCAAGTGATCGACTACATCATCCACGAGATCTAATCTCGTTAACGCTTTCGGTTCTACGAGGGTTAGTACCGATCTATCTCGTTGCTCATGTCTAGTAGATTAGATCTTGGCTTTTATCTAGATTAGATCTGGGTTTTGTTCGTTCTTGCGGTAGAAAATTGTTGTTTTCCATGCTACGAATCCATCAGTGGTATCAGAGCCTTGTCTATGCGTAGATCTGTTGCACGAGTAGAACACAATGAGGTTGTGGGCGTTGGTGCTCGTGCCTTCTTTTGCTATATGTGTACTTTGCATCTTGCGATATGGTGGGATGAAGCGGCTCGGGCTAACATTACATGTCATCGTACATGAGACTTGCTCCACGCTTGACGTGCAACTCGTATTGCACAAGTGGCTTTGCGGGTGTCTGTCCCTCTCATCATAGTATAGATCAAATCTACACTTTGCACTTGATAGCACTTTTATCAACGTTGTGGTTCAGTTTCGTAGGTAAGATGCGTTCTTAGTCAAAAGCCCCAAGCCACGTAAAACTTGCAAAGAAAATTAGAGGCGTCT
Organism: Avena insularis; assembly: GCA_023614405.1. Classification (NCBI taxonomy): domain Eukaryota; kingdom Viridiplantae; phylum Streptophyta; class Magnoliopsida; order Poales; family Poaceae; genus Avena; species Avena insularis. Next base: position 609,178,076 of record CM042686.1, read on the forward strand.
AACTTGTTTTTGCAGGGGTTTTGTGATGTGATATGGCCTACATGTGATTGTGATTGTATTTGATGTATGCAATGATCCTTGTTGTAATATGGCAACCGGCAGGAGCCTAATGGTTGTCTTCAATTCTGTTAAGACCTGCGTGTCTATTCATCTTGTAATAGCTTTGTTCCAAGTAGTTGTAATAGTTGCTAGTGAAGATGAATAACCATGAAGCGGCGCCACGGACCTTGACGCGATGCTGGTGATGATGGAGATCATGTCCGTGCTTTGGACATAGAGATCGAAGGCATAAGAAGAAAGGGCCATATCATATCACACAAATTATGAATTGCCTGTGATGTTAATCCTTTATGCATCTTGTATTTCTTAGATCGCGATGGTAGCATTATAAGATGATCCCTCTCACTAAATATCAAGTAATAAAGTGTTCGTCCTTAGTTGGCACCGTTGCTAAGACTCGTCGTTTCGAAGCATCTCGTGATGATCGGGTGTGATAGACTCTACGTGTGCATACAATGGGTGCAAGCCATATTTGCACATGCGGAAACTAAGGTTAATCTTGACGAGCCTAGCATGTACAGACATGGTCTCGGAACACGGAATACCGAAAGGTAGAGCATGAGTCATATGATTGATATGATGAACATGAAGATTGTTCGCCAATGAAGCTACATCATCTCACGTGATGATCGGACTTGGTGTAGTGGATTTGGTTCGTGTAATCACTAAAACAACTGCGAGGGATGTTGTTTTGAGTGGGAGTTCACCTAGTTGATTTAAGAATTAAATTTGAACACTATTTATCATAAACTTAATCTTAACTACTTGCAAATATGTTGTAGATAATGGTGAACGTTTCCATCAATTTCAATGCGTTCCTAGAGAAAGAAAAGCTTAAGAACAATGGAAGCAATTTCACGGACTGGTTCCGTGGACTGAAGATCGCCTCGTGGCTGGTCAGTTGACCTATGTGCTCGAAGCACCGCTAGGTGACCCACCTGCAGAAGATGCCACCGATGACGTAAAGAATGTTTATGCCACTCGGAAACATCACTACTCCACAGTTCAGTGTGCCATCCTGTACGGTTTAGAATCGGAGCTTCAAAAGAGTTTTGAGCACCATGACCCATTTGAAATCATTAAGGAGCTCAAACTCATCTTTGAGACTCGCGCGGCCATGGAAAGCTATGAAGCTTCCGAGAAGTTCTTTACTTGCAAGATGGAAGAGGGTAGCTCCGTTAGCAAGCACGTGCTCACCATTTCTGGGCACGCAAACAAACCCCGAAAGTTGGGGATACCGATTCCTAATGAATTGGGGATTCACCGTGTCCTCCAATCACTGCCACCAAGTTACAAGAACTTTGTGATGAACTACAATATGCACTGCATGAACAAGACGTTGCCTGAACTATCGTCCATGCTGAAAACTGCTGAAGTGGAGATCATGAAAGACCACCAAGTGTTGATGGTCAATAAGACCACCAATTTCAAGAAAAGGGGCAAGCCTAAGAACAAGGGCAACTTCAAGAAGGACGGCAAGAAAGCTGCCGCACCTGCTAAGAAGCCCAAGGCTGGTCCTAAACCTGAAACTGAGTGCTTCTACTGCAAGGGTGCTGGTCACTAGAAGTGTAACTGCCCCAAATACCTGGTGGATCTGAAGAACGGGAACATCAAGAAGAAAGGTATATTCGATATACATGTTATAGATGTGTATCTTACTAGTAATCGTAGTAGTGCCTGGGTATTTGATACTGGTTCGGTTGCTCATATTTGTAACTCGAAACAGGAGCTGCAGAATAAACGAAGACTGGCAAGAGATGAGGTGACGATGCGCGTTGGAAATGGCTCCAAGGTTGAGGTGATCGCCGTCGGCACGCTCCATCTACATCTACCATCGGGATTAGTTTTAAATTTAAATAATTGTTATTTGGTGCCTGCGTTAAGCATGAACATTATATCTGGATCTTGTTTATTGCGAGACGGTTACTCTTTTAAGTCTGAGAATAAAGGTTGTTTGATTTATATGAGTAATATCTTTTATGGTTTTGCACCTGAGATGAATGGTTTATTCTTATTAAATCTCGATAATAGTGATACACATGTTCACAACATAGATGCTAAACGAATAAAATTAAATAATAATTCTACATACATGTGGCACTGTCGTCTTGGTCACATTGGAGTGAAGCATATGAAGAAACTCCATTTTGATGGACTTCTTGAATCACTTGATTTTGAATCACTTGAAAGATGCGAAGCATGTCTAATGGGAAAAATGACTAAGACTCCATTCTCTGGTATAACGGAGGGAGCTACAAACTTATTGGAAATAATACATACCGATGTGTGCGGTCCAATGAGTGTAGCATCGCGTGGTGGATATCGTTATGTTCTCACTTTCACGGATGACTTGAGTAGATATGGGTATGTCTACTTCATGAAACATAAATCCGAAACATTCGAGAAGTTTAAGGAATTTCAATGTGAAGTGGAAAATCATCGTAACAAGAAGATTAAGTTTCGCTACGACGCGGAGGTGAATATCTGAGTTATGAGTTTGGCATGCATTTAAAGAAATGTGGAATACTTTCACAGTTGACACCGTCGGGAACACCACAGCGTAATGGTGTGTCCGAACGTCGTAATCGAACTATCTTATATATGGTTCGGTCTATGATGTCTCTTACAGATTTACCGTTATCACTTTGGGGCTATGCATTAGAGACAGCCGCATTCACTTTAAATAGGGCACCATCTAAATCCATTGAAACGACACCGTACGAACTGTGGTTTGGTAAGAAACCTAATATTGTCGTTCCTTAAAGTTTGGGGTTGCGAAGCATATGTAAAGAAGTTACAACCCGATAAGCTTGAACCCAAAGCGGAGAAATGCGTCTTCATAGGATACCCTAAAGAAACAATTGGGTATACCTTTTATCACAGATCTGAAGGCAAAGTTTTCGTTGCTAAGAATGGATCCTTTCTGGAGAAGGAATTTCTCTCGAAAGAAGTGACTGGAAGGAAAGTAGAACTCGACGAGGTTGTTGAACCTTCTTTCGGAGTTGAGAGTAGCGGAACACCGGAAGTTGTTTCTGTGCCGCCTGCACCAACTGGAGAGTTAGCTAATGATGATGATCATGAAACTTCGAACCAAGTTACTACTAAACCTCGCAGGTCAACGAGGGTTCGTACCACTCCTGAGTGGTATGACTCTTCCTTGAACGTCATGTTGGTTGACAACACTGATGACCCTGCGACGTATGAAGAAGCTATGGTGAGCCCAGATTCCGACAAATGGCTAGAAGCCATGAAATCCGAAATGGGATCCATGTACGAAAACCAAGTATGGACTTTGGTGGACTTACCGGATGGCTGAAAGGCTGTCGAGAACAAATGGATTTTCAAAAGAAAAATAGATGCTGATGGTAATGTTACCGTCTATAAAGCTCGACTTGTCGCAAAAGGGTTCCGACAAATTCAAGGAGTTGACTACGATGAGACTTTCTCACCAGTAGCGAAGCTAAAGTCTGTGAGGATTATGTTAGCAATCGCTGCATATTTCGATTATGAAATTTGGCAGATGGATGTCAAAACGGCGTTCCTAATGGTGACATTGAGGAAGAGTTGTATATGGTACAACCCAAGGGTTTTGTCGATCCTAAAGATGCTGACAAGGTATGCAAACTTCATCGCTCCATTTATGGACTGAAGCAAGCATCCTGGAGTTGGAATCAATGTTTTGATAAAGTAATCAAAAACTTTGGATTTAAACAAACTTATGGATAAGCTTGTATTTACAAGAAAGTGAGTGGGCGCTCTATAGCATTCCTAGTACTATATGTAGATGACATATTGTTGATTGGGAATGATATAGAACATCTTAATAGCGTCAAAACCTATTTGAATAATAGTTTTTCGATGAAGGATCTTGGCGAAGCGGCATATATTCTAGGCATCAAGATTTATAGAGATAGATCAAGACGCCTAATAGCGCTTTCACAAAGTACATACTTAGACAAAGTTCTAAAGAAGTTTAGAATGGAAGAGAGCAAGAAAGGGTTCGTGCCCATGTTGTCAGGTAAGTCCTTGAGTAAAACTCAAATTCCAGCTACGGCAGAAGATAGAGAAAAGATGAATAAAATTCCCTATGCCTGGGCCATAGGTTCTATCATGTATGCCATGCTGTGTACGAGACCGGATATAGCACATGCTGTTAGTTTGACTAGCAGATATCAAAGTGATCCTGAAATGGAACACTGGACAGCGGTCAAGAATATCCTAAAGTACCTGAATAGGACTAAGGATATGGTTCTTTCTTATGGAGGTGATGAACAGCTTGTTGTAAACGGTTACACTGATGCTAGTTGGAACACCGATCCAGATGACTCGAAGTCATAGTCTGGATACGTATTTATTTTGAATGGTGCCGCAACAAGCTGGAGGAGTGCCAAGCAGAGCGTTGTGGCGAAATCTTCAACTGAATCGGAATACATAGCTGCTTCGGAGGCTGCACAAGAAGGCATATGGATGAAGGAGTTCATTACTGAACTTGGCGTGGTTCCCAGTGCGTTAGACCCAATGGCCATCTACTGTGACAACACAGGTGCCATAGCTAATGCACAGGAGCCAAGGTCATATAGCAACCTGAAGCACATCAAGCTACGTTTTCATGCTATTCGCGAGTATGTCCAAGATGGTGACATAAAGATTTGCAAACTACACACTGATCTGAATGTAGCAGATCCGTTGACTAAACCTCTCCCTAGAGTAAAGCATGACCATGGGTGTTCGGTATATTACCATGTAATCTAGATTATTGACTCTAGTGCAAGTGGGAGACTGTTGGAGATATGCCCAAGAGGCAATAATAAAAGAGGTTATTATTATATCTTTGTGTTTATGATGATTGTTTACATCCCATGCTATAATTGTATTATTAGGAAACACTAATACTTGTGTGTTTTGTAAACATAAAAGAGTCCCTAGTAAGCCTCTTGTTGAACTAGCTTGTTGATTGATTGATGATCATGGTTTCCTGATCATAGACATTGGATGTGATTAATAACAAGGTTAAATCATTAGGACAATGATATGATGGACACACACCCATAGTAAGCGTAGCATAAGATCAAGTCATTAAGTTCGTACTGCTGTAAGCTTTAAAATACATAGTAACCTAATCCTTCGACCATGAGGTTATGTTAATCACCATCACCGGATGGGTACTTTGATGACATCAAACGCCGCTTCGTAACTAGGCGGTTATAGAGGTGTCATTGGGGATTCTGAAAGTATGTGTTGAAGCACGTAGACCAAGATTGGGATTCGTCCATCCATATGACGGATAGATATACTCTAGGCCCTCTCGGTGGAATGTCATTTAGATAGCTTGCAAGCATGTGACTGGGTCACAAGGGATGACATAACATGGAACGAGTAAAGAGTACTTATCAGTAACAAGGAAGAACTAGGTATGAAGATACCGACGATCAAACCTCGGATAAGTAGAATATCGTGAGACAAAGGGAATTGGTTTCGTATGTTAAATGGTTCAATCGATCACGAAGTAATCGTTGAGTATGTGGGAGCCGTTGTGGATCTCCAGATCCCGCTGATGTTTATTGATGGGAGATGTATCTTCATCATGTCTGCATATTCACGAACCGTAGGGTGACACACTTAAGGTTCAAAGTTGTTTGAAGTAGATATGGAATTTGCGTTGGAGACCAAATGTTGTTCGGAGTCTCGGAATGGATCCGGGACATCACGAGGAGATCTAGAATGGTCCGGAGAATAAGATTCATATATTGGGAATTATTTTCTAAGTTAGGAAATGTTCCGGAGTGTTTGTATGGAGATTCTAGAAGGTTTTGGAATGTTCTGGAAGGTTCTAGAGGATTTCTTGGAGTTTGCTTGAAAACCAAGAAAGGGATCAAAGAAACCAAGTGGGGTACTACACGGATTCGTGGGGGAGGAGGACTCCTCCCCCTCAACCCGCCGGCCCAAGGAGGAGGGAGTCCTACTAGGACTCCTCCCCAGCGCACTCCTCCTTAAATAGAAGGGAGGCGCCTCTTGCACCTTGTCTCATAACAATCTCTCTCTCAGCCTCTCTCCTCCACGTTTCTTCTTGACAGGCATAGGCGAAGCCTGCAGAATTCTCATCTCCACCACCACCACCACGCCGTCTGCTTTGGGATTCCGTGGAGAAGATCTACTACCTCCGCTGCTCGCTGAACGGGAGAGGAAAGTCCGCCGACTCGACGCAGTGACCGTCATGGAAGCGCCGGAACGCTGCCGAAGGATCGTCCACACGATCTTGAGATCGGCAAGTGATCGACTACATCATCCACGAGATCTAATCTCGTTAACGCTTTCGGTTCTACGAGGGTTAGTACCGATCTATCTCGTTGCTCATGTCTAGTAGATTAGATCTTGGCTTTTATCTAGATTAGATCTGGGTTTTGTTCGTTCTTGCGATAGAAATTTTTTGTTTTCCAAGCAACGAACCCATCAATTATGTTCCAACATGAAAAGGCACAAACAAAAGATTCATGAATAACAATGCTTTGCAAGATGTTTGTTTGTTTCACATAAAGAAAACATAGCATAGTGATGTTCAGCTTGTCCCTCGTAGAGTAGCAAACATAAATCCATAGGACACCTTCAAGATTCATAATAGCGACTAGATACAAATAGTTTAAACAAGCAATATCAAAGCTATGCATCAATCAACAAGTCTTGGGACAATGCACATAGAACTAAGAATGGCTACTATGCTCTCGAAGTAGGTGCATAAAGATAGAAGGTGGAGACTCAACATAAAAGTAAAAGAAAGGCCTTCATAGAAGGAAGTAGGGATTCAAGTTTCATAAAGAGCTTCCAAAAATTATGGTACTCATAGCTTTCAGCTCTCATTGCCCCTATCATAAGCATCTTGAAGTGATTAAGGTTAAAGTGAACAAACTATGAAGTATATGCTTGACAAAGTATAAGTTAGAAATCTCATGTCCCTTGAATACGAGGGCCGCTCCTCATGCTACTCAAGTTTAGTCACCGGTAAGTTCTTGTCATCGTAAGTACATGTGTATCATAGAGAACCGCCAACGGGGCACCCCTTGCTCGATGATACGGAAGAATCCCCATATCAAAATGACAAGGCAAGCAGACAACGAGCATCTCAGCAATCTTCTTATTTACCATGGGAATATGGTGCTTTTTTCTCTCTTTCCTCTTTTCATAATCTCTTTTTTTTTCTTTTTTCTCAATATAGGACTCTTTTTTATAAGAAGAATGCTTCATAGACAGCTCATTATGGTTTGCTGCAGGTTTCCACCATGTCAACATGGATTAGACCAGCGGCCCAGGCGTTTCTCTAACACATATACATAACTCCATGGACTTACAAGGTCCCCTTTCATTTCACACCGACGACATCCATATACAAAAGAGCATGATATCAACTAGGTACAAAGTACCCGTCCAATGTTAAAAGCGTTCCCCATGACAGCATGGTTCTGCTAATCCCCAACAAATAATTGCAAGCATATACAACATAGACGAGACAATGGTTCAAGTTTATTAAGGGCAAGTAAAGTAAAGTGTGCCATGAATTGATATTATAAGTCGCAAACTAAAGTATCATAAAGGCTATGGTGACTTGGGATAGTCATAACATGGTGTGAGCATGCGCCAAGTCAACCCAAATAAAGCATCAAAGGAGAATACCACAATACTATGATTCAGTATGCTAAAACAACGCATGATCTATCCAAGGCACATTAAGAAATCTCAATTGTTTATAACAAGTCATGCTACAGCAAAGAATACTAAGCATAAAGCTAAAACAATATCAAGCATGGCATGACAAAGCATAGGCCACAATGAAAAACAAGCTCTCTTAAACACTTAAGCATGAACTTTCCTACTCTTTTCCAAACCAAACCAAACTATTAGAAAACCAATGTATGAAAGAGGGGGTCCAACCAATTTATTTAGCAAACTAAGCAAACCAAGCAAACAAAAAAAAAAGAAAATGAAAAAGAAGACGCTCCAAGAACGACACAAATGTGCATGAAACAATAAAAATGAAGTGTTTGGAAGAAACCTGGGATTTTTATTGATGAAGAGGGGGATGCCTTGGGAATCCCCAAGATTTGATGCTTGTACTTCTTGGATATTTCTTGGGGTGACACGCATGGCATCCCCAAGCTTGAGCTTTAGTCCATCCTTCATCTCATTACTCATTCCTTCCATACACCTGAAATTTTTCCTTCATACAAAACTTCACACAATCTTTATTATCAACATTAGTGCCATCAAGATAATAAGTCTTTAGGTTCAGTTCTAACACCAATAAAACTTTCATTAAGACACTAGCTACTGTAGCACTTCCCTCAAAAAGCTCAATTCCCCAAAAGGACTCAAAAAGGATCCAACAAGAAGCAAATGCAGAAAATGGCAGAAATCTATCAAAACAGACCAGCAGGTAAAGACGAATTTTTTCGAAGACATTCTGTTGCTCAAATAAAAACGTGTGGCCTGGGGGTAACCATGCCTGGGGGGCGTGGCCACCCTGTGGCCCCTCTCCGACTCTCCTTCTGGCTCCGTGAGTCTTCCGGGAAAATAGTAACTTTGGCTTTTGTCCCGTCCAATTTCGAGAATATTCATTTTCTGACTTCCTGGAACCAAAAACAGCAGAAAACAGGCAACTAGCACTGTGGCTCTTGTTAATAGGTTAGTCCAAGAAATCATATGAAAAGTACTCCAAAATGTGGACAAAACACAAGAAAGTAGATAAAACCAAGCATGGAACATCAAAAATTATAGATACATTTGCAATGTATCAGACTCGTCCGTCAACTCGAGCAAGCCGCCGGATGTTGGCCAGACGAGCTGTAGTACGTACTTTGGAGCCTGCGCACAACCCCAAACAGCGCCACGGGATATACCCCGTTCTTCATGGTGCACGGTGCTGAAGCAGTACTACCCGCAGAAGTACGCTTTAAAGCCCCGCGGGTGGTCGTGTATAGTGAGCAGGAGTCCACGCTCGCACTCGAAGACTCCGTCGATCTCCTTGACAAAGCACGGGACATCGCAGCAGAAAGAATGACGATCTACCAGCAGAACCTGTGCAACTACCATAGCAGAAGGCTACGCCCTAGATCCCTCGTTGAAGGAAACCTGGTCCTGCAACTAAAGTAGCAAGGGCACCTCAATCTCGAGTCCCCTTGGGAGGGACCATACGTGATTACTGATGTAATCCCAGGTGGTGCCTATCGCCTCAAAGATTTCGAGACAGGAGTCGCATACTCCAACCCTTGGAACATCGCATAGCTACGGCGCTTCTACCCCTAGTCGTCTTTTTACATTACAAATAAGGCTATCCAGCCAGGCTACTTAGCCACACATTGTACCTTGTACTGTTCTACGAATAAATAAAGCTAAGTGCCCTGCAACTCTGCGTTTTTACTCATTTTCTGGCAATCTTATCACTTGGGGGCTGCGCCACCCTTTACATCCCCGTTCTACGAACACATCGTAGTATTCTGAGTAGCTGACTCTGTTGGGAATATGCCCTAGAGGCAATCATGTATGATGTTATTCCCAATGTATTCATAAGGTTATTGTCCATGTATGAACTACTGATATGTATCATTGAATATGTGATTCGATTGTGGAACTGCATATTCATGTTGGTCATACTAATTGTACTTGGTTGTTGAGGTTGTGTTGGACACACAACTTAGACTAATGTGAAAGTTCGTAGCTGACTCGGTTCCACTTGTCATGGACATGGAGATGCTATTCCGACTTACATGGATTCGGCTAAAGAGTATAGCGAGTCTGAATGACCCATATTGACATGCAAAGAACAAGTCGTCATTTGCATGTCTCAATCAATGTAATCCTTAGACCTAAGGTTATTGCACAATCCGAGTTGAGGATCTCCGACTTAGGTTCTGTCAAACGTTGTTCCGTCACTGGGCAGTTATAAAGGCGGAGCTCGGGTCGACTAAGAATCAAGCTACATGATGTGAATAACCAAGACGGGATTTTCCCCCTCCACCTGGACAGATATTCTCTGGGCCCTCTCAAAAGATATGATTTGGAAAGCATGGCCATGCGTGACTCGGTTAAGTGTTAACTGAGGCGACCGATTAAGAGTTAGTCGGATGAATCACTTATCTCGATCGAGAAAGAGAGTCGAACTATTTAAGGGATATCGTGAGGCAAAAGGGACTCAGACGAAAGTCACATTGGAAGGTATGTCGTCATGACTCTTTAGTACTTGGGAGTTGGCACGTCCTTCTAGGAGTCGCTACCAACTGATCGGTCACGACTGAGACTCGGATTGTCTCGGGGTCACCATGAGACTGTCGGGTCACACACTTAAGAGCGGGAGCATATTTGGGTTGGACCTAAAAGGAAACAGACATAGTCAGTGAGTTGGACTCGCAGTGACTAATATAGGCCTTTTAGTGAATGGGCCACAAGTGAGTGGAGCCCACTTTCACTCCCTATATAAGCTGGGGAGCAGGTGCATATAGCATAGGGTTAGGTCACTCCATGTGTTGGAAACCCTAGCTCCAGTACAGTCTTGTCGCCGCCGTACCGGACCTAGCAGTCCATCACCGGCGCTCCTCCTCGTATGAGTGGATACTGGCGGAGGTTCTGTATGTTTAGCACTTCGACGATCGTGGATCGGAATGGATCGTGAGGACTCCACTGCATCAAGTGGCATGCTTCGTCGATTCCGCAACCGCGCGTCTAATGGTAGTTCTCATGGCCTACTACCTCAGCTAGATCTTGGGTTCACCGCGTAGGAAAAAGTTTTGTTTTTCTCTGAGTGGCCTAATAGTGGTATCAGAGCGTTAGCTTCTGGTTTTAGGATCGAGATCGTGCATACGTGATATGCAGCAATAGTGGTACCTGCGTGTCGGATTCTCTATGTAATTTACATTACTAGCTAGTGTAGCTGTTTGGAGAATCCGGAAGGCATGCATGTCGATGTACAAGTTGGCTACATGGTGTAAGGCGGCACGTGACAAGAGTTGACACGAGTCGAATTATAATTGCTTTATTTTGTGTTATTGTTATGTCTCTGTTTTACCTCTATTAGATAGTTGGTAGAAAGTAATCCCTCAAAGAAGGTCTAGTCGATTTCCCCGCCAGTGCTGCACCATCACAAGTCAGACATTTTTCATAGTGGGCTCATAAAATTGAGGTGCTATCAATTCTTTCCGACTAGGTGGGTTCGAGTCGGACTCTTACAGTGGAAGCACTTAGACATTTAGACGGGTCGATCACAACGGTTGTGGGACTCGAGGAAAAGTCGGATGGGAGCCGGGGCATGTGATGCCACCATCCAACAGGAGTCGTATGAGATATGATTGACAAGGAGTTATCTACCTAGACCACTTGACTTGGTTATTTAGGGTCCTGAATCACTAAGTAACCATCGGAGGGGTGTTGGTTCTAGTGGGAGCATAAATATTAAAATGTTTATTATGCTTGCTCTTTATGGATAGAATTCTAAAACTCCCGAAGGTCCGTTAAAGTAACTTCACTATGCTTTCTGCTTCTCGTGTTTTCGATAACCTAGGTCTACTAGGGAAAAAGAGCTATACTACATCCGTAATCCGGATCGAATGTATTAACCCTTTTTCTGGCGTCATTGTCGGTGAAGCAATAGCTACCCTGGTGAGGTTAGTAGGAACCTTGCTATTTTTAATTCTTATTTTTAATTTTGTTAGTTTGCTTTCAGTCTTTATTTAAAAACAAAAAACATTAGTTACTCTTTAATTTCTTGTTTTTACTATCATAAGTCTTTGTTTAAGAAAACCCAAAAACATAGGAAATATGGCTGAAAAGAAGCTTGGGGAGTTTGCAACTCCCAACAATGATTATTTGCGTACTCCTATTACTCAGCCAACAATTGCTGCTAATGATTATGAAATTAAGCCCCATTATTTAAGTTTGGTTAAACAGAATCAATTTGGAGGCTCTACTGTTGAGGACGCAGGTATGCACTTGAATACTTTCACTGAAATATGTGATATGGTGCGCATAAAATCTGTTAACCCTGATGCAGGCAAATTGCGCTTATTTCCGTTCTCTCTTAGAGGAAGAGCAAAATAATGGTTGCTATCTTTTCCTAGATATACTATTGCATCATGGGTGGAGTGTACTTCTTTATTTATGACTAAATTTTTCCCACCCGCAAAGACTATGTAACTAAGATCTAATTTTATTGGTTTTAGACAAGAAAAGCATGATCCACTAGCACTTGCATGGGAGAGGATGAAATAATGCATGAGAAACTGTCCCAGTCATGGGATGGAAGATTGGTTAATTCTCCATTTATTTTATAATGCTCTTAACCCTGTGTCTAAGTCTATGCTTGATACTACAGTTGGAGGAACATTTATGGGTAAACATATTACCGAAGCAAAGCAGTAGATAGACAATAAGCAAGACAACCATGCGCAGTGGCATGTGGATAGATCAAACACGAAGAAGATGAACTCTGTCTCACCACAAGAAAATGAAGTACTCAATGTTAAGCTGGAAGAGCTCATATTAGCCTTGAAAGGTAAGGAAAGCCATGTAAGAGCTATCCTAGAAACAAATATTGAATAAATAAACTTCATAGCTCGTAATGATTATAACCCTGCTTGGAAGAAGAATTATAATCCAAATTTTTAGAAACACTATTCTGGTCCAGTAGGTAAATCTAATAATAAGATGGGAACAAGTAATGGTAGTCTCCAAGAAACACTTAAGTCCTTCATAGACTCACAAAATGTGAAAAACAATATCCTTGTTAAAATAACGGAGAACCATGATGTTATGCTTGGTAAATTATCTAACCAAGCTATTAGTTTGAGGAATGATTTGCAGGCCCTCCATGAAAGAACAAAGATTGTTGAGGCACAGTTATCTAAGATACACGAGAGTCAAACTCTCATTTTAGCTAAATATGCAGGTAAAGCTGAGCCCAATCCTGTTGAAGGCTTCAAGATGATGAGAATCCAAAGGGAGGAGCCTAAATAACATGATTATAATAATGCTCCTTCACCAAATTACACCATTGAAGATCTTGTAAAAAGGATCAATATCAAGATTCCGGTAAGTGAAGGAAATGATGAAGCTATGTATCAACACTTCATTGATCAAGTACCAATAAAGGTACGTGAGCTTGCGGGAGAATATAAGAAAATTGCTAAAAATTTACCTGTGAAGCTTGATGATATATTTGAGCCAAATATCAAGATTAAAATTTGGACCAGTGAGATAACTGCACTTTGTGATCTAGGTGCGAGTCTTCAACAATTCAAAAAAGTCTCTTTAATAAGTTAAATCTTGGATCATTTGAAATCACTGAGTTAAAATTACATCTTGCAGATTCTAGCTACAAACAAGGTGTAGGGATTAAAGAAAATACTTTAGTATACATTAAAGGATTTCTTGCTCTTATTGATTTTGTTATTGTTGACTTGCATGAAGATGCTACTGCTCCTATTATATTAGGCCATCCATTCTTAAGAACTATTAAGGCTTTGGTTAATCTACATGAAGGGAACGTGAAGCTTCAATTGCCTTTGTGGGATCCTTTTGTTATTCATTTTCCAATGAAGAAGAAAGCCAAGCATGATGAAAAGAGCGATGCATGGGAGGCAACCCGTGTGACATAAGGTTTGAGTAAAGTTTGTAAGTTTTAGTTTTAGTTTTATGTTTAATAAAGAGTTCTAGAAAGCTCAAGTTGAGGAGAATAAGATCGGTAGTACTAAAAATCCTACTTTATACATGCTGATGTTGGTCGAGAATTTTTATTGTCATTTTTCTGTCAAAAACAAGGTGTTTCACTAAGTTTCAGGATAAGAAATAATTCTCGGTGAAACAAATTTTTTTTGATGACTATAGAAGGTTTAACGACCAACTATATGGCAGGAATAAAAATCCGGCCGTATAGTTTCGGTCGTATAGACATCTTGGCCATCGACAAATTTTCTTTTCCAGGTACTAAAGGTTTAATGACCAACTATACAGCAGGAAAAAAATTCGTATAGTTTCGGCTGTATAGTTATCGATGCCTGATGGTTCCCAGAAAAATGATTGATGGTGGTTTTGATGTAGTGCTCGTTGGGAACCCCAAGAGGAAGGTATGATGAGCACAACAGCAAGTTTCCCTCGGTTATGAAACCAAGGTTTAATCGAACCAGTAGGAGCAAGGAAACACCCCAAAGGTGTTACTAGCTGAGCTTTGTCAGGGCGCACTACCGGTGCTAATAGCAACGTGGAGACATGTACAACACAACCACAGAACTTTGTCCCCAACTTGCGATGAGGTTGTCAATCTCGCCGTGTTTTGTGGAAAACAAAGGATCAAACGTATCGAATGGAAATAAGTAAAAGTTTGCAGAAAGTAAACACAAAGAAGTAAACAGTTTATAGATTGTATGTAAAAGAAAAAGGACCGGGATCCATAGTTCACTAGAGGTGGCTCTCCTTAAGGTAGATAACATGCCGGGTGAAAAAATTACAGCGGGGCAATTGACAAACACCGAGAAAGCAATACATGCATATACTAATCATCTTGACTCCTTTGAGACTTGATTGGGCATTACAACATTATACATAGACCGCCATCCAACTGCATCTATGACTAATATTCCACCTTCAAGTTATCATCCGAACCCCCTCCAGTATTAAGTTGCAAGCAACAGATTATTGCTTTACAAACTACGTGTAAAGTAAACAATATGATTGTTCTATGAACAAAGGATTGTTGTTTTCTCCCTAATGGCAACATCACATCTAGTACCTTAGAGATTTTTGTCACTTCCCCAGATTACCAGAGGCATGAACCCACTATCGAGCATAAATACTAACTCTTGGAGTTGCTAGCATCTACTTGGCCAAGATAGCTACTAACAACGGAAAGCATGCAAGTTCACAAATAACAAAGACATGATAGAATCAATAATCAATATGAAATAGCATCTCAATATCCATCGGATCCCCACAAACACAACATGTAGAATTACAAATAAATGATCTTGATCATGAACGGATCTCACAAGATCTAAACAAGAAAGCACAAAGGAGGAGAACCAGCCATCTAGCTACTACATGGATCCTTAGTCCAAGGATGAACTACTCACGCATCACACCGGAGGCTTGCATGGTGATGAAGAAGGCCTCCAGGGTGAAATGCCCTCTCCGGCAGGGTGTCGGGAAGGGCTTCAGATCCCTCCCGATCTAGGGATGGAGATGACGGCGACTACAGACTCTTTCGTGGATTTTTGATCGGGCACTTAGGGTTTTCGTCCTGAGGGCAATATATAGGCGGAAGGAGAGGCCGAGGGGGTGCCGAGAGCGGCCACACCACCCCGTGGCACGGGCCAGGCCTGGGCGCGCGGCCAGGTGGTGTGGTGGCCCCTGGCCCCTCTCCGTCTCGTATTCTGGCACTTGATGACATCCGAAAAAATAGGCACTTTGGCTTTTGTCCCATCCAATTCCGAGAATATTCTTTTTCTGACTTTCCTGGAACCAGAAACAGCAGAAAACAGGCAGCTGGCACTGTGGCTCTTGTTAATAGGTTAGTCCAAGAAATCATAAGAAAAGTACTCCAAAGTTGGAACAAAACACAAGAAGTGGATAAAACTAAACATGGAACATCAAAAATTATAGATACATTTGCAATGTATCTACATCCCCAAGCTTAACTCCTGCTCGTCCTCGAGTAGGTAAGTGATAAAAAGAAAGAATAATTTTTGAGGTGACATGCACCATCAAAGACTTGATCAAAGTAGTTGTAAAACATTCAAAGCTGGGGTAATAGTACTTCTATCATAACATGAAAGACAAAGTTCTAGCAATAAGCAAAGAAACAATGATGCAACATGAAAAGGCACAAACAAAACATTCATGAATAACAATGCTTTGCAAGACGTTTGTTTGTTTCACATAAAGAAAACATGGCATAATAGCATTCAGCTTGTCCCTCAATAGAGTAGCAAATATAAATGCATAGGACACCTTCAAAGTTCATAAGAGTGACTAGATACAATAGTTTAAAACAAGCAATATCAAAGTATGCATCAATCAACTAGTCTTGGGACAATGCACATAGAACTAAGAATGGCCACTATGCTCTGAAAGTACGTGCATAAAGATAGAAGGTGGAGACCCAATATAATGGTGGAAGAAAGGCCTTTGTAAAAGGAAGTAGGGATTCAAGTCTCATAAATAGCTTCCAAAAATTATGGTATTTACAGCTTTCAGCTCTCATTGCCCCTATCATAAGCATCTTTAAGGTGATTAAGGTTAAAGTGACACAACTAAGAGGATATGCTTGACAAATTATAAACCGAAATCTCATGCCCCTTACTTACGAAGACCGATCCTCATGCTACTCAACTTCAGTCACGAGTAAGCTCTTGTCATTGTAAGTACATGTGTATCATTAAGAACCGCCAACGGGGTACCCCTTGCAGATGATATGGGAGCTTTCCCATAATCAAAATGACAAGGCAAGCAGACAATGAGTAACTCAGCGATCTTTTTATTTGCTATTTGCATAAGTTTTTATTGAGGATGCTTCATAGAGTGCTCATTATGGTGATGCTGCAAGTTTCCACCATGATTAGGCATGGCTTAGGCTAGCCCGAGCGTTTCTCTAACACACATACAAACTCCATGATCTTACAAGTTCCACTTTTATTTCACACCGCTGGGATCCGTAAGCAAAAGAACATGATATCAACGGGGTACAAAGTACAAGTGCAATATTGAAAGCGTTCCCCATGAAACATGGTTCTGCTAATTTCAACTTATAAAGCGCAAGCATATACGCACCAAAGAAGGACCCAATGGTTCAAGTTTATTAAGGGCAAGTAAAGTAAAGTGTGTCATCAAGTTCGTGAGAGCTTTAATCACTAGTTTTCTCATAACAAGTTTAATTTTTTGGAAGGTAAACAAGAGCATGAATATACTTGGAATAGCATAAGCTAGTAGGTAGGTATGGTGGACTCTTTTAAAATAACTTATTTTACAGAGTTGGAAGCATGAGTGGAACTCACACTTGGTTGTGGAAGCTAGCAAAAGACTGGGAGCGACAAAATAAGAGAGCAATAATGGCCATAATCATGCAGAGCAACAAAACATCATTGATCAAACAATAAAGTGATACTACAAGTTGAAAACTAAAGGATCATAAAGGCTATGGTCACTTGAGATAGTCATAACATGGTGTGAGCATGCGCCAAGTCAACCCAAATAAATCATCAAAGGAGAATACCACTATACTATGCTTTAATATGCTAAAACTACGCATGATTCATCCAAGGCACATTAAACAATCTCAATTGTTTATAACAAGTCATGCTACATCAAAGAATACTAAGCATAAAGCCAAAACAATATCAAGCATGGCATGACAAAGCATAGGCCACAGTTAAAAACAAGCTCTCTTTAACACTTAAGCATGAACTTTCCTACTCTTTTCCAAACAAAACCAAACTATTAGAAAACCAATGTATGAAAGAGGGGGTCCAACCAATTTATTCAGCAAACTGAGCAAACCAAGAAAACAAAAAACCAAAAAGAAAATGAAAAAGAGGACGCTCCAAGAACGACACAAATGTGCATGAAACAATAAAAATGAAGTGTTTGGAAGAAACCTGGGATTTTTATTGATGAAGAGGGGGATGCCTTGGGAATCCCCAAGCTTTGAGGCTTGTACTTCTTGGATATTTCTTGGGGTGACAGGCGTGGCATCCCCAAGCTTGAGCTTTAGTCCATCCTTCATCTCATTACTCATTCCTTCCATACACCTGAAAATTTTCCTTCATACAAAACTTCACACAATCTTTATTAGCAACATTAGTGCACTCAAGATAAATAAGTCTTAAGGTTCAGTTCTAACACCAAATAAACTTCCATTAGAACACTAGATATTGTAGCACTTCCCTCAAAAAGCTCAATTCCCCAAAAGAACTCAAGAAGGAACCAACAAGAAGCAAATGCAGAAAATGGTAGAAATCTGTCAAAACAGACCAGCAGGTAAAGACGAATTTTTTCGAAGACCTTCTGTTGCTCAAATCAAAAGGTGTTGAACTAATGAAAGTTAGATAACAACCTGGGGCAGAAGATAAAGATTTAATAAAGCGCTGGAATCATTTCAATGGAAACCGGAATTGTTTCGGGTGAAATTGCAGAAACTGGTTCTGCATGTGATATTGAAATGTTGCAGGGGTTTGTTAATTGAAGTAATTAACAAAATTCTGAACAAAATAAATAAAAGAGTTTTATGAAATGAGAGTTTGCATTAAATTTGGTGAAAATTTAATGGAGGTGAGTGGAATTTTGAGTGGAAGGCTAATTATGTGTTTGGGAGCTCCACCCACATGAATGTGGAAGAGGTGGGGGCACCTCCCTTGGCTGCCGGCCAAGGTGAGGTGCTGCTATCTCTCCCTATAAAAGGCACCCCACTCCCTCCTCTCATCTCACACCTCCTCGTGAAGGATCTCTCTCCGCCTCTAGAAATTATTCCACATGGTCTCGGATTAGCGAGATACATGTTCCCGTTAGATTTATCTAGAAAGGAGTTGCTACTTCCACTGCTTTCCTAGAGCGAGGGACGGAGGTGGTTGATATGCTAAAACTACGCATGATTCATCCAAGGCACATTAAGCAATCTCAATTGTTTATAACAAGTCATGCTATAGCAAAGAATACTAAGCATAAAGCCAAAACAATGTCAAGCATGGCATGACAAAGCATAGGCCATAGTAAAAAACGAGCTCTTTTTACGACATAAGCATGACCTTTCCTACTCTTTTCCAAACCAAACCAAACTATTTGCAAACCAATGTATGAAAGGGGGGGTCCAACCAATTTATTCGGAAAACTAAGAAAACCAAGTAAACTAAAAACCAAAACAAAAACGCAAAAGAAGACGCTCCAAGAAAAACACAATTGTAGATGAAACAATAAAAATGAAGCGTTTGGAAGAAACCTGGAATTTTTATTGATGAAGAAGGGGATGCCTTGGGCATCCCCAAGCTTTGACGCTTGTACTTCTTGGATATTTCTTGGGGTGAAACACGTGGCTTCCCCAAGCTTGAGGTTTAGTCCATCCTTCATCCCATTACTCATTCCTTCCATACACCTGAAATTTTTCCTTCATACATGTCATATCCCAAAATTTTCTGAATTTTGAAAGGTGACAAAATCAAACAAACAAAGAAAATAAAGGATGAAATTTAGGGGGGAAAGAAACTTTTTGTTCCTCTATTGGAACCTCACTTAAACAAAAAGAATGTTGAATGAGGAAGTGACAAACAAATTATCCAAATATAAAATTCAATCATCCATGACATGTATCTTGTCAACCTCTGAAGAAAAAAAAGATAGACCCAAAACCTAAACACTAATAAGAGAAATCACCATCAAGTTCAATACAAGACTATGGCTTTGTTCCATATAAAAATTGAGCAAGAGCATTCCTAAATGATCTATAAGGAAAAATAACAAAATTACAATACCACAGTAATTGGTTTCACACTATTTGGATCCATAGATAAAAAGATATGGTTTATTTAAGGAAGGAAAATAAATAAGAAAATTCCAAGGCCAATAAAGCACCTACTAAAAATAATAACTAAATGAAATAAAAGTATTCTTAAATGGTTTATAAAGATAATTATTAATGATAATCATCTTTTTGTTTTTTACGCTATAAATCAAAATATATAATTTATTTGGTAAAGAGAAAAAGAGATGGGATTATATTGCAAAGTCAAGATAAGCCATATCTAAAATCCATGTCTAAATGGAACAAAAGTATATTTAAATAACATATAATGGTTTTATAAAACTTTGTAAATTGGTTTGACCCTTTTTGGAGTTTTAAATAAAAAGATATGAAGGAAAGTAACTAAGAAAAAAAGAACCATATAGGCCAAAGTAAATATTTATAAATGATATTATTTGAATTGGATAATAAATAAGATAGATAATATCCTAAAAATGATCTAGTTGATTTTACAAATTTTTGAAAATTTAAATGGATCCATTTAGAGCTCTAAATCAAAAGTTATTAAAGAAAACAGAAAAAAGTAAAAGAAAAACGAATAAACAAAAAAAGAGTCGACCCAGCCGGCCACGGCCCAATTTCCTCCCAAGCCAGCCCACCGGCCAGCCCTGCCTCTCCATATATATATTTTTTCTCTCTCTCCCTTTCATCTTCCTTATTGGGTCTAACATTGTTGCCCATCCGGCCGAGTTGCCAGCCAAGCGAGCTATGCTCGTCTTCCTCCTTAGATGAGAACGTACATGGTTACTAGGTACCTCCATGACCATGACTATTTCTTTCCCTTCATCTTCCCATCAATTGTGTGACCGTTTCACTTCGACATAAATACGAAAGTTACTCCAAATTTTATGGACGACCCATTCAGGGAATTATAACTCCACCTCATAGCCTTAATCTCTCAGACCGACGCGGTGAACTGAATGCCAATCGTGGGCATCCGACTCTCGATCTCCCTCCTCAGGGCCATATAAAGCCACCCTGGGCGCGTCACTTTATACCCCTGATTCTCCTCTTCCACTTTGATTCACAAAACTATCCCCGAGAAGCCCTCTACTGACCATGTCGAGCGCATCTTCTTCAGCTCCAAGATCGAGTTCATCGGACCGGTACATCGTGTACGTTTTATGTTTCACCGATTCCTTTTTTCCAGTGTGCTCTACTAATCGTCGCCTACCTCCAGGACATGATCTTGCGTCAGATAGTTCTCGTTGACCGTGCCGCCGATGTCGCCGCTGTTTGGGCTGTTCGTCGTCGCCTCCTGCAAGGCCAAGCGAGGAATCTATCATCTTCAACATGCTTATACAAATGGGGTCCACCCGTTTTACATTCCCGTAGGACTCCAAGTCTTCGACGTCGTCACCATGCGATCCCGCCAGTACCATCCTCATGTTTTCCGGAGACCAGACCATCTTCACGTTGGTGAGCCATATTGCCTTGTTCTGTTCTTCACTGGCTATTTTTATCAGTGTACTAAGCAAACGCGACACTAGCTTATGAAATTAGAAAGTACGACAATCAAATACTCCATGGTATAAATAGGCACGTTGTGGTAGAGCAATGGACAAGAGAAATAAAGCATCACATTGTTTGTAGTAGTAACCGTCACGACATTCTAAATCAGTTTGACATATGAATTCATGAACCATATACGGAGTCATCTATCTTCTACTAGCAGCCTCCACAACATGCACACGCACACACACACAATCGATAAGCTGCATGTGCGTATGGCACCTAGGTGACTCTTAGTGTTTGCTTTTCTTTCAGCTTTCACAACTTAATAAGCATATCTTGGCCACACGTATATATTTACACTCACACCCATATTGTACTAACACGACTAGAACTAGGACTGTATTGACTATAAGGATATGATGGAAATAAAATCTACGGGTTAGACTAACTCATGAAAAGTAACCATCCGAAAAAGTTTATTCCTAGTAGTACTCATGTTTCTCTTATAATAATATTTGATAATGTTTTTATATGTTAGCCATGAAATTTTAATCCAAGCCCTACCTTTTTGCACCACGAATAAAATTATGGTCTATGCTAGATATACGTGCTATTCTGCAATTCCGTTAAAAGTTGAACCATATTGATTATTCCTATCCACTAGTACCATCTGATGTTTACAACCCTTTCCAAGACCATGTGAAAACTATCCTAAATCTTAAGCTTAATTTTAACATAATATCTAAATATAAATTCCCAAAATTAACTAGGTTAATTATTAATATGTTTAGAGGTACTATTGAATGCTAAATGCAATAATTCGGTTTTATTTGAAGTTTTATTTGGATTTTATGCTTTCATCTTTGATGAATATTTCTATTTTGAAATGTCATGTTTATGTGTGTATAATTATAGTATGATATTATTTTGCGATAGATTTCACGCGGAGTGGTGAGGATAAATTATCGAGGATAAAATGTTGAGAAATTTATATTGGGTTTCTTCTATCCAAAAAGGCAAGTGGCACTATCATCAAGTCCTACTGTTTTCATTATACTTAGTGGATTTTTGTAGTATATTCATGATAGACTATATTATTATGCTATGCTATATCTCCTATGTAGAATAGGGAATGGTAGTTTCTACTTGGTAGGTGAAACATCGTAAGATTAGAAATGCTTAGCCCTACTATAGTTTTCGGGATGGAATATCATATTATGATTATATGGAGTATTGGGAAATATATGTTTTCTATAATAAAACAATTACTTAATGAAACACCTGGGTGGAAATGGGACTTGCTTGGATTATGTTGAGTGGTTACTCAGGGGCCATATCTATGGTCGGCTGGTGTATCGCACTTGTGGACGGCCACCCACGAACAAAGAGATTGGAGACGTTCTTGTCGCGAAGCTTCGAGTGTAGCCACATGGCATATGGGCTCTGCCTTGACCGACTAAGTTGCGAGAACTCAGCCAGACGGACAGAGGGTGGTAGTGATGATAGGATGAAACGCATCCGTGGTGGTCTGAGGGATTGCTTCTGAAAAGTCTCGTCTCGATGCATGTCGAGTCTTGTGGGGAAAGTGCACCACTTCTCGAGAGGGTAAAACTAAGTACTTAGCCGTGTCCCCGGGTATGGACAATTTCTGAGCATCAAGACAATGAAGCAGAATCAAGAATCTCATCATTCTAATTTCCTAAGTTAAAACTTGATGGGTGAACAAGGGCTGTTGGTTCATTGATTTCTATCAATGGAACCTAGGTTCACTGATTTCTATCAGTGGTACCACTATGTTGTGATTGGACATATTACCTGGAGGGTATCCAGTGTAACTTAGTTGAGAATAAGTGTTGCAAACTATTTATAAAAAGTTAGGAAAAAACTTTCTTGCTGCAAACTAGCCAAAGCTCTACCTGACCAGGTATGCATGTAGTAATAGGTTCCACTTTACATCCACATACTAGTGACACTTGCCAATACAATTCAAATGTATTGACCCTTATGGCTGTAACTTATCATGTTGCAGGATTATTTGATGATAGTGAAGTTTGATGAGTAAGGATTACGAGTCTGCACCCAACATGTTTGCCTGTGGCACATGAAGATGAAGGACTCCATGCTTTATAGTTATATCTGCTGCTTTGTAATGAGATATCCATATGAGCTATGTAAGTTGTAATGAACTATTTTTATTCCTGGATATGCGATGTAATATGACCTTTGTTTCTTGATATTACATCTTAAACTGTGGGTGCTAGCTATTCGATCCAGGGACTAGCACTATAAACACAGGGACCTATACCTTGTCGGGTTCGGGTCTTGACAGATGGTATCAGAGCATTGTGTTGCCTGTAGGTTCGTAAACCTAGGATTTGGACAACCCCTTTAGAAAAATAAGAGTTGAATTTACTCAAAGTTATTTACAAACAATTTTGTAAACTCTCTCCTTAGTATTCTGTTTTGTTCCTGCGTCTCTCCCTTTTTCAACTTGATGGTCATGGACTTCAATATCATCATCGCTAAGGACTTCATCTTCAACATTACAAAGGACTTCGACATCACTAAGGACTTCAACATCAATATCACCAAGGACTTCAACATCAACATCACAAAGGACTTCAACATCACAAAGGACGTCGACTTCATCATTGCTAAGGACTTCAGCTTCGACATCACTAAGGACTTCAAGACGACTTGATTGGAATTAGACTTCTCAACATCATAAACATGCTGGATCTACCTATCTCCATCATCAAAAGAATCCAAGTGAAGAAGTTTCCAAAGGAAGAATTGTGCTGCAATAGTTCTAGGACTTAGAAATTTTATATAGGATATTGTTGATGATAGGAAATGATGAGCTACACGCCCAACTCGGGAAGAACGACAAGGCATTCCAGGATCAAGAAGACAAGTCAAGATCAAGGGAGAAGTTCAAGTTTAGTAGATAAGAATATGAGAGAGAAATTAGGAATGACCTTAGGATGAGAAACTTATCTATTATGGTTTTACAAGGTTATATTAGCTTTTGTTTCTCGTGGAGATATTTTGATTCAATTGGCTCTCATCAACGACTATATCAAGGAAGATGACGCAAGACAACGGGATTTTGGATGTTCACCAACTCAAGAATCTCATACGTCATGCATGGAAAGCTATTGAAGAACTTGCAGAAAGACTTAGGCATAGACTACACAACACTTGGAAGGACTTCAAGTAAGAGAAGAAGAATACTCAAGACCTAGAGACTAAGGAAACTCAACTTAGGAGGACCTTGTGACAAGATTACATAAGGACACCTTGATCTCATTCCTAATGCACTAGCTATGGAGAAGGATGGAATAATCTCAAGAGATTAATATCAAGTAGAACCCTATAGTTGGAGCACCACATTAGTTATTCGTTTAAATAATTGACTTTGTGATTGTTTATGGGTCATACCAACCTATGTGGTATGGCAATAATATTTTGTTTGCCTAAGTGATGACTGAACTTTGTTGTTGTATGCATGATTGAAATTGCTTCCATATTGCTTGGTGTGATCTATTGTGTATGAGTAGAATTCTTTCCCTAGAAATCTTTTGTCTATTCTAATCCCAATCTAGCCCAAGCAGATGACTTATCCAAGAAACTATCCAAGAAACCAAAACTCCATCATCAATCTCGAGATGACCATTACAATGCAACCGCTAACAACTCAAACAAAGTTAACTCAAGTGGCAACCCAGTTCTTAGCCAACAATTACAACAACACTAAGTTAGACCCCGAAATGTGAAAGTTCTTGGGATCCCAATTCCAATTGTTGCAAAGGATGACCAATCAGATGATCAACATGATTAACAACCCTTTCCAGAGAGACCATGACAACAATGAATCCAAGGATAAATTTGTGGAAAGACCACGAGCCAAAAAAAAATCTATGGAGACATAGGACACTTATAAAGAGCTTACTGACCAATTCCCTAATTGTGAGAATGCTCCATATCTCAAGTTACGTGTTTCCAATGTGATGTCGCTAATAATGTCCTTATCTAATGCCACATCTATCTTAGAGTTCAAAAGATAAAACATGTCAAGGATGGAAATTTTCAATCTTCCAATGATAGCCAAAGACTAAAGTCAAAGTAAATTCTCAAGAGACAACCTAGTCAAATTTCTTTTAAGTCTGGTAGTACCCTAGTTGTCCTGAAACAAACCTATTATTTCTAGCCTTCTCGAATCTCGGGACGAGATTCCTTATAAGGGTGGTAGCCTGTCATATCCCAAAATTTTCTGAAATTTGAAATGTGAAAAAATCAAACAAACAAAGAAAATAGAGGATGAAATTTAGGGGGAAAAGAAACTTTTTGTTCCTCTATTGGAACCTTACTTAAACAAAAAGAATGTTGAATGAGGAAGTGACAAACAAATTATCCAAATATAAAATTCAATCATCCATGACATGTATCTTGTCAACCTCTGAAGAAAAAAAAAGATAGACCCAAAACCTAAACACTAATAAGAGAAATCACCATCAAGTTCAATACAAGACTATGGCTTTGTTCCATATAAAAATTGAGCAAGAGCATTCCTAAATGATATATAAGGAAAAATAACAAAATTACAAAACCACAGGAATTGGTTTCACACTATTTGGATCTATAGATAAAAAGATATGGTTTATTTAAGGAAGGAAAATAAATAAGAAATAAGAAAATTCCAAGGCCAATAAAGCACCTACTAAAAATAATAACTAAATGAAATAAAAGTATTCTTAAATGGTTTATAAAGATAATTATTAATGATAATCATCTTTTTGTTTTTTTTTAAGCTATAAATCAAAATATATAATTTATTTGGTAAAGAGAAAAAGAGATGGGATCATATTGCAAAGTCAAGATAAGCCATATCTAAAATCCATGTCTAAATGGAACAAAAGTATATTTAAATAACATATAATGGTTTTATAAAACTTTGTAAATTGGTTTAACCCTTTTTGGAGTTTTAAATAAAAAGATATGAAGGAAAGTAACTAAGAAAAAAAAGAACCATATAGTCCAAAGTAAATATTTATAAATGATATTGTTTGAATTGGATAATAAATAAGATAGATAATATCCTAAAAAATGATCTAGTTGATTTTACAAATTTTTGAAAATTTGAATGGATCCATTTAGAACTCTAAATCAAAAGTTAATAAAGAAAACTGAAAAAATAAAAAGAAAAATGAATAAACAAAAAAGAGAGTCGACCCAGCCGGCCACGGCCCAATTTCCTCCCAAGCCAGCCCACCGGCCAGCCCTGCCTCTCCATATATATATATTTTTCTCTCTCTCCCTTTCATCTTCCTTATTGGGTCTAACATTGCTGCCCATCCGGCCGAGTTGCCAGCCGAGCGAGCTGTGCTCGTCTTCCTCCTGAGCTGAGAACGTACGTGGTTACTAGGTACCTCCATGACCATGACTATTTCTTTCCCTTCATCTTTCCATCAATTGTGTGACATTTTCACTTTGACATAAATACGAAAGTTACTCCAAATTTTATGGATGTCCCATTCAGGGAATTAGAACTCCACATCATAGCCTTAATTGGTCAGACCAACACGGTGAACTGAATGCCAATCGTGGGCATCCGACTCTCGATCTCCCTCCTCAGGGCCATATAAAACCGACCTGGGCGCGTCACTTTATACCCCTGATTCTCCTCTTCCACTTTGATTCACAAAACTATCCCCGAGAAGCCCTCTACTGACCATGTCGAGTGCATCTTCTTCAGCTCCAAGATCGAGTTCATCAGACCGGTACATCGTGTACGTTTTATGTTTCACCGATTCCTTTTTTCCAGTGTGCTCTACTAATCGTCGCCTACCTCTAGGACATGATCTTGCGTCAGATAGTTCTCGTTGACCGTGCCGCCGATGTCGCCGCTGTTTGGGCTGTTCGTCGTCGCCTCCTGTAAGGCCAAGCGAGGAATCTATCATCTTCAACATGTTTATACAAATGGGGTCCACCCGTTTTACATTCCCGTAGGACTCCAAGTCTTCGACGTCGTCACCATGCGATCCCGCCAGTACCATCCTCATGTTTTCCGGAGACCAGACCATCTTCACGTTGGTGAGCCATATTGCCTTGTTCTGTTCTTCACTGGCTATTTTTATCAGTGTATTAAGCAAACGCGATGCTAGCTTATGAAATTGGAAAGTACGACAATCAAATACTCCATGGTATAAATAGGCACATTGTGGTAGACAAAGGCAAAAATAGCCTAGCGATGGACGAGAGAAATAAAGCATCACATTGTTTGTAGTAGTAACCGTCACGACATTCTAAATCAGTTTGACATATGGATTCATGAACCATATATGGAGACATCTATCTTCTACTAGCAGCCTCCACAACACGCACACGCACACACACAATCGATAAGCTGCATGTGCGTATGGCACCTAGGTGACTCTTAGTGTTTGCTTTTCTTTCAGCTTTCACAACTTAATGAGCATATCTTGGCCACACGTATATATTTACACTCACACCCATATTGTACTAACACGACTAGAACTAGGACTGTATTAACTATAAGGATATAATGGAAATAAAATCTACGGGTTAGACTAACTCATGAAAAGTAACCATCCGAAAAAGTTTATTCCTAGTAGTACTCATGTTTCTCTTACAATAATATTTGATAATGTTTTTATATGTTAGCCATGAAATTTTAATCCAAGCCCTACCTTTTTGCACCACGAATAAAATTATGGTCTATGCTATATATACGTGCCATTCTGTGATTCCGTTAAAAGTTGAACCATAATGATTATTCCTATCCATCAGTACCATCTGATGTTTACAACCCTTTCCAAGACCATGTGAAAACTATCCTAAATCTTAAGCTTAATTTTAACATAATATCTAAATATAAATTCCCAAAATTAACTAGGTTAATTATTAATATGTTTAGAGGTACTATTGAATGCTAAATGCAATAATTCGGTTTTATTTGAAGTTTTATTTGGATTTTATGCTTTCATCTTTGATGAATATTTCTATTTTGAAATGTCATGTTTATGTGTGTATATTTATAGTATGATACTATTTTGCGATAGATTTCACGCGGAGTGGTGAGGATAAAATGTTGAGAAATTTATATTGGGTTTCTTCTATCCAAAAAGGCAAGTGGCACTATCATCAAGTCCTACTGTTTTCATTATACTTAGTGGATTTTTGTAGTATATTCATGATAGACTATATTATTATGCTATGCTATATCTCCTATGTAGAATAGGGAATGGTAGTTTCTACTTGGTAGGTGAAACATCGTAAGATTAGAAATGCTTAGCCCTGCTATATTTTCGGGATGGAATATCATATTATGATTATATGGAGTATTGGGAAATATATGTTTTCTATAATAAAACAAGTACTTAATGAAACACCTGGGTGGAAATGGGACTTGCTTGGATTATGTTGAGTGGTTACTCAGGGGCCATATCTATGGTCGGCTGGTGTATCGCACATGTGGACGGCCACCCAGGAACAAAGAGATTGGAGACGTTCTTGTCGCGAAGCTTCGAGTGCAGCCACATGGCATATGGGCTCTGCCTTGACCGACTAAGTTGCGAGAACTCAGCCAGACGGACAGAGGGTGGTAGTGATGATAGGATGGAACGCGTCCGTGGTGGTCTGAGGGATTGCTTCTGAAAAGTCTCGTATCGATGCATGTCGAGTCTTGTGGGGAAAGTGCACCACCTCTCGAGAGGGTAAAACTAAGTACTTAGCCGTGTCCCCGGTTATGGACAATTTCTGAGCATCAAGACAATGAAGCAGAATCAAGAATCTCATCATTCTAATTTCCTAAGTTAAAACTTGATGGGTGAACAAGGGCTGTTGGTTCATTGATTTCTATCAATGGAACCTACGTTCACTGATTTCTATCAGTGGTACCACTATGTTGTGATTAGACATATTACCTGGAGGGTATCCAGTGTAACTTAGTTGAGAATAAGTGTTGCAAACTATTTATAAAAAGTTAGGAAAAAACTTTCTTGCTGCAAACTAGCCAAAGCTCTACCTGACCAGATATCCATGTAGTAATAGGTTCCACTTTACATCCACATACTAGTGACACTTGCCAATACAATTCAAAATGTATTGACCCTTGTGGCTGTAACTTATCATGTTGCAGGATTATTTTATGATAGTGAAGTTTGATGAGTAAGGATTACGAGTCTGCACCCAACATGTTTGCCTGTGGCACATGAAGATGAAGGACTCCATGCTTTATAGTTATATCTGCTGCTTTGTAATGAGATAGCCATATGAGCTATGTAAGTTGTAATGAACTATTTTTATTCCTGGATATGCGATGTAGTATGACCTTTGTTTCTTGATATTACATCTTAAACTGTGGGTGCTAGCTATTCGATCCAGGGACTAGCACTATAAACACAGGGACCTATACCTTGTCGGGTTCGGGTCTTGACAATACAAAACTTCGCACAATCTTTATTAGCAACATTAGTGCACTCAAGATAAATAAGTCTTAAGGTTCAGTTCTAACACCAAATAAACTTCCATTAGAACACTAGATACTGTAGCACTTCCCTCAAAAATCTCAATTCCCCAAAAGAACTCAAGAAGGAACCAACAAGAAGCAAATGCAGAAAATGGCGGAAATCTGTCAAAACAGACCAGCAGGTAAAGATGAATTTTTTCGAAGACCTTCTGTTGCTCAAATAAAAAAGTGTTGAACTAACGAAAGTTAGATAACAACCTGGGGCAGTAGATAAAGATTTAAGAAAGCGCTGGAATCATTTCAATGGAAACCGGAATTGTTTCGGGTGAAATTGCAGAAACTGGTTCTGCATGTGATATTGAAATGTTGCTGGGGTTTGTTAATTGAAGTAATTAACAAAATTCTGAACAAAATAAATAAAAGAGCTTTATGAAATGAGAGTTTGCATTAAATTTGGTGAAAATTTAATGGAGGTGAGTGGAATTTTCATTGGAAGGCTAATTATGCGTTTGGGAGCTCCACCCACATGAATGTGGAAGAGGTGGGGGCACCTCCCTTGGCTTCCGGCCAAGGTGAGGGGCTGCCCCCCTCTCCCTATAAAAGGCACCCCACTCCCTCCTCTCATCTCACACCTCCTCGTGAAGGATCTCTCTCCGCCTCTAGAAATTATTCCACATGGTCTCGGATTAGCGAGATACATGTTCCCGACAGATTTATCTAGAAAGGAGTTGCTACTTCCACTACTTTCCTAGAGCGAGGGACGGAGGTGGTTGATGGCTATGAAATATAGCCATCTACATCCACATTTAAACTGGATATTATTCATATTTTTATGAAATATCTCTCTAAACCCAACCACTAATGCCTAATGATCAATGGGGTATTTAATCCTTTCTCATTATTTTTCCCTGCACAGATAATGACATTTGATGATGGGAATCACAACATTAAAGTCGAAGATACAATATTTCCAACAACCCATAGAAACCAGGGGTTATGAAGTGGAGACAGACGCTTTAACGACCAACTATATGGCGAGAATAAAATTCCAGCCGTATAGTTCCGGTCATATAGTTGCCATCTACACCGCTAGGTCAAACATAACAACTTTCGTGAAGGGACCCCTATATAAAGAGGTTCCGAGCAACGAGAAAAGCTCTCACTCATATGCCAGTCGCTAGCCGCCCCCAGAAACCTCCATCCACAACACCGAAGAGCTGTTGGAGGAATAGACTTAGATCTAACCTCCAAACCCTTCTCCACCACCATAGACATAGTCCACCACTTGTAATAGTAGATCTCATCTTCGATTGGCGACATTGTAAGACTATTTGCTATCAATCTCATGATTTCTATTGCAATGTTTATGATCGTTTATTTCATCTCTAGTCGTGAGTAATTCTCTTTGGGCTAAGGGCTTGGGCCTAGCCATGCATCTTTTGTGCATGTTATTTATCATAGATGTGATTATTTTTTTAGTTTGTATGACATGATGATTATTGTATACTCTCTTGCCTCAATCCAAGGACTTATCAGGTACCCAAGACCCTGAGGATTGAGCCAGGTATAGGGAGTATGAGTAATGGCTCATCTGCAGGTTGGGAACCCAAGTGACAGAAGGGGTAGTACGGCTGTATGTGAGTGATTTACTTGGGATTTACGGTGTCGTCACTATGCACATCACTAGTTCTCTTTCTTCTATGGATGAGACTAGTAGGTTATTGCTATAAGAGGCTGCGGAGGCAATAGAAATTATGGATGCGCTGCCCACATATAATTATCTTGCTCTAACAATTAGATGCATACTTTATTATTATCTTGTATTCCCATCAGATGTTTTTCAAAGCTACAGGTGAAACCGAAATCCCTAGGCCCTCTCTCTCCATCATCGACAACAACAAAAGACAGCAAACTATTGATCCGGTAAAACACAAAAAGAATTCTAAAACTCCCGAAGGTCCGTTAAAGTAACTTCACTATGCTTTCTGCTTCTCGAGTTTTCGATAACCTAGGTCTACTAGGGAAAAAGAGCTATACTACATCCGTAATCCGGATCGAATGTATTAACCCTTTTTCTGGCGCCATTGTCGGTGAAGCAATAGCTACCCTGGTGAGGTTAGTAGGAACCTTGCTAGTTTTAATTCTTGTTTTTAATTTTGTTAGTTTGCTTTCAGTCTTTATTTAAAAACCAAAAAAATTAGTTACTCTTTAATTTCTTGTTTTTACTATCATAAGTCTTTGTTTAAGAAAACCCAAAAAAATAGGAAATATGGCTGAAAAGAAGCTTGGGGAGTTTGCAACTCCCAACAATGATTATTTGCGTACTCCTATTACTCAGCCAACAATTGCTGCTAATGATTATGAAATTAAGCCCCATTATTTAAGTTTGGTTCAACAGAATCAATTTGGAGGCTCTACTATTGAGGACGCAGGTATGCACTTGAATACTTTCACTGAAATATGTGATATGATGCGCATAAAATATGTTAACCCTGATGTAGTCAAATTGCACTTATTTCCTTTCTCTCTTAGAGGAAGAGCAAAATAATGGTTGCTATCTTTTCCTAGATATACTATTGCATCATGGGTGGAGTGTACTTCTTTATTTATGACTAAATTTTTCCCACCCACAAAGACTATGTAACTAAGATCTAATATTATTGGTTTTAGACAAGAAAAGCGTGAGCCACTAGCACTTGCATGGGAGAGGATGAAATAATGCATGAGAAACTGTCCCAGTCATGGGATGGAAGATTGGTTAATTCTCCATTTATTTTATAATGCTCTTAACCCTGTGTCTAAGTCTATGCTTGATACTACAGTTGGAGGAATATTTATGGGTAAACATATTACCGAAGCAAAGCAGTAGATACACAATAAGCAAGATAACCATGCGCAGTGGCATGTGGATAGATCAAAAACGAAGAAGGTGAACTCTGTCTCACCACAAGAAAATGAAGTACTCAATGTTAAGCTGGAAGAGCTCATATTAGCCTTGAAAGGTAAGGAAAGCCAGGTAAGAGCTATCCTAGAAACAAATATTGAATAAATAAACTTCATTGCTCGTAATGATTATAACCCTACTCGGAAGAAGAATTATAATCCAAATTTTTAGAAACACTATTCTAGTCCAGTAGGTAACTCTAATAAAAAGATGGGAACAAGTAATGGTAGTCTCCAAGAAACACTTAAGTCCTTCATAGACTCACAAAATGTGAAAAACAATATCCTTGTTAAAATAATGGAGAACCATGATTCTGTGCTTGCTAAATTATCTAACAAAGCTATTAGTTTGAGGAACGATTTGCAGGCCCTCCATGAAAGAACAGAGATTGTTGAGGAACAATTATCTAAGATACACGAGAGTCAAACTCTCATTTTAGCTAAATATGCAGGTAAAGCTGAGCCCGATCCTGTTGAAGGCCTCAAGATGATGAGAATCCAAAGGGAGGAGCCTAAATAACATGATTATAGTAATGCTCCTTCACCAAATTACACCATTGAAGATCTTGTAAAAAGGATCAATATCAAGATTCCGGTAAGTGAAGGAAATGATGAAGCTATGTATCAACACTTCATTGATCAAGTACCAATAAAGGTACGTGAGCTTGCGGGAGAATATAAGAAAATTGCTAAAAATTTACCTGTGAAGCTTGATGATATATTTGAGCCAAATATCAAGATTAAAATTTGGACCAATGAGATAACTGCATTTTGTGATCTAGGTGCGAGCGTTTCAACAATTCCAAAAACTCTTTTTAATAATTTAAATTTTGACTCTTTTGAAATCACTGAGTTAAAATTACATCTTGCAGATTCTACCTACAAACAAGCTGTAGGGATTAAAGAAAATACTTTAGTATACATTAAAGGATGTCCTGCTCTTATTGATTTTGTTATTGTTGACTTGCATGAAGATGCTACTGCTCCTATTATATTAGGCCATCCATTCTTTAGAACTATTAAGGCTTTGGTTAATCTACATGAAGGGAACGTGAAGCTTCAATTGCCTTTGTGGGATTCTTTTGTTATTCATTTTCCAATGAAGAAGAAAGCCAAGCATGATGAAAAGAGCGATGCATGGGAGACAACCCGTGTGACATAAGGTTTGAGTAAAGTTTGTAAGTTTTAGTTTAAGTTTTATGTTTAATAAAGAGTTCTAGAAAGCTCCAGTTGAGGAGAATAAGATCGGTAGTACTAAAAATCCTACTTTATACATGCTGATGTTGGTCGACAATTTTTATTGTCATTTTTCTATCAAAAACAAGGTGTTTCACTAAGTTTCAGGATAAGAAATAATTCTCGGTGAAACAGAATTTTTTTGATGACTATAGAAGGTTTAACGACCAACTATATGGCAGGAATAAAAATTCCGTCCGTATAGTTTCGGTCATATAGACATCTTTGCCATCGACAAATTTTCTTTTCCAGGTATTAAAGGTTTAATGACCAACTATACGGTAGGAAAAAAATTCGTATAGTTTCGGCTGTATAGTTATTGATGCATGATGGCTCAATGCACGGCGCCCAGAAAAATGCATGATGGTGGTTTTGATGTAGAGCTCGTTTGGAACCCCAAGAGGAAGGTATGATGAGCACAGCAGCAAGTTTGCCTCAGTTATGAAACCAAGGTTTAATCGAACCAGTAGGAGCAAGGAAACACCCTAAAGCTGTTACTAGCTGAGCTTTGGCAGGGCGCACTACCGGTGCTAGTAGCAACGTGAAGACCTGCACAACACAACCACAGAACTTTGTCCCCAACTTGCGATGAGGTTGTCAATCTCGCCGTGTTTTGGGGAAAACAAAGGATCAAACGTATCGAATGGAAAGAAGTAAAAGTTTGCAGAAAGTAAACACAAAGAAGTAAACAGTTTATAGATTGTATGTAAAAGAAAAAGGACCAGGATCCATAGTTCACCAGAGGTGGCTCTCCTTAAGGTAGATAACATGCTGGGTGAAAAAATTACAGCGGGGCAATTGACAAACACCGAGAAAGCAATACATGCATATACTAATCATCTTGACTCCTTTGAGACTTGATTGGGCATTACAACACTATACATAGACCGCCATCCAACTGCATCTATGACTAATAATCCACCTTCAGGTTATCATCCGAACCCCCTCCAGTATTAAGTTGCAAGCAACAGATTATTGCTTTACGAACTACGTGTAAAGTAAACAATACGATTGTTCTATGAACAAAGGATTGTTGTTTTCTCCCTAATGGCAACATCACATCCAGTACCTTAGAGATTTCTGTCACTTCCCCAGATTACCAGAGGCATGAACCCACTATCGAGCATAAATACTAACTCTTGGAGTTGCTAGCATCTACTTGGCCAAGATAGCTACTAACAACGGAAAGCATGCAAGTTCACAAATAACAAAGACATGATAGAATCAATAATCAATATGAAATAGCATCTCAATATCCATCGGATCCCCGCAAACACAACATGTAGAATTACAAATATATGATCTTGATCATGAACGGAGCTCACAAGATCCAAACATGAAAGCACAAAGGAGGAGAACCAGCCATCTAGCTAGTACATGGATCCGTAGTCCAAGGATGAACTACTCATGCATCACACTGGAGGCTTGCATGGTGATGAAGAAGGCCTCCAGGGTGAATTCCCCTCTCCGGCAGGGTGCCGGGAAGGGCTTCAGATCCCTCCCGATCTAGGGATGGAGATGACGGCGGCTACAGACTCTTTCGTGGATTTTTGATCGGGCACTTAGGGTTTTCGTCCTGAGGGCAATATATAGGCGGAAGGAGAGGCCGAGGGGGTGCCGGGAGCGGCCACACCACCCCCTGGCACGGGCCAGACCTGGGCGCGCGACCAGGTGGTGTGGTGGCCCAATGGCCCCTCTCCGTCTCGTATTCTGGCACTTGATGACATCCGGAAAAATAGGCACTTTGGCTTTTGTCCCATCCAATTCTGAGAATATTCTTTTTCTGACTTTCCTGGAACGAAAAACAACAGAAAACAGGCAGCTGGCACTATGGCTCTTGTTAATAGGTTAGTCCAAGAAATCATAAGAAAAGTACTCCAAATTGGAACAAAACACAAGAAAGTGCATAAAACTAAGCATGGAACATCAAAAATTATTGATACATTTGCAACGTATCAACATCCCCAAGCTTAACTCCTGCTCGTCCTCGGGTAGGTAAGTGATAAAAAGAAAGAATAATTTTTTAGGTGACATGCACCATCAAAGACTTGATCAAAGTATCTGTAAAACATTCAAAGCTGGGATCATAGTACTTTAATCATAACATGAAAGACAAAGTTCTACCAATAAGCAAAGAAACTATGATGCAACATGAAAAGGCACAAACAAAAGATTCATGAATAACAATGCTTTGCAAGACGTTTTTTTGTTTCACATAAAGCAAACATGGCATAATAGCATTCAGCTTGTCCCTCAATAGAGTAGCAAATATAAATGCATAGGACACCTTCAAAGTTCATAAGAGTGACTAGATACAATAGTTTAAAACAATAAATATCAAAGTATGCATCAATCAACTAGTCTTGGGACAATGCACATAGAACTAAGAATGGCCACTATGCTCTCAAAGTACGTGCATAGAGATAGAAGGTGGAGACCCAATATAATGGTGGAAGAAAGGCCTTTGTAAAAGGAAGTAGGTATTCAAGTCTCATAAAGAACTTCCAAAAATTATGGTACTAACAGCTTTCATCTCTCATTGCCCCTATCATAAGCATCTTTAAGGTGATTAAGGTTAAAGCGACACAACTAAGAGGATATGCTTGACAAGTTATAAACCGAAATCTCATGCCCCTTACTTACGAAGACCGATCCTCATGCTACTCTACTTCAGTCACGAGTAAGCTCTTGTCATTGTAAGTACATGTGTATCATTAAGAACCGCCAATGAGGTACCCCTTGCACATGATACGGGAGCTTTCCCATAATCAAAATGACAAGGCAAGCAGACAATGAGCATCTCAGCGATCTTTTTATTTGCTATTTGCATAGGTTTTTATTAAGGATGCTTCATATAGTGCTCATTATGGTGATGCTGCAAGTTTCCACCATGATTAGGCATGGCTTAGGCTAGCGACCCAGGCGTTTCTCTAACACACATACAAACTCCATGATCTTACAAGTTCCACTTTTATTTCACACCCCTGGGATCCGTAAGCAAAAGAACATGATATCAACGGGGTACAAAGTACAAGTGCAATATTGAAAGCATTCCCCATGAAACATGGTTCTGCTAATTTCAATTTATAAAGCACAAGCATATACGCAACAAAGAAGGACCCAATGGTTCAAGTTTATTAAGGGCAATTAAAGTAAAGTGTGTCATCAAGTTCGTGAGAGCTTTAATCACTAGTTTTCTCATAACAAGTTTAATTTGGAACATAAACAAGAGCACGAATATACTTGGAATAGCATAAGCTAGTAGGTAGGTATGGTGGACTCTTTGGAATAACTTGGTTTACGGAGTTGGATGCATGAGTGGAACTCACACTTGGTTGTGGAGGCTAGCAAAAGACTGGGAGCGACAAAGTAAGAGAGCAATAATGGCCATAATCATGCAGAGCAACAAAACATCATTGATCAAA
Source organism: Avena insularis (assembly GCA_023614405.1). NCBI lineage: Eukaryota > Viridiplantae > Streptophyta > Magnoliopsida > Poales > Poaceae > Avena > Avena insularis. The sequence goes on from CM042686.1 coordinate 609,215,226, forward strand.
GCATAAAGTGATACTACAAGTTGAAAACTAAAGGATCATAAAGGCTATGGTGACTTGAGATAGTGATAACATGGTGTGAGCATGCGCCAAGTCAACCCAAATAAATCATCAAAGGAGAATACCACTATACTATGCTTTAATATGCTAAAACTACGCATGATTCATCCAAGGCACATTAAGCAATCTCAATTGTTTATATCAAGTAATGCTGCAGCAAAGAATACTAAGCATAAATCCAAAACAATGTCAAGCATGGCATGACAAAGCATAGGCCACAGTAAAAAACGAGCTCTTTTTACCACATAAGCACGAACTTTCCTACTCTTTTCCAAACCAAACCAAACTATTTGCAAACCAATGTATGAAAGAGGGGGTCCAACCAATTTATTCAGAAAACTAAGAAAACCAAGCAAACTAAAAACCAAAATGAAAACAAAAAAGAAGACGCTCGAAGAAAAACACAATTGTGGATGAAACAATAAAAATGAAGCGTTTGGAAGAAACCTGGAATTTTTATTGATGAAGAAGGGGATGCCTTGGGCATCCCCAAACTTTGACGCTTGTAATTCTTGGATATTTCTTGGGGTGACACGCGTGGCATCCCCAAGCTTGAGCTTTAGTCCATCCTTCATCTCATTACTCGTTCCTTCCATACACCTGAAAATTTTCCTTCATACAAAACTTCACACAATCTTTATTAGCAACATTAGTGCAGTGAAGATAAATAAGTCTTAAGGTTCAGTTCTAACACCAAGTAAACTTCCATTAGAACACTAGATACTGTAGCACTTCCCTCAAAAAGCTCAATTCCCCAAAAGTACTCAAGAAGGAACCAACAAGAAGAAAATGCAGAAAATGGCAGAAATCTGTCAAAACAGACCAGCAGGTAAAGACGAATTTTTTCGAAGACCTTCTGTTGCTCAAATCAAAAAGTGTTGCACTAACTAAATTTAGATAACAACCTGGGGCAGAAGCACAAAACATTACAGCTCAATCCGACATACAGAGATCTCTCACGAATTTTTACGGTGAAGCACAAAATTCTGTTTCAGGACATCAACTTTCCCAATCATTACTTCTCTCTCATTAGAGGTTACTATTGGCACAAAAAGCAAATAAAAAGGATAAGGAGAGGTTATTACAGAGGTAATAACTTCCAAGACTCATCTAAAACTTTTGGGTTATCTCCCAATAAGTACTTTTTTTTAACGCCTTTAAGTTAGGCATAAGAAGCAAGAAAAAGGATCAAGTATTCTCAAATGAAGAAGCATTAAGATCAATACCAGAAATATTTTCAACAAGGCAAGGTATATCATCCAAGTAAGTTCTAGAGGATCCTCTCTCAATACTCTTAGGGTCACTATTCTCATCAAAGGGGTTTGCAGGAACAATCCAATCAAGATTTTTTTCAATGGCATCATGTATTGCTACTAGTTTAAAGGGTGTTGGTATCTTAGATTCCTCCCAGTTAGGTTCGGTTTTGTTCATCTTTTCTCCTGTACCAACAACATCTACACATGATCCTAGCATATTGAAACGTTCAAATACTTTCCTAGCTTCCTTGGTAACATCATAGAACTCCTTAAACAAAGTTTCTAGAATAAAATCCCTCTTTTTAGGGTCTTCAATTTCTTTAATCTTAAGAAACATTACTTGCATTAAGGGCTTGAGGTTAACAAACCTAGCTTCTAACATGCAAATTAAAGAAGCTGCAGCAATCTCATAGTTTGGAGAAAGTTCTGCAAGGGATCTATCTTCAGTATCTTCATTCTTACTAACATGATAAAAGAATTCTTCAATATTATCTTTCCCAATTATAGAACCACTACCAATTGAAAGGTCTTTCAAGGTGAATTTGGGGATCAACATGGTGTGCTAAAGAGGAGGTGACAACTAAAGGAGACTTAATTTTTTTGTGTTTTCAAATAAGAAAGCAAACAAGTAAAACTAATTTTTTTGTGTTTTTTTAAGAACAAAACAAGCAAACAAAGCAAAAAGAAACTAAGCAAAACAAAAATAACAAAGTAACGAGATTGGTAATGAGGGACTCCCCTTGTGAAGATGTCCTTGACTCCCCGACAACGGCGCCAGAAAATTGCTTGATGGCTGAATGCACGGCGCCCAGAAAAATGCTTGATGGTGGTGTTGATGTACAGCTCGTTGGGAACCCCAAGAGGAAGGTATGATGAGCACAACAGCAAGTTTCCCTCAGTTATGAAACCAAGGTTTAATCGAACCAGTAGGAGCAAGGAAACACCCCAAAGGTGTTACTAGCTGAGCTTTGGTAGGGCACACTACCGGTGATAGTAGCAACGTGGAGACCTGCACAACACAACCACAGAACTTTGTCCCCAACTTGCGATGAGGTTGTCAATCTCACCGTGTTTTGCGGAAAACAAAGGATCAAATGTATCGAATGGAAAGAAGTAAAAGTTTGCAGAAAGTAAATACAAAGTAAAAAATTTATAAATTGTATGTAAAAGAAAAAGGACCGAGATCCATAGTTCACTAGAGGTGGCTCTCCTTAAGATAGATAACATGCTGGGTGAAGAAATTACAGTGGGGCAATTGACAAACACCGAGAAAGCAATACATGCATATACTAATCATCTTGACTCCTTTGAGACTTGATTGGGCATTACAACATTATACATAGACCGCCATCCAACTGCATCTATGACTAATAATCCACCTTCAGGTTATCATCCAACCTCCAAAGATTAAGTTGCAAGCAACAGATTATTGCTTTACGAACTACGTGTAAAGTAAACAATATGATTGTTCTATGAACAAAGGATTGTTGTTTTCTCCCTAGTGGCAACATCACATCTAGTACCTTAGAGATTTCTGTCACATCCCCAGATTACCAGAGGCATGAACCCACTATCGCGCATAAATACTAACTCTTGGAGTTGCTAGCATCTACTTGGCCAAGATAGATACTAACAATGGAAAGCATGCAAGATCACAAATAACAAAGACATGATAGAATCAATAATCAATCTGAAATAGCATCTCAATATCCATCGGATCCCTGCAAACACAACATGTAGAATTACAAATAGATGATCTTGATCAGGAACGGAGCTCATAAGATCTAAACATGAAAGCACAAAGGAGGAGAACCAGCCATATAGCTACTACATGGATCCGTAGTACAAGGATGAACTACTCACGCATCACACCGGAGGCTTGCATGGTTATGAAGAAGGCCTGTGGTGAATTCTCTCTGGTGCCGGAAGAGCTTCAGATCCCTCCCGATCTAAGGATGGAGATGACGGCGGCTATAGACTCTTTCGCGGATTTTTTATCGGGCATTTAGGGTTTTCGTCCCGAGGGCAACATATAGGCGGAAGGAGAGGCCGAGGGGGTGCCAGGAGCGGCCACACCACACCCTGGCGCGGGCCAGGCCTGGCCGCGTGGCCAAGTGGTGTGGTGGCCCCCTGGCCCCTCTCTGTCTCGTATTCTGGCACTTGATGACATCCGGAAAAATAGGCACTTTGGCTTTTGTCCCGTTCAATTCCGAGAATATTCATCTTCTGACTTTCCTAGAACCAAAAACAGCAGAAAACAGGCAGCTGACACTGTGACTCTTGTTAATAGGCTAGTCCAAGAAATCATAAGAAAAGTACTCCAAAGTTGGAACAGAACACAAGAAAGTGAATAAAACTAAGCATGGAACATCAAAAATTATAGATACATTTTCAATGTATCAATGCCTTCGTAAAATTTCTTTTCCAAGTACAGAAAGTTTGACAACCAACTACACGGCAGGGATGAAAAATCCCGGCCGTATAGTTATGGCCGTATAGTTGTGACGCCAGGTGGAAACCCTAACTTCTTTGACAGCAAACCAACTATACGGCAGGAACAAATTGTTCGGACCGTATAGTTTGGCCGTATAGTTGCGTCCGACCACAAAATTGCCATAGGAAGGTACCCCCAACACCAAAACTTCAATATTTTTTCTCTCTTCTACCTCCAAACTCTCTCAAAACCTCAAGAGATCTTCATCTCTACTTAATTTTGTTTGATTTTCTCGCCCACAAGTGATCTATGTATGTTTCTCCTACAATCCTCCAATTACTTTTTGCAAATTCATCTTCGATCTGTTATCATTATCAATCTAGGGTGATACCTACTATGAACTATTGCCATGATTCTCTTGCCTAGATTATTATTTTGAGGGAACTCTTTAGTGTGCTAGGATGAGGAATATGTTATGCTTATTATTATTGGATCAAATAGTTTTATTTATTGTGTTTCCTTATTATTTTAGATGATGAACACAAGGAGCCAAACTCGTGTTCGTTCCACCGCTAGTGCTTCTCGAGCTGCCACTCAAGAACGCATGGGGATACGATTCAGGGATCACCTCCAACGTGATCTCTTCAACATGATCAAGAACCGAGAAGTGAAGGCACCCAAGTGGGCTTGCCCCATTATATTGAGTCAACTCGGTATTTATAATGACTTCAATTTAGTTTGCAATAGGGTTGGCCTACAAAACTTTGTATTCAATGATGTGCCTACTTATCTCCGGTTAACTCTTGAATTTCTAAGTTTCATTGAAAAGCACCATTAAAGCATGGAAAGGAGAGGATATGATTTCTTTCTCACTTATGGACAGCAATTAGGCTTTATCACTACATGAATGGTGCGCATGTTTTAATTTTCCAAACAATAATGATAATGACTTACGCGCATCCTTTACTGGCTTAGACCCTTCCCTAGAACAATATTATAATGGAGTGAGTTTCACTTCTAGAGTAAGAAAGGGGAATAATATTCAACATCCTGCAGTTCGCTACTTGTTCTATGTTATTACTAACACTTTGCAGGCACGAAATGTGTTCACAAGACTCAATGAGGAGGACATCTTAGTCCTTGCAAAAGTTGCTTTCAACAACACCAACTTTTCACTCAACTTGGGCGCAATTCTTGTGCGCTACCTAGAGTACCAATCCTCCCAAATCCAAGGACCAGTCATAGGTGGAGGCGTCATCACCGTGCTTGCCATTTCCCTAGGCATTGACCTAGGTGAGTTACAACTAGTGCTAGGTGAGCGACGTGTTGGTTTCTCTACTTTAAAACCTTGTGGAATGGTCACTAGGATAGGTGGTGTTTATTACTTGCATATTACTGGAGTTGGGCGTCTCTACCCTACTCTCTTGCCTAATGGTCTTTTCTATATCGAGGAAGGATGTTTGCTATATGACTTGCAGGTTGAGCAACACCAACCCGAGGAGGATATTCCGGATGAGGATGAGGACCAAGAAAAGGAGCAGCCACCAACCTAGTTTGCTACATACCAAACCTTCCAAGCACTTGGAGGAACTATGGAGAGAATGCAAAACCTCTCATTGAAACTCCGAGAAACAACTAGTAATTTGTCCACTGAATTTGCAAACTCGAGTTAAAACTTTTTCTCGCCACCACAATGATCTAAAGGGCTTGCAAAAGCCTAAGCTTTGTGAAGTTTCCTCATTATCTTTATTTGGTGTTCATTTGTTTTATTTATTTCGAGGTTATGTTTTTAGTTCGAGTTTATGAGCACTCGTGTTGGTTTCCCCAACATTTTATCTTTAGTTACTTTTATTTGTTTTTGAGATTTTCTAGCCAAGCTTTGCCACCAATTTTCTATTCTTCTATTCCCTCTCTTATAAACAGCAAAAAGTTTTTCCATTTGTATTTATTTTACCTCTTCCTTCTTTTCTATTCTCCTTATGGCTTTCACATATTTGCAGGAGAGTGATCGACTTCGAGTTTCCAAGAAGCAAATCAAAAGGGAAGAGAGAAGTGAAACCAATCATGAGAGGTATGCATTAAGACTCTCCACTTTTGAAGTTTGAGAAACCCATGCTAGGTAGTAGTAAATTATAAGATGTTATATTGGTGGAGTGAGTCTTTATACTGTAGTAAAATTTTGTTTACATGGGTATTTAGTTGGGTATGTTTTGTTCCAGCTCCTGTAGTCAACCAAGTCTTGCCTAAAAATTTGCTAAACAATTGTAATAAAAAAATTCTCACAATTTAAGGTTTGGGTGTTGTAGTGTTTAGTCTTGAAGGCTTATTTCTAGAGACACTCAACACCACAGAAAATAATGATTGACTTGATATCTCACTTTAAAAGGATTTGTTCAATTGCATTAATGTTTAGCGGTTTTTGTGAGCATGCCAAAGTTTGACTTGTGAATCATAAGAATGCTATACCTTTATGCGTGTCAAACTTTATCGGATGCCAACAACTCCGCTAGCCTACAAAAGATCTTCATGCAGGAAACTCCTAGATTTCGGCTATGAGTTGATTAAACATATGTAGCTGCAATGCTATAATGGGTAAGATTCTTGGCATTCTCGGGTAGTTGTGTGCATGATGGAATCACTCCTCTAGCTATTATAAGTAATAATTGTACAAAAGGCACAAAACCTTGGTGAGGCCACGAGTGTCCATCACAACCCGATAAACTAATTAAAATATTGGGCATGCCCTCAATTACTTAAGAACTGAAATTCTTGAAGGACAATGAATAGAAAAGTAGTCCTTGAAAAGTCTATATTCATTGATGTGGGAGAATTGAGATACTCTTGTGTATATGTTTTTATGAAAAAATCTCACTCTTAATTTTACATGATTATACTTTATTGTTCAAAGGCAAGCCTATGAGTTGATTACATGACATGGAATAAGGTTTACTCATTTGAATCATCCATATTGACAATAATTTTGCTGCGCTATAAGGATGCATAAAAACTAATATGATATGCTTGCCATTACTCTATCTATGCTAAAAAAAGATTAATAAAGTGGAGGAAACTTGAGACTACCAATCATGAGTAAGATCATCATCTCGTTATTTCAGTTTAACTACCAAGTTCCTTTTTGATTTTGGTTTTCTTGCTCGAGGATGATCAAGTTTAAGCTTGGGGAGGTTGATGGCTGTGAAATATAGCCATCTACATCCACATGTAAACTGGATATTATTCATATTTTTTATGAAATATCTCTTTAAACCATGCCACTAATGCCTAATGATCAAAGGGGTATGCAATACTTTGTTTCTATCTTTCCCTGCACAGATAATGACGTTTGATGATGGGAATCACAACATTAAAGTCAAAGATAGGAGATTTCCAACAACCCAAATAAACTAGTGTTCGTGAAGTGGAGACAGACGCTTTAACCACCAACTATACGGCGGGAATAAAATTCCGGTCGTATAGTTGTCATCGATGCCGCAAGGTCAAACATAACAACTTTCATGAAGGGGGGCCTATATAAAGAGGCTCCCGGCAACAAGAAATGATCTCATGCAGACGCTAGTTGCCAGCCTCCCCAGAAACCTCCATCCATAACACCGAAGAGCCGCCGGAGGAACAGACTTAGATCTAATCTCCAAACCCTTCTCCACCACCATAGCCATATTCCACCACTTGTTATAGTAGATCTCATCTACGATTGGCGACATTGTAAGACTATTTGCTCTCAATCTCATGATTTCCATTGCACTGTTTATGATTGTTGATTTTATCTCTATGCATGAGTAATTCTCTTTGGGCTAAGGGCTTCGGCCATGCCATGTAGATTTTGTGCATGTTATTTATCATAGATGTGATCATGTATTAGTTTGTATGACATGATGATTATTGTATCCTCTCTTGCCTCAATCCAAGGACTTGTTAGGTACCCATGACCGTGAGGATTGAGCTAGGTATAGGGAGTATGATTAATGACTAATCTGCAGGTTTGGAATCCTAGTGGCACAAGGGGTAGTATGGCTGTATGTAAGGGATTTACTTGGGATTAACGGTGACATCACTATTCATATAATTAGTTCTCTTTCTTCTATTGATGAGACTAGTAGGATATTTCTATAAGCGGTTGCAGAGGCAATAGCAATTATGGATGCACTGCCCACATATAATTATCTTGCTCTAACAATTACATGCATACTTTATTATTATCTTTTATTCCCATCAGATGTTTTGCACAGCTACAGGTGAAACCGAAAGCCCTAGGCCCTCTTTCTCCATCATCGATAATAACAAAAGATAGCAAACTCTTGGTCCGGTAAAACACAAAAATAATTCTAAAACTCCCGAAGGTCCGTTAAGTAACTTCACTATTCTTTCTTCTCCTCAAGGATTCGATAACCTAGGTCTACTAGGGAAAAAGAGCTATACTACATCCATAATCTGGATCGAAGGTATCAGTTGTCGGGGTTCCGGACGTGTGTGCGATCATAGATGCACCGCTACATTGTGGTGCTGGACTTGGTGGTGCTGGAACTGCTAGACTTCCTGTTGCTAGACTTGCTAGACTCGCTGGACTTCATCACGATCTTGAGATCGGCAAGTGTGTACGACTACATCAACCACGAAATCTGTTTCGTTAACAATGCTTTGTCGATATTCAAGGGTATGTTCTCTATGGATGTATATCCACCCGTTGATTGTATCTAGGTAGATAGATCTTGGTCCTTAGATGTTCACGTCGTAGGAAATGTTTTGTTTTCTATGCTGCAAACCCAACACCTCCCACCATGCCATAGGACCTGGATATTCGTCGTTTCCTGAAATAAGCTGCTTTAGTCTAAATACCGGAGAAGAAGTTGTTGGTTTCTCAACCAACGTTGCATGGAAATCTCCGAAGACTCCATTATGGTTCATCCCGAGCTTCGTCAATGCCCACGATTGGAACCATACTACCGTAAGTAATCATAATACTATGTACTAGGCTAGTTCAGTTGGTATCAGCCCTGTTGAACTATTTTTGCTACAAAGTAGTACTAGTATAGTAGTACTTCTTGTATTTCAGAATATTTTGTACAATATACTAATACTTGTTTAGATCAAGGGCAGGAGATGGTACTGCTTTTCATTTGTTCTATCATTGCTAGCAACTAAGTATTTCATAGAACTAATAGTGATGTACTAGTACTTGCTTAGATCAAGTGCAGTAGATGTTCTTGCTTTTTTTGTAACTTGGTGATACGTCGTAAACGTATCTATAATTTTTGAGGCTCCATGATTGTTTTGTATCAACTATCTTATGTTTTGTCTACACTTTGAGGCATTTTTATACATTTCCTGGAACTAACCTATTAACAAGATGCCGCAGTGCTAGTTGCTTGTTCTCTGTTGTTTTTGGTTTCAGAAAAGCTAGTAAAGAAATATTCTCGGAATTGGATGAAACAAAAGTCAAAGTTCCTATTTTTCCTAACACGACACGGAAGTCCAAAGCAGAGACGGAGGAGATCCACGAGGCGGCCACACCATATCGTGGTGCGGCCCCCCTGGTGTGGGCCCCTCGGGCGACCACCGACCTCACCTCTTCGCCTATATAAACCCCCCGAGACGAAAACCATATGGAGAAGATCAGAATTCCATGAAAAGTTCTGTAGCACCGCCGCCACCGAAGAGGAGATTCGGGAGGACATAAGTCTCTGTTGCGGCACCCTACTGGGACGAGGAAGTGCCCCCAGAGCCATCTCCATCGCTTTGGCTGACTCTCGTGATGAGGAGGGAGTAGTTCTCTCTCGAGGCTAAGGGCTCTACCGGTAGCTATGTGTTCATCTCTCTCTATGCGTGATCTTATTGAGATCATGAGCTTTGTAATCTAGTTGAATAAGTAGATCTATTCTTCTAGTCAAGTACTTTAATTAGTCCCTACTTATCCCCACATGTGTCAAGTTGACAGTGTGCACACCGTGTGGCACTTAGGGTAAGGTTACAGAAATACTTATCATGAGTATAATTTGAGTTGGATGTATCGATGAGATTGTGGTGTTTGTTGGAACCATCTTGCGCTCAAGGGGATAGTGAGGGGTTATCTAAATGGGGAATGCGAACTTTAAGGTGTGTTGTTATCGCCCTACATCTGAAGGAAATATGCCCTAGAGGCAATCATAGAGATGATTGTATTTCATGTGTATCCATGAGTTATTATAATGTTCCTTGAATATCCATATACCAGGCAACTTGTATTGATTGCCAATTATGTGAATTGTTTGTGAAACTCTTTACTTGTAGGGTTATCTAATAGTTGTCCCTAGTCGGAGTTCATGTGAGGACACACATGAATATTAGACTAGCACATCGATTGGTTGATGACTATGTTTTGCAAGTCATAGACATGGAGATGTCAAACCAATGATGTGGACACAAATTATGAACATGGGGTTGGACTGACCCAACATGAGACTGGCAATAATACTTGCAGCTCTCTCTACACATCGTGTACGTTTTGTCCTTAGACCTGAGATTGTCGCATGTACTTGAGATGTTGATCGACCTACTTTGGGGCTGTCAAACACTACTCCGTAACTGGGTAGTTATAAAGGTAGCTTTCGGGTTTGTCCTGATACATGCTGCAAGGCATCGGTCAATCAAGATGGGATTTTTCCCTCTCTACTTGAGAGAGATATCTCTGGGCCCCTCGAGTGATCGGATCCAGAAATGCATGGTCGTGCTACATATGGTTAAATGTTAACCTAGTAAAGGGATTCCGAATCACAGTATCGAGAAAGAGAGGTCAGCTTGGAGCTAGACCGAGGCAAAGGGAAAGACATGTACTCAACCTTGTGATGGTTCGTCCGAATGGTCTTTATATGCGTTTAGGAGTTGGCACGTCTTGCTAGAGGCCGCTACCAACTATTGACGGAGTAAGTGTACTCGTGTCATGTTTATACGTGTATGAACCTATAGGGTCACACACTTTAGGGGCTGGAAGCCTAATGAGGATTGGATCCGAATTAGACCAGGCTTAGGCTGCTAATGGGCTGCTGATGTAGAAGCCCACCAGGGATGCATATATAAGAGAGGGTGAGGCAAGCTGAATAGGGTTGAGCATTCCACCCAGCCGCACTCCTCTCCCGCCTATGTTGCACGCGCAGACCTAGCAGTCTGGCGTGTGACGGCTTCCACTCCGGATGTGTGGATACCTCAGAGGTGCTGCATCTGTAGCACTTGGACGAGTCACGTAAAGGGGAGCTGCTCGTGGGACGAGGACGAGGAGGAGACGTAGAACATCTACACTGCCGCAACGTGCTTCATCGAGTTCCACACCTGCGCGTCTAGCGGTAATCCCGTGATCCATGACAATAGTACTCCTGGTTGACACGGTAGAAAATTTTGATTTTATGCTAGTGTAGCATACCCGTTACCCGACAGTGGTATCAGAGCCGATGCTATTCAGTCATAGGTTCGGGAAGTTTGCATATTGTGATATGTAGATTGATATGAATGATGTGATCGTTTGTATGGCGGTGTTTCTGCATTGATCTATGATCTTACTTTCCGTGATCGTGATTCTAAGGTCGTCGAACAACTTACCCCTACCGGTCGGTTTCCGCCATTGGGGTAGACAGTGACACATAAATCCTCTTGAATCACGCGAAGATCAATATGATTGATCGAATCGGGAATTAGATCTGAATCGACGTACCTTGATCAAAGGAGTTTGGTCGAATCGGAACTATGGTCGGTTTATGGTAAATTTGATTTGCCGATCAAAATCCTTAAAGAAAATTGTATAGATTTATCTCTCATTTTTCAAAATCCTTAAAAAATACTTGAGGGCTGCTTCTTGAACCCCGCAGGGGGAGACACCCTACACCCCCCTTAGTCGTAGCCCCTTTGGTATCACGTTAAGGTTCATAGGTGCTACGATTTCACATGATCCCGTAGAATGCGATTCTATGCACAACTTGTTTTTGCAGGATTTATGTGATCAGTATGGCCCAAAAATGTATGTGATGCATGTATGTATTTTTCATGACCTGCGTGTCGTGAGTAGGGCAACACGGCTGGAGCCATATGTGTTGTCAATTATTGTAATGGCCTGCGTGCCAACTTGTGATGATCCTAATACCATGTAATTTTGATTACTAGCTGTTAGGAGTAATAGCTTGTATTAGTTCTTGGAGAACTCATCACTTGGAGGATGGCTCCCATAGAGCATGAAGATGGAGATCATCATGGTGGACAGGTTCTATGGCGATGGAGACCACCATGAGAAAATGGTCCATACTGTATCACATCTATGTGAATGCTATTCTTATACATTTTACTACTATGCATGCTTAGATGATAGAAGTAGAACGATCCCTCCCAAAGTTTAAGTTAAACCATGCCCTCCTAACCAAACCTTGCACCATCCTATGCCCTGTACAATCGTTGGTGGGTCTATGTAATTAGGGTGCCACGGTTTTCCTTGGCCAGATGTGTTTGTATCGAATACCTACACGCATAAGGGTTGGTGAGATTAACAAGGTCATCTTAACAGTTAAGGACCTTGGGACATAAAGGTTGGGCACCTAGTTTTGACATAGATATGTTACCCAACAACAAGAGTCATATGTGATATGATTAGCAAAGGTTGCTTACCGATTTACCTTGTCTTCTAGCAGTGATGCTAAAGCTCACTAGTCGACTTGTTAATTGTGGATCTTGAATCACTTAGTATCAATAGAGGGATGTTGATTTAAGTGGGATATATGCTATTAAATTGTTTAATATGTTTTACTCTTTCATGGTTACATGGCTTAGTATTTTGCATATTTTTGTTGTAGATCTATGGCACCGAGCAATTCATCACCTTTTGCTTTGCGTTCGATTCTTGAAAAGGATAAACTAAATGGAACAAACTATTCGGACTGGGTCCGTAACCTGAGAATTGTTTTCAGGGCTAATAAAAAGGAAACTGTTCTGGATACCCCAATCCCGGATGAACCTGCTGATAATGCAACTGCTGCCCTTAAGAATGCCTACAAGAAAGCATGTGATGATAACTAAATGGAACAAACTATTCGGACTGGCTCCATAACCTGAGAATTGTTCTCAGGGCTAAGAAAAAGGAAACTGTTCTGGATACCCCAATCCCGAATGAACCTGCTGATAATGCAACTGCTTCCCTTAAGAATGCCTACAAGAAATCATGTGATGATTCTCTTGAGGTTAGTTGTCTTATGCTTGCATGCATGGAACCTGATCTTCAAAAGCAGTTTGAGGATCAGGAAGCATACGATATGATCGTTGCGCTTAAGGACATGTTCCAGACTCAGGCTAGGACTGAGAGGTACAATGTCACTAAGTCCTTTGTGGAATGCAAGCTGGCAGAGGGAGCAGCTGTAGGCCCCCATGTGATCAAAATGGTTGGTTACAGTCAGACTTTGGAAAAGCTTGGTTTTCCATTAGGCCAAGAGTTGGCAACTGATTTCATTTTGGCATCTCTTCCATCTAGCTATGGGCATTTCATTTCGAACTACCATATGCATGGGGTGGAGAGTGGCCTTAATGAATTATGTGGGATGCTGAAAACAGCAGAATGTGACATTAAGAAGTGTGCAGGGCATAGCCATGTGATGGCTGTGCAGAACAAGCCTAGCTTCAAGAAAAAGGGCACTTCTTGGCAGAAGAAGAAGGGCAAGGCTAAGGATACGATCCCTAATCCAAACCCTGCACCCAAGCAAAAGGCTGGTCCTGTAGGAGACACTGAGTGTTTCTTTTGTCACGAATATGGCCACTGGAAGAGAAACTGCAGCAAGTACTAGGCTTCTTTGAAGAAGAGTGGAAGTAAGAGTACTTCCCACTCATGTACGCTTGTTGTAAATGTTGTGGACATTTTTCTCGCAGATTCTTATGTTAACTCTTGGGTATTTGTTACCGGATCGGTTGCTCATATTTGCAATTCGATGCAGGGGCTAATAAGGACTAGACAAGTGCAGAAAGGCGAAGTGGATTTTCGCGTCGGAAATAAAGCAAGGGTTGCTGCATTGAAGGAAATATGCCCTAGAGGCAATCATAGAGATGATTGTATTTCATGTGTATCCATGAGTTATTGTAATGTTCCTTGAATATCCATATACCAGGCAACTTGTATTGATTGGCAATTATGTGAATTGTTTGTGAAACTCTTTACTTGTATGGTTATCTAATAGTTGTCCCTAGTCAGATTTCATGTGAGGACACACATGAATATTATACTAGCACATCGATTGGTTGATGACTATGTTTCGCAAGTCATAGACATGGAGATGTCAAACCAATGATGTGGACACATGTTATGAACATGGGGTTGGACTGACCCAACATGAGACTGGCAATAATACTTGCAGCTCTCTCTACACATCGTGTATGTTTTGTCCTTAGACCTCAGATTGTCGCATGTACTTGAGATGTGGATCGACCTACTTTGGGGCTGTTAAACACTACTCCGTAACTGGGTAGTTATAAAGGTAGCTTTCGGGTTTGTCCTGATACATGCTGCAAGGCATCGGTCAATCAAGATGGGATTTGCCCCTCTCTACTTGAGACAGATATCTTTGGGCCCCTCGAGTGATCGGATCCAGAAATGCATGGCCGTGCTACATATGGTTAAGAGTTAACCTAGTAAAGGGATTCCGAATCACAGTATCGAGAAAGAGAGGTCAGCTTGGAGCTAGACCAAATATCATGAGGCAAAGGGAAAGACATGTACTCAACCTTGTGATGGTTCGTCTGAATCATCTTTATATGCGTTTAGGAGTTGGCACGTCTTGCTAGAGGCCGCTACCAACTATTGACGGAGTAAGTGTACTCGTGTCATGTCTATACGTGTATGAACCTATAGGGTCACACACTTTAGGGGCTGGATGCCTAATGAGGATTGGATCCGAATTGGACCAGGCTTAGGCTGCTAATGGGCTGCTAATGTAGAAGCCCACCAGGGATGCCTATATAAGAGAGGGTGAGGCGAGCTGAATAGGGTGTAGCATTCCACCCAGCCGCCACTCCTCTTCCGCCTGTGTTGCACGCGCAGACCTAGCAGTCTGGCGTGTGACAGCTTCGACTCCGGACGTGTGGATACCTCGGAGGTGTTGCATCTGTAGCACTTGGACGAGCCGTGCAAAGGGGAGCTGCTCGTGGGACGAGCACAAGGAGGAGACATAGAACATCTACACTATCGCAACGTGCTTCATCGAGTTCCGCACCTGCACGTCTAGCGGTAATCCCGTGATCTATGACAATAGTATTCCTGGTTGACGCGGTAGAAAATTTTGATTTTACGCTAGTGTAACCTACCCGTTACCCTACAACATCGTGCAACAGGAGAGTAGTTCAGGGTAGCATAATGAAGAGAAGTTATTTATATGATCCCTGGGCCTTGTTTCCAAGCATTGAAACACCATATACAATCAGTCATGTTACATGTTTTCTTGCTGCCACTCTTATTTCGGATTGCAGGTACCACTTATAATCATCCATATTACTTGTATTTCACTATCTCTTCACCGAACTAGTGCACCTATACACCTGACAAGTGTATTGGGTGTGTTGGGGACACAAGAGACATCTTGTATCTTGATTGCAGGGTTGCTTGAGAGGTATACCATTGACCACTTCCTCCCTTAGTTCGATAAACCTTGGGTGATCCACTTAAGGGAAACATGCTGCTGTTCTACAAACCTCTGCACTTGGAGGCCCAACACTGTCTACAAGAATAGAAGCGTGCGTAGACATCACTTGGCCTTGTCATAAACTCATAATCTAGACGAGGCTTTGGCCATTTTGGGTTACCTATGGAGGTCACACTCATGCATTATGTGAGAAGGAGGCATGCAAACAAAAGCAGACTTGATCGTCAGTTTTGTTTCTTCCAATGACGAGTGTTCAGACAAAAGGGCAAACTGAATATGTCACTTTGAAATTCTGTTGAATATGTCCAAGTGCTACTGAATGTGAACTGGGAATCCGTCGATATTTTTCTTTCTTATTATGTACTTCTGAATCTTTCAAATGCTACTAAACATGTCAAAAGTTTTGTTTGGTACTTGTTCAGATCGACCGGCCGAGTGCAGAATATGGTCTCACTTTCCTTTTGAATTAGGCCTTGCTACATCTATTGAATTTCAATATCCCCATTGCCGAATCTGTCAATTCTTTTGGTCATTGTCTGTGTACGGCCAATAGGTCACTTTGAAATGTTGTGCTGACTCTGTCAAGTGCTGCTGAATATGAACCGGGAATATGTTCGATATTTTTACAATCTTATTCTGTACTGTTGAATCTTTCAAATGCTACTAAATATGTCAAATATTCTATCATTACTAGTAGTACAATATTTTGCAGATGTACTGGTACTTGTTTAGATGAAGTCATCAGATTGTCTTGCTTTTCTTTTGAAACTTAGCATTGTCACAATTATCTAGATGAGTCTTGGGTATTTTGACTTGCTATGGGCGGTCACACAAGCATTAACGTAAAGAGGCGGTACTCACATAGAAGAAGACTTGATCATCAGTTTTGCTTGCTCTAATGATCAAGTCTCTTTGGTGAACAGTCCAAACTGATCGTGCGCCAGGTTTTTGTTTAGCTGGAACAAGAGTTTATTCTCTCTTTACTGCTATTGAATTTCAAGCAGGAAAGCTACTGAATCTCTCAAATGTTTTGTTGTTGCTATTACTAAAGCATTTGGTGGAAATACTGATGTACTTGTACTTGTTTAAATCAAGGCAGTAGATAGTCTTGCTTTTCTTTTGGAACATGGACTTGTCACAATCTAGATGAGAATTGGGCATTTTGGGTTGCTTTTCTTTTGGAACATGGCCTTGTCACAGAAGCATTGGGATAACCCCCAAGTGCAGGGGATGACCATAGTACAATTCAGTAAGTATTTGAGTGACGAACCCACGAGGAGCTAAAGGTAAACTATCTATTCTCTACATCCCTATAACCCACTTATATGGCCTTTTATGCAAAGATAGGATCTAGAGTGTGTATGTGTCTAGAGGAACACAATAAAGCATGAACAACTTGATGATGAAAATCCCAAGGCACTATAATCTAGAGGAACAATAGGATTAATTAAGGACATGTGTCTAGAAGGTGACACTCCTAACCATCACATCAAACTTATTTGGATAAAGTCTATTGTTTCTTATAATGGTGGAGCTCTAAATCATAGAGTAGTTAAGTAAATGAACTACCACAACCCTAGTGATTGGTCCCTAAGCCAAGTTAATGTGCTAACAAGGGATTCATTAAGACAAATATGTCCAACCACCGCTTTAAGTTCCAAGGTCCCCAGTATATTCCCCATTAATTAACCATGAATTAATATAGCATGCATATAAGACTTGGAACACGGTTTCTGTTCAACTCCCTTTGTTCCTCCTACTAATAACATGTAACAGTGATAACCTTGTGCATCCCCCAACATATGTGTGCACTCATATATCAGTCCATAAGACCATGATAGAAGATAACAAACTTGTATGCAACCAAAACAAACTAGATCACAATTTCCATGAACAATCACTACTCAAGCATCAACATAAACATACAATAGACCATAGGAAAGTAAAATATTTCCTCATACATAATGTTTGCCAAGAGATTACAGGAGGTATATGGAGGGGATCTCGTGTAGATGGTGATGGAGATGTGCCTCTCCAAGAGGGATAGGCGGCGATGCAAGGAGAGGAGGTGGCACCGACGGCAGGGAGGCCCTTCACAAAGTTCACTAGGTTCAAGAATTAAGCAATAACTAAAGCAAGTGAGCTATAAAGTGATATCTTTTGCACTCTACAGACATTCTCAATAATAGGTAGACTTGTGCTCAAACAAATGAGAGGGTAAACAAACCTGCAATCATACGTAGATGAACTTATAGAGTAATTGGAAGACTCTTTCCTATCATTGGCATGTTTTTTTATGCCTTTCTACTTTGGGATACTTCTTAGTTTCATGCCCTTGACGTAGAAGACTCACTTCTTAGTTTTATGTCTTCCCTTAAGATATTTTTATATCTCGTACCAAAAGTAAGAATGGATTAAACATGTGCAAAGGCTTATATAGCTTCCAAACTTGTTGGGGGGATACCCCCGGGTAGGGTCACTCCGGGGTACAAGGGCCGAATTAGCCAAGGTTTGGCAGAGACAATGCGTATGCTGGCCGGGTCACCTCAAGGCAGGCCGGATCACGGAGTAACCCGGACCAGGGGGGTCGCCTAACATTGTCTTATCTGACTTAAAGAGTAGGTCGGAAGTGCTTGTCTAACTTGTATGCAGGAACAGGTGTGGCCGGATCTACTATGATCCGGGTCCTCGCTTGGCTTCTGGGAGAAGGAAGGAATCTCTCTGGTCGAAAAAGAAGGTCCGATACGCACTGCATGAGCGAAGAAAGCAAGGGCAGGATCACCGGATCGTGGCCGACAAGGGTGACGACGCTCACGTCGGCTGACGCAGGCGCCGCAGAGGCTTACGTAGCTAAAGCATGTATGACGCGGGGGAAAAAGCACCCCGGTCGGGTTACCACTTTGAGAGGAGGCATATTCCTAAGAATATGCCTCCACGTATGCCCTAGGCAGAGACCGAGCCACCTCTATATAAGGGGGGCTAGGGTTCCTGAAGAAGGGGTTGGTTGAGTTCTAGTCAGTTGAGTTTCCTTGTGTATCAATTTGGCTAGGGTTTTAGAAGTGAACCATGGGTGAGAGTAAGAGAGGTCCTTATTCCTCCTCTCGCCAATACAGCTCAAGGAGCACTTGTAATCTCGCAGATATAGCAATATCAACTTCTATGTGAAGAATCACTCCACTATCCCTCCCTGGATTCCCCTAGCGCGTATTAGTCCCTACCTTTAGCCTATCCATGGCATCTGCCGTGACACCACCACGACAGTTGGCGCCCACCATGGGGCTAGCGGCGCTAGCAGGGGTGAAGATCTGGACAGGAAACCACATCGGCACCGGCGAACACGTCGTCTCCGGGCTCGTTCAGTGCTTTGGAGCGCTGGATTTCGTCAGCGACAACGCTGGCTGCTTCGGCACGCGCCCATTTCCGCACAACGGCCTCTTCGTCAAGTTGGGTGCGCACAAGGTCTATGTTGGTTTGGACGTATCATGCGTTCATCTGCGCCGCATCGTCGATGCGGGGGAACCACCCCTCACTGTGGCTCGCGGGGCGCGTATCGCTCGCTCCCCGGACCATGCGGAGGTGATGATGACTGCGCCAGGTGCGGGGGCAAGCAAGGACCCAACATCAGACCGGGAGGTAACACCTAAGGCACCGAGGAAAGCTAGAGGACCTCCACTAGAGAGGCCTAAGAAGGTGCTGAGGGACGCAATGGATAGCTTGGCTAACCCGGTGGCAGCAGTGGTAGATCCGGCTCAGGCATAGGCCGAGCTAGAAGAAACTCAGCAAAAGATACTGGAGGGTGCAAAGAAAATAGCCACGGCTCAGCAGTCGCTGAACATGATGCTGCGTGAGTACGCAAAGGCAAACAAAGTTGATACGGTAAAAGTAAAAGGGAGAAATCTCATAAGCGAGATGAACATACAAGGTGATGATGGAGCAGAAGGGTCGGAAAACTATCTGTCTGTGGGGTTGCCGAAGTATAGTACCCCGACGAAGAACCTCAGAGCAGCGGATGCGGCTGCGTCCGAGTTAGAGGGTCTGACAGGTGAGGCCCGTCAGAGACAACAACATAGGGTTAACGAGTTGGTTCGGATCGCGAACAGACATAACGAAGAGCTGCTCAGAGGTAACCCGGAGAGAGTTGGAGCTTACAAAATCGTCCATTCGGCAATGGGTAACCCGGAGAAATCCGCTGGAGCCGCATCGTCGCCTCATGGTGGTCCAAGGAGAGAAGAGGTAGTAACCTCGGCCAGACGGAACAAACAGATCGTCCCGTACGACTCGACGCATGCGGGAAAAGAAAAGGAGACGCGGAAAAATGATGTTCGACGGAGTGAGAGCCGAGGTGAAGCTGGCCGAGGTAACCACAACCAAGGCAATGCCGGTCAAGGGAATGCTGCCAACGGCAATGCCGGACAGCGAAACTCGGCACGAGCAGGTCAACCGCAGCAGCGGAATATACCAAGGCAAGAGCAAAGTGCCGGCCGAGGTATGCAACAGAGAGATGCGCAACGAGAGCAAAACCGATACAATGACGGTGATTCGGAGATGATGAACGCGGGATACCCAAGACCGGACTATCATGTGATAGGGTCAAGGTTGGGAAGCAGAGACTTGATGCCGGATGACGCCAGGTTAAAGCTAGATCGCCTGTATAGGTTGGAACAGATCGAATGTCAAGGTCCCTCGGGTCCAGCATGCTTCGGACCCCGGATCATGAAAGAGCCACCGGTACCCAATTTCTAGCTGCCCAGAGGCACGAAGACGTATGACGGCAGTACCAAGCCGGAGGATTGGCTAATAAACTATGCTACAACTGTGAAACTTTCCACTGGCAACTTGAGATGGGCTGTATGTTACGTACACCAGATGTTGGAAGGCCCGGCCAGAGTATGGCTGAATAACTTACGACCCGGAAGCATCAACAGCTGGATAGATTTTGAAGAAATGTTTATCAGTAACTTCTCGAGTACATATCAGAGGCCAAATAGACCGCAGACCCTAGCAATGTGCAAGCAGAGATCTAACGAGACAGACCGTGAATTCTTGACCCGGTGGTGTACCGTGAGAAACTCGTGTGAAGGAGTCATAGAGTCACAGGCCATAGTGTGGTTCGCACAAGGGTGCAGATATGGCAGTGAGTTGTGGATGAAATTGCAAAGGAAAATGCCAGTTATGTTGGCAGAGATGATCTGGATTGCAGATTCGTATGCTTTGGGTGATCCGACTCTACCCAAGATCGCCTCAAACGAGTCAAACGAGGAGTACTATCAGAGGGACGGAGCCGGGTCATCCCGGAGGAACGATTACAGAGGAAAAAGGAGAGATGATAGACCGGATCATCGGTACAGTTTGCAACAAGTTGCAGCTGTGAATCAAGATCAACCCGGAGCAGGGAGCAACCAACGCCAAAAAATGGGAGGGCAATGGACTCCTCGAAACGAAGGCAAGAAAACATGGACTCCGGAGCAGAAGAAACAATGGCAAGAAAAGAAAGACCGTCCGAGGTATACCTACGAGTCAATGCTGGACCAGCCGTGTAAGTTTCACACGCCGAATCCGAACAGCCCGGCGGGTCACACAACAAGACAATGTGAGTGGATGCGTAAGATAGAACAAGTTGGTTCGGGGAATGCTCAGGCACCCCGGAATGGTCAACCTCGGCAGGAGTTACCCGGCAGCAATTGCTCTCCGGAGCAAACACGCAACAGCTAATGTTGCCTCCCCCTCCGCCGAGGTATGACAACAATGAGAGAAGGGATGCAGTGCATCAGGTGGAAAATTAGCAACAACCGGATCAGAGATACTCCGGAAACGAGGGAAGGAATGAGTACAGAGAACATCACCAGAGCTACTGCGTGTTCACAACTAAGGAAACAGATAGGAAAAGCTTGCAGCGCCGACATATGGAGGTTAATGCGGTTATGCCTGCAGTGACGAGGTACATGCCTTGGTCGGATCAGGAAATCACCTGGAACATCAAAGATCATGCTAAGCTTATGCCGAGTCCAGGCTCGTATGCGCTAGTGTTAGATCCGACATTCATTGGACCAAACATCAATGTGAGGTTCTCCAAGGTACTGATTGACAATGGCAATAGCATTAACATCATGTATGCGGATACGATGCGCAAGTTGGGCATCTCGGAGAACATGCTCCAGGCTACGAGAACATCTTTCCATGGCATTGTACCAGGCATCTCTTGTGAGCCCATAGGCAAAGTCCGGGTCGATGTGCTATTCGGCACGAGGGATAACTGCCGAACTGAGAATCTTGAGTTTGAGGTGGTCAACTTGGAAAGTGCGTAGCACGCATTACTCGGAAGACCAGCACTGAACAAGTTCATGCCAAGCTGTCACATTAGTTATCTGAAGATGAAGTTGCGCGGGCCAAATGGGGCGATTACCGTTGCTGGATACTTCCGACGTTCCATTGAGTGCGCTTCAGCCGGGTCTAACCTAGCCAAGTCACTCGTTATTGCGCAAGAGAAAAGAAAAATCCAAGAGGTGGAGGCATTAGCTCAGTCCGCGTAGCAGTATATGTCGGTGTTGAGTAACCCGCATGGCAGCGTTTCATTCCAAGCCGCAAAGGACACCAAGAAGGTTCCAGTTGATAACATGTTCCTAGAGCGCACCGTAACGATTGGTGTCGGGTTAACTGACAAATAGGAAAGCGAGCTCATCAACTTCTTCCGTGAGAATCGGGATATTTTTGCTTGGTCTACACAGGACTTGCAAGGTGTTCCGAGGGAGTTGGCCGAGCACTCTTTAAACATAAGACCCGGTGCAAGGCCGGTGAAGCAACCTCTCAGCCGCTTCGCAGGGGATAGGATAAAAGTTCTTGGTGACGAGATAGCTCGGTTGCTAGCAGCGGGATTTATCATGGAAGTACTGTATCCGGATTGGCTCTCTAATCCGGTGCTGGTAGAAAAGAAGAAGGACGATCCGAACGTGGCAGTGGTTTGGCGTATGTGTATCGATTACACGAACCTGAACAAGGCGTGTCCAAAAGATCCGTTTCCACTGCCAAGAATAGATCAGGTCATAGACTCGACCGCGGGATGCGAACTGTTGTCATTCATTGACGCGTATTCTGGTTTCCACCAGATACCTCTAAACCCGGATGATCAAATAAAAACTGCGTTTATTACCCCGTACGGGGCTTATTGCTATCGCACTATGCCGTTTGGTTTACGTAATGCAGGTGCAACGTACCAAAGATGTATGCAAAAATGTTTGCACGACCAAATAGGTCAAAACGTACAAGTCTATGTGGATAATGTGGTTACCAAGACCAAGGAAAGCAAGACGCTCCTTGGCGATATAAGGCAAACATTCGCGAACTTGAGGAGGTTCCGGATGAAGCTTATCCCGGAAAAATGTACCTTCGGTGTCCCGGCTGGAAAATTACTCGGATTTCTCGTCTCTAGCCGAGGTATCGAAGTTAATCCAACTAAGATCTGAGCCATCGAACGAATGGAGTTGCCGAAGTGTCTTAACAATGTCCAGAAGTTCACTGGATGCCTGGCATCGTTGAGTCGGTTTGTATGTCAGTTGGGAGAAAAGGCACTGCCTCTCTACCAGCTCATGAAAAAGTCGGATAAATTCGTTTGGACACCACAGGCCGATGAAGCCTTTGCCCAATTAAAGAAGATGTTGGCCACTGCACCAGTGTTAGCTTCTCCACTATCAAAGGAGCCAATGTTGCTCTACATAGCCGCAACCAACCGAGTTGTAACTGAAGTGATTGTAGTGGAACGCAATGAGGAGGGTAAGTCGGTGCAGAGGCCAGTATATTACCTGAGCGAGGTGTTGTCTGCCTCAAAACAGAACTACCCGCACTTTCAAAAGGTGGCATATGGTGTCTATATGGTGGCAAAGAAGTTAAAGCATTACTTTGAGGAGCACCCCATCAAAGTGATATGTGAATCCCCCATATCCGAGATAATGGGTAACAAGGATGCGAGTGGCCGAATTGCAAAATGGGCAATTGAGCTAGCCCCTTATGCGCCCCCATATGATAGAAGAGAAGCAATCAAGTCTCAGGCTATGGTGGACTTTTTTGTGGATTGGGCCGAGGTACAATACGAACCACCGCCACCGGTTCCGAACTAGTGGAGGATGCACTTTGACAGGTCGAAAACCAAAACCGGATTAGGCGCCGGGGTTGTGCTTACCTCACCAAAGAAGGATCAGCTAAAATACGTCTTGCAGATCCATTTCGCGGCATCGAATAATGTCGCTGAGTACGAGGCTCTTGTGCATGGGCTCAAAGTGGCAAAGGAGATTGGCATACGTTGGATAATATGCTTTGGCGACTCGGATCTGGTGGTGCAGCAAGTGTATGGAGTATGGGACGCCCTGGATCCAAACATGGCACTATACAGATTTCATGTGCAGAAGGTCTCTGGTTACTTTGAATGGTGTGAATTTCACCATGTACCCCGAGTGGAAAACGAAGTTGCCGACATGCTGTCAAAGCTAGGATCGACCCGACAGGCAATTCCGCCGGGTGTAGCATTGGAGCACCTCAAAAAACCGTCTATCAGGCCGTCCCCAGGAACCGACTCAATCGATGTCCCGGTAAATACGGAATCCGGAGCTGAGCCCATGGACATTGACATGGGAGGTAGTACGCGAGACCCGGGTACTACATCAGCAAACTGGGGGACTGCCTCAGCAAACCCGGGGACTGCCTCAGTAGACCCAGGGACTACCTCGCTAGACCTGGGGACTGCTCAGCGTGATCCGACTGAGGTTATGCCGGTGGATCAGATGGAAATTGATGAGGAGATGTTCCCTCCACGAGCGATACCTTCTTGGGCACTGCCGATATTCCAATTCTTTAAAGATGGAACGTTACCCACTGAGGAGGTGTTAGCTAGGCAAACTCAGAGGAGAGACAAAACATACACAATCATCAATTCCGAGTTGTACAAACGGAGTGTAATCAACGTCCTCCAGCGATGTGTTGACCCGGAAGAAGGGCTTGACATCCTCCGAGATATACACCAAGGAGAATGCGGGCATCATGCCTCATCTCGAGCCCTAGTGGCAAAAGCATTCCGGCATGGTTTCTACTGGCCAAGTGCTTTAGAACAAGCGGAAGATCTGGTGAGAAAATGCAATGGTTGTCAAAGGTACGCCACCAAGACACATATGCCTATGTCGGAACTCAAGACCATACCAATTACGTGGCCATTTGATGTATGGTGCTTGGATATGGTTGGCCCGTTCAAACCAGTGAGAGGAAACATGACACACATTTTGGTTATGGTGGACAAATTTACAAAATGGATTGAAGTGAAGCCGATAAGAAAATGTGATGGAGCTACGGCCCTGACATTTCTCAAAGACATCATCTTGAGATACGGTTATCCACACAGTATTATAACTGATAATGGCACAAATTTTGCTGAAGGAGCGTTTGCACGATTCTTCCGGGATAAGAAGATCCGGCTGGACGTAGCCTCGGTAGCCCACCCTGCATCGAACGGACAAGTGGAAAGATCCAACGGATTAGTGTTATCTAGGATAAAACACCGGCTCATTGAGCCGCTACAAAGATCAGCGGGGTGCTGGATAGAAGAACTACCAGCGGTACTATGGAGTTTAGGAACAACTCCGAATCGATCAACAGGCTATACGCCATTTTTTCTGGTATATGGGGCAGAAGCTGTATTACCAACCAACATAGAGCACGATTCGCCTAGAGTCACCCAATACACAGAAGCCGAAGTGCAAGAAGCCCGGCAGAATGATGTTGATCTGCTGGAAGAAGCGAGAGAACTGGCACTGTCCAGATCCGCCATATATCAGCAAAATCTCCGACGCTATCATAGCCGGAAAGTGTGCCCCCGGGTCTTCCGGGAAGGAGATCTGGTGCTCCGGTTGGTACAACGTACTATTGGCATGCATAAATTATATCCCCCATGGGAAGGGCCATTTATTGTGAGCAAAGCATTGCACAATGATTCTTACTATCTTATAGATACAAAGCCACAGGAAAAGAACAAGGCGGACAGGTCCGGAGAGGAATCTAAGTGACCGTGGAATGTAGCATCATTAGCACATTCCCTTCTACACTTAGCTAAGAAGTGTATGTATCCGAGTCGTCTCATATGTCGGTATGTATGTCGGCAATGAGCTTATCAATGAAATAGCAGCGCCTCGAGCAGTAACTCGGGGGCTGCCTTAATAATGTTTGTTGTTACTTTTTATGCGGTAGCTGGAATGAGTCGTTTTACTTAACCCGGATTAGTAATGTGTGAGCACCAAAAACCCAACTCTTCGACTTGCTGTTGTCCAGCAAGAATTGGCTTCATGGCAAGCAAGAGAACAAGTTCGGAATTGCGTAGCACATGAAAAACGAATAAGGAAATGAATTTTTTCGAGCTAACGTTTGGTTTTTGGACTAACCCTGTATTCATTTTCAAGTTATTATGCTGAATTATTTTGAGCTAAGCCTAAAAGTTTCTAAGTATTGTTAAAACAATTCTTGAAGCTCGGATTCGTAAGTCGTAAAACCGAATCAAGGTAGACACGGATCGAGCCAGGGAATTGGACGAACAAGAAAATGAAACACGGGGACTGTGCCCAGGTTAATCTGGCATAGAAACATAGTAGCAAAATAACACATATCCAGCATACAATTGCACCCGGCATACCGGGGATCTGATAAATTTTCAAGTTTTTTAAACTAAGGGGCAGCAGGAGGAGGAAGTTCGGCATCGTCATCGCTGTCTTCAATATCTGACGCAGCATCTTCTCCGTCCTCATCCGACCCATCTACCACGTTCTCAATATGCTCGTCCCCACCGGACTCCAGAAAGCTCGGTCCTTCAACCCAATCATGGATTGGAAAATATTCGACGAGGCTGTAGGTGCAAGCCTGGCGCCGAGCTACCCACTCCGGATCATCGGTCCATTTGGATCCGGTACGCCGGCGTGTAAGGAGGCTGAGGTCGATCTTCTCGTACCATGTAAGAATATGATGAAGGAGGGTATCTGCTGCGGCACGCCTAGCGGACTCTCTCCAGAGGTCAAGCTGGGTCTCGATTTCCAATAGCTTTTCAGCAAGGAGTGTGATCCTCTTCGGAGCGCTCTCGCTGGGCTAGAACGTGTTGAAGATCCGGACCGAAACGTCGAGGAGATCTTTCCCATAATTCTTGATGGTTTCCACGTGAGCTGATACGCTGACCAATAGGTCCTCCATGTCTAAGGGGATGCTCTCACCATCAGGAGCGACGGGAGTACCCCTCTCTCGGCGGAATTTGGCAACAGCAGCACTGGCAATGGGAGTACCCTCGGGAAAGTGGTCTGGAAAAAAGGAAAAGGAAGATGCTGAAGCAAACACATATGGGCTGACCCGGAAAATTATGTCGGATAAGGGAAAGAAACTTACGTGAGATATGGCGGTGGATCCGGGTCAACTCCTTGATGCAATCGTTGCGTATCTTGTGAAGTTGTTCAAGCTTAGCGACCGCCGACCCAAGCTGGACCTCGGATTCTTTAAGCAGGTCCTGGTCCTTGGAGACCTAGAGAGTGAGGCGCTCACGCTCTTCCGAGAAGTTCTGGCCAACCTTTTGGAGTTCGGTTTGGTGTTGCCTTCATCTTCTCCATCTCAGCCTTGAGCTTGGCAATCTCGTTGTCCTTAGTCCGGAGGAGAGCAAGCTCGTCATCTTTCTTCTTCAGCTCGGCCTGATGCTGCCCTGCTTGTTTGAGAAAATGCAGCATCATATCAGGCACGGGCACACTATCCTCAAGCGATGCTGAAATAGTATGTTGACCCGGCAGAGCCGAGGAGTGAATGTTTGCCGAGCCAAGGAAAAGAAGAAATGGAAAACATTACAAGGTCGAACAAAAGAGGACATACCCCAGATTTCCTCCAAGTTCTTCCACATAATCTTGTTCTCAGCCTCCACCCCAGTTGCAGAAACCGAATGAGGAGATTAGTTCGGCGGAAGAAGGTGAAGAAAAACGGAGAGGTGCCGAAGGAGAAAATTACCCCTCTTTTCATGTTCTGCACCAAGTGCAACATGCTTGGCACGTAGCATCTTGTGGGTATCAAGCAGGAGTTGGAATTTAGCGCTCCGGCGATTAGTGGTTACCTGAAAAAAGTACAGAAGTGTAAAAATATCTTGGTGCATATTCGAAGTGTGCAAGATCCGGGCCAAGTGGAACTTAACCCGGCTCTAGGTGTGTGCATATTCGAATTTTACAAGATCCGGGCCAAGTGGAACTTAACCCGGCTCTAGGTGTGTGCATATTCGAAGTGTACAAGATCCAGGCCAAGTGGAACTTAACCCGGCTCTAGGTGTGTGCATATTCGAAGTGTACAAGATCCGGGCCAAGTGGAACTTAACCCGGCTATAGGTGTGTGCATATTCGAAGTGTACAAGATCCGGGCCAAGTGGAACTTAACCCGGCTCTAGGTGTGTGCATATTCAAAGTGTACAAGATCCGGGCCAAGTGGAACTTCACCCGGCTCTAGGTGTGTGCATATTTGAAGTTTACAAGATCCGGGCCAAGTGGAACTTAACCTGGCTCTAGGTGTGTGCATATTTGAAGTTTACATGCAGCTACAATAGTTTTCTAATGATCATCCGGCCGAGTACCAAGATACTCCCCCGGAGGCTCGAGGACTAATGGTTATTATCTACAACATGTAAAGGATAAACGATATACCTCCATCATTCGCCCCGCCAGGTTAATTGCCTTAGCGGCAGTATTCATCTAGGCGGAAAATTCCGGGGGGCCGAACTTTTCTGGGAGATCGTCGTTGTGGACGAACTCCGCCTTATTCCAGTTCATGATGAACTCGATAAGGCTCGGAGGGTAGCGCTCGCCAGTGGGCATATGGGGTGACACCAAACCCTTTGCATGCGCTTCCTTCCTCTCAACCAGGGCAAGGGCTGGGCTGGTGTGCAAAACCATCTGTTGCGCGTCAGTTGGCTCGGCAGGAACATCCTTCACTGCTGGTGATTTCTTCGGAAGCATCGACGATAAGGTTCGCTGCCCGGCCTCGACGGATGAAGACTTGGTGGTATCCGGAGCCTTTTTTCCCTTAGCTTGCTGGGAAGATGTAACCATAGTGGATTTACCCTTTGAAGCTGCTGGAGTGGTTCCTCGCCGAGGTTGGGATGACTCCGACGAGGCAGAGGAACTTGGCACTGGGGCCCTTGTAGCTGGACTTGGAGCTGTCGTTGGTTTCTTTGGTGCCGGGACAGGTGCTGGCTCGGTCGCTGGTACTCGAGCTGCTGCTGGTGCTGGTGTTGTGGTAGACTCGGTGGTTGCTGGTTGCGGCGATGCCAAAGTAGTGGACGCCGTCGCCTCGGCTGGACCGACCCCTCCGGCTCCGAGGTCGCGTTCCTCTCGATGAGGCACTGCGGAACCCGGAGCAGCCGCAGAACCCTCAGGAATAGGGCTCAGCAGGCGTGACTCATCGTCACGAGGAGGAGAAGGGTTGGGCCGAAGGGGTGAGGAGATGCTTGATCCGCTCTGAGGGACCTCCACCGGAGCTCTGAAAAAGAGAATAATGTCAGAAGAGAAATTACCACAATGCAAGGAAACGTGAGTTATGCAACAAAAAATGACTTACGCATCCGAGGTTTCAGCCTCCTTGGGTTTCCGAGCCCTTCGCGCCGGGGCTTTGCCTGCTCGCTTGGAGGCAGTCTTGTCTCCGGCCTTCTTTTGCCTTTTGGTGGGCTGAGAAGGTTCGGAGGAAGAACTTGACGCGGATCCGCGCTTCTTCTTCGACGCCACCGGAACGGGCTCGCCCGTAGCAAGTGGGGGATCCTCGTGGATATGCCCACCGGGGTTAGCTGATGCCGGAAAGGCAAAAGAAAGAGGGACAGCCTCAACGGGTTCAATCACGTCGATATCCGAGTCATCCTCATCATCGGGTCAATCTCTAAGAGAAGAGAATTTATCGCTGGGTCGTTTGGTGGCATCGGTCATAGGGAGGAACATCTCCTGGTCCGGCTCTTCCTCATTTGGGATTTCTCGGTCCGGCGCCCACTTAAGGGTCGGATCCGTACCATCCTCGAGAGTTTGCTGAAGGAACAGCTGAGAAAAAGCATGAAAAGCAGAGTCAAAAATACGGCAAAAACCGACACATACTTGATCCGAAATAAGTTTACCCCGCGAGGCTTACCGCGGGAGGGAGCCTGTCACGACAGTAGTGCTCAATTCCCCACGTCCATTCGGCGGAGAAATCCTTGTGGGTGGTGAAAAGAGCCTTGACCTGACGGAAGATCTCCATGTTGCTCAACTCGAAGGAGGAGGTTCGGTTGGGGTCGCTGCTGAAACTCATGTGGCACAACTTGTGGGTGCGCTTCTGGAGGGGAGAGATTCGGTTGCGCACGAACGTGATCATAGCATCCTCGTTGCGCAATCCGAGTTTCTTCAGCTCCGCGAACCTCTTGTTAACTTGGTTGGCCAGAGTTGTAGGCTTCTTGGGGACCTCCTCCCAGAAATCCGTGTCAGGTAGACCTGGAGCATAGCGCAGCAACCGAATCAAATATTCGGTACCCTCGTTCCGGACGTAGAAGAAGGTCCGGGCCCATCCTTTGCAGGAGTCAAGCCCGGTAACCCGGGGAAAGATGGAAAATCTCCGGGGCAAGATGGAGGCAACTCCGAATTGAGTGAGCTGCTTATCCTCCGACTCAACGTGCATGTTGGGGATGACGTTGCGACGAAGGCCGAATAACCGAATCCACAGCTCCTTCGTGGGCCATAGTCCGGTGTATCCTTCGATCATAGAGGCAAAGGCGGAAAGAGAGGTGATGGCGTTGGCTGGGAGATGATGCAGCTGCAGGTGATAGGTCCTAACCCAATCCCGGAAGAAATCGCTCACCGGAAGACCAAATCACCGTTGGAAGTGGGACAGGAATACAACAAACTCACCCGGATTGGGTGAGGGGGGCAGTTCCGAGGAGGGGAGACGAGCGGTGACGCTGGCGGGAATGCGCCTGATCCGGTAGAGCCAGTCAAGGTCATCTTGACAGACCCATGACCCGGCCCATGCGCCGCGGTCCGCCGCGGCGGTGTCCTCCTCCATCTCCTGCTCGGCGGCGACGAGCTCCTCCTCCGTCATCTCGTATCCGCTATCCTCGCTGGAGCTAGCGGCGGCGGGGATCTGTGGCCTAGATTGGCGTGGACCCGTGGCGAAGAAGCTGTGCAGCGGGGGCTGCGGTGCGGAGGCACGGAGAAGGTGCGGCGGCGGCGGCGCTGCTGCTAGAAAGCACCGGCGGCGGCGTGGTCGCATGGAAGACGAAGGAGAAACGCAACGGGCAGAGGGGCGCAGAGGTGGAAAACGCTAAGGGATGCGCCCCTCCCCTATTTAACCACCCCAGAGATAGGTAAGTGGGATCGCACTGCGCCGACGAGCCACACGATGTGGCCGTGTATTTCTTGCATCAGCCAATCACAGAAGAGCCACACGGAGGGCCACAGGGCAGAAGCGATCCCATGACGTGACACGCTGATGCGATAAACGAGGAGGCAGGCATGACGTGACCCTCGCACAGTAATAACTGACAATTACTGCGGTGGTTACTGTGCAGGCCCTTAAAATGAGGCAATGTAATTATTAGTCTCCACGTGGGTTGGCGTATGAGAGAAGGAAGCAAGGCCCGGATCGAGCCAAAGTGGTAACCCGGATCGCAAGTAAAAACTTGGAATGTGCAGAGGGAAAGTAAAACCATGGGATCCGAGCCAAAGTGGTAACCCGGCCGGCAAGTGAAAACTTGGAATGTGCAGAGGGAAAGTAAAACCATGGGATCCGAGCCAAAATGGTCTCCCGGCCGGCAAGTAAAAACTTGGAACGTGCGAAGGGAACGTAAATCCATATCCTCCGAGATAAATAGCTAACCCGGAAATAACATCCAAGGCTCGAACATAAATGAACCTGATGTGGCCTTAGCGACCAAGGCCTCTAAGACCGCACCAGCTTCGGGGACTAATGTTTGGGGGATACCCCCGGGTAGGGTCACTCCGGGGTATAAGGGCCAAATTAGCCAAGGTTTGGCAGAGCCAAAGCGTATGCTGGCCGGGTCACCTCAAGGCAGGCCGGATCACGGAGTAACCCGGACCAGGGGGGGTCGCCTAACATTGTCTTATCCGACTTAAAGAGTAAGTCGGAAGTGCTTGTCTAACTTGTATGCAGGAACAGGTGTGGCCGGATCTACTATGATCCGAGTCCTCGCTTGGCTTCTGGGAGAAGGAAGGAATCTCTCTGGTCAAAAAATAAGGTCCGATACGCACTGCATGAGCGAAGAAAGCAAGGGCAGGACCACCAGATCGTGGCTGACAAGGGTGACGACGCTCACGTCGGCTGACGCAGGCGCCGTAGAGGCTTACGTACCTAAAGCATGTATGACGCGGGGGAAAAAGCACCCCGGTCGGGTTACCACTTTGAGAGGAGGCATATTCTTAGGAATATGCCTCCACGTATGCCCTAGGCAGAGACTGATCTACCTCTATATAAGGGGGGCTAGGGTTCCTGAAGAAGGGGTTGGTTGAGTTCTAGTCAGTTGAGTTTCCTTCTGTATCAATTTGGCTAGGGTTTTAGAAGTGAACCATGGGTGAGAGTAAGAGAGCTCCTTCTTCCTCCTCTCGCCAATACAGCTCAAGGAGCACTTGTAATCTCGCAGATATAGCAATATAAACTTCTGTGCGGAGAATCACTCCACTATCCCTCCCTGAATTCCCCTAGCGCGTATTAGTCCCCACCTTTAGCCTATCCATGGCATCTGCCGTGACACCACCATGACTAAACTCTATTTCATTAAGTTTATGATTGATCAACAGTTCATCATTAGTGTTTGGTTCCATCTACCCACTACAAGTTGAATGTCTCATGTCTGTTAACCACAAGTACTCATTATCGCATGCTACTCAAGTTTAGATCACAAGAAATTTGTCATTATGTGCATATAGTTCCAGACGAGGTGCACTGAGGTACCTCTTGCCACTTTGCATGAAGGCCCCTGAGAAGACCATCCATACTCGTATGACAAGACAAACAGACAAATGCAACATCTCGGTGTCTTTTTATTTACTATTTGCATAGCTTTTTATTTGAACGCCTCATAGAATATTCATGCTGTAAATTTCCACCATAATTCTTTTAGGCATTTTTAACATGGCTTATATTAGCGGTCCAGTGCTCCCTCTAACACATATACATAATAGAATATTCTCGATTTTATCCTGTTCATTTCACAATGTTAAGCATCCACAACCAAAGGACATTTTATCAATAAGGGAGTGTCATGCATAAACCTTCCCCTTAATTGTTTGAAAGATTTCCCCATGTCAGCATGGTTGGGCTAACAATCAACTCATAGTTTGTCAAGCACATAACTTATTTATCATTAGTTAAGTTTCCCCTTTTGTTTGTGCCATCAGGTTCATGTCACCGCACAACCAACTTCTCTATGACAACCATAACCATAAGAGCAATATTATTTGGAAGCTAAATAAAACAAGGCACACGCGAAATATAGTTGGAATAAATTTTATGCTATATAGGTATGTATGGTGTATGCTATGGGAATTGGTTTTAAGGATATTTGGATAAACAAGCTTTTCTTCTATATGAAGTTTTTGGGCTAGCAAAAAGATCTACAAGTATGACATTGGATCCATAGTGCCCAACATTTATCATCACACGGTGCTCCTTAGTATTAAACATCAATGTATATGAGAAAAAGGTATCACTAAATAAGGCACTATAAAATTATCAGTCATTAAAGTATTTGAGCTAGCAAGACTATGCATAACTTTGAATTTCAGCTTTTTGCTTTCATTCCTTTTCTTTTGATAGCACACAACTCATTCTCATCAAGGAATTTAATCATAGGATAGATTGGTTCAGTAGATATTTCCTAATCATGCAAAACATCTATCATGGTGGTTTCATTTATTCTCAAGGAAACATGCAAAACTAGACATAAAACTAAGAAAGACCCTCCAAGTTTCTACGGTCATTCTATGTTGCTCAAAAAACAAAGTTTAGAGGTTTGCAAACCGAGAATTTGATAGGTCCAGTGGGAGGCCTTGGGAATCCCCAATATTATGATCTTCACCATTATTAGATAACTCTTAGTGTGGTGTTCCTCCATTCCCTGTCAAAAAACTTCAACACAAAACTTTCTCCCATTTCTTTTCTATGGGGTGACATTAGTGGTACAAAGATATAGTGCTTTCTGTGATAAAATCCCCAACTAAAATTTCTTTTTAAATTCCCAGAGAGTTACTTAATTGGCCAATACCCATAAAATATCAAAAGACTCAAAAAGAATCATATAAAAACTCGAAAAGGCCACTCTTGCAACAAAAGACAGATTTTCTCCATAAAAACAACAGCTGTAGAATGTCTTTCTGTCGCCACTTAAACATGTAAGGAATTTTAGCCATTTTTTCTTATAAAGGATGAAAAGTTGTAACTTCAGTAGAAAATTTAGGTCAACCGGAGTTACAGAAAAAGTCATAAAAATTGTTTGGTAAATAGCAGCGTGTAGAAATTTTCAACTCCAAATATATGTTTCAATTTCTAACATCTGAAATGGGTAAAACTTGGTACTTTATTTTTGTAAATATTAAAAAAAGTTAATACCTTTATTTTAACAGAGAATAAATATCCAAACACCTAAAACCTAAAATAAGAAAAAAGAACCAAGAAAGAATCAAGAGAAGCAAACAAAGAAGGGCCTGACGTGATGCACCTGACGAAGAAACTTTGCATGAATATTCTAGGCTTCCTGGGCTTGTATGGGAAGTCAAAAGATACCCCGACAGCACGAGAGGACCAGAAATAACAAAAAGGATGAGACGACATGCATCCAGGGCAGTTTCAAGGGTATGCCAGCTACGCTCTTACCAAAGAAGAGAAGGAAATATTTTTTAAGTCATTTTCAGTATCAAGGTCCTGTCTGGCTTCTCATCAAATATAAAGGGAATATTAAATATGAAAGAGAAAAAAATCCAAAATCTAAAGTCTCATGACTGCGACGTCCTTATGACGCAATTGCTTCCGGGTGGATTGAGGGGAATTGTACCAAAAAATGTTCGACTAGCCATTGTGAAGTGATGTGCATTCCTCAATGCAATTTCCCAAAAGGTAATCTATCTAGAAGGTCTATCAGGTTTACAGATTTATGTGGTCTAATGTCTGGTCAGCTTCGAGTTCTTCAATATTATGACGCATCTCCTAGTTCACCTAGTCTATGAGATTAGAGTTCTCAGTCTTGTGTTTCTACACAATATGTTCCCCTTCGAGAGGTTCGTGGGAGTCTTAAAGAAATATGTTCATAACCGTGCTAGGCCAAAAGGAAACATCTCTGAGGGCTATGGAACAGAGGCGGTCATTGAGTTTTGTGTTGACTTTCTTCCTAATCTTAAGCCAATTGGTGTTCCTGAAACTCGGTATGAGGGGAGACTGACTGGAAAAGGCACACTAGGAAGGAAATCAATGGTATGTAGGGACAACCATTCTTTCACTCAAGCACATGACACAGTTCTACACAGTGCACCGTGGTGGCTCGGTATCTCAAGAAACACAAGAATATTCTACGCTCTGAAAACCTGGGGAAGCCTGACTCCTGGATTAAAGGGGGACATGAGAAGACTTTCAGCAGTTGGTGGCAGACACATCGCATGAATAACACCACCGTTGGAGATCAGTTGTACTTGTTGGCCAGGTTACCATCTTCGATTATATGTACTTTACAAGGGTACGAGATAAATGGGAATACATTTTACACGATCGTCCAAGATAAAAAGAGCACCAACCAAAATAGTGGTGTCCGCTTTGATGCAAGAGATAACAATGGGCAGAAGGACACATATTATGGGTCTATAGAGGAGATATGGGAACTTGACTATGGACCTACTTTTAAGTTCCCTTTGTTTCGGTGCAAATGGGTCAAGCTAATAGGAGACGGGGTACATGTAGACCAAAATTACGGCATGACAATAGTGGATATCAACAATCTTGCGTACATGGACGAACCATTCTTCCTAGCCAACAATGTGGCTCAGGGTTTCTATGTGAAGGACATGTCTACCAAACCAAGGAAAAGAAATCAGCAAAAGAATACACCGTCTGATGAGCCAAAGCGCCACATAGTTCTTTCAGGGAAAAGAAACATCGTGTGAGTGGATGATAAGACAGACGTGTTAGAAGATTATAATAAGTTTCATGAAATTCTGCCCTTCAAAGTGAAAGCTGATCCAAACATCTTGTTAAATGATGAAGATTCTCCATGGCTATGACATAGAAGAAAACCACAACACTAGATAGGGATGTTGGTGATGTGTAATAATGTATTAAACATTTTATGTCATTTTGTAAAAGTTTTTTTGATCCATAATTAATATACCATGTTTGGCATTTTCCTTGCTACTATGTCACATAATATGACACCACGCGAAATATTTAATTTGTTCGGACCGTTTTTTAATTTCTTATGCCCATTTCAAATATTTCTCGTTTGAAAACTATGGTCAAATGATTTAGTCCCAGATGGTGTCTCCAACCGGGACTAAATATGAACCTATGTGTAGTCTAGGTTGGAGACACCATCCGGGACTAAACGTGGGTGGCGACACTATGCAAGTGAGTACCAACACTATTTCGTGAGTGCCGGCACTATGCTAGTGAGTGACGACACTATTTCGGTGGATGGTCGCACTATGCCAGGGGTGAGTGTCGACACTATGTTGTGCCACTTAATCTATAAATAGGCATCCTTGTGAAGTTATCAACTGTAAACAAGAGATGTTATGCGAGAGCAGGGACAACACTACGGCCAGCTTGAGGGCGATGCCTAAGGATCCAGTCATCAGGCATCTTCCACAAACTAGCCATAGAGGCACTCCCTAATATGTGAAATTAGTTAGCTCCTCGACGTATTGATCTGGCTAGAGAAGTTATAAACTGCAAGCTGGTGTGCGAGAGCAGGGACAACACTATGGTGAACTTCTGGGAGATGCCTAAGGATCCAGTCCTCAGGCATCTTCATAGTTTGGGAAACTTGTAGTCTTGGTTTCCTAACTGGGACAATGGAATCGGGACTAAAGGCCCCCCTTTAATCCCAATCTAGCCACAAACTGGGACTAAAGGGGTCTTTTAGTCATACTCATGTCTAGCCCTAAGACGCTGCCGCCGCTAGGTGCATGCGGCTGGATCCTAAGCCTAGCCCGGGCATATTCCGAGGCACCTTCCACTCCGGCCTTGGATTCATGACGCACGAGAGAGGGGGCTCCTGGATGATGACATCGCTACGCCCGGTGGCGGAACCACCGCCACCCTTCTTGTGGCTCTGTGGAGGGTCAATGTGTAGGCACCATATGAGAGGATGATCTCCCTAGTCGATGTAGCGCATCGTGTCGATTATAGTCCAGTTCTCCCACCATAGGCGGTGATCGGCTTCGTTGTGGTTCACCGGGGGCGGGCTATCACCCTCATACCTAGTGAGATCCCTTTCCTGCCAGTTAGCGAAGAAGGCATTCTAGGTGTCGTAGATGTCGGGATCCCAATGGGGATCCATCCGCTGCTCCGGCGTGAGCTCGAGGTAGAAGTGGTTCGTGATGACCGCCTCCTAGGTGGAACCTTGAGTCCTAGGAGGGACAAGACCCCATCCAGCGCTCAGCATCTAGTCGGCAGGTAGCCAGTAGCCCGGGGGCATGGGTAACTGGAGGCGCACAGCGCCTCGGTTTCCTCGAGAGTTAGAATGGCCC
This sequence comes from Avena insularis, assembly GCA_023614405.1. Classification (NCBI taxonomy): domain Eukaryota; kingdom Viridiplantae; phylum Streptophyta; class Magnoliopsida; order Poales; family Poaceae; genus Avena; species Avena insularis. The sequence continues at coordinate 609,252,367 of CM042686.1, forward strand.
AGTATGAGGTGTCCATTGCTGAAAGTGAGGAACGTGTTGATGTGTGGATAGCCATGGCGCGGTCGGCCTAGGTATAGAGGGAAAGTGCAGAAAAACATGGAGGGAAGAGGTGGGAAATGGCAGGAAATATCTTTAGTGCCGGTTAGTGGCTCCAACCGGGACTAAAAGCCCCAATTAGAATGAAAGGGTGAGAAAACATGAGGGGAAGCTATGGGAAATGGTGGGAAATATCTCTAGTCCCGGTTAGTGGCTCCAACCGGGACTAGAAGTCCCAATTAGAAGGAAAGGGCGGGAACACATGGTAGGAAAGCGGTGGGAAATGGTGGGAAATATCTCTAGTCCTGGTTAGTGGCTCCAACCGGGACTAAAAGCCCCGGTTAGAAGGAAAGGGTGGGAAAACAGGGCGGGAAGTGGTGGGAAATGGTGGGATATATCTCTAGTCCCGGTTAGCGGATCCAACCGGGATTAAAAGCCCCAGCTAGAAGGAAAGGGTGGGAAAACATGACAGGAAGCGGTGGGAAATGGTAGGAAATATCTCTAGTCCTGGTTAGTGGATCCAACCTAGACTAAAAGCCCCGGTTAGAAGGAAAGGGCGGTAAAACATGGCGGGAAAGTTGTGTGAAATATCCCTAGTGCCGGTTAGTGGCTCCAACCGGGACAAATATCCCCGGTTAGATTGAAAGGGCAGGAAAACATGGCGGGAAGTGGTGGAAAATGGTGGGAAATATGTCTAGTCCCGGTTAGTGGCTCCAACGGAACTAAAAGCCCCGGTTAGAAGGAAAGGGCGGGAAAACATGGCGAGAAGTAGTTGGAAATGCCAGGAAATATCTGTATTCCCGGTTAGTGGCTCCAAGCGGGACTAAAAGCCCCGGTTAGAAGGAAAGGGCGAGAAAACATGGCGGGAAGCAGTGGGAAATGGCGGGAAATATCTCTAGTCCCGGTTAGTGGATCCAACCGGTACTAAAATCCCTGGTTAAAAGGAAAGGCCAAGAAAACATGGCGGGAACCGGTGGAAAATGGCAGGAAATATCTCCGATTAGTGGCTCCAACAGGGACTCAAACCCCCGATTAGAAGGAAAGGGCGGGAAATATCTCTAGTCCCGGTTAGTGTCTCCAACCGGGACTAAAATCCCCAGTTAGAAGGAAGGGGTGAGAAAACATGGCTACAAGCGGTGGGAAATGGTGGGAAGCTCTGATATCACTTATGTGATGTAACACCCTGATGTCTAGGCACTTCTAGTCCTGTAGATAGTTGTTGGGCCTCCAAGTGCAGAGGTTTGTAGAACAACAGCAAGTTTTCCCTTAAGTGGATCACCCAAGGTTTATCGAACTCAGGGAGGAAGTGGTCAAATGTATTCCCTCTCAAGCAACCCTGCAATCAAGATACAAGAAGTCTCTTGTGTCCTCAACACACCCAATACACTTGTCAGGTGTATAGGTGCACTAGTTCGGCGAAGAGATAGTGAAATACAAGTGGTATGGATAATTATAAGTGGTAATGGTTCTAGAAAATAGCTTGATGGCATGTGGTTGACGTGGGAAAATACTAAAGGAAAACTGAAATAAAGATGGAAGCAAGCAAACATGTAATAGATCTAATAGCAAATGGTGTTTCGGTGCTTAGAAACAAGGCCTAGGGATCATACTTTCACTAGTGAACACTCTCATATAAATATCTTCTCTTTATGATACTACTCTTAACTACTCTCCAGTTGGACACTCGAATCCATGGTAGGGCTATAACAGCACACCTAAAAGTAAGCATTTCCCATCTAGATAAGCCCACACTGTCACCGTGAGCACTAGCCGGTTCCAACAAACACCACAATTTCATAAAGACATCCAACTCCAAATATAACTCATAACAACTATTTGTAATCTCTAGCCTAAGTGCCACCATGGTGTGCACACTATCAACTTCAGACACATGGGGAGAGTATAGATGTATTAAAGCACTTGAGTAGCAAGCTGGATCTAATTGATTACAAAGCTGACGATCACAATATGATCATGCATAGAGAGAGAGATGAACACATAGCTACCGGTAAAACCCTTAGCCCCGAGAGAGAACTACTCCCTCCTCATCATGGGAATTAGCAACGGTGATGGAGATGGTGGTAGAGATCGATGAAGATGGCTCTAGGGGCACTTCCCCATCCCGGCAGGGTGCGGAACAGAGACTTTCTATCCCCCGAATCTCCCCTTCAGTGGCGGCGGCGCTGCGGAACTTTTCGTGGCTGGAGGCTTCACGATTTAGGGTTTCTGTATCGGGAGGCTTCTTATAGGCAAAGAGGCAAGGTCGGTGGGCGGCCAGGGGGCCCACACCACCTGGTGGTGCGACCAGGGCTAGCCCGTGCCACCACATGGTGTGGCCGCCCTGTAGACCCTCTCAGTCTCGTCTTCTGGCTCCGTGAGTCTTCCGGTAAAGTAATGACTTTGTCTTTTGTCCGGTCCAATTCCGAGAATATTCATTTTCTGACTTTCCTGGAACTAAAAACAGCAGAAAGCAGGCAACTGGCACTGTGGCATCTTGTTAATAGGTTAGTCCAAGAAATCATATGAAAAGTACTCCAAAGTGTGGACAAAACATAAGAACGTAGATAAAACCAAGCATGGAATAACAAAAATTATAGATACATTTGCAATGTATCAACATCCCCAATCTTAACTCCTGCTCGTCCTCGAGTAGGTAAGTGATAAAAAGATAGAATAATTTTTGAGGTGACATGCACCATCATAAACTTGATCAAAGTGTTTGTAAAACATGGATAGCTGGGATCATAGTACTTCAATCATGACATGAAAGACAAAGTTCTAACAATAAGACAAAGCCACTATGTTGCAACATGAAAAGGCACAACAAAAGATTCATGAATAACAATGCTTTGCAAGACGTTTGTTTGTTTCATATAAAGAAAACATGGTATAATAGCATTCAGCTTGTCCCTCATAGAGTAGCAAATATAAATGCATAGGACACCTTCAAAGTTCATAAGAGTGACTAGATACAAATAGTTTAAAACAAGCAATATCAAGGTATGCATCAATCAACTAGTCTTGGGACAATGCACATAGAACTAATAATGGCCACTATGCTCTCAAAGTAGGTGCATAAAGATAGAAGGTGCAGACTCAATATAATAGTGGAAGAAAGGCCTTCATAGAAGGAAGTAGGTGTTCAAGTTTCATAAATAGCTTCCAAAAATTATGGTACTTAATAGCTTTCAGCTCTCATTGCCCCTATCATAAGCATCTTGAAGGGATTAAGGTTAAAGTGAACAAACTATGGTGTATATGCTTGACAAAGTATAAGTTGGAAATCTCATGTGCCTTGAATACGAGGGCCGCTCCTCATGCTACTCAAGTTTAGTTACCGGTAAGTTCTTGTCATAGTAAGTACACGTGTATCATAGAGAACCGCCAACGGGGTACCCCTTGCCCGATGATACGGAAGAATCCCCTGTCAAAATGACAAGGCAAGCAGACAACAAGCATCTCAACAATCTTCTTATTTACCATCAGAATATGGTGCTTTTTCTCTCTTTCCTCTTTTCATAATCTCTATTTTTTCTTGTTCTCTTTTTTTCTCAATATAGGACTCTTTTTTTATAAGAAGAATGCTTCATAGACAACTCATTATGGTTACGCTGCAGGTTTCCACCATGTCAGCATGGATTAGACCAGCGGCCCAGGCATTTCTCTAACACATATACATAACTCCATGGACTTACAAGCTCCCCTTTCATTTCACACCAACGACATCCATAGACAAAAGAGCATGATATCAACTAGGTACAAAGTACCAGTGCAATGTTGAAAGCGTTACCCATGACAGCATGGTTCTGCTAATCCCCAACAAATAAGTGCAAGCATATACAACATAGACGACACAATGGTTCAAGTTTATTAAGGGCAAGAAAAGTAAAGTGTGCCCTCAAGTTCTTGAGAGCTTTAATCACTAGTTTTCTCATAACAAGTTTAATTTGGAAGGTAAACAAAAACATGAATATACTTGGAATAGCATATGCTAGTAGGTAGGTATGGTGGACTCTTTGGAATAACTTGGTTTTTGGAGTTGGGTGCATGAGTGGAACTCATACTTGGTTGTGGAGGCTAGTAAAAGACTGGGAGCGACAAACTAAGAGAGCAATTATGGCCATAATCATGCAGAGCGACAAAACATCATTGATCAAAGCATAAAGTGATACTACAAGTTGAAAACTAAAGGATCATAAAGGCTATGGTGACTTTGGATAGTCATAACATGGTTTGAGCATGCGCCAAGTCAACCCAAACAAAGCATCAAAGGAGAATACCACTATAGTATGCTTTAATATGCTAAAACAACACATGATTCATCCAAGGCTCATTAAGTAATCTCAATTGTTTATAACAAGTCATGCTACAGCAAAGAATACTAAGCATAAAGCCAAAACAATATCAAGCATGGCATGACAAAGCATAGTCCATAGTCAAAAACAAGCTCTCTTTACCACATAAGCATGAACTTTCCTACTCTTTTCCAAACCAAACCAAACTCTTTGAAAACCAATGTATGAAAAAGGGGGCCAACCAATTTATTCAGAAAACTAAGAAAACAAAGTAAACGAAAAACCAAAATGAAAACGAAAAAGAAGACGCTCCAAGAACAACACAACTGTGCATGAAACAATAAAAATGAAGCGTTTGGAAGAAAGCTGGGATTTTTATTGATGAAGAGGGGATGCCTTGGGCATCCCAAGCTTTGACGCTTGTACTTATTGGATATTTCTTGGGGTGACACGCGTGGCATCCCCAAGCTTGAGCTTTAGTCGATCCTTCACCTCATTACTAATTCCTTCCATACACCTGAAATTTTTCATTCATACAAAACTTCACACAATCTTTATTACCAACATTAGTGCACTCAAGATAATAAGTCTTTAGGTTCAGTTATAACACCAATAAAACTTCCATTAAAACACTAGCTATTGTAGCACATCCCTTAAAAAGCTCAATTCCCCAAAATAACTTAAAAAGAAACCAACAAGAAGCAAATGTAGAAAATGGCAGAAATCTGTCAAAACAGACCAGCAGGTAAAGAGAAATTTTTTCGAAGACCTTTTGTTGCTCAAATCAAAAAGTGTTTAACTAATGTAAGTTAGATAACAACCTGGGACAGAAGCACAAAAATTCACACCTCAAAAGGACGTATAGAGATTTTACACGAATGTTTACGGTGAAGAATATAAATGTGTTTCGGGACAGCAACTTTCCCAATCATTACTTCTCTCTCATTAGCGGTTATTACTGAAGTAATAACTTCCAAGACTCATCTAAAACTTTTTTGGGTTATCTCCCAATAAGTACTTTTATTTAATGCCTTTAAGTTAGGCTTGATAGTTTGAGAAGATGCTCACATAAGAAATATGAATTGAAGTAAATGAGAGCATCAAGAAGCAAATTCAAAGCACATTTAAGTCTAACCCACTTCCTATGCATAGGAATCTTGTAAAGAAACAAGTCATGAAATAACAAAGCAACAAGCATAGTAAATAAAAACAAGTGAAACTTCAAGACTTTCAACATAAATAGGGGAAACCTAATATTATTGAGATGAATAAAACCATGTTTCCCTCTCTCATAATAACTTTCAGTAGCATCATGAATAAAATTAACAATATAACTATCACAAGAAACATTCTTATCATGAGCCATATGCATAAAATGATTATTACTCTCCACATAAGCATAGTCATTCTTATTAATTGTGGTGGGAGGAAATTCAACTAAATAGCTATCATTATTATTCTCATCACCATAGTCATCAAATATAGGAGGCATATTGTAATCATAATTAATTTTCTCCTCAATAGTAGGTGGACTGAAAATATCATACTCATCATTGTAATCATCATATATTGGAGGTTTTGTATAATCATAAGCAATAGAATAGCTATCTTCCAAAGCTGGGGAACTAAAAAGATCATTTTCACAAAGACTAGCTTCCCCAAGCTTAGACTTTTCCATAGCATTAGCAATAATGGTGTCCAAAGAATTCATACTAACAATATAGCTATTAGCATGCAAATAAAGTTCCATAGGTTTCTTAATTTTCTCTTCAAACACTTAATGTGCTACCTCAAGATAAATACTATAAAGCTCTCTAATTTTGTTGTTGTTTTCCATTAAGCCTAAATAGTGAAAATAAGAAACAAAAAGACAAAATTGCATAATCTAAAGGAAATAACTTCGAGCACTCACACCGGAGGATGTGAGTACCTTTTACCTTACCTCCCCGGCAACGACGCCAGAAAGTAGCTTGATGTCTACGCACTTCTATTCTTGTAGAAAGTTGTTGGGCCTCCAAGTGCAGAGGTTTGTAGAACAGCAGCAAGTTTTCCCTTAAGTGGATCACCCAAGGTTTATCGATCTCAGGGAGGAAGTGGTCAAAGGTATTCCCTCTCTTGCAACCCTGCAATCAAGATACAAGAAGTCTCTTGTGTCCCCAACACACGCAATACACTTGTCAGGTGTATAGGTGCACTAGTTCGGCGAAGATATAGTGAAATACAAGTGGTATGGATAATTATAAGTTGTAATGGTGCTAGAAAATAGCTTGATGACGTGTGGTTGACGTTGGAAAAGACTAAAGGAAAACTGAAATAAAGATGGAAGCAAGCAAACATGTAATAGATCTAATAGCAAACGGTGTTTCGGTGCTTAGAAACAAGGCCTAGGGATCATACTTTCACTAGTGAACACTCTCACATAAATATCTTCTCTTTATGATACTACTCTTATCTACTCTCCGGTTGGACACTCTAATCCATGGTAGTGCTATAACAGCACACCTCAAAGTAAGACTTTCCCATCCAGATAACCCCACATTGTCACCTTGAGCACTAGATGGTTCCAACAAACACCACAATTTCATCAAGACATCCAACTCCAAATATAACTCATAAACAAGTATTTGTAGTATCTAGCCTAAGTGCCACCATGGTGTGCACACTGTCAACTTCACACACATGGGGAGAGCAGAGATCTATTAAAGCACTTGAGTAGCAAGGTAGATCTAATTGATTACAAAGCTCATGATCACAATATGATCATGCATAGAGAGAGATGAACACATAGCTACCGGTAGAACCCTTAGCCTTGAGAGAGAACTACTCCCTCCTCATAATGGGAATCAGCAACGGTGAAGGACATGGTGGTGGAGATCGATGGAGATGGCTCCGAGGGCACTTCCCTGTCCCGGGAGGGTGCTGGAACAGAGACTTTCTGTCCCCCGAATCTCCCCTTCGGTGGCGGCGGCGCTGCGGAACTTTTCGTGGCTGGAGGCTTGACGATTTAGGCTTTATGTACCGGGAGGCTTCTTATAGGCGAAGAGGCAAGGTCGGTGGGCGGCCAGGGGGCCCACACCACCTGGTGGCGCGGCCAGGGCTAGCCCGCGCCACCACATTATGTGGCTGCCCTGTGGCCTCTCTCAGTCTCGTCTTCTGTTGGGGGGATACCCCCGGGTAGGGTCATGCTGGGGTATAAAGGCCGAGTTAGCCGAGGTACGGCAAGGTCAAAGCGAATGCAGGCCGAGTCACCTCAAGGCTGGTCGACTTACGGATTAACCCAGACTGGAGGATGTTCACCTCACTGAGTCCCGGCCGACGTATGTCATATGCCGGTAGGATTTATGTAGCTTTTGTGCAGGTACCCGTGTGGCCAGATTAACTAGACATGATCCGGGTTATATCAGGCTTGCAAGAGAAGGAAGGAATCTTGTTGGTCAAAAGGTGGTCATTGTACGATGGAGCATGAGCGAAGTGGACAGAGGGAAGGACCACCGAGGCGTGGCCGACAAGGGTGACGCGGCCTGTGTCGGATGACGCTGGCGCCGCAGAGGCTCACGTAGCCTCTGCATGGCTTACCCGGTCAGTTTGCTATTTTGGGAAGAGGCATATTCCCAAGAATATGCCTCCATGTATGCCCTAATTGGAGACCTAGCCTCCCCTTTATAAGGAGCGCTAGGGCCTCTGCAGAAAGGGTTGGCATTTGAGTAGTTGGTTCCTTGGAGATAGGCAGTGGTGAGAGTAAGAGAGCTCCTTCTTCCTCCTCACCCCAATATAGCTCAAGGAGCATTTGAAAAACTTGTGAACCTAGTGAATACAAAGCTTCCGTGTGTGGAATCACCACACTATCCCTCCCTGGATTCCTCTAGTGCATATAGGCCCCACCTTTAGCCTATCCATGGCATCTGCCGTGACACCACCACGATAGTTGGCGCCCACCATGGGGCTGGTGGCGCTAGCAGGAGCGAAGATCCGGACAGGAAACCTCATCGGCAACGGCGAGCGCATCGTCACTAGGCTCGTTCAGCGCTTTGGAGCGCTGGATTACGTCAGTGACAATGCTGGTTGTTTCGGCAAACAACCTCTTCCGCGCAACGGCCTCTTCGTCAAGCTTGGCGCTCATAGGATCCACGTCGTCATCGATGTGTCATGCGTTCACCCGCGGCACATCGTTGAGGGAGGCGAGCCACCCCTTAGCGCGGCTCACGGGGCACGTATCACTCGCTCCCCTGACCGTGCCTAAGTGATGATGACGGCGCCTGGCACTGGCGCGAGCAAGGATCCGGCACTAGATCCGGAGGTAACACCCAAGGCAGCAAGGAAAAGTAGAGGTCCTCCACTAGAGAGGCCAGAAAACATATTGCAGCAGGCGATAGATAGCCTAGAGAGCTGCATAGCACCTGCGGTAGATCCGGCGCGTGCATAGGCCGAGTTAGAAGAAACTAGGCAGAAAATACTAGAGGGTGCAAAAAAGATAGCCGCGGCTCAGCAGTCGTTGAACATGACACTGCACGAGTACGCAAGAGCAAATAAGGTAGATGTTGCAAAAGTAAAGGGGAGAAACCTCATCAGTGAAATGAACAAAGAGGGTGATACTAGAATTGAGGAATAAGAGAATGTTTTGTCCATGGGGCTGCCGAAGTACAGTACCCCGGCAAAGAACCTCAGAGCAGCGGATGCAGCTGCATCCGAGTTAGAGGGTTTGACGGGTGAAGCCCGACAAAGACAGCAGGAGAGGGTCAATGAGTTAGTTCGGATCGCTAACAGACAAAATGAAGAGTTGCTCAGGGCTAATCCAGCAAGGGCTGGGGCTTCCAAAGTCGTTTATTCAGCGATAGGTAACCCGGAGAAATCTGCTGGAGCTGCATCATCCTCTCATGGTGGCCCAAGAAGATAGGAAGTGGTAACCTCGGCGAGGAGAAACAAACAGATAGTCCCCTACGACCCGGCAAGGGCGGGGAAAGGAAAAGCAGTGCAGGGAAATGAGGATCAACAAAGTGTCAGCCGAGGTGAAGCTGGCCAAGGTAACCGCGACCAAGGCAATGCCGGTCATGGAAAGGATGTGAACGGCAATGTCGGATAGCGCAACTCGGCGGGTGCAGGGCAACCGCGGCAGCGGAATATACCATGGAAAGAGCGAAGTGTCGGCCAAGGTATGCAACAGAGAGGCACTCCACAAGAGCAAGATAGATACAATGATGGTGATTCGGAAATGGTGAACGCATGATACCCTAGGCTAGACTATCACGTGATAGGGTCAAGGTTGGGAAGAAGGAACTTGATGCCCGATGACGCCAGGTTAAAACTGGATCGGCTCTATAGGTCGAAGCAGATTGAGGGGCAAGGTCCTCCGAGTCCAGCATGCTTTGGGCCCCGGATCATGAAAGAACCTCCAGTACCTAACTTCCAGTTACCCAGAGGCACGAAAACATATGACGGTAGCACCAAGCCGGAGGATAGGTTGATCAACTACGCGATGGCGGTGAAAATTGCTACATGCAACTTGAGATGGGATGTGAGATATATACCTCAGATGCTAGAAGGGCCAGCGAGGGTATGGCTAAACAATTTACCACCAGGAAGTATCAACTGCTGGATCAATTTTGAGGAAATGTTCGGCAGTAACTTCTCAAGCACGTATCGGAGGCCCAACAGGTCACAGACCCTAGCAATGTGCAAGCAGCAGCAACCGCCCACACTGGCCTAGGAACAACATCCCAACTTTCCTCTCTTTATCGCCGATAGGTGGGGCAGTGGATGGACTGCAGGTTGAGTTTGAAAATGCGCCAGGAGGTTTTCTGCAAAAAGCGCTTCGTCTCTTCCTCGCCTGCTGGAAGCAGCTGCGTGGCTGCGCGGTTAGCGTCGATCCTCCGCCGCGTTGTTATGCTCGTCGCCGTCATTGGGGGGAGCAGATAAGACCGACGCGTCGTCCTCTACTTCCTCATACCAATATCATTCCCTCTCACGCCCTCTAGAGCAAACCCCCATCTCCGCCGAAACCCTAGCCACCGCTTGTCGTCGTTCCAGCCGTTTTCGACCGTCCCTCGCCTCATCGAGGCTGCCACTGGAAACACCGGCGTATCCTTGTTCGTCTCCGACAAGCCATGCAAGCAGGTGCTCCATGAGTGGCATGGAATCGAGCTTGAAGCTTTGTCGTATGTCGTCGTTGCCGCTGTCGATTCGCCATCATCTGACGTTCCCACGCTTCACCGACCACACCATTGGCATCCCTGTGAGCCAACGGTGCTCAAGAACCTCTCCGTTAATTCTCTCTCGCTCTAGTTGGTCCACTCCACGATCATCCGAAAGCACTGCCACTAGCCACCGTCATCTGATGTGCTCCGGCGACCAAAAATCGGCTGCGCGACTATCAACCGACTCGTCGTGGCTGTCCACACCTAACCAGACCATCCCGCGATGCCGCAAACCCCCGTTCGACAGATCGATGCATGATCTGGAGGATCATTCCCTGTTGGCGTCAGCGTGACATCACACTGATGTCATAATTTTTTTTAATATCTGTTATTGTTATTTTCCTATAAGTGATAAATACCTCGAATGTGAGGTGGCCAGTGGCCCACTAGTCAGTGACTAGGGCTAGGAATAACCCCGATAAGAAAAGTCACCCACCCCATGTTAACATCAGCATGATCTCATAAAATCATTTAATATTTATTTTTAATTCTAGAAAATGAATAAATCTTATTGAATCAATATCTTTTGTTTTATAATTCAGAAAAATTGTATATAATATACTAAAATGATCTGAAAAATAAAATCTATAATTTAACTTTATTATCAAATATTATTATGTAACTATTTAAATAATAATTATTTAATAAAGATTTATAAGTCATAATACTTTCCAAATTCGTATTTTAATATTGGTAAATAAGAAAAATAAAATTAATATACCAAAATTCTTAGAAAAATAAAATCTACATTTACAAACTTATTTCACGTATTTTTTGTCACTTAACTTTGTATTAATTATTTATTTAGTGTTAATAAAGAAATAAAACTTATATAATTCATATTTTATTATTTAAAAATCACAAAAATACCTATAATATACCAAATTGATCAAAAAAATAAAAGCTACACCTTAAAAATGTCAACTCACACTTTTGAAGTAATATAAACATAAAGGTATAATAACACTAGTTTAAACTCTTTTATTTTATTTTAATGCATACAAATTATATAAAACTTTACTTATGCCTTTTATATAAGTTATTGAAAATCTAAAAATATGATAACAAGTTCAATTAAGTGAAGTTAATATAAGTCTAACCATTTTAAGTTGTTTTAATAAAACTACCATACAAAATTAAGTAAATCTTACTCTCCAAAAATATTTTATCAATTATAAAATCATCAAGATTTGAGTACTAATTCATTTACAAGTTTGGGAATCCACTTTAAAAGCTAAACAAAGTCTTTAAGTACTTAACATAATGCTATTCCCATGTTTATAGAAATAAGTATTAATTCTATAATAGGTAAGTGATTCTACTAACTTAAAAAAATCAAGAAAACACCACATCCATAAAGACACAATACTTTTGTTTCACCTTCATAAAGTGTTAAAAGTCTCCACTTGCTAATGAAATATTTATTCAAAAATACTAATTGTTTTCTACTTTAATACTTGTAATTAGTAAGAAAGTGTTAGATTTAAGTCTAAATGCTTTTTACTTTGTAAAAGTAACCTTTTTCTCAAAAGTTATTCTTTTAAGAAACATTAAAAGTAATCCTTGAAAACTTCTTTAAAAGCTCTAATTGAGTAACAATCTTTCTTAAGAAATCTTTGAGATAACATGCTCAATTGAGTGATTTACTATCGTATACTACTTGTTGTGTTTACTTAATTGTTTCACACACTCTCACAAGCCTTAATAAGTAGCACAAGTCTGAAGATGGTATAAAAGTGAAACACATTCTAAAGATATCACCATAAGCTTCCAAACCCTAGATTCGATAAGATTATTCCAGGGATTCGTGTTTATCAAATTGCATTACATTACTTATGCATAATTGCATCTTGTTTATTTAAACGTTCGTCCTTACCGCACCAATGATGTACTTTCAGATTTGGATCTTCTATTGTCCTGAAGACCATGAGTACATAATCTGGCAATCACAAAAGGAAAGTTCACAACTTGCTCATGTCCTTTGATTATTTTCTATAAAATGCTCGTAACTCAAATTTGTCATCACATGCATTTCAAAAAGGTCAGAAAACACTATTTTCATAATAATATGATTATGGATTATTTACCAAATGGTAATAATCTATTGATACAGTTCCAGTGGTAAAGGAACACATAATATCTAGGACTTCACGACCAATGTCTCCAGTGGTTCTAGCACCGTATATTATGCATCAACCATAAGACTTGGGATGGGACGGGAAAGTCAGTTGTATCTTCTCCCTTTCGCATGGACGGATGACCTTATCGTGAGCCTGTTGATATTCTCGTGGAGAATCTAGCACATGGGTGAGACCCCTTAGTTCCCCACGAGCTAGGTGTCTGGATTATCTGTGCATAGCTGTCTTGGTATAGGTTCACCATAGCTGATGGTGACTGCTAGACAGAGCTGCTTACATAGTCTCCGAGAGGCTACCCAAAGAATAATCGTGGTAGTCCATCTTGGGGGATCGTATCTTCATGCTGGGTCGTAGAGAGGGCAATACTGGCTTGGATCTTAGACTGGGCCCCATAGTAAGGAAGTGTGGACAAGCTTGTGGCTTGGTTGTCCAACAAGGCTAAGGTCTCTTATGGGAAAAGTGACAAACCTCTGCAGAGTGTAAGAATTGTGAGATGTTACTCTCTGTTCCGGGAAGGAGCTACGAACGCGGAAGAAAAGGAACCCCACGAAGGTTCTGGTCAACCTGTGAACGCTGTCGGACATAGTTTTCAGAATAAAAGAAACCTTTGAAGAAATGTTTACGAAAACTTGCATTGCCTACGACCTATGGTCTGTGGCTGTAGAGATAGTGCATCATACACTCTGTTTTAGTGAACTTACTGAGTACGCTCGTACTCAACCGTACCTTCTTAACCCTTGCTAGGTTCTAAACCATTGGAGATGATGCCAACATCAATTTCTGCTCAAGAAATCATCATCGGCAGTTCAAGTTCTTCAATAAAGTCAATGAAGTCAACATATACATCAGCTGAAAGGAAGACAAAGTCTCTGTTTAGTTAGGAGTAGATACTCTATCCATTAAACCTACTTCTGTAGAGCATTGCGGTAGCAGCAAGGGCAAGCCTGATAGTTTAGATGCTAGTCTTAGTTACTAGATAGTTCTGAGTTATTATTTCTAGTTCTTCTTTGTAAGAAGTTCTTTCTCTCTCTTTAACCTAGAGTGTTCTCTGGATCTTTCGTAAAGAGTCGAGTTGTAATCTATAGTCATGTCTTAAACCTGCTGTGTTTCTATTGTACCACTCTAAGGGATGTAATACTAGTGAAGGGTGTTTCATTGGTGTTATGTCAAAGACTATAGTGTACTACATCATGTAGTGGTATGTTGGATCACTAGATGTGAGGACCGGAATTTAACCTCCAGACCTCCATGTGCATCTCGTCAATCCCAAGATCAAGTTGACGACATAGCGAAATGAATACCATTGCATAACGTTCAACAAATAATTATTATAAAGTTTGAATAGCAATAGCCACATAGTATAATGTCTTGTGACATTTATTACAATCATAAACATAGTGGAAATAAAATACGCAGCAATTCCATCTCAGCCATAGGCAGTCGATGTAATCCACGAGACCTCACTCCTCAGCGTCATCATAGTAGTTGTAGTCCTCTCTTTCATAGTACTCTGAATTTCAACAAAAGTATTGCCATGAGTACATAAAGTACTCAACATACCCCTATGCAAAACCTTATATAACTACATGTGGCTTTATGTTCAAGCTATATGGTTGCTTTGCATAAATGCCAATTTTGTTTGTAATACAGTAGTAATTCTGATGAAGGCAGTTTTAGTTGAAAACATATCTTAACATCAATGTGGTGTTTCTCATCATCGTGGTTGTCCTCGAAAACTCACCTACATCATCATATTCCAAGGGAAGGATAGAGGCAAAGAGGGACATAGCAAAACAGGTTCCTGTATGTCAAGAAAGATTCATGTGTCGTCCATGACCGTGGTCACGTCTATTCGAATAGTTTTAACTCTGCAGAGGTTGTACACTTTTCTCACACGACACAACCTCGTGTTATTTCCCACAAGTGGCCGCTGGTACAGTACACACCATTTGGTGTACCGACAGATCAGGATCGTGACAGGGTCTTTTAGCTAGATCCTCCAAAGATGTGACGATCCCACCGGATCTGGCACACGGAACTGAGAGTATGTCCCCAAACCGGTCCCCCCATATGTGCTGAAGGCTCCCCCGTAGGTAGACATCTCATCAGCGGTATGACGACATCGACACCTAAGGCTGACTAACCTACTTAACCAATCCAGTGCCCATTATAGCATGTGGTTGTACGGTGGTCACAATCTTCAAATCCAAGACTTATTAGGCCCTCATGTGGCATAGATGACAGATTACTCCCTCCATCTAGCGGAGGGCAGCAAATCGCTCCTTCCTATGATCCAACTGTCGTCCGCGCCAGTATTTAGACGGTAAGTTTCATATGTTGGGCTTGACGGAATCGGGGGTGTGAAAGGTGGCCTGATTTTCTCATGCCACCGATCGGCGTTCAGTTCACCGGCAGCCGCGCAAACAACAAAACTAAGAGCAGCGACTATGTCTAGGAGGTAGCGATGATCTAGTTTAACGCATGTATGCAAGGATTTTAGCTAGTTCTCACCGCGTGTCACATGGGCGTCTGCGGAAGACGGTGAACCGAGTTGGAACGGCGGGATACACGTCCGTGATCAACGGTTTGTCCTTCTGGTTCCACGGATCAGCCCTCCTCCCCTGCTTGGTCACGTTGCAGCAGCAGCTCCTCCTTCCGTGGTCGGAATCGTCAGGAACGCGAGCGGCGTTCGGCAACGGTGTCCGCGAGATTAGATTGGTTTTCGAGCTAGGGTTTGGGGTGGTGGCTTTGGGGTGCAAAAGAGAAGCGGGGCGACGACCTGGGGATTTTTATGTGTCAAGCGGAGGCGTTGTTTGTGGTTGTGGAAGAATCAGCATCGGAGAAGATGTACGTGTTCTCGTCGGACTGCTTCCTGTGTGTGCAGCTGGGTCTAGTTTGGCTGGGCCTCTATGGGGTGCTCGGTTGGACTGGCCAGATGGTTGCATCGATAGATTAAGAGAAAGAATTGGCAAATAAGAACCAAATTAGGAACGAATTGGCAAATAAAAGTTAGATGCAAATATTCATTTGATTAAATTAATTCCAAATAGTTTGGAATTAATTCTAGGAACTTCAAAAACAATTAACCCGTAAAAAAATCTGGATGTTACAATTGTTTGACAAGTTAGAATAATTATTTATAAAACAGAAAATGGATATGTATTACTTATTCAAATTCAAGCACTTTTATGTCGAAACTTTAGTGAATTCAAAAATATGCAAAAGATAATAGTAAATGCATTTTATAATTTAACATGGCAAAATGGTTAATAGTTTGACAAGTTAGAATAATTATTTTCTAAAACAAAAAATTCTTTGGATTACTTATTCAAATTCAGGCACTTTTATGTTGAAAGTTTTCTCAAATTCATAAGTATGCAAAAAATAATTTATTTAAGTGTTTAAATATTTTGAAAAACCACCCAAATTTGAAAAAAGGTCCCAGCAAAAAAACTCCACCTAGCCAGCTTGTGCACGCAAATTTCGGCCCATTGGTCCAGGTTGGGGGCTCAAGACCTCCGACGGCTTCGTTTCATCATACAGAACAACATTTTTGAAGGCCAGAAGATCTACATCACCATAGCACTCAAGGGAGAGAGGACACTTTCATCTTGAAGGGCTACGCATCCATCTTCATCAACATCGTCTTCACATCAATCTCCTTTGTTTACTTTGTTGTAGTCCAATCTCTGTTGTGGATTTGCACTTATATTCAATTGTTCCTTCATATTGGATCCATACAATTGCCATGATGTTGATCCCCTTCATGTATTAGTAGTTTCCTTGTTCTTGGGAGAGATGGTGAAAATCTAGCACAACTATGTATTATTATGCATTGAAATAAGGATGATCTATTACTTGTGTACAAAGATCCATTGATCTATGAATTGTGTTTGATCTCTCTCTATAGATGGTATGTGTAGTCGGCCGCATATCATTTTCCACTATGACTAAACGGAGGGAGAATCATTTGGACGTGTCTTGGAAGCGTACCTGGAATGCCCCGTGATAGATTGGTGTCGGCTCGTAACCTACACGTTCAAAGGAGGATTAAATAGGGACTCCCTAAGCTAATTACCATATCCACGGGGAAACCCTTAATTGCGGTGGTTTGTATGGTTGACTGCTCTCAAACACCACAGTGGTAATTTAGAGGTGACCTCACTCTTGGCTCAACAAAGTGGCTTCCTACGAGCCTTATAGTGAACATCTTATTATGGAGCTCTCTCCACACATATCATGACATAATAGATAGGTTATCCTAATCATTCATAATTATTCCATGCTAGTGGTGGATCCTACACTCGTTGAGAACCCCTCAATCATATTACACAACACTTCATAGACACTCTCTTGCTTTAGTTTACTTTTGATATTTACTTTGTTCTGTTTACTTTAGCACTTGTTCAAACACACTCTTTATACATCCTTTACTTGGAATTAAAATAACTTACAAGTACTCTCTAGTGAATAGTAACGAGGGGCATAAAAACCGTTACCAATTGATCTTTACTTCGAAACTAGCTACAATTGATCTATGCACTTGCAGTCATCAAGCTATTTTCGAGCACCATTGCCGGGGAGCTAAACGCTTTTGGTCTTTGTTCTTAGGTGCTAATTTTATTTTTTCTGTACTAAAAGTTGTTGATGAGTTTCAAGTTATTTCTTTTTATTACTTTTTACTTCTTTTAATTATTTGAAAAGAACAACAAAATTATAAAGCCAAAAACCCATAAAAATTTCTAAAAACATTTGTTACTAATCATGTCTTCCCAGATTGCTATTTTTAAATAGATGAACCTCGCAATGGAGGAGAAGAAAGTTGGAACTTTTGGATATTATGTTACCAGGCAAGACACATTAGAAGAATGGTTGGAATGGTTGTAACGTTATCCCTCCATGTTATTTGCCTCATACAAATTTGTTTGTGAAAATTGCGGATCCATAGATCATATTAATTATCAATGTGAGTGTAGCATTGATACCACATTAGAATCTTACAATAAAAGTATTGAAGGCTTTGTTGATGTGGAAGTTTTAGAATATGTGCTTTTTACTGGTTGTTGTGAGTTGCTAGCTTGCATGAGAAATATAGATGAAGAAAATAAAGCACTAGATAGAGTCTATGGAGTAGTACATCATATATACTCTTATTGCTTTGATAACTTCAGTTGTAATGCATTATGGACCACTTCTTTTGTGGAAGAGACTAACCTTTTGCAAGACTCATAGAAGAAAGAAGAAAAGGATGTACACCGCAGTGAACATGCTACTGCCGCTGGTATGGGTTTCTTTAACTTGTATGACCTATTAGATGGTTTTGCAGAATCATTTTGTAATTCAAATCATGATATTTCTGACAAATGTATGGCAGTTGGCCACCTTAGTTTTCAATGTTCCATTACTCTTGAAGAATCCCTAGTATCTTACACTAGAGTTGAAGTCTTAGCGTATTTGGTTTATAAAGATGTCCATGATCTACTCTCAAAAGATTCAATCATGAGAAAGAGTAGTGATAGTATGCTTCATATGAAACTTACCAACTGGTTACCAGTGTTAGAATTTTATTTTCAAGAACGTCTTAGTGATAATCCACTTGTGTTAGCGAGTAAGGCACGGTTTAAAACCGTAGTGCCCGAAGATAACCAATTGGAGGAACCACAAGATAAAGAGGAGGAACAAAACAAAGTTGAGGCTGACAAATATTGGCACACTACATATACTAGATTTATTTATGATGCCTCTCTCTATAGTAATAATTCTTATAATTCTAAAACTGATTGTTATTTATCTACGGAGGTCATGTGCCTAGATACTCACGAGGAGAGGATTATTATTGATGGACTAGAGATAGAACCTTTCTATGAATCTTTCGATGCTAATATCTAGGGAACTAATTTACTCCTTGTTGCAAATAAAGAATATTATGAAGTGTTTGCCTACAATGGTAACCAAGGTAAAAGTTCATTAATTATGTTTCGACCTATAATCCTCTTGTTACAGCTACATAAGGAGGCCTGCTCACCACACTTGGTGCATCCACGCTCGCTTGTAAGCGAGAACTTATTTATCTATATGATGCTGATGCACCGCAAGAGGGTAAGACTTCGATGGTACTCTACTATGAGATGCTCCAATCCTTTGCTGGAGGTAAGTACAATCATACGTAGAATTGATATCCCATGGGATCTAGGCAGATGATTTAACAGAGCATCTAATCCTAGCTATGTGGCTTTAAAGAAAGCGCTTCCCGAGAGGCAACCCGTAAGTTTTTATGTGTCTTTCTTAATTTTGTTGGCACTTGTATATATATGCAAGATATCCTATTAGAGTTGGCTTAGGACTATTTTCGACAAGTAGAATTATTGTTGTTCTAATCATGTGCTACATATCTTGGTTAAATCTTCTCAACAAAAATATATGTTTTCTTTGTTTGGATGATGGACTAACATTTCAGGTCCTTAGTATAATTTTCAGAGAAAAATAACTTGTTCCGAAGCTCACAGCGAGCTTAGCGAGCAGCCGTACGGGCGGAACCGTCCATACCGCGCGCCCGTACCGCTCGTGTGAGAATTCGGAAGAAGTAGAAATTTCTCTAGGAAAGTGATAGCATGCTTAACGAGCACTGTTATGGTCGGACGCTTCTATACCGTCCGCCTGTACTGACCTCATTACCAAGAGAAGGAAACATGAAGATGACTCAGAAGTTTTAGTGACCACCTGTACGGGCGCATCCCGCCTCTACCACCCAGTCGTACCAATTTTGACGGAACCCTTCAAAACAAAGAGAGAAGAAGACCAGGTGCAGTACGGGCGGAGC
This sequence comes from Avena insularis, assembly GCA_023614405.1. Taxonomy (NCBI): domain Eukaryota; kingdom Viridiplantae; phylum Streptophyta; class Magnoliopsida; order Poales; family Poaceae; genus Avena; species Avena insularis. The sequence goes on from CM042686.1 coordinate 609,271,847, forward strand.
CCGTCCATACCATGCCCCGTACCAAGGAGCAGCATCACACAGTAAAGGCAGGGACGAGTACAAAAAGGTTATAACCCCTCCAATCTTTTTATTTTTACAATCTTAGGTCAGTGGGTTACCTTCTACATATTTCTTTACACTTCATTTTGTTTTACCTACCTTCGAAACTCTCTAGCCTATAATTCTCTGTAGTGTTTCATATTTCTTTTATTTTGTTCTCAAGGTTGGGTGAACGAACTCTATTCGTACACCATGCTTTTGCTTCATTTGTTGTTTTCGTAGGGATTTGAACCTTGTGTGATGACGTGCATGGTTTGTGCCAACCGTGTAAATACTTGCATAAGCCACTTGGTTGTTTTCAACTCATCACTTAAGGAAGTATTCGTTGAACCAAAGGTCCAGTCCATCAAAAGTGAGCTTATTTGTACCTCGACGGTAAAATGTATCACCCTTCTTTTATTCAAGCTTGGGGAGGTAACCGCTTATCACACTCTCTTTTCATAACTGCCTTTTCTCTTTTATTTTTGGTAATCTATTCAAGTTTGTTTCTTATAAAAGTTCTAGGTTGGGGAACTTACTTCGACATGTGTAGTGTGTTATGCAATGTTCTTGCTCGATGAAATTTTTTGTGCACTCATGAATCCCACTGTTTTTGAATGCTTGCTTGAGTAAGTTACGTTACATGTTTATATAATGGATGCACTTTCTTTTGTTGCGATTCATAAGAGTTTAGTTAGAGCTTGATGAACATTGTTAATATCTTTATCCGTCTTGAGAAGTACATTGTGATCCTCTCAAAATACATTGCCATGATTTCTACACTTAAAACCTTTGTCTCCCAGTTTTGAAGTTTGAATTGTTTATCCTAGTTAGTTGATTTTTGAAGATGCCATGCTAGTGGGAGTAATTCAAAATAGTTAGAGTAAAGCTTTTTATGAGAATGAATGATTAGTTGTGGAAGCGTTTTCTCTATTCCTTTTAGCTAACCGAGTCTTGTCTTGGAAAGAATATTGCCAAACAAGTACAACAAGAAAAAGTCTAAAATTTATGACTTATTTGATGAATGATTGTCTTGAGAGTTTACCTTTCAAGATACTTAACTCTATAGATGTTTTGATAGACTTGACGTCACTCTTGAAATGATTTTTTTGATTGAAATGAAGTCTAGCGGTAATTGTGATACATGCCAAAGCTAACCTTGTGGATCAAAACGTGGTACTAGTTAAAAAAAGGGGGCTCTATGTTTCTCATGTACACCTTTTGATGCCAACAACTCCGCTGGCCTACAAACAGTCTATGGTACAACCCCTAATTTCGGCTATGAGTGGATGACATGAGTGGCATAAATGTCATTGTAATGGGCAAAAGTATTGGTACTCTCAAAGGTCGTGCAAGCCATTATTTAAAGAAACACCAAGTGATTCTTGAAATAAGGAAGAAAAAATATGAAGATCCACATAACAAGTCCTTGGCATGGTCTCATTACTACTTCATGAATTTTCTTGAAAGACAATGATTGGATTAGAAGTGTTTTTGATAGCCTTGATTTACTGATGTGGGTGTGAATAAGACACTTCACTATTATGCTACTTAGGACATGAAATCTCTTACTCAACTTTGCTATTAGAACAACCCAGTGTTCCTTGGCGAGCTGAGAGTTAACAAGAAGAATTGGATTGATTGTTACACTTCTAGTTATTTATACTTATATTAAACTCTACTTTGATTGTCTTGATTTATCGAAGCTTGTATAGTGTTCTTGTCATCTCTCTAACTTTGATGAGCTTTACAAATGGATGATGTGCTGAACGCAGATGAATGCCAACCGTAAGTAAATTCATATTCTCGTTGAATCCCTTACTCTACAAAAGTAAGGAGATTCAAAACTTATTAAAAGGCCCAATAAGAGGATCACAAGTTTGCTTTCAAGCTAGATTCACTTTTTGACATGGAGCATTAATGTTTTAATTGATCTTTTATGGATTGACATAACTAAGCTTGTGTTGTCTTGTTTGAATATGTTCTTTCTTACTTTGAGGTTGCAGGGAAAATAAGGATACAAGGCATTGATCTTCTACATCTAGTATTATACTTTTGTTTCAATTTTTGCCTCATTTATGTTATCGAATCGTGCCTCGTGAACATGATGACCTTGTCCATAAGACACTTTATTGCTCGGTACGAGCAAGAGTGTAGCTTCGGGAAGTTGATGAGTCCAAAATTGATGCATATTTATGTGTACAAAGTATTCATATTTTGACTCATTACATGTTAGATCTATCTATAACTATGCCTATTCTGTATGATTATTAGTTTTCATTCATTCCACATGGGCTTTGCACAATATTAGTTTTATTAGGATTTTATTACCTTTTTCTTTTCTTTGATTTGTGTGTAGGTGCTATGGATAATCATGGATAAAAGGAGCCAAGAGGATTCAATATGGAGGAGTTGTAGGCACTAGACTTAGACATTTGAGGAGAGGAAGAAGTGGATTTTTTCCAACAACTCCAAATAAATACCCAAGGACATGGTTTTGTATCCCTCGTCCATACGATTCCAAAGAGCCAAAGAACACCTCAATCGGAGTCTGTATGAAGAAATTGCGAGCAAAACACTATAGAGTTCAGAAGGCTTAACGACCACCGTACGGCCATACCACCCTCCGACGGCTTTGTTTCATCAAACGGAACAACATTTGAGAAGGCCCAATGGGCATATTCAGCCCCTAGCTCGGTCGGTTTGCAAAACCAACCTCCAGATGCCTATTTAAATAGGGGAAAACCCTAAAACAAGAGAGAGAGTCCACATACGCCAAAGGCGCGGAGCCCTGCCGCTCCACTTCCTCCATAGCTATCGCCCACAAGATCTACATCACCATAGCACTCAAGGGAGAGAGGACACTTTCATCTTGAATGGCTAAGCATCGATCTTCATCGCCATCTTCATCGATATCATCTTCACATCAATCACATTTGTTTACTTTGCTGTTGTCCAATCTCTATTGTGGATCTGCACTTGTATTCAATTGTACCTTCATATTGCATCCATACAATTGACATGATGTTGATCCCCTTCATGTATTATTAGTTGCCATGTTCTTGGGGATAGATGGTGAAACCATAGTATTATTATGCATTGAAATAAATATGATATATTACTTGTGTACAAATATCCATTGATCTATTAATTGTGTTTAATCTCTCTCTTTAGATGGTATTTTTAGTCGGTCATATGTCATTTGCCCTTGGGACTAAAGGGAGGAAGAAATCCTTTGAACGTGTCTTTGAAGCATACTTGGAATGCCCCGTGACAGATTGGCGTCGGCTCGTCACCTTAATGGTCAAAGAAGGATTAAAGAGGGACTCCCTAAGCTGATTATCATATCCACGGGGAAACCCTTAACTGTGGTGGTTTGTATGGGTCACTGCTCTCAAACATCGCAGTGGTTGTTTAGAGGTGATCTCACTCTTGGCTCAACAAAGTGGCTTCCTATGAGCATTGTAGTGAACATCTTATTATGGAGCTCTCTCCACACATATCATGACATAAGAGATAGGTTATCCTAATCATTCATAATTATTCCATGCTACTGGTGAATCCAACACTCCTTGAGAACCCCTCAATCATATTACACAACACTTCATAGACACTCTCTTGCTATAGTTTACTTTTGTTATTTACTTTGTTCTTGTTACTTTAGTACTTGTTCAAACACACTATTTGTAGACCCTTTACTTGGAATTAAAGATAACTTACAAGTACTCTCCAGTGAATAGTAACAAGGGGCATAAAGACCTTTACCAATAGCTCTCTATGGGTTCGATATCTTTACTTCGAAACTAGCTACAATTGATCTGGGCACTTGCAGTCATCAGCCGTCGTCGCTGCCGCCAAGGACAATAAGAGGAAGCATGCTCCAGCGATGAGTACTAACCGACGCAGCGACCAAAATGACAAATGTCGCCCCTCCCAAGAGTACCTCAGAAGAATCTTCCCATCCGACCATACGATCGTATTGACGAGGAAAACACAGCGATCACAAAGGCCCAATGTAATGTGCATTTTCAAAAGAAGAAACCCGAGCACGCTCCGGTATACACCGAGAAGCAAAAAAGCATATGCACTTGATATTCTGAACACAAAATCGCAATATGAGTTGCACCATAAGCCAGCTTACTATGTATGCACACTTCAGAAGGAAGTGAAGAAGAGAAAATCAAGTAGAAGTGCAAGCGGGAGACAATCAAGTTTAAGTGTAAGCGGGAAAAGAAGGGATGTTCCCCAGCTCAGGAAATAGGGCAAACAATCGATCCCACCCCTAAAGGTGTTATCCAAAGAAGTTCCCTAGCTGCTGCTGTAGGATATGGAAGAAGCTACGAAATTGGCGGCCGCTATGGGTGTGAGTGTTGCGGAATTTCTAGGTTCCCAAGACGACAAGTTACCCAAGGATTATGTAGTCCCTAGATATGTCCCAGAGATGCCTTTCGGAGAAGATGCAACAACTCTCAACACAAATGCGGAGTTTACATAACTAGTACTTGAGAGCCGTAAAGGACGACAGAATAATGATCGTGGCGAAAGTCCCATTTGAGTACTACTTCCGAGCCGAAGAGGTCCATGTTGAGTTTCTAGAACTCTTCCAGTTATACAATTTCGACACCCTCAACAAATCTCTCATGAGTTGCTATTATCTATAAGATGTTGAATTCATTTTCTACATATAAGTTGTTCAGTTTTTAGTTGTTCAGTTCATTGCATCTAATTATCCTCATTACATCCTTTTGTACTCTATTATTATGCAGAATGAAGATCTAGGAATGTAAAATAAGGTCACTCTATATTGTTTGGTTCATTGACCTAGATAAAGTACATCTAAAGACGCTAACGGATAAACCCAAGGAGACGCAGGCAAACCTTCTAAGGTTTCTAATGGAGCAAGATTTATGTGACCATATACTATTTCCTTACAATTTCAAGTGAGGGTCTTACTCAATTGTACACATTCACTTTTGATTACTCGGTGTTAATTGTAATTGATGAGTTACTGATGTATATATAAACATGTGCAGGTTCCACTGGATTCCACTAAACATTCAACTTGATAAGGGAATAGTTGAAGTCATGGACCCATTAAAGAGACACCTGGAAGAGTTTAGGGACATGCAAGACATGATCCAGAGGTAATTTTCGTGCTATATTGGTCTCTTTCATTGATTTCCTGGCTAGGAATGTGTTCAAGAGTGTGGTTATGGGTTCCTTTAGTGAGAAGTTGACATTTACTCCGATCTTGGTAAGTAGTACATGATATGTCCGCGCATCTCTTTACTTATAGTTTCAATACAATTATGATGCTAGATTATTATTTTGATTGAATTCTATTCTCGTAAAGTGCGCGAGAAAGCCACCAGGGATGAATCTATGTGGATTCTATGTTTGCGAGTTCATTCGTATGTTTACCACTGAGCACAAAGATTATAGAGTGGACGTAAGCAATATATTCACAACATTATTTTATTACCATCACCTTTTGTTATCATGATTGATATTCATACTGCTCTCCTTTTCTTATATAGTTCGAGAGCATGCAGGGTCAGCTCCTACCAGAGCAACGCGTACTAGGAATTATAGAAGAACTGGCGGATTTTTTGTTGAAAGAGATGGTAGACGATGCCGAATAATTTAGTGTGAATAAGCGCTAATGATGATCCCCGGCCGTGTAGTCGAATAGACGGGCTTTAGTCCCGGTAATTATGATCTCCATGTAAATTTCAAATTTTTGTATGCTCAATCATAAGACAAGTTATCTTATATATGCACGAATGTGTACGGTATGTGATAGCGTAGAAATATTCGAAAACTATTTTGAAAAGAAAAAAAAATACAAAATGAATACTCTGCCGTGGCAGAATGCTGCCACCGCAAAGAACCATTTGTCATGGCCTGTCAGAGCAACCGGGACTAATGGGGATGCACCCGGTGTGCGCAGTAGCGGCCATGTAGAGGACCATTTGTCCCGGCTGATAAACAGGCTGGGACTAATGCGTGGGTCTTTAATCCCGTTTTTCCAGTTCTGCTTTTCAAACCGGGGCAGAAGCCCCTTATGGACCAGGACTACATGCCCCTTCACCACTAGTGTGAGCATCATAAGTGATATGCTGTCTCCAATGGAGTAATATAGACGGAGCACCACTATGGAGGTTGCCTCGGAGGTTGCGAAATCAAGCAAGTGAAAGTCCCACATAGGGCGGCACCTGTCCATCAGGAGAATTGATAGCGACGACACCTAGTCTTCGACTCCCTTTTCTAGGTCTGTCCCCAGAGCAGTAGGATCGAAACTTAGAACGATAATGTGGTCACCCACATCCACTTTCATTTCTACCCATCGTGGTACACACGTGGCATACTCGTTAGAATCGCGACAAAGTAAATAACAAAGAACGAAAAAGAAATCACTACAAGGGAACACATATTTGACGTTGCAAAACCTCTCCAACAAAGAGAGGAAAAAACCGCGGGATCTAGATAGCAAAACTTCACTTTAACAGGAACTGTATACACAACGTCGGGTCTTTTCGCAGATGCAACTTATGTCATTCGGCGGCTTACAAGAGATACATATAATGGTGGAAACCTAGACTGAATCCTCCTGGCGACGGGTCTTTCTTCGCTCGTCAGAAGTTAGCATCCTTAATTGAATTTGGATCATACTTCAACAATACTTGGACGCATCCATTTCCCATATGAGGGTAAATTGACAAATAGTAACTATTAATTAGTCATTTACACACTGAATTAAGTGTAATATTTTTTTTAGAATATGCAATAGCTAGCCCTCCTTGATAAAAAGAAAATCTTGGACACTGTCAAATGGGGGCCTCTACGACAGAGTTATGTTTACAAGAAGTCGATTTGAATTTTTCCTTCTAGATGTCTGTTTTGTCAACGTCACCCTTTTGTAGACATTTATAATGATAGATATGTTAAACTCATAATTGTACTTTTGAAAAGAAATAAAACATTACTCACCTCTTCTGCAGCCAGTAGGTTCAACCACCCCTAACTTATCGCTAACACAATACTACATACTGTTTTGATGTCATGCAAACTAGGACACCTAGAAAAAGATTTATCCATGCAAGCGCCACCAAAGAGATTAGTGTGTCATGCTGATCTGAAAGGATGGATCTCAGATTAGATTGGCAAAATTTCAACTGATAAGGTCGTTTGGATGCTTACGATGTTTTTTTTGAAATAGACACTTTATTATTATTAATAATGTTTACACCCGGCCTCTGCATAGCTAGGAAGCACACATCCAATCAACCATAGACAAATTAACCAAAGGAAAAGTACCAGCATTACAAAAGGTAAAAAACATTTGAGGACACGCCTCGAGTTATGGAAAATCTATCCGCACATCACGTTGCCATCCATGTCGGAGGAAAATATCCCTCACCGTGTGCTCGAATCATGTACATCCCTCCACAAACAAGTCACAAAACTCCATACGTTGTAGAGTAGTCCATGATCGGAGGATAGTCGTGGCTCGATAGTTCACCTATAGAGAAGAAGACACAATGTTATTAGAAATCTTGTCATTTCTACATAGCTCAAGCGACCAAATAATGACGAGCACTCCCACCCTAAATAAAGTACCGTATTTATCATGTATCCCATATAACCAATTACCAAATACATTGGCTACCAAGCGTGGAGAAGATAAACCAAAGGCTACATAGATAATTGACCATATAGTATGAGAAAATTTACACTGGAAGAATAAATGTCGGCTTGTCTCATTATGATGACAAAAAATCATTGTCTACTTCTATGGCAATTCCTATTAACAAGATTATCCTTTGTACGAATGACCCCTTTACGAAGATATCAAGAGAAAATCTTCATTTTAAGGGGTATTTTCATCTTCCAAATTTTAGAATTATCATCAACTTGAATATCAGGTTAGATTATTGCTCTATACAATGAGTCAACATAAAATTTAGCACTCTCCGGTAGTTTTCATTTGAACTCATCCACCCCCTTCGACAGCTGTATCGTGGATAATCGTAATAAAAGATTTTTCCACGATACAAGTCTAGGACTTATAAGACTTCTTTTGAAAGACACATTAGGAGGATCAGATCCAATTACTGTGGAAAGTGTATCTCCTTTGTGCCTAATAATCAAATATAGAGCTGGCCAAGCAATTTATCTTCCCAGCACCTAACATGTGATCCATCCTTAATATCAAAAACACCAAAACAGAACAAATGTTTTTTGGACGCCATTAGTCTAGCCCAAAAGTGTGAATCACCCGGTTTCCAAACCACTTGAGACACACTTTTGGAGCCAACACATGCCTTAGCCGTCTTAGGGATGCACACTGCCTAGAAAAAAGGAAAAAGAATTACAAAAAAGAATACTCCTGCTATAGAGAATGATTCCTCAAAGCAACGACACTAACGGCACAAGAACAACACCAGTAGTCCAACCTATCAAATAGCAGCGCCTCTAAGAAGGAAACAATCCACAACCTTCGTCGTCGCCCGATAAAAAATAATAGGTCTTCACCCTGGGGGAAGTCCTCGCTCGCAAAACAATTCCTTCAACAAGGCCATTGCCAGGAAAAACCAATTAAGGTCAAACCTTGGATTTTCACCCTACAAGATTGAAGGCAATATGCCCGAGAGGCAATAACAAATTTTTATTATATTATTCCAATTATATGTATATGTTTATTTTGCATGCTATAATTGTATTAATTGAAAACGTTAATAAATGTGTGTTTAATAAAAAAATACAAAGTTCCTAGTAATGCCTCTCAGATAAACTAGCTCGTTGATTAACAAGATGATCAAGGTTTCCTGATCATGGACATTGGATGTGTTAATAACGAGGTCACAACATTGGTGGAATGATGTGATGAACATTCATCTGAAGTATAGAAATACGATCAAATTCATTGTGTTTAAATTTCTATAACGTCATACAAAGTAATTCTAGTCCTTAGACCATGAGATCATGTCAATAACTAACACTAGAAAAGCAACTTGATAACATCAAACGTCACACCGTAACAGGGTGAAAATAAAGGCGGGTTCAGATACTCCGAAGATGTTATGTAGAGGCTCATGGATCAAGAGTGAGATTTTTCCATCCGGATGAAGGATATATATACTCTAGGCCCTCTCGGTGATATCACATTGAGATAGCTTGCAAGCAAGTGATGCGATCACTAAAATGTTATATCACGGGAACGAGAAAATAATGCATGTCTGTAACAAGATCAAACTAGGTATGGGGATACCGGTGATGGAATCTTGTACATGTAATATATAGCGAGACAAAGGGATTTAGTTACTAACGTTAAAGGTTCTCACGATCAAAGAAGTCATCGTTGAATGTGTAGGAGTCAGTACCGATCTCTAGGTCCCGCTGCTGATTATTGATCAGAGAGGGGTCTCGATCATGTCTGCATTATTCATGAACCGTAGGGTGACACACTTAAAGAATATAAACACCATTTGGAGCAAATATGTTTTAGAGAAAAGAATTAGAAAGTGCTAGAATTATTTTAATGGACACCGGAATTGTTTCAGGAGAAATTGCCAAAGTTGGCTCTGCATGTGATATTGAAATGTTGTAGGGGGTTTTAATGTGAATGTTTGTTAATTAAAGTAATTAAAAAATTCTGAATAAAATTAAAAAAAGAGTTTTATTAAATGAGAGTTTGCATTAAATTTGGTGGAAATTTAATGGAGGTGAGTGGGCTTTTGAGTGCAGACATGTTTACGTGACTCTGAGCTCAACCCACATGAATGATGGAAGAGGTGGGGGCACCACCTTCGATGTCGTCCATGGGAGGGGTTGCCCCCCTCTCCCGTATAAAAGGCCTCCAACTCCTCCTCTCATCTCACACCTACTCGTGAAGGATCTCTCTCCCACTCTAGAATTATTATCCCATGGTCTCATATTAGCGAGATACATGTTCCTTGTGGCTTTTGTCTAAAAGGAGGTAATTCTTCCACTGCATTACTGGAGCGAGGAGGCAGAGGTTGTTCGGTGGACCGGACATGTGTGCGATCACGGATGCACTGTTGTTTTGCGGAGCTGGACTTCCTCTCAATCTTGAGATCGACAAGCGTACGACTATATCATCCACGAGTTCAATCTTGTAACACTTTGTCGGTCTTCAAGGGTATGTTCTCTATGTATGTATATCCACCAGTTATTTCAATGGACACCGGAATTGTTTTGGGTGAAATTGCTGAAATTGGTTCTACATGTAATATTGAAATCTTGTAGAGGGTTTTATGTGAGTGTTTGTCAAGTAAAGTAATTAACAAATTTATGAATAAAATAAATAAAAGAGTTCTATTAAATGAGACTGGAGGCATGTTTATGTGAGTGGGAGATCCACCCACAGGAATGATGGAAGAGGTGGGGGCACCACCTTGGCCACCGGCCATGGTAGGGGCTGCACCGACTCCCCTATAAAAGGCCTCCCACTCCTCTCATCTCATACCTCCTCGTGAAGGATCTCTCTCCCCCTCTAGAATTATTCCCCCATGGTCTTGGGTTAGCAATATACATGTTCCCGGAGGCTTTTGTTTGAAAGGAGTTGCTGCTTCCGCTGCATCGCTGGAGCGAGGAGGCGGAGGTTATTCGGTAGACTGGACATATATGCGATCACTAATGCACTATTGTTTTGCGGCGCTAGACTTCCTCTCGATCTTGAGATCGGCAAGCATACGACTACATCATCCACGAGTTCAACCTCGTAACACTTTGTCGATCTTCAAGGGTATGTTTTGTATGGATGTATATCCACACGTTGTTTGTATCTTGGTAGATAGATCTTGGCGCATAGTAGTTCCCATCGTAGAACTTTTTTGTTTTCTATGCTTCATGTTGGGCCACGTAGAGATAGACAAAACTTTTTCCCTACACGGTGATCTCAAGATCTAGCTCAGGTAGAAGGCCATGAGAATTACCACTAGACGCGCAGTTGCGGAATCAATGAAGCACGTTGTTTGATGTAGTGCAGTCCTCATGATCTGTTCTGATCCATGATCGTCGAAGCGCTGAATGTACAACACCTCCGCCAGTATCCACACATACTAGGAGGAGCGCCGGCGGTGGACTGCTAGGTCTGGCACGGAGGCTGGACTGAACTAGAGCTAGGGTTTCCAAAACATGTAATGACCTAACCGTGTGCTCTAAGAACCTACGCCCTAGCTTATATATGGAGTGAATGTGGCCTCCACTCAATTGTGGCCCATTGACTAAAAGTCCTATATTATTTATTGCGAGTCCAACTCACTGACTCAGTCCATGTCTTATTCGGGTCCAACCCAAATAGATTTCCATCTCGGGTCTAACCCAAACTAGCTTCTGCTCTTAAGTGTGTGACCCGACAGGCTCATGGTGACTCGGACACGATCTGAATCTCACTCGTGACTGATCTGTCAGCAGTAGCTCCTAGCAGAACATGCTGACTCCCATGTCCCAAAGAGTCATGACGACATACCTTCCAATGTGACTTTCGTCTGAGTCCCTTTTTCCTCACGATATGCCTTGTCGAACTATAGGAGAATAATCGTTATCCCTTGAATAGTCTGACTCTCTTTCTCGATCTGAGATAAATGATTCATCCAACTAACTCTTAATTGATCGCCTCGGTTAACACTTAACCGACTCACGCATGGTCATGCTTTCCGAATCATATCTTCCGAGAGGTCCTAGAGAATATCTCTCTAGTTGGAGGGGCAAAATACCATCTTGGTCATCCACATCACGCAGCTTGATTCTTAGGCGACCCGAACTCTGCCTTTACAACTTCCCTTTCATGGAACAACGTTTGACAGAACCTAAGTCGGATTGTGCGACAACCTTAGGTCTAAGGATTACATTGATTGAGACATACAAATGGTGACCTGTTCATTGTACCTCAATATGGGTCAGTCTAACTCGCTAAACTCTTTAGCCGAATCCATGTAAGTCGGAATAGCATCTCCATGCCCGTGACAAGTGGAACCGAGTAATCAACTAACATTCACATTAGTCTAAGTTGTGTGTCATGCACAACCTCAATGACCAAGTACAACTAGTATGAACAACATGAATATATTGTTCCACAACTGAATCACATATTCAGTGATATGCATCAGATGTTCATACCAGGACAACTTAATAACTTTATGAATACATTGGGAAATATATCATACATGATTGCCTCTAGGGCATATTCCCAATAGTCTTCCACTTGCACTAGAGTCAAACATCCGACATCACATGTATAGGCATCTAATGCCCATGGCTCTCAGGTGCGCCTCATGCGTCGGATGTGGTAGAGGATTTGTCAACCGATCCGCAATATTCGCATCCGTGTGTACCTTGCATAACTTGATATCACCTTGATCCACGAACTAGCAAATCAGGTGGTCCGCATGAGTATATCTTTGTTCTTCTAGTGTTAACTAGGTTCCTTGGCTCGTGCAATAGCACCATTATTGTCACAATACATGTCTAACGGATTGGACGAGCGCTGAACCACACCAAGATCCATCAGGAAATTCTTCATCCAAACGGCTTCCTTTGCCGCCTCCGAGGCGGAAATATACTCCGCCTCTATTGTAGATGCAGACATCGTCTCTTGCTTGGAACTCTTCCAGCTCACAGCCCATCCGTTTATCACAATTACCCGGATTGTGAACGAGAATCATCCGAGTCAGTGAGATAACTCGCATCTGTGTAACCCCTTACACTGAGTTCATCCTCACCTCCATAAACCAGGAACATATCCTTAGTCCTTCTTAAGTACTTAAGGATATTTTTAGCCGATGCCCAGTGGATCTCTCTAGGGTCAGCCTGATATATTCTCACATCACTTAGAGCATAGGAAACATCTGGCCTAGTACAGATCATAGCGTACATGATGGATCCAACTGTAGGAGCATACGGAATCACACTCATCCGGCTTCGCTCATTAGTTGTCAAAGGACACGGAGTCTTGCTAAGTCTTACGCCATGGGACATCGGCAAGAACCCCTTCTTAGACAATTCCATGTTGTACTTCTTAAACACTTTGTCCAAATATGTACTCTGACTCAATCCAATGAGCCATTTTGATCTATCTCTATAGATCCGGATTCCTAGTATGTAAGTCGTCTCACCCAAGTATTTCATCAAAAAACTCTTTTCCAATGATCCCTTGGTTTGTTACAACAGCTGGACATCATTTTCAATCAATAATATGTCACCCACATATAAGATCAGAAAGTTTACTTTGCTCCCACTAAATTTCTTGCATAAAGAAGAATCATGATCACTCTTGATGAAGCCAAACGATTTGGCTACCTCATAAAAGAGAATATTCCAACTCCGAGATGCTTGCTTCAACCCATAAATGGATTTATGAAGCGTGCATACCTTTTCAGCATTAGCCGGATCGACAAAACCATCGGTCTGTGATGATCGGCTCAACACGTCGAGCTCGTTGGGGAACCCCAAGAGGAAGGTATGATGAGCATAGCAGCAAGTTTTCCCTCAGTTGTGAAACCAAGGGTATCGAACCAGTAGGAGAAAGGAAACACCTCCATGGTGTTGTTTCCAACTTGGAATCCTGCACAAAACAACCACAGAACTTTGCCCCCAACTTACTGTGAGGTTGTCAATCTCTCCGATTTCGCTGTAAACAAAGGATTAAACGTATTGTGTGGACGATAGTAATTGCTTTGCAGAAAGTACACAGAAACAGTAAATAGATTGTAGATTGATGGTAAAAGAATGAACCGGGGTCCATAGTTCACTAGAGGTGATTCTCCTTAAGATAGATGACATGTTGGGTGAACAAATTACAGCGGGGCAATTGACAAACATCAAGAAAGCATACATACATATACTAATCATCTTGACTCCTGTGAGATTTGATTGGGCATTACCACATTATACATAGACTGTAATCCAACTGCATCTATGAAAAATTATCCACCTTCAGGTTATCAACCGAACCCCCTCCAGTATTAAGTTGCAAACAATAAATAATTGCATTAAGAAAAGTGTGTAAAGTAAACAATGTGATTGTTCTATGAACAAAGGATTGTTGTTTTCTCCCTAGTAGAAAAAACACATCTAGTACCTTAGAGATTTATGTCACTTCCCCAGATTCCTAGGGGCATAAACGCATTATCGAGCATAAATACTCCCTCTTGGAGTTGCTAGCATCTACTCGGCCAAGATAGCTACTAACAATGGAAAGCATGCAAGATCACAAATAATTTACGAAGACCGTTCCTCATGCTACTCAAGTTTAGTCACAAGTAAGTTCTTGTCATTGTAAGTACATGTGTATCATAGAGAAACGCCAACGGGGTACCCCTTGCCCGATGATATGGAAGCATCCCCATATCAAAATGACAAGGCAAGCAGACAATAAGCATCTCAGCATCCTTTTATTTCATATTTGCATAGGTATCTCTTTTGTTTCTTTTCTTTTTCTCTTCTCTTTTTTTCCTATTTGCATAGGCTTCCTTTCTTTTTTTATAAAGAGGATGCTTCATAGATTGCTCATTATGGTTACGCTGCAGGTTTCCACCATGATTAGGCATGGATTAGACCAGTTTCCCAGGCATTTCTCTAACACATATACGAACTCCACGAGCCTTACAAGCTCCCCTTTCATTTCACACCGCCAGGATCCATAAGCAAAATAACATGATATCAACTAAATAAAGTGCAATGTTGAAAGCGTTCCCCATGATAGCATGGTTCTACTAATTCCCAACTTACAAAACGCAAGCATATACGCAACATAGATGGGCACAATGGTTCAAGTTTATTATGTGCAAGAAAAGTAAAGTGTGCCATCAAGTTCGTGAGAGCTTTAATCACTAATTTTTACATAACAAGTTTAATTCAGAAGGTAGATAAAAACATGAATATACTTGGAATAGCAAATGCTAATACGTAGGTATGGTGGACTCTGTGTAATAACTTGGTTTTATTTGGATTTGGATGCAAGAGTGGAACTCATACTTGGTATGGAGGCTAGCAAAAGACTGGGAGCGACCAACTAAGACAGCAATAATAGCCATAATCATGGAAAGCGACAAAACATTATTAATTAAAGCATAAAGTGATATTACAAGTCGAAAACTAAATGATTATAGAGGCTATGGTGACTTGGTATAGTCTTAACATGGTGTGAGTATGCGCCAAGTCAACCCAAATAAAGCATCAAAGGAGAATACCACAATACTATGCTTTAATATGCTAAAACAACGTATGATTATTTCAAGGCACATTAAGCAATCTCAATTAGTTGTAACAAGTCATGCTACAACAATAATCACTAAGCATAAATCCAAAACAATATCAAGCATGACATGACAAAGCCTAAGCCACAGTTAAAAACAAACTCCTTTTACAGCACTTAAGCATGAAATTTTGCTACTCTTTTCCAATCCAAACCAACTTATTTGAAAACTAATGTATGAATCAGGGGGTCCAACATATTTATTCAAGAAAACTAAGCAAATGAAAACTAAGAAAGAAAACAAAGACGCTCCAAGAACAACACAACTGTGCATGAAACAATAAAAATGAAGTGTTTGGAAGAAACCTGAGATTTTTATTGATGAAGAAGGGGATGCCTTGGGCATCCCCAAGCTTTGACGCTTGTACTTCGTGGATATTTCTTGGGGTGACACGGGTGGCATCCCCAAGCTTGAGCTTTCGTCCATACTTCCTCTTATCACATCGTTCTTCCATACACCTGGAAATTTTCCTTCATACAAAACTTCAAAAAATCTTCATTGCACTCAACATAATAAGTCTTTTGGTTCAGTTTCAACACAAGTAAAACTTCCATTAAAACACAAGTTACTGTAGCACTTCCTTTAAAAATTTCAAATGATCAAAGTGAACTCAAATAGAAAGAGATTAAGAGGCAAATGCGAACAATGGCAGAAATCTGTCAAAACAGACCAGCAGGTAAAAACCAATTTTTTTCGAACACCTTATGTTGCTGAAATCGAAAAGTGTCGAACTAACGAAAGTTGGATAACAACCTGGGGCAGAAGCACAAACAATTACAGCTCAAACCTGGGGCAGAAGCACAAACAATAACAACCTGGGGCAGAAGCACAAAAATCTGTTTTGGGACAGCAACTTTCCCAAGTCTTACTTCTCATTCATTAGAGGTTACTCTTGGCACAAAAACCACACAAAAAGGATAAGGAGTGGTTATTACAGAGGTAATAACTTCCAAGACTCAACAAAAAGGTTCCTAACGAAATTTGGGTTATCTCCCAATAAGTGCTTTTCTGTAATGCCTTTGAGCTAGGCATAAGAAGCAAGAAGAATCAAGTATTCTCAAAAGAAGAAGCATTAAGAGCAAATTTTGTTTTAATAGGAGAGGCAAAAGGAATATTATCTCTCTTCTTAGGGAAGTTTTCTATACCTTTCTTAAGTGGAAGTTGATATTTAATGGTGCCTTCTTTCATATCAATAATGCCACCAACAGTTCTAAGAAAAGGTCTTCCCAAAATAATAGGACAAGAAGCATTGCATTCAACATCCAAAACATAGAAATTAACAGGGACATAGGAATCGTTAACCATAATAAGAACATCATTAATACTCCCCATGATTTTCTTTTTAGCATTATTATCAAGTTGGACATTTAAATAACAATCTTCCAATGGTGGCAAATCAAGCATTTCATAAATCTTTCTAGGCATAATAGAAATACTACTGTCAAGATCACATAAAGCTTTAAGATCAAAACCATTCACTTTCATATTAATGATGGGTTCCCAACCATCTTCTAATTTCATAGGAATAGAAGCTTTATGTTTCATCTTTTCTTCATTAATTTTTATGAGAGCATCAGTAATATGTTTTGTAAAGGCCGTATTCATAGCACTAGCATTAGGACTTTTAGCAAGCTTTTGTAGGAACATAATTACCTCAGATATATTGCAACCATCAAGATCAAAATCATAATTATTATCTAAAGTAGTAGAGCTATTGTTTCCCATATTTCTAAGAATTTCAGCATTTTTATTAGAAAAAGTTCCATTGGGTTTACTAGCTTGAACATTAGTGGTGGTGATAGTAGAAATTCTAATATGTCTAGAAATTTCATCTTCTCTCTCCCACTTAGCATGCAATTCAGCTAATAGTCTAACATTATCATCAATTCTAACTTGTATGGCATTAGTAGCAACAAATGGATTTTCAATAGTTTCAGGTTTAGCAGCCATTTTATTCAAATCAGATTGTGCTTCAGATAATGATGCTATACTTCTTTCATCATTAGAGAGTTTTTCCTCAATAGTTTTATTGAAAGCAGTTTGTTTACTAATAAAATCTTTAAGCATAACTTCAAGTTCAAAGGGTGCATTCCTATTATTGTTGTAGGAATTTCCATACGCATTACCATTATTGGGAGGATAAGGCCTATAATTATTGTTACCAAAATTATTCCTATAGGCATTGTTGCTAAAATTGTTATTTCTAATAAAGTTCACATCAACTTGCTCTTCTTTAGCAACCAAATAAGCTAAGGGAACATTATTTGGATCAATATGAGCTTTCCCATTAACAAGCATAGACATAATAACATCAATTTTATCACTCAAGTAGGAGCTTTCTCCAACAGAATTTACCTTCTTACCTTGTGGGGCTCTTTCAGTGTGCCATTCAGAATAGTTAACCATCATATTATCTAGAAGCTTTGTTGCAGCACCCAATGTAATGGTCATAAAGGTACCTCCAGCAGAAGAATCCAGCAGATTTCTTGAAGAATAATAAAGTCCTACATAAAAGGTTTGGATAATCATCCAAGCAGTCAGTCCACGAGTGGGACAATTCTTTACCAAAGATTTCATTCTTTCCCAAGCTTGAGCAACATGTTCATTATCAGATTGTTTAAATTTCATTATTTCACTTCTCATAGATATAATCTTAGTAGGAGGATAGTATTTTCCAATGAAAGCATCTTTGCATTTAGTCCAAGAATCAATACTATTTCTAGTTAGGGATAACAACCATTCTTTAGCTTTTCCTCTCAAAGAGAAAGGAAACAATTTAAGTTTAATACTATCTCCATCTATATCCCTATGTTTTTGCATCTCATAAAGTTCAACCAAGTTATTAAGGTGAGCAACAGCATCTTCAGTTCCAATACCAGAAAATTGTTCTTTCATAACAAGATTAAGCAAATGTGGCGCCCCGTAAAACCACTACTAGAAAATCGCGTTGATTTTGTGCATTTCATCACCATGACATCATCATACATCTATCTGTCTAAAACTATTTTGCTAAAAGACCTACTTTGTTTTCTATATTAATATCCTTCCCCTTTATTCAAACCAAATCGTCGGTCCAGCCGGATCTTTTATTTATCTAAAACCAATTATAAAATTTATTTAAAAAATAAAAGAAAACCCTAGTCAAAAATATCTAATCCCTAAACTACCCAGTCCTATTCTACCCAGCCCCTTCCACCTCACCCCGACCAACCAGAACTTGCCACCTCACCGTTCCCTCCACCTCATCACCCGACACAGCCACCTCACCAATCCCAGCCACCACCTCCCACCTCAGCCGGCCCACCCCTGCAGCAACACACACTACACACACGCACACCACACAGCAACACCCCACGCACGCACGCCTGCCCCCATCCCCACCCCCACACCCACGCAACACCAGGTCCCACCATCCCACACCCACAGCCAGCCCACCCACCCGGTCAACACCTACACCCCACATCCTCTGCCAGATCGGTCCCACCCGGGGTCCCACTCCAACCGACCACCGCCTGACCCCTGCTCCTCTCCCCGACCCACTCCCTCTGGCCACCACCCGCCTGCCCCACGTTCCCCTCGTCGAACCCGTCCCCCACCTACCCTCGCGAAGCCGCCTCCTCTCGCCCTCTCCCCGCTCAGTAGAAGTGCGCCGCCGCCAGGAGCTCCCCTGTACCGCCGCCGCCGGGACGTCCTCATCCCCGCCTCCGGCCGTGCCCTCCCCCCAAGCTCCTCCCTGTTCGCTCTGGCGCCGCGGCCGGCCTTGCCTTTCTCCGGTGCGGCGCCTCCCTGCTTGCAAGCTCCGGCCGTCCCCGTCGCCCGTGGCCCTTGGCCTCGCCGCCTGTGGAACCCCGCGTCGCCACCTACCTCACCCCCTTCGATCATTGCGCCGCCAAGCCCTGGCTCCTCCGTCTGTCTGACTCCTTCTCGAGTCGAGCCGCACCGTCAGAGGACCCCGGCCGCCTCCATCCTGGACCGTCTCGCCCCGCGTCTACCGCCGCGAGCCTGCTGCGCCATGGCCGTCCCTGCCTCTCCTCCACGCAACCAACCGTCGCCACCGCTCGAGACCTGCCCTACAAGCCCCTCCTCCTCGATGCCGATCTCAGCGTGGCCAACGCTCAAGGTTCGCACTCGAGCACGCCCTGCCCGCAAGGTGTTCGAGTCGGTATCCACAGGGACATGCCTCTTTGGTTTGTTCATCTTTGGTGCCTCTTCCGTGCCGTCTTGTTGATGGGTCATTAACGAGATGGCCCCGCATCACAAGATCTATCCCGATGTTGTGTTTAGTGTCACAAGATCTCCTCTTAGACAAACCAACACGAAGTCATCGATGTCGATTCAAGATCTTCACCAACGCAATGCAAGTGAACACGGACCCCGCAGCCCGAACCACAAGATCTCCTTCATGAACATTCGAAGACACCAAGATCTCCCAGTGCCAAGACCCGAGTCCGACACCGACAATCAAAACCGCGGAACCGACAAGTTCGCCTACCCGGACACCGTGCGACAAGATCTTCTCGGACCCGAGGACCATCAAGACTTCCGCTCGGATACGCCAAGTACTCCTTCCTGGCTTCGAAGCCCGACCCCGTGGACCGACATGATCTCCTTCACGGATACGACAAGTACTTCCTCGAGGATGCCAAGTTCTTCACCCCGAATGCCAAATCCGACCCGATCCGAGGTCCCGACAAGACCTTCGTGACGACAAGGTCAGCACCGACCAGGGCGGATCCGATGTGCCCCCAACGCCAAACAAGTTCTTCTTCGCGGATGCGACAAGATCTACTTCCGTTGTCCGAGACCGATCCCGTCGAACCCTGAACCCTGAGACCGACCCCAAACCACATCGAACCCCAAGATCTGCCGAAACCAGATGTGTGACCCTAAGCCCATATTTTTATAAATAATATTACTGTTGCATATTTAATTGTCATACTCGCTTACATAATGAGGTTGTTGGGGGCATTTAGGCGATTCACCTAAATTAAATATGGGATCCATATGCGGGCAAATCTAGTCGTATATTGGTCCCATTTAAATTTGTGTAGCGAACCGATGATATAATTTTGTCTTGTTAAGGCAACATTTAAATTGCGGGGTAGCTAAACAACATGAACTTAATAATTGTCGGGACCCCGGTTCCGCTTAATATGATCTAATTGCATCGCACCTTTGCCATGTCATACATCATACATGCATCATGCTCGATCTTCTGCCGTAGTAATAAATAGTGTATCCGGTGTTTCTTCTAGTGTTTTGCTTCTTCATGGACTAGGCCGATGAGTTGATGCGAGTGTCGACCGATCTTGGATGAACCTTCGACAATGTTTTCAAAGAGCATCTTCCCTTTCTACCTATCTTACTTTTATAGTATTTATTTCCTCCTGTTGATCTATTGCTATACGTGTTCTGCGATGCTCTAGTTTTCGTGCTGTGATACCCTTGCATCCTTATATTGCCTTGGACACATCCTATTACCTATTGAATGGTAGATAGCTGGACTTGTGTCGAAGTCGCTCAGTCGGCGTGTCGTCAAGTACCACAGCTTGTTGGAGTATTGCGCATGTTTAATGTTGGATATGATCACAGCTTTACTTATTGTTTAATAACTAAAATTGAAGTAGGTAAATGCAGAGGCACCGTGGGTGATAGACAATATTTGGTTTCCGATCGCCACCGGTGTCCGTGGGACCCCAGTTCTTGACACTGCTCGAGATCGAGCGCTAACCACATGTGGGATGTGGGCACCCCATCGATTAGTACCTGATTTCAAAGTATTGTCCGGGGCCACAACTAGTTTGAGGTTTTATTTACTATCCTGTACTTATGCCATGCTTTATCGCTTTATTTAAATTGTGCGATGTCTGCACATGTACTGTTAGGATCGACACGTTTTATGTGTCGACAAGCCTGGGCCATCTTTTCGGGTTCCTCGTTACAGCCCGTCCACCCAAACCCGAGTCCGTCTCGAGACCGGCCGACTTGCTATGGTAGACTTAGTGGGTGGCCCCATGTACTTGCTTTGGGTCTGGGAAACGCTATGACTTAGGCCCCGACATACCGATGGGTGTATGTTAATTGATCTGCAAAAGGGTCGGCGTGTGGATATCTCATGCTAATTGCGTAGGATACTTTGGTGCACCGCAGGTTAAATCTTTTCGAAAAGCCGTGTCCGCGGTTATGGACGACTTGGAGCACAGTTCTCGATCATAGACAACTATAACTAAAGTTTTCTGTTATATTTTGACTTGTTTCCGATGTGACTAGTAATCAGCTCCACTACAACGGAATGTCTAAATAAAAGTACCAATAACTGCTGGGTTTTGGGTTATCTCATGCTAATTGTATTTGACTAGTAAGTATCGCAACTACAACAGAATGGTTAACTAAAACTGCTTACCGCTTATTTTATCAGGATGACTATCTATACCTGACTAGTAATTACTGCAACGATAACTGAATAAATAAAACTACCAACTGTGTGAGTTCCTCAGTTGACTTCCTCGTGGGTATCGAGGAGGAATACCAGGATGGTTTGTTTGGTGTTAGAATCAGGCTGGATCCGAATAGGTCTTTCTCATCCTCTCGATAGCCGCTTGTATCGAGTCTCTATAGGTTGTTTAGTGCATGCCGCCGCCGCTTCGATCCACCATACCTATGTAGGCGAGGACCGCCGAATTCTAGCCTCGCCGTGTACTGGGCTCAGTTCGGTCCGCTCTCTCTTTTTCCTTTGCCCTATGTCGGCACCCCTTTTGTTTAAGCAGGTTTGAGATCGACGTCGTTAGCGAGTGGTTACCTTCCGCTTGGCCCAGGGGTTATGGACGCCATTGGTTATTCTTCAGGGCTCTTAGCCCCATTTGCATCTTGTCCGTAGTCGGACGCTCTATCATTTTCAAGGTGATTTGGATCTTGGTATTGTATATCTGTATTCTTGACTCGTTGAGTCGTTGTTGTATATATATCTGTTCTGTGGGTCCCATCGAGGACTGTTGTGTAATGTTATTACTTCGTTTTCCACCCGCACGAAAGTGCCTGGTGGGCACCTTTGAATCGTTTCTATGCGGGTTTGGCGGGTTTCGCTAAAACTTGCATAGGGCCGATTCTGAGGGTGTTACAGAGTGGTATCAGAGCCCAGCAGTTGCGATACCCCACAAGTCCAGCCTATAGGATAACCTAGCTAACGGCCGAAGTAGATTGTCAAAACTATTTTGCAAAATCGGTTGGATAGTTCTGATTAGGTCTGATTTTACTCCTTATCCCTCTGCTGCTCTCCTCTCACCTCTGCGTGTTTTGAATCCGCCCTCTTCTCTCTCTTCGAGTCCAGGATTTCTCGTGGTTGGATTCCGTCGTACCTTCAGGGTTTCGCTTCCTCCTCTGATAACGGTGTTCTACCATCCGGTGTTCATGCTATCTGAGGAATCCGTCTCCTATGGTACCATTCTTTGTTCCTTGTTTGTGCCTTCCGTTGTTTTCTGACGCGACGACATCATCTACGCCAGATCCGATACAGAGTCTGCATCACTCCTTTGTTTCCGAACCTCGCTTGTCGAGATCTACAATCTGAATTCTGAGAGTTGGTTGCATAATTTCCATTCATGTGCAGAGTAATGCTTTGGGTACGCGATGGACTGATCACCATCCGACTACTCTTATCATTCGCTCTTGCACATTGAATGGTGAATCGTTGCAGTTATACTCCTTCCGCGGAAGTTAGAGGTGGCCTTACCCTTTTGAGACCTTTACCTTCATCTTTGTTTCTCCGGAGTGTTCTCTCGACGAATGGGGAACAATCCTTGTTAGTGGTGTCGCGAGGGTCTACCCGAAGCGCGAAGGATCAGATCGTCGGCCTTCTTCCCTGTACCATGAGGCGGATCTCGAGGGCGAGATCCATTGTTAGTGGTGTCGAATTGTGGCGCCCCGTAAAACCACTACTAGAAAATCGCGTTGATTTTGTGCATTGCATCACCATGACATCATCATACATCTATCTGTCTAAAACTATTTTGCTAAAAGACCTACTTTGTTTTCTATATTAATATCCTTCCCCTTTGTTCAAACCAAATCGTCGGTCCAGCCGGATCTTTTATTTATCTAAAACCAATTACAAAACTTATTTTAAAAATAAAAGAAAACCCTAGTCGAAAATATCTAATCCCTAAACTACCCAGTCCTATTCTACCCAGCCCCCTCCATCTCACCCCGACCAACCAGAGCTTGCCAACTCACCGTTCCCTCCACCTCATCACCCGACACAGCCACCTCACCAATCCCAGCCACCACCTCCCACCTCAGCCGGCCCACCCCTGCAGCAACACACACTACACACACGCACACCACACAGCAACACCCCACGCACGCACGCCTGCCCCAATCCCCACCCCCACTCCCTCTCTCCTCCTGGTCCCACCTTCCCTCACCCACGCGAGCCAGAGCCCACCCACCCCGGTCAACACCTACACCCCACATCCTCCTGCCAGCTCGGTCCCACCCCGGGGGTCCCACTCCAACCGACCACCCCTGACCCGGTCGCCGCCCGACCCCGCTCCTCTCCCCGACCCACTCCCTCTGGCCACCACCCGCCTGCCCCACGTTCCCCTCGTCGAACCCGTCCCCCACCTACCCTCGCGAAGCCGCCTCCTCTCTCCCTCTCCCGCCGAGAAGTGCGCCGCCAGAGCTCTCTGCCACTTGGGGCGTCTCCTCATCCCCTCCGGCCGGTACTGCAGCTCCCCAAGCTCCTCCGCTGTCAGACTCAGCGCCGCCGGCGTCGCCTTGCCTTCTCCGTTGGCGCCTCGCCCACAAGCTCGCCGTCCCCGTCGCCCGTGGCCCTTGGCCTCGCCGCCCCGTGGAACCCCGCCGTCCGCCACCTGCCTCAACCCCCTTCGACCGCAGCGCCGGCCGCCTCAAGCCCCTGGCCTCCTCCGTCCGACTCCGCTCATGAGTCGAGCCCAAGACCAGAGAGACCCCCGCCTCCATCTGGACCGTCTCGCCAAGGTCTACCGGCCATGAGCTGCGCGCCATGGCCGTCCCTGCCTCTCCTCCACGCAACCAACCGTCGCCACCGCTCGAGACCTGCCCTACAAGCCCCTCCTCCTCGATGCCGATCCCTGCGCGTGGCCGCCTACGTCTGTTGCCCGCACCCCGAGCACGCCCTGCCCGCAAGGTGTTCGAGTCGGTATCCATAGGGACATGCCTCTTTGGTTTGTTCTGTCTTTGGTGCCTCCGCCTGCTGCCTTGTTGATGGGTCATTGTAACGGAGATGGCCCCGGCATCACAAGATCTATCCCGATGTTGTGTTTAGTGTCACAAGATCTCCTCTTAGACAAACCAACACGAAGTCATCGATGTCGATTCAAGATCTTCACCAACGCAATGCAAGTGAACACGGACCCCGCAGCCCGAACCACAAGATCTCCTTCATGAACATTCGAAGACACCAAGATCTCCCAGTGCCGAGACCCGAGTCCGACACCGACAATCGAAACCGCGGAACCGACAAGTTCGCCTACCCGGACACCGTGCGACAAGATCTTCTCGGACCCGAGGACCATCAAGACTTCCGCTCGGATACGCCAAGTACTCCTTCGTGGCTTCGAAGCCCGACCCCGTGGACCGACGTGATCTCCTTCACGGATACGACAAGTACTTCCTCGAGGATGCCAAGTTCTTCACCCCGAACGCCAAATCCGACCCGATCCGAGGTCCCGACAAGACCTTGGATTTACGACAAGGTCGGCACCCAGGGCGGATCCGATGTGCCCCCAACGCCAACCAAGTTCTTCTTCGCGGATGCGACAAGATCTACTTCCGTTGTCCGAGACCGATCCCGTCGAACCCTGAACCCTGAGACCGGACCCCAAACCACATCGAACCCCAAGATCTGCCGAAACCAGATGTGTGACCCTAAGCCCATATTTTTATAAATAATATTACTGTTGCATATTTAATTGTCATACTCGCTTACATAATGAGGTTGTTGGGGGCATTTAGGCGATTCACCTAAATTAAATATGGGATCCATATGCGGGCAAATCTAGTCGTATATTGGTCCCATTTAAATTTGTGTAGCGAACCGATGATATAATTTTGTCTTGTTAAGGCAACATTTAAATTGCGGGGTAGCTAAACAACATGAACTTAATAATTGTCGGGACCCCGGTTCCGCTTAATATGATCTAATTGCATTGCACCTTTGCCATGTCATACATCATACATGCATCATGCTCGATCTTCTGCCGTAGTAATAAATAGTGTATCCGGTGTTTCTTCTAGTGTTTTGCTTCTTCGCGGACTAGGCCGATGAGTTGATGCGAGTGTCGACCCGATCTTCGGATGAACCTTCGACAATGTTTTCAGGCGAGCATCTTCCCCTTTCTACCTATCTTACTTTTATAGTATTTATTCCCTCCTGTTGATCTATTGCTATCTGTGTTGCGATGCTCTAGTTTTCGTACCCGTGATACCCCTTGCATCCTTATATTGCCTTGGACACATCCTATTACCTGTTGAATGGTAGATAGCTGGACTTGCGTATCGTAGTCGCTTGCTCGAGTGTTGTCGCGTGTCGTCAAGTACCACAGTTGTTGGAGTATTGCCGCATGTTTAATGTTGGAGATGATCACAGCTTTACTTATTGTTTAATAACTAAAATTGAAGTAGGTAAATGCAGAGGCACCGGTGGGTGATAGACAATATTTGGTTTCCGACCGCTCACTGGTGTCCCGTAGGACCCCGAGTTCTTGACACCTGTTCCGAGATCGAGCGCGCTAACCACATGTGGGATGTGTGGGCACCCCATCGATTAGTACCTGATTTCAAAGTATTGTACTGGGGGCCACAACTAGTTTGAGGTTTTATTTACTATCCTGAACTTATGCCATGCTTTGCTGCTTTATTTAAATTGTGCGATGTACTGCATGTGTACTGTTTAGGATCGGGACACGTTTTCGCTGTATCGACAAGCCCAGTCATCTTTTCGGGTTCCTAGTCGTTTACAGCCATCCACCCAAACCCTGAGTCTGTCTCGGAGACCGGCCGACTTGCTATGGGTAGACTTAGTGGGGTCCCCATGTACTTGCTTTGGGTCCAGGAAGCGTCATGACTTAGGCTCGCCGACATACCGATGGGTGTATGTTAATTGATCCGCAAAAAGGGTCAAGTGTGGATATCTCATGCTAATTGCGTGTGGATACTTTGGTGCACCCCTGCAGGGTTAAATCTTTTCGAAAAGCCGTGTCCGCGGTTATGGACGACTTGGAGCACAGTTCTTGATCATAGACAACTATAACTAAAGTTTTATGTTATATTTTGACTTGTTTCCGATGTGACTAGTAATCAGCTCCACTACAACGGAATGTCTAAATAAAAGTACCAATAACTGCTGGGTTTTGGGTTATCTCATGCTAATTGTATTTGACTAGTAAGTGTCGCAACTTCAAGAATGGTTAACTAAAACTGCCCACTGCTTAGTTTCTCAGGATGACTATCTATACCTGACTAGTAATTACTGCAACGATAACTGATAAAATAAAACTGCCAACTGTGTGAGTTCCTCGGTTGACTTCCTCGTGGGTATCGAGGGGGAATACCAGGATGGTTTGTTTGGTGTTAGAATCAGGCTAGATCCGAATAGGTCTTTCTCATCCCTATCTGATAGCCGCCAGTTGTATCGAGTCTCTATAGGTTGTTTAATGCATGCTGCGCTGCCGCTTCAGTCCACCATACCTATGTAGGCGAGGACCGAATTCTAGTCTCGCTGCACGGCCTCGATCTGACATCGCTCTCTTTTTCCTTTGCCCTTTGTCACCCCTTTGTTTAAGCAGGTTTGAGATCGACGTCGTTAGCGGTTACCTTCCGCTTGGCTCGGGCAGGGTTATGGACGCCATTGGTTATTCTTCAGGCTCTTAGCCCCATTTGCATCTTGTCAGTGTCGGACGCCTATCATTTTCAAGGTGATTTGGATCTTGGTATTGTATATCGTATTCTTGACTCGCTGAGTCATTGTATATATATTCTGCTGTGGGTCCCATCGAGGACTTGTGTAATGTTATTACCGTTTTCCACCCGCACGAAAGTGCTGGTGGGCACCTTTTGAATCGCTTTCTATCTTGGGTTTGGTGGGTTTCGCTAAAACTTGCATAGGGCCGATTCTGAGGGTGTTACAGCAAAGCAGGATTAATTTCAAAAAAAGTAACTTCAGGAACAGGTGGAGCAATAGGTGTGCACATGAAATCATTGTTGTTGGTGCTACTGAAGTCCCACAACTTAGTGTTTTCAAGAGTAGTCATTTTTTGTGTTTTTAATATAAAGAAGCAAACTAGTACAACTAATTTTTTGTGCGTTTTTGATAAAGAAACAAGCAAACAAAGCAGAAATAAACTAAGCAAAACAAATAAAACAAAGTAAAGAGATTGGTTATGAAGGACTCCGCTTGTGAAGATGCCGTTGACTGCATGACAATGATGCTAGAAAAAGCTTGATGATCGGCTCAACACGTCGAGCTCGTTGGGGAACCCCAAGAGGAAGGTATGATGAGCACAGCAACAAGTTTTTCCTCAGTTATGAAACCAAGGTTATCAAACCAGTAGGAACAAGGAAACACCTCCAAGGTGTTGTTTCCAACTTGGAATCATGCATAACGCAACCACAGAACTTTGCCCCCAACTTATAGTGAGGTTGTCAATCTCACTGGTTTTGCCGTAAATAAAGGATTAAACGTACACTACTAGGAAACAACATAGGTAGACAACATATTCATGCATATGTAAAACCATGCTCCACAAATATGTATCGATAGACTAGAAAAATCGCCACATTAAAGTTTGGCACTTCGGTGACGAAACAAATATGCATACGAAGTCCATATTGCATGGCGCATATTTTCGTGCGCCACTAAAGTGCCAAACTTTTGTGCGCATATAGATGTATGCATACAGAAGGTTGATGAGACCAAGCAAAAAAGGAGAAACTACATTGTAGCATATGTCCATATGCCCACAAACATATATAGGGGAAAACAGACCCCTATGGACTGCCTTTTTAGTTTTGTAAAACATGAACAAAAATGATAGAAACTTCAAAAAAATAATTCCTTTGAGTTGTAGTTAGATTTTAGGGTATAGATCTAGACAAAATTGAAAAACATGAATTTTGATGTATTTTGCAAAAATAGGTCATGGCACGGTAAAACGGTTATAATTTTTGCATACGATGTCGGAAAAAAATCTTTAACCTATCAAAATGATCGGCGCAAAATTGCCTACTCGAATTCAACGACCCACAGTCGTTCAGAATTTTATAGAATCCCCAAATTCAAAAAGAGTAAAAAGTTATTTAGGGTAGAAGATTTTTTACTGCAAACAATAAAAAAGGGGGAGAAACTTCTGTGCGCATTTCCCCCATATGCGCCACAGAAGTCTTGGGCGGGATTCGAAATTTGAATGCTGCCAGCGCCCTTCTCGCTCCCTTTTTCCTTTTTCTCCCCCTCCCCACTTCTTCTCCCCTCCCTACTTCTCCTCCCCTCCACACTTCTCCCCTTCTCCTCCCCTCCACACTTCTCACCTTCTCCTCCCTCCTCCTTCTCCACTCTCTAGCGACCTCCTCCTCCTCCTCCACCACCACCACCAACTCTGGCGACCACCTCGTCCTCCACCACAACCAACTCCGGCGACCTCCTCCTCCTCCTCCTCCACCACCAACTCCAGCGACCTCCTCCTCCTCCTCCACCACCAACTCTGGTGACCTCCTCCTACTACTACTACTTCTCCTCCTCTTTCTCCCCCTCTTCCACCACCAACTCCAGTGACCTCCTCCTCCTCCTCCTCCACCACCACCAACTCCGGTAACCTCCTCCTCCTCTTCCACCACCAACTCTGGTAACCTCCTCCTCCTTGCCCTCCTCCATCCGCCACCACCACCGCCACCACCACCAACAACAACTCCGGCCAGATCTAGATCTGGCCCGGTTTTTTTTTTAAATTTGAAAAAAACTTATGTGGCGCATATTGGCCGTATGTGCCACAGAAGTTTGAGATCTGGCCCGCCTTTTTTTTGAATTTTGGAAAAAAAATTCTGTAGTGCATATTGGCCATATGCGCAACTGAAGTTTGAGACTTATGTGGCGCATTTTGAAATGTGCCATCAAGATAGTCGATGACGTATCATTGGCGACTAACATATGCGCCACTTGATAGTGAAAAGGTGTGCCAGCGATAAGGGGTTTCCTAGTAGTGGTATTGTGTGGATGATAGTAAAATAGTAAATAGATTGTAGATTGATGCTAAAAGAATGGACCAGGGTCTGTAGTTTAGTACAGGTGATTATCCTTAAGATAGATGACATGTTGGGTGAACAAATTACAGCGGGGCAATTCACAAACATCGAGAAAACATACATGAATATACTAATCATCTATACTCCTATGAGATTTAATTGGGCATTACAACATTATACACAGACCGTAATCCAACTACATCTATGACTAATAATCCACCTTTAGGTTATCATCCGACCCCCCTCCGGTATTAAGTTGCAAGCTACACATAATTGCATTAAGGAAAGTGTGTAAAGTAAACAATACAATTGTTCTATGAACAAAGGATTGTTGTTTTCTAACTAGTAGCAACATCACATCTAGTACCTTAGAGATTTATGTCACTTCCCCAGATTCCTAGAGGCATGAACCCACTATCGAGCATAAATACTCCCTCTTGGAGTTGCTAGCATCTACTCGGCCAAGATAGCTACTAACAACAGAAATCATGCAAGATCACAAATAACATAGACATGATAGAATCAATAATCAATCTGAAATAGCATCTCAATATTCATCGGATCCCCACAAACACAACATGTATGATTACAAATAGATGATCTTGATCATGAATGGAGCTCACAAGATCTAAAATTGGTAGCACAAAGGAGAAGAACCAACCATCTAGCTACTACATGGACCCGTAGTCCAGGGATGAACTACTCATGCATCACACCGGAGGCAGTCATGGTGATGAAGAAGTCCTACAGTGTGATCTCTCCCCTCTGCAGGGTGCCGGTAAGAGCTTCAGATCCCTCCCGATCTAGGGATGGAGATGACGGTGGCTACAGACTCGTTCGTGGAATTTTGATCAGGTCCTTAGGGTTTTCGTCCCAGAGGCAATATATAGGCGAAGGGGCAAGGTCGGTGAAGCGTCAGGGGGCCCACACCCCCTGGTGGCGCGGCTAAGGCTGGTCGCGCCACCAATAGGTGTGGTCGGCCTGGCTCCCTCTTCGTCTCCCCTCCGGACTCCGTGTTCCTTCTGGTGAAATATTGACTTGGGCTTTTGTTCGGTCCAATTCCGAGAATATTTCCTTACTAGCCTTTCTCAAACCAAAAATAGTAGAAAATAGGCAACTGCCACTATGGCATCTTGTTAATAGGTTAGTTCTAGAAAATGTGTAAAAATACTCCAAAGTATGGACAAAACATAAGAAAGTAGATATAAAACAAGCATGGAACATCAAAAATTATAGATATGTTTGCAACGTATCAGGCTGTATCATATACATGTCTTCGGTTAAATTTCCATTGAGGAAAGCCGTCTTGACATCCATCTGCCATATCTCATAGTCGAAATAGGCTGCTATAGCTAACATGATCCTAATCGACTTAAGCATCGCTCTGGTGAGAAAGTCTCATCAGTTACTCCTTGAACTTGTCGGAACCCCTTCGACAAGCCGTGCTATAGAAAGAAATATTTCCATCCATATCATTTTCTTCTTAAAGACCCATTTTACTTTTCGATGGGTCTTACACCGTCTGGCAGATCAACTAAGTTCCAAACTTGATTTTCATCCATGGACTTTAACTCCCATCTCATGGATCCAAGCCACGACTCGGAATCAGATCCCACCATCGCTTCCTAATAAGTTGCCGGCTCATCACTATCCAACAGTAACACATCACGAACACTTCGCAATCTGGCCGATCTTCGCGTTTGCGGTATTCTTGGCTCAGCCACCACGACCGGCTCAACCTCCAAGGCTTTTGCCGATTGCCATCTTGGCGGTTCCTCTCGAATTTTTTCGAGCTGCACCGTGCTCCCACTGACTCCCCGACTAAGAAACTCTTTCTCAAGGAAGACCTGATTCCGAGACAAACACCGCCCTCTTCTCGGGTTGTAGAAGTAGTAACCCAAAGTTTCCCTCGGATACCCCACAAAAATACACTTATCTGACTTAGCTGTAAGCTTGTTCGACTGAAGTCGCTTGACAAATGCTTCACAACCCCAAATCTTAAGAAAGACAAACTCGGCTTCTTGCCAGTCCACATCCCATGCGGTGTCTTCTCTACCGACTTTGATGGTACTCTATTTAGTGTGAACGCTGCATTTTCTAGACAATAACCCCAAAATGATAAAGGAAGATCTATCAGACTCATCATTGATAATACCATGTCCAACAGGGTCTGATTCCTCCTTCCGTCACATTGTTTCTCTCTGACGTTCGAGAGGTGTGAGCTGGGGAACTATTCCACAACTCTTTAGATGGTCATCAAACTCATGACTCAAGTACTCGCCTCCTCGGTCTTACCAAAGAACTTTATTTTCTTGCCGAGTTGATTATGTACCTCATTCTGGAATCCTTTGAACTTTTCAAAGGCTTCCGACTTATGTTTGATCAAGTAGATATATCCATACCTACTCAAATCATCAGTGGAGGTAATGAAGTACTCATAACCACCTCTGGTTGTCGTGATCATTGGGCCACATACATCACTATGTGCTAGTCCCAATAAGTCGGATGCCCTTTCACAACTCTTTGCAAAAGGTGTCTTGGTCATTTTGCCGAGTAGGCAGGATTCACATGTCTCAAACGACACCAAGTCAAACGAAGTCAGGAGCCCATCATCATGGAGCTTCTTCATGTGTTTCCAACTTACATGACCAAGCCGACAGTGCTAAAAGTAGGTCATATTCAGATCATTTGGTTTCAACATTTTCATATTTATGTTATAGACAGATTCACCATCAAGATTCAAAATAAATAACCCGTCCTGAATAGGTGCAAAGCCATGAAACATATCGTTCAAATATAAAGAACAACCATTATTCTTAATATTCGACTCATAGCCTTGTCTCATCAAACATGAGGCATAAATAATATTTCGACTAAGAATTGGAACATAATAACAATTATTTAGCTCCTTTAAGAATCCCGAAGGTAAATGAAGTTGCATCGTGATGATTCCAACTAATTGACTCTCTCTTTTTTGCCGACTCGAATGTCAACCTCGCCTCTCGTCACGCTCCTAGTTCTTACCAGCCCCTGCAACGAGTTGCGGATGTGAATAACTGATCCGGTATCATATACCCAAGAACTATTAGGTCCATCTGCGAGATAGATGTCTACAACATTGCAAACAAGTGTACCTGATCCGAAGTCATACTTCCACTCTTGGCTTTAACAGCGATACTTGCTGCAATTCCTCTTCCGAGTAATCCGACATGCGAGAGAAGCAAGTGGATTCGGTGCGGGAGATGACTTAGTCCCTGAAGAAGCGCTTTGGACTGGGTCCTCAACCTTACTATTTATTATTCGGATTCATTCAAATTTAGATAAACTTTTGACATCTATTCTTAGACGGAGGAAGTATGATAGATATTGGGGGAGGGCACTATGGAAAAACGACGGTTTGCCATGGGCCCTGGGCACAAAAAAGTACTCCCTCCTATCTCATACGCAGGAGGATGAATAGTCCATCCCGCCATTGGACCTCTACGCCAGCTCCTCCCCCTCGGACTCTGGTCGGTCCTCCTCGGACAGCGACTCTAGAAAGAATTTGGAGGATGACGAGGACGCGATGATGATAATGCCGGAGCATTATGCGCCGGAGCCGTGGATGGAGGGTGAGCGTGAGACCGAGGAGCAGGGGATGCTCGGAGAGCATTGTTTAATTGAGGTCTGTTTTATATATTTTTCGAAAAAGAGTATATTATTAATATCGCCGAGATATCAATTACACCCAACCTCTGCAACAACGCATGCCTTAGCGGCCTTAGGGATGCACACTGCCCATAAAAAGGAAGAAGAATTACAAAAAAGAAAACTGCCGCTATAGAGAACGATTCTTCGAGGCAACGGCACTGACACCACAAGTACAACACAA
Organism: Avena insularis; assembly: GCA_023614405.1. Taxonomy (NCBI): domain Eukaryota; kingdom Viridiplantae; phylum Streptophyta; class Magnoliopsida; order Poales; family Poaceae; genus Avena; species Avena insularis. The sequence goes on from CM042686.1 coordinate 609,305,309, forward strand.
GTAGTCCAACCTCTCCAATAGCAACAACTCCAAGAAGGAAACAATCGACAAGCGTCGTCATCGCTCAAAGATCATAGGTTTTCACTCTGGAGAACGTTCTCGCTCGCAAAAGAATTCCTTCAACAAGGCCATTGCCAGGCACAACCAATTAAGGTCAGACGTTCGATTTTCAACCTGCAATGTAAGAATGGTAACTCCTCCTATGTTGTCTCCCCACACAATCGATCATGCATCTGATCTGAATCAGCCAGTTCCTCATCATCACAAAGAACCAAATCACCATCGCTTACTTGACATTATCCGCATCTGACTTCACCTTGGATCACCGAAGACATGACACATAATGGTAAAAAACAGCAGAGCATCGCAATGCTCCCGCTGAAACCAAACGGTCAGAAAAAACACGGGTGCATATGACCGAATACCTTCTGATCTAGCAATCTCCAGGCATGATGCCCCATGAGACTTCACGGCAGATCAACGAGGTAAGCATCGGCCAGATCTTCGTCTTGGCGCGGAGGAACCCTACGACCACCACCATTATTCCCGAGACTCGCAGGCCCCCACGCTGCAAGCCTCATCCAGCACGAAGACAGCGAGCAAGGAAGCAATAGAAGGCTGAGATGTCGAAGGGATCCGTGACCACCGAAACTACAGCCCAATGGGCACCTCCATCCTCGATCAAGGGCCAAAAGGCCTAAATCACGGTCAAGAGGCCTAGCCAGATCGCCACGCTGGTGATCGCTGGCGCTATTAGCCGGGCCACACCGGCGGTGTTCCGCCTCCATGTTTCCGCCTCGCTGAGGCCTCAAGGTTCGCCCCGCCCAGGCACACGCCGCATCGTGCCCACGGTCAGTGCTACGCTGCCTCCTGCATGACGCGATCGACCCGTCCAGCTCCGCCCACCGCCTGCCGACAAGGTGGGCGCCACCACCACCGCAGACGCCGGCGAAAGTGATGGCCACATCTTCTAGATCTGCCGGGCCTTGAAGATGGTGGCGCCCGGAGCCGCTTGGAGGGAGGCTACAGGCGCATATTACACATGCACCTTTTGTTTTCTTTTTAGTTTAATGGAATCTTTTATACTGCATATAACAAAAAAAAAAATCTTTTAAAGGATGCCGCATGTGATGTTCTCCCAAAAGTTAACATATCTGCAATGTACTTGAACATTGCAAACAAATTGTCTGTTTGAAAACAATTTGATATACAGGCTGTGCACATTTTTATTTTGCTAACAAATTTCCTGAAATTTCTTGCCTTGCTTTTTGCGAAATCGCATCAAGACAGTTTAATGGCTGGCGTTGGTGTTCTGACTGCTTACCTTGCCAGGTGTTCCCACCATTCACACTTGGGGAGACATTGGACTTGAAGCTCGAGAACTTGACTCAGCACGCAGGGGAGCCGGACGTTCTGGATGGCAGGCAGGCTTGCAACCATAGATGGGCTGTGGGGTGAGGAGGCAGACGGGATCGGGTGTCGCCATGGGAGAAGGACAGGACGAGGAAGGGTGGGCGGAGGCGGCAGGGAGGTAGGAGGAGGAGCAAAGCGGTTTAGAAATTGACCACTTGGGAAAGATCATAAAATAAAAATTTCCACAATCTACGGGATAGGGGGATATGTCACACTACGTAATGAGTGTGTAATAGTTCTAAACTCCTACATTGCATATATCCATTTTACAAAACAGAAAGAGTCTTTCCGTACAGTATTTGTGTCAAGAAAAAACAAGTCTACAACGGTTAATATTAAACGGTGGTTGTTTTCAAATTTGCTAGTTCCATATTGTATTATGACATGCTATCAATTCACCTTCTCTGAATTGCTGGGACATGCCAATTTATGTTTTAACGTATCCTGTGTGATGGTACCTACTGTAGCCTTTTCCTGTGAAACATATAATGTTAAATGGACGATTTATTTTTAAAGAAGAGATGTCCTTATGCAGAATTTCAGCACACGACGACCATCGAGCATTAGATCCCGGCGAGACAAGGATGGTTTAGATTAAAGCAGATATACTGGAATACAAAAGAGTTAGTAATATCCGAATCCCTCCGTTGGTAGCTGGTAGGTTAAAGTTGTCGAGCCGAGAGTAATTTAAGTTGTCGATAGGAACGCACGGTACAAAAGTTGTGCTCTATCCGTCGCTGGTCAAAAACCTCGATTTGGTTGATGCTAGTAGTGATCATCTTGTGCAGTTACATCATAATTTAATACTCCTTCCTATCCATATTAATTGAGTCAATTTATCTAGATTCCAAATGTATCTAGACATGTTTTAGTATTAGATACATCCGAATCTAGATAAATACAGAGTCAAATAATATGGATCGGAGGGAGTAATATATCTTATATTTCATTTACTAATTAGACTTCCTCCTTAGGAAGCAAACATTAGGCTATTTTTTTTTAAAAATAATACGCTTATTCTCAGAATTTTCACAAATAATACATGATCCGAGAGATTATCGGAATCTAGTAGCCACCGCTGCTTCAAACACCGAAGGTGGGAGGCTATCGGCTGTTCAAATGCCGATCGAAGCTATCGGACCGCAAGTCAGCCAGACAGTCGGTGTTTCAAGAGCTAATGACGGGCTGGTCGGTGTTTCAAGAGTCGATTACAGGAAGATTGTTCTCGTGCTCGCATGGATCATGCAGCGGATCAGCGATGTTAGCCTAATTCATTTTTGTTTCATATGGTTTATCCCTCTGGCCAGTGTTCCTTGCCATAGCATGTACTGCCCTTCTAGTATTCTGCTCGCCACCTTTTCGCTACCGCTTTTTTCTCCCCGCCAGTTCTTCCCACAGTTTTCTTCCCGCCAATTCCCTCCTAGATTGCTCCCTATAAATCCTGGGACCAAGAAGACACCGTCGCTTTTGAAGACCTGCTATGCGTGGACAATGCCCACTCAATGATTGCTTCCTGCAAAGGTATCTTGCTGGTTAGATATAATGCACCCAGGAGATGTTGTTCATGGATAGTGCCACGAATCATGCGCCTACCATCATTCACATTCATTGTTCATGTGTGGTCATCATTCCATGATGTCGGAATCTGGTTGACGATCTCTTCTTGATGAGTCTTGGCGAAATCATGAGAGTTATCACTGTCGCCTCTCTTCGAATCTTCTTCGGCTTCTATCTGATCTTGCAACCAACTTATGTGGTATCTCATCTTCATCGGCCTAACCACTGGAAAATATCTTCTCCTGTCCCACAGACTACCTTCAGATGATTCATAACCACCACCATCGTGTGTGCATAATCAATACTGACCAGATTCATATACCAACGACGACATCTTGGCCTTGACTGCTCTGGCCATGATATGTAGCCACCACCACCTTCTTTATCTTTGCTTGATTGCTACGGTCATGATCATAACCACCTGCCAGCATGTGATGTGTCACGACTACTCTGGCCCTGGATCATACCCAGCAGGCTCTTTTTGCCATAGGAAACACTACCGACAGTAGGGTTAACTCTCCTTTTCTCTAAGCTTTCACCATTTGACCCATTTATCTTGCACTTCTATCGCTTCCTCAAATAAACATCAAGGTTTAATTCTTGACTTGAGTCCATAATACATGCATACTTATTAATATAGGTCAGAAGGGAGCCCTGAACGAGCAGAGATAACCAATCATCTTTAAGTCAGTAACGACACCGCTTTCAGACCTTGGAGCACTTCATCAATAAAATTAAACTCGCCCAAATCTCAACTCCCCCTCTTACTCGTTTGTTCTGGATTGGCTAACTTGCTACTATTAGAACCTAAACACTATTATTGATTACATAACTTGGACCTAAACGTAATTTGTCAAATGCATGTACAATGGCATATTATAGTCTACAACATACTTCTAATTCTAGCCAAAGCAACCGATAAACAAACACAAAATTGGCTCCTCCCCAAGTCAAGCCCTATCGTCCTCACTTCATAAAAAGTGCCAAGTGTCATGTCTCGCAGTTTTGCCATTAGACGATCCTCGTGTTCCACTCTGCCGGGTGCCGGTATCGTCGAGTCTCTAGCGCTGCAACTCATGAAAAGGGCTAAACGATTCAACATGGTGGCCTCTACCTATGCTTTTGAATCACCAAAATAGTGAATCAATGTCCAGAGGAAGGAGAAGAGGTGTATTGATTAGTTTGAAGCAGATTAGCTGGTCAACCGCCGCCAGTGCCGGTGAGGCTGCTGACAGTTTGATGACCACGAGCCATGTAGAAAACCAGTTTGGTGGAGGTTTGGCTCTAGATACGGCAACAAGAGATGTAAAATAGCAAACTGAGATTTCACTGTTGGGATGGATGCGGATCTAGCCATCGGTGAGGTGCTGAGGACGTTGACTGGAAAGACTAACTGCATCGTTTTAAGTAGCGGTTATGGTCCGTAATTAAACCATCGATTCGTTACCAACGGCTTCTATCTCGTCCCTACTTCATAATCAAGAACTGTCATCTGTGCACATGTGTATCTAATAATCTAATCACTCTGCTCCTGAATTGAGTTCCGACTGTAGGTAGAGGAGGTGCTTTTATTTGGTGGTTTGGATTGCCCCTCCGGTAGCACCAGAGAATTAATCGGTCCGGTGTAGGTTGTGCCAAAAGCCAGTTCACTTTTATTTCTATAGAGGCTAAATTGATGCCTTTCATGTTTCGGTTGGGACATGCCAAATCCAAATTCTGTTGTGTTTATGCGCATAAACTGAATGTTTGTATGATAATTTCGGAATCATTCTGCCTTTTCACACATATGCAGCACAATTCCTTGACTTTTTATTGTTTTTCCATATTGAAAGATTGCGAAGTAGAGATTGTATTACATTGTAAGAGGATTACATCGTGAGCCCTTAGGCTGTTTATATAGTACTAAAATTTAAATAAGAAGCCTAATAGAGATAGACTTTGATTACAATATAAACTACCTAATATTGCTAAATCAGAATATACTTCTAACATTCTCCCCAGTCGGATCGGTAGTGACGCAACAATAGAGTTGCCGATGGTCCGACTGAGCATAACCTGTTTCATGACTGGAGAGGATGCCGGTGGATGACGTATCGATGTAGCTGAGGTGATGTAGTCGTATTTATGATGCTGCTGGTGATGAAGTCGCCAAGTGATGAAATTGATGATGTTTGTGTTGTCGCTGTGTTGTGGCTTTCTATGTCGCCGCTGAGCCTGGAAATTCGTCGTAGTAGAGTTGACGTGAGATGTAGTTGGGATCCGGCAATGGGTATGACACTTTGCCGAAGGCTTGCCAAAGTCAGAGTATCATTGGATAAAGGCACCCGCCGGTGTTGTCAATACTGACGCATAAGATGGGGGACCATCACTTACTACGCGAGCCAGAGCCGGAGGGGAGCAGAAGAAATTCTCCGTGAACGGTCGTAAAAGGTAGGAAGTTGTTCGGCCGATTTGTCGTGAGTAGATGAAGTAGTTGCAAGAAAAATTGATTAAGTAAAAAAATAAAATTAGATCATGCATCATATGCAGGTCGCAGACCAAGACAAAAGAGGTGGTGCTGTTGATGAAGATTTGTTAGAAGAAGTTGATTTCGGGATTTAGACCAGATTTTCCACTTCTGTGTGAGCATGGCGCCGTCAGGAGAAGAACTTGTTGATGCCATCTATGACCATGATTGGTGATGGCGGCGACGATGTACATGTTAAGCTGGGGTGATGATGACCACGGTGATGAAGATGCATCCCTTCGCTGATCGGCGCAGGCGATACTGTGGACATCCCTCCCGTGGATGCGTTACAAGACGGGCCGGCGGAGAAGACGTGTGTGAGGACGAGCAGCCGACGAGCGCTGCGGAAGGCGCCCCTTTACGCCGCGCGAAGCCTCCTGGTCACGCATCGCTGACGCGATTTGCCGAAGTTGAGTTTATCGCCGAGGTTGAAGTAGTAGGGCGCGTGATTATCTATACGCGCTGCTCACTTATGCTTTTGGTGGCTAGTGCAGTGCCAGATCTACAGAAAAGAAATTTGTACAAAACTATTAAACTGATCTAATCAAAGAAAACTAGCTAAGAGATGCGATGCCCCCGGGCGGAGATCATCATGGAGATCGACCTCGCCGGAGTAAAGGCGTAAGTGCTGGCTAAAACCTAGGCCGAGAAACGACATCACCATACCACATGAAAGATTATGGAAGTAGAGATTGTATTGATATTGTTAGAGGTGATTACATCGTCAGCCCTTAGGGCTGTTTATATATAGTACTAGAATACTTGGAGACAAGAAGCCTAATAGAGATAGACTTAGATTACAATATAAAATCACTTCCTAATATTGCCAAACCTGGTAATATACTCTAATATATGTTGACATTTCTGACTTATTTGATTTTTTTACAAATCTTGAGTAGTTGGAGTTGCATTTTACTTCTCGCAGAGTACGTATCTCATGATGTACGCATAAATAAAACTCAGGGCGGTTTGGTCGCCGCATGGCCCTTTTTCCTAATCAACAAAGAAATAAAGCTCGCTTGAGAATCGCATTTGCAATAACTCTTCAAGATCACGCGGTCTAAAGCACTGAATTTTATTCATTAGGAACGCCTAAAATCGACGTTTTATGGGACATTGCCCTCGGAGCCAAGAGAGAATGTGATAAGAGAGCGAGACTTTGAGCTACATTTATCGAGAAAACGCCGCCTATAAATCTCCTCACCGTCACCACCACTTCCACCTCTCTCTATTCATAATCACTTCTTCCTATCTCAATTGGTCATGATTCTCTCCCGCCGGAAGATCGAAGACCACCGCGAGGACAGCATACAGAGGTAGATCTAGGGCGAACTGGCGCTTTCTCCTTCCCGCAGCAGACCATATCGCGATCATGATAACTTCTTCCCCCACTGCAAACTCAAGTTCAAAACCTGCAGCAATGGCGTAAGGTCCCCGAACTACCAACTTTCTAAGACTTTAGCAGCGAGATCTATCTCATATAGCTCGATTCTCCGAGTATATGATATGCACGGTAGATTTGTACCAATTTGTGCTGGTTTTGGTCGATTTAATGGGTTAGGGTCTTTATTTCATTGTTGTGCCTCCGTATAATTCGGATCGGCCATTACATTGGTTCCAAATTGCATTGCCAGGGCTAGATGTATGCGTAGTTTTAGCTTTCATAGTTTCAAGGCATCGCGGAAAAATTGGGGATTATTATAATGTTCCACGTTTCTTCATATGTGCTGATCCCAATAGGTTGTTTCATGTTACCGGCCGAGAGAAAAACAAACTTTTTCCTCACACGGTGATCCCAAGATCTATTTCCAGTAGAATGCCATGAGAATTACCACTAAACGCATAAAGCATAAAATCATGAAGCATGTCTGATGTAGTGTAGCCTTCACGATCCGCTCCGATCCAAGATCGGGTTAAGCGCTGAACGCATAACATCTCCGCCAAGATCTGAATGACGCTGGAGGATCGCCGACAAGGACTGCCAGGGTCCGGTCCGCCACCGACTAAACCGGAGCTAGGATTACCAAAATGTAATGACCTAACCATGTGGTTTAAGAACCTAAGCCCCAAATTATATAATGAAGGGAAAGTGGGCTTCACTCACTTGTGGCTTCATTCCTATCCAACCGAATAGATTTTCGGGTTCTGTCTAATCCCAAACTTCATCATCATATAGTGATCCGACAAAGCTCATGGTGATTTGACATGATCCGTGGTCTCACTTCGTGAATGATCCGCCGGTGTTGGCTCCAGCGTAACATGCCGACTCACCCGCCAACACCCGGATTTTAATCCTGATGCCCGTTATACCATACCGCAATCCCGTAGTATCGTCATTTAAAGTAGACATAATGACTCGATATCATGACATCATCCATTACAAACCATATAAGGTTTCATACAAATAAAGGATCCGTGCAGAATAAGTAGCGAAGGTGGCCCCATCTTCATGTCGCTGTACGTCGACGGCGGAGATGATCTTTTAGTTGTCGAGTCGTCTGGCTGTCCATCTTCGTGGTAGTCCTCCTCATAGTCCGCCACGGGAATAGCTAGAACAGCCATGAGTACTCTTTAAGTACTCGCAAAACTAGCACTACCGCAAGGTAGGTCTAATAGAATGCTAAGCTCTAAGTTTATTTGCAAAGATAGATTTATCTTTAGTCGAGTTTAGAAACAAAAGAAAGTCAAGTTAAAGTTCTAAACACTTAAGTTGAAACTTAGTTTCATATTCGAACCCCTGCTAGGTCAATTCAAAGTCAGCTACCCATTTCATAAGTCATTTGAAAACATTTGACTCCATCGAACAGTATGGCCACTCCAACTGTCCATTACCGTGGACGCCATGATTCAATAGTTTGACACTGCATTGTGTGGGTACACTTTCACCACAAATTGATACATCCATCGTGTGATAACCCGTAATCATCATACTTTGGTATGGATAATCAATCATAACCTTTCAATTACACCCCAGTATAAGCACCTCTCCCATGAGCTTGGTCCTCCTAGCCATGGCCATCTGGCCATCCTCAAGTACTCACATAGGTGGACAACATCAAGAGGGTTTCAGTCAACCCCTTCCTCATGAGGGAACCCATACTAATGGAAGGGCAACTGGATGCTTTATCCACCCTAGGTATTATGCTAGACGTAAAACGGAAATGGTGACGATCCCAACTCCAATCCATTAGTTTTTGTAAATACAAGGTTCATGCTCAACATTTCTATCCTCATAAACCATTTGTGTTTCTCAACACATGTAACATCTCTGGGTTAGAATGACTCATCATTCCAAGGTTTTCAATCATTTTCAACAAGTATTCCCATCTAAAGTGGTCAAGCTTAATATTTAGCACTAGCCACCAAGGTTAAGAAGTGTCACCAAGGAGGGATGCTAATATAAATCTCTGTCATAGAATGACATCTAAAGTTCAACTAGATAGCCTAGTTTATACTTTATGCTATCTATATTGTAAAAGTAAATAATTTTAGAATGTAAAAGAAAAGTAGGAGCTGCATGTAAAACTTGGGATGGTATATCAAAAATGTATAACTAAGCATGCCTAATGCACTTGGCTGCAGTTGTCTGTATAATTCTAGCTTGCCAACAATAGCTTGCCTTGGTTGGCGTGTTGATTGAAATTGCCTTTTCGTGGGTAGAACTCCTCCTGAGACTTGGTTGGTACTATCGCTCATAAATACATACAGGATAAAATAATCACCAAACAACATTAACTAGGGGTTCATTTAGCACACTTAAGGCACATATTTGATGATCTACTATCATCAGCAATCATCATAAGATTTAAAAGAACTAGTTTGCCTTTATTTCTTATTTGGAGAAAAGTAATTTTTACCATTTAAATTTTCAATTAAGATTTATTATTATCCAAATAGAATATGGGATCATGTGGACATATGTCATCACCATATATTCTAATACATGGAAATGATTTAAAGGGTTATCACATTTTATATGTTTAAGATTATCATTTAAATGATTTAAAATGACTAGATATACCTCATTACATTCTTTTTTGGTACTATTCCATCGTCACTACATGTAATCCTGGGGACATTATTATATATTCGGATAGGTATTGTCAAATGATTTTTTGAGAGTTAAATCAACTCAAATGATTTATGGGTTGATTTTTGAAAAATGATTCTCTATGTTGTTGTTTTTTTCTATATGTGATCTCTAATCTAAATGATTTACATCCAACAAAAGTTTGATAGATATTTTAATTTTCTTTCTAACAAAATTAAATTTCAAATAAAGAAGGAAACTCCTCAAATGATTATTTTGAATCTAGGCTCGACTTAGTTTAAAACTCAATGAAAAATACTAATCAATTTTAGGGCTACGCTGGAAAAATAACGTTTAATTTTAAGCAGGCTCACATGTATAGAGGGCGACCGATGTATGGGTCCTACACGCCAGGCTGCTACTCGAAACATTACGGGCAATCTTAGTTGTGTTACTAGAACGCGCATTCACGGCCGCAAGGCCCGGCACGCCCGCAGGACGAACCCTAGCAGCATGCTGGGGGTACGTGGGGGCTGGGATCCAAATGTAGACGTATGATGGGGGTGGCTCTAACTGGAGACGACGACGAATTCTAGGCGTATCGGGCGTCTTTTGAGCGCCCTGTTGATGGCGATTCTCCTCTACTATGGCACGCCTCCCGGCAAAATTTCGCTAACCATGCTCACGCCTTTTGCTCCGAGGATTGGTGGAAGGATTAGGAGAGGGGAGTGATAGTAGTGCAGAATGTGGGGTGGAGGATGCCTTTTATAGGCTCGGAGGAAGGGACCGAGCGGCATGGTTCGGCTGGCGTGGCTTATATGGCCGGGCTGCTATCGGCATGGTTGCGAAGCATAACACGTGTTTCTCAAGGCCCACTACGGCCATGCCCTGGCTTAGGCTCTGGCATTTGTCTGGTGTGGCTAGTGTCAGGCGGCAGAAGCAGCGTCACGGGGGCACGCGCGGGTCAAGCGGTGCTTAATCAAACCCAGCCCCTTCATGTGGTCGGCAAGCTGGTGCATGAGCCGCGCCAAAGTGCTGTCTCTGCGGTCAGTTTAGCCAAGCGCCAAGGCCTCTATGTGTTTCACTATGGAAGATACGCTGCATGAGCTGTTCTACCATGGTCCAATGGGTCTCAAGGCTAGAAGGATGAGGAAGCAGAGGGTAAAATGATCCTCCTAGGGTACATGAGAGAGAGGGCCATGAAAAGTCCATGACCCATCAACATGAGGGGCTTTCTTGGGTGGCTCCTGACTAGCTTATTACACAAAGAAGGGGAGGTGCATTGGCCTGCCAGATTAGGAGGGATGGGAGTGTAAGGGGTCAACAGATAAAATGATCGACCAACAACATTGATTGTTGAAGGTGATGAGTTTTGCCTGCCAAGTGCTCACATCAAATGGCCGCAAGAAATTATATTTGAATTATATTTGGTAAGGATTCACACTTTATGCTTGGTGACCTATGCTTTGCTTGGGATTGGTAAGGTGAACTCATTTTATGTGTTTTTCAAAATGAGGATCTTCACATGCACACATCCAATCAAATGTCATTAAATTGCTTTGCTAGATGTTTTGCAGTTTGTAAGTGGGCCTGTACATCTTTTTTACTCTTGTACTAGCAAGGCAAGATCTGAATTGTTTTATGTTGGGAATTGACTTCAGGGAACAATTTGTAAAGTGGCTCTAGTGGGATTAAATAATAAAATGGACCATTTCCGTACTATTAATCCTATTTGATTTCTTTTTTATTTGATTTTGTTTTGTAAATGCACTAGATTATGTGGCATTCACCTTGAACCATTTCATATCATTTAGAACAATCCAAAACATGGCATTTTCAAACAAATCTACACTAATGCAACATACACATGCATTCATAATTATTTTATTAATAAAAAGTTTTGTTAACCCTAACTAAGATTTGGATCTTGGAGCAACCTTGATTAAAGTTTTTGATGTTATAAACCTTCCCTCCTTAACAAATCTCTGCCTCCGAGGGTTTAAGAAAACTAGAACTAAAGAGACTCGAAATCCTCATCCATCGTAATCTTCCGCCCTGTGTAGCTTTTCTTCGGTATGGTTGCTCCATTGATCTTTGGAGAAACTTGATACTCCTAGTCCCGTGGGGGTTCTCAAGGCTTCCAAGATACGTAATAGGTAATCTGGTTTATACGCCGATCCGTTGATATCTATGGCTTGAGGATCGATGTTCTTACAAACTTTGGCCATTCCAAATCCTAAGTAATTTCATGCAACGATATGAACACATTATGGATGGTTTATTATCCTTCGGCAAATTCTAGTTCATTTATATTTCTCATGATTCGTAATCTTAAGGTCCAATATATCTGGGGTTGATTTTCACCTGAAAACGTTGTATTCTTCAATAGTGAAACCTTTGAGTAATAATGTAAATCTCCCACAATGGTGTCAGTCTTGGTCGCCTTCAGGTTCGCATATCTCTTCAGTTCTGATTGGGCGTCTTTGAGGTGCTACTGACTTTGTGAACCTTCTTCGGCATCTGTAGATGCTCGGGTCCGGTAAAATTCAATTCTCTCCCACCGCTACTCAATTCAGTAAATACACTTTCTTCCATACAAGAACTCAAATGGGGCTATTTGCAAACTGGCTTGATAATCCATGCATAGGTTGAGAACTTACTGGAAAGTGCAATAATCTTCCCATTTTGACCCATACTCTAGAACAAGCTCTCAACATATCTTCTAAGATTTGGTTGAATCTTTAGTCCGGCCCATCCTCGTCTGGGTGAGAAGCTGTGCTGAAATTTAACTTGGTTCCTAATCCTGTTGACTTTCGGCCAAAATTTCGAGGTAAACTAGTTCCTCATCACTATGGTCTTGGGGTTCCATGCAACCGACAATTCTATCAATGTACAACTCCACTAGCTTCAACTCTGGTAGGTTGTCTTGATAGGTAAATGACATTTGACATTTATCCACTATGACCCAAATAGAGTTATTTCACAGAGGTAGGCAATCCGTGATAAAAGTCCATCTGGGACTAATCCTATTCATTCTCGAATTGCAATGGTCAGAAGGCCTGGGCGGTTCCCTAATGTTACTTTTTGACTCGCTTGAAAGATATCTCTACTGGGCGTATGGTGGTCTGGATTTCTTCATATCTTGTTCCACCAAAATTGGCTCCTTCAAATCTCGATATATCTGATCCTCCTGTGGATAGAATTATATCATGAGCCAGATGATAACTTCCTTTAGTTCAATCTGCCGGGCACATGTATACGCCCTTGTACCACAAAACTCCTTCTTCATATCCTCAAAGTGAATCCGTGTACTTTCCCCTGCACTAACACGACATTTTATTCATTATACCCACATTTCCTTTCCGGGCTTCTTGATCCGGACTGACATCAAAGTAATCAAGTTCAATACTAGCTAAAACTTTTGCTAACTAGCTCTACTTAACTTCCTCCAACTCCCGATGCAACCTACAATAAACTAATGCCTCTGAGGGTTTCAAGGATGTCTTCGCATATTGCCTATGGTATTCTTCCGGGACTTGAATAGATTAGGATATCATCGACAAACAATGACAAACTTATTCAAAAGTTCATAAAAATCTTCACCTAGATTCAAGGAACAAGTAAGATTATTTAATCCAAAAGACATGACCGTGAGCACTACAATCCATAACTGTGGTAACGGCCTTTGGAATATCCGTTGAATGAATCTTGAGTGGATGGTACCTGCTTCTAAGATCATTCTTAAAACACTGGCATCACAGACAACTGATCAAACAGATCCCTCATCTTGCAGGGTACTTGTTCTGATGGTGACGCTATTCAGCTCCCAGAATCTATGCACAAATCCATACCTCCATTCATTTTCACACAAAAATAGGGTGACCTATAAATGATGCGCTTTGTTGAATCAAACCTTTACCGGCATGGCATCTAGTCGCTTTCTTCAGCTCCACTAGTTCAGATGGGTTTGCTATAAGGTCTCCATGCTATGGTCCAGCTTCAGGAATTAGTTCATTAACAACTCAATATCCTCGATCTGGCACACCGCAAATCTACCTGAACACGCTTCTCAGGTAAATCATGTATCACCGATTTCTGGTCTATGGTTGGTAGGCTAGACTTCATTGCACTTGAATTGATAAAGGGGCGTTTCAGATACATGCCTCTACTGATACCCATATTACCGTAATGGTTATGGGCTTTTGGCACAAATGATCAATCCCTTATGTTTTATATCCAACCATCTGTAGTACTACTTCCAAACCTTTGATTCCGCACTAATAGATTGGTGCATAAAATCATCCCCTGTATTTCATGTATAGCCTGCAATTTTTCTAGTTTTCGTGGTTGAACCAGTATTTGAACCATCGGTGATGCTTCAAATTGGTTGGGTGAATCTACTAGTGCATGCAAATTCTTCTCAGAATAAACGAAAGTGCGATGCTCCAAAATCAAACAACACTTTGCTAATACTGAGTTAATATACCAAGACGACATTCCGGCGCCCTCGGGCTTCTTCTGTATCTAAGGAATGGGGACGTGTCACTGTGGTTAAGAGTTCCTCTGGGCAAATTTTCTTCCAAGTCGAAGACCGCTGCTGGCCGAAATAGGCATTCACATTGGTGGTGGCTGAAAGCTTGGACACTCATTGGAGAAAGGGACTGCCACACATTCAAACTGGTGATCCGAGATTTGTCTTTGGTCGCAACAGCATCGCCCATTGCTTCCATCTTGGGGTAGCTTGTTGTTGCTGCCGGCTGGTTGGACTCTGGCTTACGCACCTGCTGAAGTTGATGAGTTGCCGTGTTGTTGTTGTGGTTTCTCCGACTTCACATTTCCTCCCGCTACGATTGGGATATGGGGTTTGATGAGACATTGGGGGTTCATTGTTCCTACATCCTACCCGACGGGTTGGGGGCGATACTTCTAAAGGACTCTTGATCCACTCACAGCATCATTCTCGCGCTTACATTGTCATTGGTTTATTGATCTTCCCTTCCATCTCGATTACAGAGTTGATCAATGCTCTTCTAGGTCATCAAAGCGGATGTTGACTTAACACAAATGCATCTCATCATGCGCCCATCTAGAACCTCTTCTTTCGGGTTTTTGAAAGGTCGATTCATCAGTACATTTTTACAGGGATAGAAATTTGTCGCCAGCATTCTCCATCACTGTCATTCTGCTCGCTTCAGCCTTCAACTCATCTCTCTATCTAGTGACTAAACCTTGGCGCACATGGAAAGCGCCAACTTAACCGGAAAGCTTCCCACGCCATCACTCGAACGTGGTTCATAGTAACGGGTGCTATTCCACTGTGTTTTGCATCTCCGCCAGATAATGGTTGGCAAACAAGATTTGCTCATTTGTGTCAATCATGCATTTCTGTAGGTTGTTCTCCATGGTTTGCAACCATCATCTCAGATCTAATGGGTCTTCTATTCATAAAGATAGGGGGATTGGCATTCTGAAAATTCTTGAGCTTGGATCCATGATGATCCTTATTTACATGGCCTTGATTATTGTAAATATCCTGAGCTATCCGCTGTAAGGTGGCTAGGGTTGGCTTTACGCCTTTCTCTACTAGCTTCACGTCAGTCCAGCATCTCAGCATCCAACATCGTGGCCTATGATGAGGTGCTTCTCCGGTGGTTTCACGAGTCATCCGAAGAGTGAGATAGATAAAGCGTAGGAAAGTTATAGGTTCAGGGTTTGTTTTGAAAAGCTAAACTTGAGTTTGACTCAAGCTGCACCAACTTTTCTCATTCATTCATTCAATCAAAGCACACAATACAACCATTTTCACCATCAAGTTGTTCTCTCATTATGAATTGAATCTTCCTCGTAAGGAGGCTTCCATCTCCCTCAAGATCATCAACTATCGCCCATTGTAGATCCTCCTAAGTGGATCATTGAGTTGAGATCTCTAAGAATTCATGATGCTCAAGGTACTCAGAGAAGGCATTAAGATCCCCTCGTCAAGACTGGGCTACTCGTCTAACCGTAGAACTTGCGCATCGAATCTCCATTCTGCTAATCTAGGATGAGTAAGTTAGCCAAGGATCAAGTGTGTCAAATTATATGTAAAATGTAAGAATTTTTAGAACATGAATTTTTGAAAGAATCAGATAAGAGTGGGAATAGGTTACAAATACTCACTTCTACTTGTCTTTTGGAAACCAAGTTTTTGTTTGGATCATTCTAATCTGTGGTCTCCCTATGGTCGATGGCTCTCACATACCAACTTCTTGTCAACACCTGCATTTTTAACTTTATGCTCACAGGCCGCACTGCAACTTCTAGGATTACCATTATGGTATATAATAGATTGGATATCACAAGATATCATCCATTAAGCAAACCATACAAGGTTTAGTAAATAAAGGATCTCAAGGATCCAAATTTTTAATACAAAACAAGCAATGAATAAATAGTATAGCGTCAGTCTATATTCACCGGCTGTTGCAATGATGACGAGTGGAGATGATCCCCATGTCGAGCTGCCCCGCCATATAATTCAGGTGGTCCTCTCATAGTCCTGCCAAGGGAATAGCCAGGACAAAGCCATGAATACTCTTAAGTACTGCAAACCAGCACCAACAGTCGTAGGTCTAACAGGAATGCTAAGCTCTAAGTTTATTTGCAAAAGCTAGATTTATCTTTAATGAAGTTCAAACAAAGAAAGCTGCTAAAGTTCTAAAGAACTTAAGTTGGGAACATAGTTTTCATATTCATCCCTCGTTGTACAAGTCAAAGTCATAAACCATTCATGTTTTATTTGAAAAACATTCTGCCCATTTTAATGAAGATGGCCAATTAACTGTCCATGACCTGCAGACGCGCAACTATTCAATAGCTTGACACTCTACATAGGTGGTACACTTCACCACAAAATTGACACATCCGTCAGGACAACCTTAATCATCATACTTAGTGCGGATAATCAATCATAACCTTTCACCACACACCCCAAGAGGCACCTCCTATGAGCTTGGCCTCCTACCATGGCCATCTCACAACCTAGTACCACGAGGTGGACAACATCAAGAAGTAGCCTCTACCAAAACTCTCTTCCATGTAGGGAACCATACTAATGCATATAACTTCCTGTAGCCTTACCTAATTCGTATTGTGGATTAAATGTATTGGAATGGT